>CM032447.1:192970644-193127688 GCA_019049505.1 Pachyrhynchus sulphureomaculatus | reverse complement strand
CCATCTCAATCTATTTGCCGCTGTTGCCATCCATCCAATGCCCGCAACCCTCTGTATATCATCTCGCCATTTTGTTTTGGGACGTTTGGTCCGTAGATCATCGATCGTGGGTGTTATATGTCCAGCACATTGCCACTTTCTGTTTCGTACTCTATAATATCCTTCAATTCCGTTTGTTCACATATTCACTTGTTTCTTTTTCTATCTTTAAGTTTTATCCCGATCAACGGCTTTTCGTGTGCTCTCTGGGTCCGAGCTAGTTTTTTTTTATATCGGCATATATATATTTTAAATATATATATATTTATATTATATTTATATATTTTATATATATATTTTTATATCTTATTCAGTGTTGAAGTTTCAGCACCATATGTAATAAAGGGTAAGATGCACTGATCGTCAACTTTGGACTTTAACTTATTTGGGTTGGCTTTGTCTTTGAATATATAACTTAATTTTCCGAATGCGCACTATCCAAGCCTGATTCCTCTTCAAATTCCATCCGAGACATTGTCTCTCGTCGTAGTAAGTTTTTGCTCAAGATACACATAAGCCTTAACAATCTCGAGAGCTGTTTCTTTTTAATTTATAGCCATGTTGTTATTAATGTTGGTTAATATTTTTGTCTTACTTTTCATCTTCTGATTAATTGTTTTTGAATGGTAATTTAACTCATTTATCTTTTCTTGTAACTCATGTGGGTTAATACTGATGACTACAATATCGTCTGCGAATCTTAAATGACTCAGATATACACCATCTATCTTTAGACCCGTCTTTATCCAATCTAGTTGCAGGAATACATCTTCTAGAGCTGTAATAAATAGCTTAGGAAAAATTGTATTTCCCTGTCTTACACCTCTTCCTATACGTATTTGTTCTGTACTATGTTTTACGTAAATCTTTGCATTTTCATATATATCTCTGAGTAAGGTAGTGCATCTAGAATCAATCCTACAGTTGTTTAAGCCGTCGATAATTGCCCACATTTCGACAGAATCAAAAGCTTTTTTATAGTCTCTAAAGGCTATATAGAGTTCGAAATTGTATTCATTGCACTTCTCTAGGATGTTTCTCATTGTCTGTAGATGGTCGCGTGTGCTATAGTCGGATCTAAAACCAGCCTGTTCGCATGGCTAGTAAGAATCTAACTTATTTTGTAATCTATTGGAGATGATTTTCGTCAAAAGTTTATAAATATGAGATAGGGGCTGTAATTGTCTAACTTTCTGATATCTCCTTTTTGGTGGAGAAGTATTACTTATGACATATACCAGAATGTTGGTATTTTGCTAGATTCTAGAAACAAGTTGAAAAGATTGACCAATTCTTGTTTTAAGTCCTCTCCGGCCTCCAATAGCATTTCCGAGAAAATACCATCAGGGCCCACTGCTTTGTTACACTTCACTTCCTTCAGTGCATTATTGACCTTCTGTACAGTAACTTCTGGCAGTTCATCTGAACCTATACTTTGTATTTTCTTTTTAGTTTTCTTTATTCTTCATTGAGTGTTGTTTTGGACCTATAGAGTTCAGTATAGTAGATGTTTAGTCCTGAGTTTTCTTTATCCCTATTCATTATTACTTGTCCCTCACTATTTTGCAATTTAATGATCTCTTTTCTTCCGTTATTCAGTTTCTTGATTATTACTTTCGTGCCTTATTTCCTACAATGGGTTCCAAAATCATTTTATGCTTGTACGTTTGTATATCTTTTCTGATCTCTTTTCTGATTAACTGGTTAAGCTCCATCCACTCTATTTTGTACTCGTCTCTGTTCATATTTCTTCTTCCTTCCATAAGTTGTTTCGTGTGGTCACTTATTTTGTCGTCTTGTTTTCCAGTTTTTGTGGCTACTGCAGCGAAGGTTACTTTAATTATGGATGTTAGTTCTTCAGCTTTTGTATATATATATGTATGTATATATATATATATATATATATATATATATATATATATATATATATATATACATATATATATATATATATATATATAATATATATATATATATATATATATATATATATATATATACATATATATATATATATATATATATATATATATATATATATATATATATATATATATATATATATATATATAATTCTTTATTAGCTTAAGTATGCACTACATTAAGTTAGATGTTATGAAAGTCAGTGAATAGAGTAACTTTTGAATTTGTGAAGATCCAATACTATTATAAATTTGGCTGATTGGAAATATCAACTAATTTTTAGTGCATGAAATTTAGGGTTATGTAAAGCCTCTATGAGTTGTCTCTCATATATTCTAGACATTCGATTGGATTTATAGCTAAGCTTCGCTTTCATCGAGTACCTGAATAGTTCTGTTTCATTTTTTTAGTTTCCTGGAAGAAATTTTTTTGTACGTAGGAATAGTTGCACTTTTTTCATTACCTTCACTAACAGCATCGCCGTACCATAGAGCTTCACACTCTCCTACACTTTTTCTTCATTACATTAATTATCTGCTGGAAAAAACCAAAATCTCTCGGCAACACACGAAACATGACCTTTGGTCTGCATATCAATAAGAGAGCCATACAGTGTTATCACGCTTGTGTCTTCTCAGCCCACCAGTATCGATGATTCCCCAAGGATTCAAACTAAAACTCTTTGTTCTTGAACCACTCATAAATAAAAGAAGTCTTTATCTCTTAATATATTATATTTTTTTATTATCTCTTACAAATTATCTTATGTTTATATTAAAAGAGACAAATTGATAAATGGTAAAATAATAGTTTTGTTATATATCATACTACAGAATTACTTGTAAATGTAAACCGTTACGTTCCCGGTACTTTTCTAAGTCAAAGTTAAAATTATTTATCTTTGAATGGAACTTAATTTCCACGATTCCTGCAATTTCTTTTCGAATATTTCCTTTAAGTTGTCATGGAGAGTGAGATTTGTCAGTGTAAACTTGAGTTTCGAACTATCCCTAGAGTAAAAATCAATCGACGTCAAATCACGGCTACGTAGTATGTCACCTAATTTGAAAAAGAGTATTCAGAAAAATTCCTACAATTAATTCACGGAAGCGTTTGAAGTGTGTAATGTCATCAACGTTTTGTAAATAGGGTGTGTACAAGTGGTCAATCATTTTCACATATTACCTCGAATTAATAGTACGAGTTAATTAACTCATATGCCATAATCGCTGCTCAGTTTCGTATTTGTCGGACTCCAGTAACGGTACTCCCGTTTATCTACATGGTCGTTAAGGTAGAAATGTGGTCCATTCCAGAATAAGATATTGGCAAATGCTGAAAGCGTTGATTTCTGCTTGATTTTCTGTTTTACATACCTTCAAACTATCTCATTACAACTTAATCTTTACAGCAGAATTACTTGCACTATAAGAAGCAACTAGACATGCACTCTGCTCCATAGAAAACAAAAAGATTCTAATCATTTCGGATTCATTAAGTGCTCTCAAAGCCATCGAAACCAAAAATTTAAGCTACGCTTACTTGAGACAAATTTCTGACATTCAATACATTACGAAATACAGGGAAAAAACCATCTCTTATATCTGGATTCCTGGTCACATGGGAATAAGTGGAAATGAAAGAGCTGATCAGGCAGCTAGAAAGGTTATATCAATCGGCACTCCTGCTTAAGGGAAAAATCATACAGATGACTTAGTAAATCTCGACTCATGAATAAGTAAAGATCCCTTCCAGTTGGAATGGGATCTAGAGGAAAATAACAACAAGCTTAGCTATCTAAAACAATTAGTCTTCCCTCCCTTGCAGATCCATAACTTGAGCAGGAAGGAAAACACAATTCTGAGAATACTAGCCATAGGTCATACCTACTCCACACACTCCCACCTATTCAAAGATGACCCCAGCCTCAATGTACCACCTGCAATTTTTCATTGACAGTTAAACATATATTTGAGGCTGATCATTTGGATACCATTAAAGCAAAGCATAATACCCCTTCCACTTTAATCCAAACAATTATTTCATGTTCCGTGTTCGTGTTCCGTACGTTTATTACTTTTAAAATAAAAAATGTTATAACGGAAGTATAAACTGATCAGTGACTTCACAAAACACACCCCAAATGAGTTTTCAACAAAGTTTATTTTCAATCTTTACTGAAAATTGATGACCTTGAAATTTCTGTTTTTTTTATATACCAGATAAATTACTACAGGTAATGCACTCGTGATAATTTTCTTTTAATCTACACCCCGTGGAGAATATTCCAGAATTTTTTTTCAAAATTTTTTGATAAGTACTTTTCGAGATAAGGCGGGTGTACAGCGATTTTTCGCGATTTTTTAAAAATAATACAAATAAAAGTGCGCGCAAGTATTACATTATATATATATATATTTTTTACTCGCGTTTTCACAAGCTTTCATTTGACACCACTCTCGATTACCTAGTAAAAAAATTCCGATTTCACCCCCCAAAACTAACCCCTTAAGTCAAAATTTAACTTTCAAAACTACATGGCTCTGATGAGGCCATCAATTTCTATAATATTACCAAATTTCAACTTTCTATGACAAATAGTTTCGGAGAAAATCGGGTGTGACAGACGGACAGACAGACAGACACCGAAGTGATCTTATAAGTGCTCCGTACGGAACACTAAAAAGGATGAAATTCAAAAATTCAGCACAATCATATAAAACAAATAAGGGCGCCAAATGATCTTTGATATCGACACGCCCAACCTCCCTAACTTCATCATCATCACCATCATTTGTTTTACATATACATATCAAGATCCCCGTCCGCAATAATAAACTCAAGTGGTAAGTAAATGAAATACATATATCTTTATTATATTATGACACACATCTTTTACACTATAGGTTATGACAAACGCCTATTAAATTAATTCTGGTATGCCTCTAGTCAAAGAATTTGTAGAAAAATATTAATAAATAGTGCCCTTCTATGATAGCAGAAACAGCTAACTGCAGGAAATCTCAGACCTTTAATCAACGCCTCCACGTCTAACTAACAATTAATCTAATAACTACTTGCTGATACCAGTTCAAGCAATCCATACAGCTAACTGATCTTTTTTTAAAAGCAACAAACAATGTGTTTTCTCTTCAGCAATAAAAAATTTCGTCGAGATGTATCAAACGCATTAGATGAAGGCAAATAATAAGATATGAAACCTCTAACATAAAAATTATTAGTACTTTTATTTAATTAATCAAACTGGAAAAAAACTAATTGTTACTAAATTTTCGGCATCATTAATAAAACTTTTAAGACACTTCTTGAACTGGCCATTTTGAGATATGTTACGAATATTTTTTTTGCAGCTCATGTTACGATGTAAATAAAAGATACTCTCTTGTTTTGGTTCTCGCTTCTTAAATATAGATAACTCTATAGTCATTTTAGGGAGTTACATACACCTGGGAGCTGCAAAAAGTATATTTAAAAAAATATATATTTTAAAAGTTATTAAGTAAATAGTACAAAAGAACGGCGATTATATATTTTTATTGTACGAGGATGGATTGAAAAGTTCGCGGCCTAGTCAAAAAAACAAATAAAATACGTACAAAAATATTTTTATTTTTTGACGTAATCTCCACTTAGCACTATGCACTTCTTCCACCTGCTTTCCAAAGCGTCCGCATCTGTTTGAAAAAAAGATTGCACAAGGTCTTCAAAATACTGGTTAACTGTAGCTTCAACTTCTTCATTTGATGAAAATTTCTGGCCACCGAGGTGTTTTTTTTAGGTTTGGAAATAGATGAAAGTGCGAAGGTGCTAAATCAAGAGAATAAGCTGGGTGGGGCAGCAATTCGAAACCACAAACACTAATTTGAGCCATAGCGTTGTTCTGATGGAACAAAACTTTCTTTCTTAGTAATTCTGGGCGCTTCTCTTTATTTATTGACGTAAACGACGAAAAAGGGTGCAATAGTAAGTCGAGTTTATTGTTTCGCCTTTCGGAAGGTAGTCCATCATAATAATACCTTTAGCATCCCAAAAAAAACCGACGCCATCATTGTTCCAGCCTACAGAATTGCCTTCGCTTTCTTTGGGGTCGGTTCACCAGATTTTTCCACTACTTGGATTGTTGTTTTGACTCTCGATTATAGTGTTGAACCTAGGTTTCGTCAATGGTCACAATCCTGTTCAGAAAATCTTGCGGGTCAGCCAAAAACGTCTCCAAACAGTCGCGAGAAATCGCGAGTCGAATTTGTTTTTTGTTCAACTGAAAGCAATCTGGGGACCCACCTAGCGAAAACCTTAGAAAATCCGAGTTCGTTGGCAATGATGTTTTGTGTTCGTTCATACGAAACGCCTATTGTGTCTGCAATCTCCCTGATAGTTAATCTACGGTCTTTCAATATGAGATCACACACTTTGCCGATGTTTTCTTCAGTCGTAGACGTCGTGGGCTGGCCGGAGCGAGGGTCATCTTCGATGCTCTCTCGTCCACGTTTAAATTCTTGAACCAATTTTTTCACACTGGTATATGACGGAGCAGATTTCCCTAGTGTTCTTTTCATATCAACAGGTACTTGATGACCGCACGGTGTTCAGTTTTTCAATTTTTTTTTCCAAAAACTTGGTCTTACTTAATTCGTTCTAACCTAAAAACCACAAACGCTACAGTAACAAATTTTTACAATGTGACAACCAAAGAAAGTATAAACTTATTGAGGGTACTATAATAAAAATATTTTAAATATTTTTTGTGAGGCTGCGAACTTTTCAATCAATCCTAGTAGATTGAATTATAAGAAAATTTTTGTTTTAAATGTGTTTGAAATGTTAACATTATGTTTAATCGGGTTAAATGGACCACTGATAAAAACTATGATACCTCCTTGTCTGCAGGATAACTTCACAAAATATAATCCAATGTGCAAAAATAAAAAATAATCTTTTAAAATAATGTAGTAGTTAAAAATAGAAGAGGTTTTTTTTTAAAAAAAAAAAATAATAATAATAATTAGGGTGTTTTAAACTTTATTTTGCAATTTTCGACCGAAAAATGTATGTTTAATTACACTAGTCGACAAATAAAAATTAAAATGCTACTGACATGGCTTTAGGTGTTTGTTATATTTGAAGACCACTTAGTTTGACTATGCTTGGGAAAAAATCCCTTCACTTATAAATTTTTACATAAATTGAAAAAAAAAAAAAAAATACTCATGGTTATTATATTTTTAATCATTTATTTACTACTTAATAATGTGAACATATAATACGTAAACAACTGCAAAAAAACTTTTTTTTGCAAATGGTGATTTCATTTTTACTCGGTATCACTTTCTCTCATAAGGAGCCAACAATAGTCTCTCATCATTGCAGGTTCCCATCGGCCTTGATATGGCTGTTCCATTGACAAGATATCTTGGTGGAACCTCTCCTCTTGTTCATTACTAACAGAACCTAAATTATCTGGAAAAATCTCAAATGTAAGTGCAAAAAATGAGTTTTTAGCGACATTTTGCAGCCCATTTTTTGATAGTTTTTGGGCAAATCTTTTACAAGTTTCTCATTTATATCTGACTTTCTGTTGCCTAGGAAACACATGACAATGCTTTTAAATGACTTCCAAGCTTCTAATTCAACATTATTTAGCTTCCTTTCAAACTGTTCATCTTTTAATATTCTTTCGGATTTGGGGTCCTACAAATATTCTTTCTTTTAACTTGGTATCTCTGAGCTTCGGAAAAATTTGCTTAAATGTTCTAACGCATAGCTATTTTTAACTAACGCCTTAACAAAATTCATTATCAAGCCCAGTTTTATATGTAACGGAGGTAGCAAAACCTTTTCTGGGTTAACTAAAAGCCCACACTTGACATTAGCTTTGAGGCCGTTTATTTACTTTATTAAGTTATTCTGTTGCTCTGCTATCCCATAGACACAGAAAACAGCATTACTTGGTGAATCCACCCTGAAGTCCAAGTAGCAGCCTTATGACTTTAAGATCGCCACATATCTGCCATTTGTAGGTATTGTATTTTATAAAATTCGATATCAATGACATATTTTCATATGTTTTTTTGATACTAACTGCGTGAGCTAGTGGAACTGATGGTTTTGTGTTTCCATTATGTAGTAGAACGGCTTTTAAATTAATCTTAGACGAGTCTGTAAATAAACGCCACTTTTTAGGATCATGTTGAAAGCCTAACTTTTCCATAACACTTGCAGGATCTATAAAAAAAAACAAATGTTGTCTTGGAATGTAAAGAAAGATTTCAGTCCTTCATTATGTTTTCCAACCACCGTGACCTTTCTACCCTTGGCTGGCACGTTCGATTGCTGTAATCTTGATGCCATGTTGCTTAGATAAGTTTAGATCACGCACTAAATCATTACGTTCAGCTTACTTCGGGAATATACACAGGGAACTCCTGAGGTATAGTTTGTTTTTAAATAGTATCAGTATCAAAACGAATAAGTTCTTCCTCAAAGTCCATTGGTGAAGCTGGAACCGGCAAACTTTCGTTATGAGGAACAGGTCGTTTAGCTGAAGGAATGTCTGCATATTTAATTGCGTGTTTATTCTTCTTATCCCAATACCTTTGTCATACAAAAGTAGTAATCGATGATTGGTTCGTCGGCTCACACCAGATCACTGGAATTGCTAAAGGTAATGAAAATCTATGTCCATTTAGTCGGTTGATTCACAATAAGGCGTCCAAAATATGTAAAATAAGCAAATTCAGTTGCTTTAGTTATTGTTCTGGCTTGTGATTTAGGTGTATACTGGCCACACACATTACAAAGAATCCGCTAAATTAATATAACCACGTTTCCGTATCTTAGACATGTTTAACTTCAAATAACTCAATTTTTAACCTTAAATAATCATTTTCTGCAGTTGCCACAGTGAATTTACAACTACTCACTAGTTTAAAATTTCTACAATAACAAAAAAGAACGATAATACAGACTAGAAAAATGTAATTTGTTACAACTGCCCATCACTAAGACAAAAAATTGGCGATAAATTATAGAGTTTTTACTGACAAAAGCAAAAAACGTAAGTTCGAAAATTCCGAAGATTTTACGTTATATGAAATTTCTGATATTGTATTCATGTCGTGTACTCATTAACACTATTATCTGCTCAGTTGAAAAATGGCTGTAGACTAGTGTTATTTATAAAAAATTGTCTATTAGAAAAAGTAATTGTGAGGATTCGAAAAAAAATATAGTTAAAAATAATAAAAATGAATGTCGAGAATTTGCAAATGCAAAATGACCAACAAATAAAGATCGCATGAATGCTATATTCCATGCTTTTTCTCCTACGACTATAGTTTCTGAGTCTATACTCTTCATCAGGTAGGCTATAGGCCACGGTATTGATCGTTAAGATCAGAGCACCGCGGAGAGTCAAGTTGGAATGACTCTCGCTGGCTTATAGCAATCGTGGTACTTTATATAAACGAGGTACTACTCGTTGGGCAAGATACAGACTCTTGCGCCTTCTGTCGAGAGTTTCGTACATCGAAAACTGCTCAACTATATAAATCTAACATTGTTAGGAAAGTTAAACAAATAAAGTATATTTGTTGGTCATTTTGCATTTGCAAATTCTCGACATTATGGTGTAGTGACCAATCAAGTAACAAACCATATTCCGAAATTTTATTTCGGAATATCGATTTGATTTATCCTTCCTAACAATGTTAGGTTTATATAGTTGAGCAGTTTTCGATGTTCGAAACTCTCGACAGATGGCGCAAGAGTATGTATCTTGCCCAACGAGTAGTACCTCGTTTATATAAGGTACCATGATTGCTATAAGCCAGCGAGAGTCATTCCAACTTGACTCTCCACGGTACTCTGATCGATCAATAACTTTGCCTAAAGCCTACCTGATGAAGAGTATAGGCTCAGAAACTATATCGTAAGAGGAAAGGCATGGAATATAGCATTTATGGGATCTTTATTTGTTGGTCATATTGCATTTGCAAATTCTCGACATTATGTTGTAGTGACCAATCAAGTAACAAACCATATTCCGAAATTTTATTTTGGAATATCGATTTGATAATAAAAATTGACAAAGTAGTATTGCAAACAGTGTCTGAAAACAGGTATCGATCCCAATCCGGCGCCAGGTCACATTTAATGCAATAACTTTGTAATGGAATGGAATTTTCTTAAATTATTTTTTGAAAAATTCTTAGAAATATAGAGAATAAAAATCTAATTTTTGAAAATTCGAAGTATATGCAACCTCTTAAAATTGTTTGTAAAAATGCATTCCAAAACATCTATAAACGAAAGTTATTAGAGTTGAAATTATAAGGTCTGTTATTTTTAGTAAAAAAGAAAAAATATACTAAAAAATTATAACTTTTTTGATATGTGCAAGTAATATAAGTTAATAGTTAACTTCGATCAATATTATTCTTCATTATGCTCACCAGGAACATATTAAAATCATTAAAAATAAACTGTAAAGAAATTATCGAGTTAATTTTTTCATTTTTCTAAAAATTAACAAAAGTCCAACATTCTTTGTATAAATCATTTGAGTGGTTTGTAGTTTGTATAAAATGTATGAACATAAACTAAACCAGACCCTGTTCATAATCCCTAGAGTTTGATTTATTACGCTTAAATTTTTATGTGTTCAGATGTTTATAAGACCTCTTTTAAAACCTCCTTGAACTTTTATCGGATTCAGTTTTATTTTAATGTACCAACTGACCATCCTGATAAAAGTTTAAAGGCTGGTCAGCAGAGAAATCAGCTTGACCTAGATACGCTAAAACAGTCTTTCCCCACATTTCACGTCTTTTTATTAAAACCGACTTTTTTGAAGCACAGAGCGTCCCATAGGATTATGACGTTTATATGAGCCGCCCAGTTAAATTAATTTCTTTCTGGGTCCCTCGAGTCACTTAAGGTCTCAAAAAATTTATGAATTTACGTTTAAGTTAAATATTTTTTTGTAAACTCGATCTAATGTTCAAGTTTCTCTTATCAATGAAAAGTGAGAATGAGCAAAGGTATGTTTATTTCTTAACGGATTTTTTTTTTATTATTAATGTTATTTTTGTTACTGCACATATTAAAAAAGTTATAATTTTGTTACTTAGTTTCATTAATAGACCTACGGTTGTCGCTATTATTTATATTGTATACCTCTGGCTAATGTCTGTATGAAACATATAAATCTTTTTCAGCATCCGTCGATATGCCTAATACTATAAATGAGCATGGCTTGAAAAAAAAACAAAGACAAAATATACTTTAGTCGGCCTAAAAAAAATTAATATATGATTATGAATAATGGTAATTTTTCAAAATATGACTGAAGACAAAGCAATAATTTTGATCTTTAACATAATTTTTGAAAATTTCATCTATAATATATATATAATGCAACGTCTCTCTGTCTGTCTGTCTGTCCTTTAGTGTGCTTATTACTCGAGAACCACTTATCCGAGTTACGTGTTTTTTTTTTTTAAATCCATACATATATTCTCTGGCCAGGTTATAAGATATACCTTATTATGTTAAGTAACATAAGCATAAGCAGTGACGATAATAGTGAATCAAGTCGGAAAAAAGTTTGCCGCTAGCGCACTCTCTTACAATACGCTGTCTAAACCGTTAAATATGGAACAATATCTTGTAGCAAAGAATATAATATATATAAAATGCAACTTTTCTCTGTTTGTCCGTCTGTCCGTTAGTATGCTGATCACTCGAAAAACACTCAGATTTACGTGTTTTTTTTTGAAATTCATACATATGTTCTCTGGCCAGGTTATATAACAATAATCTATATAAAATATATAAATAGCAACGTCTCTTTGTTTGTCCTTTAGTGCGCTTATCATTCGAGAAACAATTATCCGATTTATGTGTTTTTTTTTAATCTATACATATGTTCTCTGGTCGGGTTATAGGATATATTTTAATACGTTAGGTAACATAAGGAATAAGCAGTGACGATAATAGTGAATCAAGTTCATGCGAGCGGAGCCGTACTTCCTAAAAATCATGTGGATTTTTTGAAAAGGGCGACATCTATGTGCCAGACCAAAAACTTTTCAGACCTCGTGATGTACGTGCGTAGATTGAAAAGCCTTGTAAAAAACAAGGTTTTTTTGCAAAAATAAAAATTTATTTCCCAGCATAATCTCCGTTGTGCTCAATACATTTTTTTAATATTCCTAATACTATAAATGACCATGGCTTTAAAATAAGTGAAACAAAGATAAAATATACTTCAGTCACCGTAAAGAATAAAATTAATATATATTCCCTGATTATAAATAACAGTAATTTTTCAAAACACGACTGGAGACAGTCAAAGCAAATTTTGATTTTTAATATAATTTTTGAAAGATTCATAAATATTAAAGTCAAAAATTGATATTTGAAATTAAGAATTTTAATTAGTTTTATTAATCATTTTAATTGGGCTAACTTACTGTGATATTATTTACTGGAGAAATATCAGTTGTAATGACAGACTAAAACAGCATTTTTTACATAATAATTACCTAATAATATCCACAGGACTTAATAATATTGTCTTATATCACCAACATTCAAGCAACATAATTGGACAAGAGTGGAGAACCCTAAATTATTAGCTATTATATATAATATAACACAGACACCTGACTAGTTATTAAGTAGAATTTAATTTAGAAGAAATATTATTTTTATTCTTAAGGTAAGAATTTAAAATAAGTTAGAAATACTTACAAAAATAGCGTCGAAATCTACTCGCGAGTGGTTAATATTTTTAGTATATATATGTATATATATATATATATATATATATATATATTATATATTATATATATAATATATTTAATATATATATATTATATATATATATTATAAATATATATATATATATATATATATATATATATATATATATATATATTATATATATATATATATATATATATATATATATCAGTTTATTAATAATAATAATAATAGTAAATGAACGTTTACTAAACATAATATAAAACGAAGTTTGCAATAAAAAGTTGCCTTATATCTACGTCAATTGGGTAAATCAAGTTAATTGGCCTTGGTTGCAGCTTTCCACATAAATATATCATATAGGTGCTTTGAGCCGACGCGACGGCAAATGTACGAGTACAAAAACTAAATAAATGGATATAGAAAATAATTTCTGAAATTAAAAAATATCAAATATCTGACACAATTATATATGTACGGGCGTAGATTGAAAAGTCTTGTAAAAAACAAGGTTAATATTTTTTTTGCAAAAGAATAAATTTATTTCCCAACATAATCTCTATTAAGCTTTTGATTCAGAGAGAGCTTTTTCACTACCTCAGAAAAAAAAAATGTCTCAAGTTTTGTATAATAGTTGTTTACAGGATAGATCTTCAGTTGATGAAAATTTCTTCTCCCAAGCCAATTTTTGAAGTTTGAAGAAAGTCACCTGAGGATAAATCTGGGAAATAGGTTAAGTAGGGAACTATTTCGAAGCCCAGCTTGTGCACTTTTACCACTGCAACGGCCTATGTATGAGCAGACGCATTATTCTGGTGAATGAACACTTTTTTGCAACCTAATTTTGGCTGCTTCTGCTTCAATTTACTGTACAGACGGTCCAGTAATGTTGCGTAATAAGAGCCAGTCATTGTTTTATCGTTATCCTCCAATAAAACTGTTTTTCGCTGTTTTGGTACAGTTTCACCTTGGCTAACCCACTGTTCTGATTGCCGTTTTGTTTTCTGAGTGTAAAGGTGAATCCATGTTTCGTGTGCAGTCACAAAACGACTCCAACAGTTCTTCGAATGACGCTGCAGCTTTTACATAAACGATGTTGAAATGTTATTCCTCGTGCATTTTTGGTCTGGAGTTAACAAACGCGGCACCCATAGAGCGCTCAGCTTTTTCATTTTTAGAATGTAGAATATTATGTATATATTCATTCATATGAGATCGCTACAATCTTAGTAATCTCGCGAAGCTTATGTGACGATATTCCATGACGATACCATAATTTTAACGACCATCTCTGCAGAAAAAACCTCAATCGAGCGTCTTGAACGTGGAGCATCTGCAGTGCTCGTGCAGTTCACTAACTGCACTGAACTAACCTGAACTAACCTGCGCAAAAATGTTTTATCACTGCACGATACTTGGCTTTATCTATTTCTACGAATCGTGTAACATGTCTTTGAAACTTTGAAGGAAACTTTACAAAAATCACGCTTACCAACAGGCATTCACAAACTATCTCGCCATTCCGTAGAAATTTAGCAAACTTATCAATCTACAATCGTATATTCGGTATTTTGAGGATACTAAATAATACAAAAACACATAAGAAAATAAAAAAGAGGATAAAAATAAGGAAATATGGGAATAGATGAGTAGATAATACTGTTAGGGGTGAAAAAAACCTAACAAATTTATCATAATGATCCTTTATTTTAGTAAAAATGGTGGAATTAAAATGTTGAACGGAATGAGTTGAATGTTAGTGCTGAAAAATAAAGTAATCTTCAGCTCCCTCCCAACAGGGCTGTTTTATAGAGAATTTTACGGAAAAAAAATTGACCTACTTTTCTTTATGATTTTGATTATTTTTAAAGGTTTCTTAGCGCTGCAAAGGGAAGAAGATCAAAGGCAAATGAAGTAAATAGACCGAAAAAAATTATTGTTCCTTTATTTTTACATACATATTATTTATAATATTATATTTTGTGTTGTTTTTATCAATATATTTTTTAACATGATGAATTTTATTTTTAATTAATATATATTTAAACTTTTATTAATTTATTTTTTTATCAATGTTATATTTTATTTTTTATATTATTTAAAATTTATATTAATATATTATAATATATACTCGTATTAATATTTAATAATTCAATAAAATATATAATTATTAAATTTTGGCGGTCAAATAGTTTTTTTTATACCAGATAAATTATCAAACATCTAGACTCTATGGAGACTATTCTAAAATTTTTTCAAAATGTTTTGAGAAGTATTTTTCGAGATAGGTTGGGTGGACAGGGCTTTTTGACCATTTTTTTTAAATATGAAAATGTGTGCGCAAGTATTACATCGTATATATTTTTGAAGCTTTCATTTGATACCCCATTCGATGACCTGGTAATTTTTTTTTTACATCCCCTAAAACTAACTCCTTAAGTCAAAGTTTAACTTTCACAACTACACGGCTCTGATTGGGCCATCAATTCCTATATTTGTGCCAAATTTCAACTTTCTGTGTCAAACAGTCCAGGAAATCGGATGTGACAGACAGACACCGAAGTGATCCCATAAGTGTTCCGTATGGAACGATAAAAACACTCAATCATTTTAGTGTATGGTTACGCTGCTCTTATAAAAAAGAAACAAAAGTATTGATTTATTAAATATTTTTTACTTTTGTTTACCAACATTAACATATATAAATGGCTGTGCGATGTTACCCCCCATTCAGTTAAAATGTAACTTCAAAACTACACGGCTCTAAGTGGGCCATCAATTCTTATATTTTTACCAAATTTTAACTTTCTGTGTCAAATAGGTTCGGAGAAATTGGGTGTGACAGACGGACGGGCAGACAGATACCGAAGTGATCCATGAGTGTTCCGTTCGGAATACTAAAAACGTTAAGAGAAAAAACATAAAATATGATGATATGAATAATATCAGTGTATAAATAAAGGCACAATAATTTTTTTGCTACCTATATACCTCACCTACCTTTGAACTTCCTCCCTTCACAGTGGTAAAGAACCCTTTAAAATAATCAAAATCATAAAAAGGTCAAATTTTTTGTGATAAAATTTTCCATAAAAAAGTTCTAATGCATTTTTTTTATAAAATTAGTAGAAAAACAGTAATTAACAATAATGGTTTTTCATCCCTTAAATTTTCATTATTTTTTGCTTATACCTTCTTGACTATTGAAGTAACACTAAAAAGTTACTAAAAAAGTTGTAGACTATTATATAATCTATAAATATGTTTTTAACAAAATTTTTGCCAGACTTACAGTTATCGAGATACATGAAAAAAACTATTTACACTTCTATTTTCAACATGGCGGCCAAATGAGTGCACCCCAACCTATCTTTGGACCCTCCCACATGATAAAAAAATAAAATCGTATCCTACCCAAAACGCACGGTTGACCTTTGTCTAACGACCAGTTCCTTGGACTGTTTCCTTAAAATACAAAACAAATTCATTGTTGTTATTGAACACTAAGAACTTAAAGAGTTGATTGAGTGGTCCGTTACTTTGTGACAGTACATTTTAACAATAAAACTACTTAATTACTTTGTTAACTGTCACTAAATATATTTGTAAAGATTTTACAGTTGCGTTATCGCGATTTCGTAGTACAACTACATTGTCAAACGCTTAACTAAGACTAAACAGATTTTTGGTATTTTATGTTTATATGATGAACAGATGTGGGTCTATTATATGTTAAAAAAGTTTGAACAAAAGAGAATTTGCTACGTCTAATTGACTATTCAGTAAATTTATACTATGGTCCTTTGAATGTCTGTAAATTTCTATAGATTCTAAGAAGTTGAGTTTTGACCCTTTAGGTGCCATATGGAGTATTTGTAAACAATCGATATTGGGAAAAGTATGGCCTGTTTCTAAGAAATGTTTAGCAAAGTGTGATTTTTCATTTTTTAGCCTATAAGAGGCATTGTGTTCTGCGAATCTTGTCTTGAAATTCCGTCCCGTTTGGCCTACGTAACAGCTATTGCACTCTTGACAATTAAGTTTATAAACTCCTGATTTATTGTATTTATTAGTTTTATCTTTGGCATTAAAAAATATATTGGATAATTTTTGAGCGGGTACAGCGTACAGCAACACCCCCCTAAAAAATGTGGCAACACATCTCAACACCATCTTCAAAGAAATTACACAATTCAATCCAAAATACAAAACAAAAAACTCTATAGACCTTACAAATAAACTTAAAAATATCTCCATCCCAAATAACGCCCTTCTAGTTTCATTCGATGTAACAAATATGTTCTCCAATATCCCAAATAAAGATTGTTTAGAAATTATAAAAACTATGTTACAAAAAAAAACAACGTCAATATAACAATACAACAAGATATATTGAAACTGTTCGAATTTTGTATATCCGGAAATTATTTTCAGTTCAATAATCAATTTTTCAAACAAAGAGATAGGCTTGCCATGGGGTCTCCACTTAGTCCTTTGCTAGCCGAAATCTTTATGTCAGAGTTGGAAAACAGTTTTCTAAAAACTCAACACGCGAAAAATATTCTCTTTTGGTTTAGATATGTGGACGACATCTTAGTATGTTTCCTTGGAAATGATACTGAACTAAATTCCACTTTAAATCAGCCAAATAATTTACACCCCAACATAAAATTCACACTTGAAAAGGAAACCGATAATAAAATAAATTTCTTAGATATTACAATTTTGAAAAAGAGAAATAGACTAGAATTCTTCCGCAAACCAACCTTTTCAGATGTCACCATCCCAGCTGACTCAATACACCCTAACTCCCATAAACTGGCAGCCTATAGATCTATGATCCATAGAGCCTTCAATATCCCTCTTAGTAAAAATAATCTAAAAAAAGAACTGGACACAATCAAAAATATAGCACTCAATAACGGCTTCCAACCTAAAATAATTAATACCTTAATAAGCCGTAAACGAAAAGAAAACACTCTCAGCTTAATCTACCCCGTAAAAAGAATACCGAGAAAAGAAAACATTCATACCTCTGTCATATTTTGGTCCCATCTCGGATAAAATATCCCAAGTTCTCACGACCGAAAAAACAAGAATAGCTTTAAAACCCGCTCAAAAATTATCCAATATATTTTTTAATGCCAAAGATAAAACTAATAAATACAATAAATCAGGAGTTTAAAAACTTAATTGTCAAGAGTGCAATAGCTGTTACGTAGGCCAAACGGGACGGAATTTCAAGACAAGATTCGCAGAACACAATGCCTCTTATAGGCTAAAAAATGAAAAATCACACTTTGCTAAACATTTCTCAGAAACAGGCCATACTTTTCCCAATATCGATTGTTTACAAATACTCCATATGGCACCTAAAGGGTCAAAACTCAACTTCTTAGAATCTATAGAAATTTACAGACATTCAAAGGACCATAATATAAATTTACTGAATAGTCAATTAGACGTAGCAAATTCTTTTTTGTTCAAACTTTTTTAAAATATAATAGACCCACATCTGTTCATCATATAAACATAAAATACCAAAAAACTGTTTTAGTCTTAGTTAAGCGTTTGACAATGTAGTTGTACTACGAAATCGCGATAACGCAATTGTAAAATCTTTACAAATATATTTAGTGACAATTAACAAAATAATTAAGTAGTACTAAGAACTTGACAATCCGCATTTCTGATCTGTAAATGTAATAAATACACCGTGTCAGAATCTGGGACTTTTGGGGTAAATAAAAGTGGTCTAGCTCCTGAACCATTTACATCTACTACTAATTTCCTTAATATCACATAAATCTTGTTTCATTAATGCCGTGACATTGTTGTATAGCGGGATTCTTTTTATTTGCGACTCAGCCTTTAATTTTTAATTATTTAAAAATAAAGAAGAGTTAAAATATATCCTTACAATATAGTGTAAATAATTATAATTTGTAAACCTCCCCCATTTATACAGAATGTGTATAAAAAAAAAGAGGAGTTCATTTATAAATTAACTTACTTAAGATGATATCTGTACACAGAGTGAATCCAATGTTATAGAAAATGTACTGTACTGTATATTTCATACCAAATTAAATGCAATTTTTGGACATCTGTACGTAACTAAGGAAGATAACAAAAACCGAATATTAAGTTTTACGTAAAACTTAATAAAACATTCATCGAAACGCATTAATTGATGAAAAATATTTATAGTGATAATTTTCTATCCCGTAGCAGAGTGTATTAGTGATATCAGCTTTTACAGAAGCTTGTGAGGACGCAAATGACGATGAACGTGTTGATCATTCCAAATTCGTGATAACATTGGAATTGTCCTTGAATTTATCAGAAAAGATCCGAAATATTCGTTGTGAAAAATGAAAATGGAATTAAATATATCCAAAATTTTAATTCAGTGCATTTTGACTGAGCGTTTGAAACTGCATGCAGTTTGTTCCACACAAGTTGACTGATAACTAAAATTTGCTTTGAATGCAACATGTGAAGAGTAAAAAAAAGGTCAAAAAGTTCAAGTATTCCATTATAACTAGCCATGAGAGCGTTTTCACCATAATCCAAAAACCAAGCGGCAACGATCTGACTGGAAGCACCCACGTGAAGAAAATCGGAAGAAAAGTCGTTTGGAGAAACCAAAATTGAAAGCAATATTTCTACGACTCAAAAGATATATTGCTCAAGGAATTCATTCACCTTAACCAAACAATTCTATATATTATTTAGGTGTTATGAAGCGTTTGTTGTCGCGCTACAATATCGCGAAAATGAAAGTTGGCCTCTGATAATGCACCATCTCATCGTGCGACGCTTATTACTTATTTTTTAACCAAAAATGGCAATTTATCCATCAGCCATTCACCGTATTCGCCTAATTTAGCTCCATGCGACTTCTAACATATCTATTCATAAAATTACTTTATGCGGACATTGAAGACATCCAAATGGCGTCGACCAGGAAAATCTCAAAAGATGAGCCTTGCAAAACGCTGTATCGAGTCCAAGGGGAATAAATGAATATAATAAATAAATTTTGTCAAAATAATAACTTTTTGTTTTCATTTTGAAAAAGCCCTGTCTACTTTGTTGTGGATCACGATTATTTATAAGAAATTTTAGTATCAGTTTTACCTCTGTTATGTGATGTGAAAAGGCTTTTTACATCAAATGAGATAAACTTACAGTTCGTGGGTAAATTGATCATATTTGGTTTTCTGACTAATTCCAACGAATTTTTTACTGAATAAGGTGAAACGTAGTTTATGATGTTAGGTAGATCGACAGTGAGATGCTTACATAGTTTGTAAAACGGTGCGTTTATATGGGTATGTTTTCTTTGTGAAGTTTCGACATACCATACATGCTGTGTAATCTGTCTGATCTCTGTCTAATCCTAACAAAGTTAATTTAATCAAAATTCTAGATATTTGTATAGAACAAAATTACTTTAAATTTAACAGTAAAACATATAAATAAAACAGTAGCCCACCAATGGGAAGCCCTCTGAGCCCCCTCTAGCGGAAGCATTTATGGCTAACTTAGAAAAACCTTTTCTTAAATGAAAACTATAGAAATGTAACCACACATGTCCATTTTTGGACAAGATATGTTGACGATATTCTTTGCATTTGGAAAGGAATCGATAGGCAACTGTCACAGTTTTTATTAACTTTAAATAAAATCAATCATAACATCCAATTCACAGTAGAAATTGAAGTAGATAAATAACTTAGTTTTTTAGAATTCAAAATTTCAAATGTGGAGAACAAAATAGAGTCTTATATTTTCCGTAAAACAATTATAATAGACGCCATTATAGATGTTAAATCAAATCAATCCTGACAGATTAAAATATCAACCTTTCACAGTCTCGTACACAGATTAACTAACAACCCACTAAGGACGGACAATTATCTAAAAGAACTGAACATAATCAAAGAATAGCCAAAAATAACGGATATAATATAATTACTATAAATAAACTGGAAAAAAATAAAAAACCTAAAAATGCACTTAAACAATTTTACGCACCAAACGGAAAACACGAGAGCAGAAAATAGTTTGCTATCAACTATGTCGGTGGTATTAGAAACAAAATCAACAATAGCCTTAATAAGTTAGAAATAAATTGTATAAGTGTTAATAAAAACGATATAGCCCGATATCTAGTTAATAACAAAGAAAGATCTGACAAATATTGACAATCGGGTATATATGAACTTAATGGTGATGACTGTGACACTGTCTATGTAAGACAAACGGAACGGAGCCCACAAGAAAGATTAAAAGAACATAAGTACTGTATTTTAAGTAAACAGAAATTAACAGGCTTTGCTGAACACTGCATAGACAATAATCACCTTTTTAATAACGAGAGGGTGACGTTGCTATACAGTACTCAAAAAGGAAAACATGGATTATTTAGAAATTCTTAGCCTAAAAAAAAACATTAAAAATAATATAAAAAATTGAGAACACCCAAATAGAATTTGAAAATACCCTCATATAGACTACCTCTAATTAATTCAATTTTATTACCCCTTAGTTTAAATTTAGTACCAATTAACCACCCAAACGTAATATCTTTTAGAATTTAAGTTTAGTATTATTGTAAACCTCTACGAAAATGGTTGCGAGACCGAAACACGTGTCAGAGTGATTTAAATAAATTCAGTGAAACAGTAATATTGTATTTTATTTCAATAGTGAATATATATATATATATATATATATATATATATATATATATATATATATGCTTAACGTTTCGTGGCCGTGCCGATGTCCCGGACTGTGGGACCAGATAGCATGATGAGGCACCTGGATACAAAAAATTCCGGAGGTAAAATAGCCCCCGTTCGGATCTCCGGGTGGGGGCTGGTTCAGGGGCGTCGACATGCAGAGATCAGAATTTCAAAATGGATTTTTGCAACATACGAGGTTTAAACACGAACATAAATTCAGTGCACCAACACCTGCAATCAAATAAACCTCATGTACTCGCTCTCTGTGAAACTAAGGTCAGTTCATCGACCAGCACAGTAAACTATCTTTATCCTGGGTACAACTTCTATTCCCGATTTAGGCGTAACTTTGGAATCTGTCTTTATATCAGAAGCGACCTCTCTTGCCAACGAGAAGAGACTCTGGAGCCCCCAAACTTTGATGTTATGTGGTTAAAATAACGACTCAACCAACCACAAGGCTCATCTGTATCCTCTATAGACCACCAAGTGATACTAACTTTAGAACACTTTTCGCTTCCCTTGCAGACACCATCGATCATTTACAAATTAACTATCCAAATGCCGAAATTGCCATCCTGGGCGACTTTAATGTCCACAACACCAACTGGCTTAAATATTCAAATACTACCGATGAACAAGGTCGTGAAGCCGAATCATTTTCAATCAGTTGTGGCTTAACTCAGCTTATTGACGAACCAACACGGATCCCTGATCGAGACGGAGAGTTTGCCGGTCTTCTTGATCTCTTTTTAACCACCAATCCGGAGATTTACACAGTCAGCATAAATCCGCCGTTAGGTTCTTCCGACCATAAACTACTTTCGACATCGAGTATTCTACCAATCAATGACAGAGAGGCGCCTAAACCGCGCAAGATTTGGCACTACAAGTCTGCTAAATGGGAAGATCTCATGGAATATTTTCGAACTTTCCCTTGGTTGGACGTTTGTTTTCGATCCGACGACCCATCTGACTGCGCCAGGGAGGTTTCCGATGTTATTTTGGCCGGTATGGAGGCTTACATCCCTTTTTCGAAGAAATGCCCTTCCAACGGCAAGCCTTGGTTTGACCGAAAATGCAAAGAAGCTGTTGCTTCTAAACATCTTGCATACCGACAATGGCGCGAAAATCCTAACAACATAAATCGTAACACATTTGTTCGTGCCAGGAACAGATGCAAAGAAATTATCGACGAGACCAAGGAGGTACACAATCAACGGATTAGAAACAAACTTCTCGCCTGTCCCGGCAATTCAAGGTCCTTTTGGTCGGTCGCTAAGGCAGTTAGTCAAAATTTCACCAAATCCACCATACCACCACTCACACGGCCAGATAATTCTATTGCAACGACACCTGTTGAGAAAGCGAACTTGTTGGCTGAACTCTTTGCTTCACATTCTACTGTCGATTTCCAAGGAAAAACACCACCTACTATTCCCATAGTGCAGTCAAGGATGCCCGATGTTGTCTTCAGACAGCGTATTATAAAGCGTATTCTGATGAAGCTAGACACCAAAAAGGCTTCTGGCGCTGACGGAATACCTGCCATAGTTCTTAAAATCTGTGCGAGGGAACTAACACCAGTTTTCTGTAGACTTTCAACCTATCCTATAGAAAGGGAATATTCCCTTCCTGCTGGAAATGCGCTACAGTTCAGCCGATACCTAAAAAAGGCAAGAAGACCTTGCCAAATAACTACCGACCAATCGCACTGCTTTCAATAATATCGAAAGTCAAGGAAAAGGCTATCAATCAGCATCTTCTAAAATATCTTGAAGGATTCAACATTATTAGCGATCACCAATATGGCTTTCGTAAAAATAGATCAACAGGAGATCTTCTGACTTATGTAACACATATGTGGAACAATGCAATTGAACACTTTGGAGAATCTCGAGCGGTTGCTCTGGACATATCCAAGGTATTCGACCGTGTTTGGCACGATGAGCTATTGGCTAAGCTACGTTCTTATGGTATGTCGGAAAAGTTCTGTTTGTGGCTATCATGTTTCCTCAGAGAGCGTTCTTTACGAGTGGCAGTCGACGGATTTCTTTCTAACACCTTCACTATCAACGCCGGTGTACCTCAAGGCTCCATACTGTCTCCTACTCTTTTTCTCACTTACATTAACGATCTGCTGGAAAAGACCGAGAATCCAATCTACAGCTTTGCAGATGACAGTACACTTATCGGCGCTCGGACATCGGCTACTCAGACGAATATCCGCAGACAGCAGGAAGTCGTTCAACTTAACAAAAGACCTGGAAGAAATTCTATCTTGGGGTGACAGTAACCAAGTGGAATTTAAAGCTACAAAAACCCAGGCGGCAGTTTTTTCTAAAAAAGTTAACGTTGCTGAACCTGACATAGTTATGTCGGGACACTCCATTCCTCTAACATCGTCGCTCAATTTGTTGGGCGTTAATTTGGGAACAAATATGTCCTGGCATGAACATGTTGCAGGCATAGCAAGGAGAGCTTCTCAAAAGTTGGGAATATTATTTCGAACCAGAAAGCTTTACACTCCACAACAACTGTTAATTCTTTACAAAGCTCAAATTCGACCAACTATGGAATACTGCTCCCATGTTTGGAGCTCGGCTCCCAAACATACACTGCATTTGTTGGATTCTATTCAGAGAAGAGCTGTTCGTCTGATTGGAGACCTGGAACTGACCGTCGGCCTTGATTCGCTGGAACATCGAAGAACGGTTGGCGACTTGAGCCTATTCTACAAGTACTTTCATGGAAAGTGTTCGAAGGATGTGGCCCGCTTAATTCCTCACAGAGCGGTGCATGTTAGAAGTACACGTCGCGCTAATTCTTCACATCCTTATGAGGTTCAGCTTGTTACTCCCCGTACAACACTTTTCAAGCAGTCTTTTATATGGAGAACATCATCCCTTTGGAATAATTTGCCCAAGACTGTGTTTCCCACCGAGTACAATCTACAGCGATTCTAGAACAACGTGAATCGCCTTCTCCGCGCACGTGTCGCTCCTGTAGCGCTTTAGGGACTTCCCTGTAGCACGTGTGCTAGACCCATAAATATATATATATATATATATATATATATATATATATATATATATATATATATATATATATATATATATATAAGTTGACATAAAAAACTCTCCATTAATTGTTTCGCCCTTTTCAGGGTGTGGCCATGACTTTGTTGGCTGATAAAGTCGCCTTGGCCTTTTTTGGAGCCAGTTCGTCAAGGAAAATCTACTGTTCAGACTGTTTTTCGGTCTCTGGTGTAATGTGATGAATCCGTGTTTCATCAACAGTAATGAATCGACGCAAAAATTACCCCGATTACGCTTTAAGATCGCTAATCATCCTTTTGAAGTCGACACACTTGCGTGTTTATTGTAAAATTGTGAGCAATCGCGGTACTCATCTTGCGGAAAGCTTTCTAACATCCAAATGAGTTGTTAAAATATTCTGCACTCGTTCAATGGAGATGCCTACAGCCTCAGCAATCTCACGCACTTTCAGTCTCTGATCATTTATCACTATATCGTGGAGTTTTTCGATCATTTCTAATGTGTTGATATCATTGGATGGCCTGGACGTCCTTCATTAAAAATGCTTCTATGGCAGCGTTTCAATTCAGCTATCCAATATTTTATGGTCAATAACGAAGGTGGAGAGTCTCAATAAAATTCGCTTTTACCTCATCATTCGTTTTCTTTTTCAAAGGGGAGGGGGCTCGGGGGCCCCCTCCCAAACTTCATACAAGGCTTTCTCAACCAGCGCAGGCAAATAGTCACCTATCCGATTCTTTAGTACTTTCTCTTGGAATTCCCCAGGGTGCGGTACTTAGCCCTACTCTGTTCAACATTGCGATGTTATCTCTCACCAAATTGATTTCTCAACAGATAAAGTACAAACTATTTGCAGATGATATTATACTATATTACTCCTCGCCCTCATCCTTAAACATCACAGGCAATCTCCAGAGAACTTTAGACGTTTTACACAAATGGTCCAACTCCAATGGATACTCTTTTTCCCCCAAAAAAAATCAGTTTTTATGCATTTCTGTAAAATAAGAAACTGCCCAAGACTTAACTCTCTCAATATCAACGGGTCTCCTATACCTATTCAAAACTCTCATAACATCCTAGGGCTGACCTTTGATACCGGATTGACTTGAAACTCACACATTTGAAACTCACACATTAATTACTTAAGAACACGTGGAGTCCCCCTCTATCTCAGCAGACAATTCTCTCTCATGAAATTTTATGCTCTTTCAATGAATCGTCCTCACTTTAAATCTTCTTTAAATTTAACTTCTATATATCTTTCTCGCACTATATCCCGGGCTTCTAACTTTATTCCTTCCAGGCTCAAACATCTTTTGGCTCTCCATAATTTCACCCCCCCCCCCCCCCCGATTTGAATACTCTCTTCTCACATTTTCCCCCTTGTCAATCTTCAAACCCCCCTATAGACTTATTTATGTGCACTCTTGGTAGAGAAGTTATTCTGAATAAAATAATCAACTCTATATTTAATGATAAATTAAAAAACTCGGATTACTTCACTATCTATACATATGGGGGGTTAGCGCCGCCTTTATCGCACAAAACACTCAGAAAACTTTCAAATTACCCCTTCATTCGTCCAGTTTTTCTCTGCTGAGCTTCTTTCCATCAAGAAAAGCATAAGATATGCGATTACTACTCCTGCCTATTTCAAATTCTTAATTGCATCGGATTCTCAGAGCGCTCTTAAATCCATTCAACATGCGAATCTTGATGACGCATACATCAGACAGATAAAGGACTTATTACATGTTGCCAGACTTAAAAAAGAAATCATTTACATTCATTTGGATACCAGGACACAGTGACATTGAGGAAAACGTCAAAGCTGATACCTTTGCAAAAAAGGCCTCGTTATCTGGCGCTCCTGTTCTGGGCGAAAACCATCCCAGAGATTACATAAAACATCTATCTCAGGAATTTAGAAAATTATTCCAATTACAGTGGGATTTTGAGGACACCAGTAATAAACTCTGGGACCTCAAAACTGATGCCTACTCTCCTTTACACCAGCATCCACTGAATAGAAAGGAAAACACCATTGTCAGAAGACTGGCCATCAGCCATACATATCAGATCCACTTCTGCCTTTTAAACAAAGAGGATCCCCCCAGTTGTCCATCATGACATCTACCACTTACCATCAAACATATTTTTGAATCACAACACTTTTCTGATAATCGTGAAAAGTATCACATTCCTTCCAACCTAAAATCGATCATCCAATCCTACTACACCATTCACAGACAAATTGGAGAATTCTTAAAACAAATAAATTTCATAGTATAAATCTCCAAAATATTCGGGCGCTAAATGACCGTTGCAGTCGATGCATCTTTATCCCCTAAATTCTCTCTCTCTTGCTCTGTCTCTTTTCCAAAAACAAATGTTTTATCATTGTTCGATATTCAATTTTTCCCATTGTTGTAACATCACAAAAGTTGCTCTATTTAAATGGCTGCCACTAATAAACTAAATCACTCAGCGACTTGAAAATTTGACGGGATTCTTGTGAAAGGTTATGTTTACAAAAAATAAAAAATCTTAAATGGTAGTAGTGCCATCTCTGGCCGACGCCAGGTACTTATCATACAACCTTCGTATAGATGTTATCAATCAAGTTATCAATCAGCATCTTCTAAAATGTTTTGAACGATTCAACATTATTAACGATCGCTTTCGTAAACATAGATCAACAGGAGATCTTCTGACTTATGTAACACATGTTTGGAACAACGTTATTGAACACTTTGGAGAATCTCGAGCGGTTGCTCTTGACACATCCAAGGCATTCGACCGTGTTTGGCACGATAGACTGTTGGCTAAGCTACTCTCTTGTGGTATGTCTAAAAAGTTCTGTTTGTGGCTCTCATGTTCCCTCAGAGAGCGTTCTTTACGAGTGACGGTCGACAGATTTCTTTCTATCACCTTCACTGTCAACGCCGGTGTGTCCCAAGGCTCTATACTGTCTCCTACTTTCTTTTTCATTTACATTAACTATCTGCTGGAAAAGACCGGGAATCCAATCTACAGTTGCGTTAATTTGGGAGCAAATATGTCCTGGCATGAACATGTTGCAGGCATAGCAAGAAAAGCTTCTCAAAAATTGGGAATATTATTTCGAACCAGAAAGCTTTACACTCCACAACAACTGCTAATTCTTTACAAAGCTCAAATTCGACCAACTATGGAATACTGTGTTTGTGGCTCCGCTCCCAAACATACACTGCATTTGATGGATTCTGTTCAGAGAAGAGCTGCTCGTTGATTGGAGACCCTGAACTGACCGGCGGCCTTGATTCGCTCGAACATCGAAGAACCGTTGGTGACTTGAGTCTGTTCTACAAGTATTTTCATGGAAAGTGTTCGAAGGATGTAGCCCGCTTAATTCCTTCTATTGTGGTGCATGTTAGAAATACATATCGCGCTAATACTTTACATCCGTATGAGGTTCAGCTTGTTACTCCGCGTTCACCGCTTATCAAGCTGTCTTTTATATGGAAAACATTATCCCTTTGGAATAACTTGCCCAGGGCTGTGTTTGCCGCCGAGTACAATCTACAGCGATTCAAGAACAACGTGAATCACTTTTTCCCGCACACATGCCGCTCCTAGAGCGCTTTAGGGACTTCCCTGCAGCACGTGTGCTAGACTTATAGTTAGGAATAACAACACTAGTCGAAAATACATGCGTCTCTTGTCCCAACACAAATTTATATAAATACCAGTCAAAAATACTAATAAATTGTGCCATATCTTGTTAAAATTCTTCAATTTAGAAAATAATATATATAAATAATATGGTAATAGTTCTAAAAATGGATAATAAATTTTGTTTCGGAGATTTAAAATGGAATACTGCATTCTAATTAAGCAATAAATATTGAAATTATTTGTATTAAAAATACTTACGAGGCTAGTTTTAAAAGTCCGTGCAAAGCCCGAGAGATGGCACTACCGGCGCGTATCGAGGTCATGTTTAGTTAGTAGCATCTCTTGAATGAACGCACACCAAGTTTCAGCCATATTGGTCTATTTCTTTGTGTTTGGCATTCGTGTGAATCAAGGAAGTCGAGTGATTTTCAAGAAATGGACGAAAAAGAATTTCGTGTGGTGATTAAACATTACTTTATGAAACGCAAAACGCCTCAGGAGACTAAAGAGAAGCTTGATAAACATTATGGTGACTCTGCACCTTCGATTAGAACAGTTTATAAGTGGTTTCAAAATTTTCGGACTGGCCATATGGGCACAAGTGACGCTGAACGTTCTGGACGGCCTGTGGAGGTTACGACTCCAGAAATCATTGATCAAATCCATGATATGGTGATGGATGACAGAAGAGTTAAGGTGCGTGAGATTGCTAGTGCTGTGGGCATCTCGACTGAACGGGTACATAATATTTTGCATAAACATTTGGACATGAGAAAGCTATCCGCAAGATGGGTGCCGCGATTGCTCACGCTTGACCAAAAACGGAATCGTGTGAAGTGTTGCAAGGATGGTTTGCAGCTGTTCCAGAAGAATCTGGAAGACTTTAAGCGTTTCGTCACTGTGGATGAAACATGGATACATTACTATACTCCTGAGACCAAACAATAATCTAAACAATGGGTTACCAAGGGGGAATCTGCACCAAAAAAGGCGAAGACCGTTCCTTCGGCCGGAAAAGTTATGGCGACTGTCTTTTGGGATTCGCAAGGGATAATCCTCATCGACTATCTGGAAAAGGGTAAAACTATTACAGGTGAACATTATTCATCGTTATTGGACCGTTTTGAAAACCGAGCTGCAAGAAAAACGCCCGCGATTGGCCCACAAGAAAGTCCTTTTTCCATCACGACAACGCACCAGCACACACCTCAGCAGTTGTGGTCGCAAAATTAATGGAAATAGGATTCCAACTCGTTTCACATCCCCCCTATTCTCCAGACTTGGCTCCCTCGGACTACTATTTGTTCCCCAATTTGAAGAAATAGCTGGCGGGACAAAGATTTTATTCAAACGAGGAGGTAATTGCAGACACTAATGGATATTTTGCAGACTTGGACAAATCCTATTATTCGGAAGGGATCGACAAACTAGAATATCGTTGGACGAAGTGTATAAGCCTAAAAGGAGACTATGTCGAAAAATAAAAAAGGTTTACCCCAAACACATAAGTAGTTTTTATTTTTGCACGGACTTTTCAAACCAGCCTCGTAATGTATAAATGAGATTCCCAATATATTTTTATTTTATAGCATTTCTATTGATTTAATTCCAAAAATAGGCTTAAAACGATGTCCCAAGGCAAGAGCGAGACAATTTAAATAATGCATGAATGTTTAAATTTTAAATGGAAAGCTTCTCCGAAAACGCCTGATTTAACTGTATGAACGACAGATTGAACCAATCGTAATGAAATCCCTTGAGCGACGGGTTAATCAGTAATTTAAAACAAAATCCACTAATTCTTTTAAATTAGATTTTAATTAAGTGTTTCAAACGAAAATAATAGACCAGGGGATGTTTGTTGTATAATATTTGTATGATTCATAAAATAAACTTATGACACACTAAAAAAGAGTGAATGAAAATAGAACTCTCATAAATCATTTAGGAGAGCCAAATCAATAAACAGTGGTTCGAATATCGTTTTGAGTCATTAGTTCTAGTCCGATTGAACTGGATTTTATGGAATTTTTCGTTCGAAAAAAGAAAATTGTAGTTTTCATATGAAATTTAGCATTAAAACGACAAAATATTTTTTTCTGTATTGATCGTGTAGTTTTTAATTTTATTTAAAACGACGTTACCGTATGTGTAGTCCAGAAATTCGGAACAACGAATATAGAATTTTTAGAAGCTGAAAAGGCGATTCGGTGTCCCTATGTAATTTTCCGGGAAATGAAGTATAGATAGAAAGCGCAGTTTTGAAAAAAGGGCAACTGAAAGAAAATGATGTCGGTTTAGGGTACTGAGATTATAAACTATCAGGAAATCACTTGAGGGGAAAAACACAACTACAAGAGAATTAAAACAAAACGGCACCGGCACCAACAAATATGTTTTAAAGTCGAGAAATTTGCACATGCAAAATGACCAACAAATCGAATATCGAATTAGTTTAAATATGTTTTATTTCTTTTGTGATTGTGTCTTAAGTATTTTTCTCAGTTGACTATGGTTTCGATACTTTAAAGGAGCATCATTTATTTTCATTGATATATATGGTTCACGTACTCCATAGCATCTAGTATACAGACCAGCGAATGGAATGATCGGTAAAAATGGTAGCTCCATGGTCGGGCTTATTTACTAATAATGCAGTAGCAGATAAGTTCTCGACTGAGGTGCAGGAAACAAAAAAATAGATCTCCCAGCAGGATAAAGTACGCTGGTGCTGTGGCCTAATTAGAAAAGTACTTGGGAGAATACTCTAAGAACATTAGTTCGAATCCCACCGGCACCGAAAAACTTTTTTAATTTTCTTGCAGTGGTGTTCTTAGTATTTTTTTTGAAAGATCGTGCGTTCGTTACCTTAAACCGACAGAATTTTCTTGCATTGAAACTTATTTATGTCATTTACGTACTCCTTAATGGTGGCTCTAAGGTTTAGTTTATTTACTGACGATGCCAATGCTCGTGACGCCAAGGGAATTAAGATTGGTTCTCGACTGAGGTGGAGGAAACGACAAAAAGATTTCCAACTAGCAGGTGCAGTGACTTAGATGGATTTCTTCTTCAGGTCATCTGGAAAGACAAAATTTTCTTTTTTCTTTATACTGTTAAGTGATAAAATTACTTTTTTAAGTACATTCATATAATTGAAAAAACAAAAAAAAAGCAGACACTAGAAAAAAGAAAAATGATTGACTTACCAAAATAGTTTTTTATAACAAAACAAGCAGTCATTTGCACAGAGCGACATTCCCCAATATGCTGCTGTTAACTACATAATATTATAATTAAACGGAAAAATACAAAACGGCCAAAATGGCTGGCTTTTGTACTCTCTGCTAATCCCGTAAACCAGTAAATTAATAAAAAATTATCAATTTTTGTCGGTAAAGATGGAGTGTGATGGACCGATATAACTTTTATGTGAAAGATCGAAAATATTGATTCGTTTGTAGTAAGAATCACAGCGATCCAGGACCTCAATTTCATCCCAGCTCATCCGATTGTCATTGTTAATGACACGTTGTGAGGAATGCCCCTCTATGCAAATGACTGCTTGTTTTGTTCTAAAAAAATAGTTTGGTGAGTCAATCATTTTTCTTTTTTCTGATGTCTTCTTTCTTTTTTTTGTTTTTTTCGATCATATGAATGTACTTAAAAAAGTAATTTTTTCACTTAACAGTATAAAGAAAAAAGAAAATTTTGTCTTTCAAGATGCCCTGAAGAAGAAATAAATATAATTTCGAAAACTCGACTAACAAAAAAGGTTGTTTCACTACCCAAGGCCATAAATATTTAAATATAGACTGCAGCCCCACTAAATTGAGAATATATTTTTCTTAACTAGTCAGTCGCGACTACTCTTGTCTTTGTTATATGTATATATATATATATATATATATATATATATATATATATATATATATATATATATATATATGTTTATATATATATATATATATATATATATATATATATATATATATATATATATATACATATATATATATATATATATATATATATATATATATATATATATATATATATATATATATATAATATATATATATATATATATATATATATATATATATATATATATATATATAAATATATATATATATATATATATATATATATATATATATATACATATATATATATATATATATATATTTATGTCTATATATGTTATAATATTCTTTCCTTATACAATTCTCATATCTGCTAGCTCAGGTCTCTTTTTAGTGTTCCGTACGGAATACTTATAAGATGACTTCGGTGTCTGTTCGCTGTCTGTCTGTCTGTCCGTCTGTCACACCCTATTTTCTCCGAAACTATTTGTTATAAAAAGTTGAAATTTGGTAATAATATAGGAAATTGATGGCCTCATCAGAGCCATGTACTTTTGAAAGTTAAATTTTGACTTAAGGGGTTAGTTTTGGGGGGTAAAATCAGAAGTAAAAAGAAAATTTTTTATTAGATCATCGAGTGTGGTGTCAAATGAAAGCTTGTGAAAAGACGACCAAAATATATATATATATATATATATATATATATATATATATATATATATATATATATACATATATATATATATATATATATATATATATATATATATATATATATATATATATTGCAATACTTGCGCATACTTTTCTTTGTATTATTTTTAAAAAATCGCGAAAAACCGCTGTCCCCCCCTTATCTCGAAAAGTACTGATCAAAAAATTTTTAAAAAATTCCGGAATATTCTCCACGGGCTGTAGATTGAACGAAAATTATCACGAGTGCATTACCTTTAATAACTTATCTGGTATATAAAAAAAAAAATTTCAAAGCAATCAGTTTTCAGTAAAGATTGGAAACAAACTTTATTGAAAACTCATTTGAGATGTGTTTTGTCAAGTCCCTGATCATTTTATGCCTCCGTAATAAAATTTTTATTTTAAAAGCAATCAACGTACGGAACAATAATTGCGCAACTTCAACTTGCACTTGACCGGTTATTTATACCTAAGACGTGACTTGGCAGTTAAGCATTTAAAGATAGACGATATTCAATACACTTTAATGAAAAATAGGTATAGTGAGTTACCTAACCTTGTAAACACCTAGTTATTAAATAAGTAATGAATTTGCCTCCACAATAACGAATAACTTACTCGAAGTACTACAAGTCGCCATTTTAAATAATTCGCTCTGGTTTCCTTCTACGTAGTAATTCTAATAAAATGGAAAATAACGAGATAATGCTTCAGCTTCTTCAGCTCCAAGAACCCCAAATTTAACAATAATATAACAAGATATATACGAAACAACCTCTTTAATTACTTTTCTCAAATCTTTAGTTATTTATATATTTGACCATAAGTAATTCGATATAAAGAAAAAATAAGACAGTTTTCGTTTTTCTTCGTCTCCATATATATTTGACCATAAAGAGTTGTGAAAATTGAAAAAAAAACAAAATTTTGACTTAAAGAAAAATTTATTGACTCTCATAGCATTCATCATATTTTTCCTTCATAGATTTTACTCGAAAACTATAGATCGCTTTCATTTCGATTATTATATTTGCAACAAATTTAAAATCGATATCCCATTTCGTTTGAGAGTTTTCGTGCCAAGAGATAGACAGAAAGCAGACAGATCTTGTGACTCTGAAATATGAAGAAATGTAGGAATATCGGAGGTTGATTTTTACACATAAAATACTACTGTTTAACAAGGGAAGTAATAAACGACTCTACTACTACAAGATCTTATTTTAATAATGATCTATTTAATAAAATATTTTTCATGACAACTATGATTTTGGACAGTCATTTAGTAAATACATGAAATTTTATTAAATCGATTTTACTCCTTACTTTTCTTGACTGTGACTCTGAAGTGCTATTTTTTTTTCCTATATCAAAAATACAAATATTTTTTATAGAAGGCCTACAAAACTAGAGAGAATGCTTAAGTAAACATCGCAACAATAAACGTAAAAATTCTAATACAAATTTTTATTTACGCATCGGATATTGATATTTTATCCACCTTGTTTTATTGTTATTTGTTTCTGGTTTTAGGGCGGCAATAAATTTTATTTATATGTCAAACAAATAATAGCCTTTTTGCTCATGCCATTTATTTATTACTTTCCCACAATTCCTTTTATTAAAACTGTTTTATGCACATATTGAAAAAAGTTCTGTACGGTACTATTAGTGCAGTAAAAAAAGGTCAAAATAATGATGAGATAGGCATAGTTTAGATACAGCAATGTTATGATTTTATCTTCTCTAGGGTATCACTAGGAGTATTGTTCTGAGTTTTGGTCCTCGAAAAACTTGTTCTCTTTTGCTTATAAACAATTGAAGTTTAAAAAGGCATTTTTTGAGCTTAAAATGTGAATAACTCCGGTTATATCAGTCGGATCGAGACAAACAAAAAACTAAACTTTTCGTAATGAAATTTCCAACAAATCGTCGTGGTTTTAAATTACTTAAATGTGCACATAACCTACAAAATTGAAAAAAGGCGAAAATCTGCTTTTTTAAAATTTTATTGTACTGGTCGACTAAGTGAACCGATCGGCTTGAAACTTTCAGAAAATATTCCTTTTGTTACAGCAAAATTACCCTGAAATTTTGGTACAAAGATATTGAACCCAGTGGCCACAATTGAATTTGTTATTTAAAGTTTGAATTGCCCGCTATTTTATGCCATTTAGTCCAAAATGGATCTTTTTTTCTCAAAATTTAGGTCTTGACGTCAGCTTTCCGATGCCATTAATATTTTTTTCTGGGGTCATTTTAACCGTTTTTTTACATTAGTTTATTAATCAAATAACAATTGACATTTTGAAAAAAAAAATTATTAACGAAAATGAATTTCTTTTTTAAATAAATCTCTTACTATTCTCTAGCAGATGTGATAAAAAAAATTAAATTTTTGATTGAAAATGACCGAAAAAATGCAGTTGTTGTTATTTGATTAATAAACAAATGTAAAAAACGGTTAAAATGACTCCACAATTTTTTTTTTAATGGCATCGGAAAGCTGGCGTCAAGACCTAAATTTTGAAAAAAAAATCCATTTTGGATCAAATGACAAAAAATAGCGAGCAATTCAAATTTTAAATAACAAATTCAGTTGTGCCTACTTCAAATATTTTTGAACTAAAATTTTAGGGTATTTTTGCTATAACAAAAAACATATTTTTTGAAAGTTTCAAGCCTATCGGTTCACCTAGTTGGCCTGTAAAATAAAATGAAAAAAAAAAGTTTTTTGTCGGTTTTTTGAATTTTGTAAGTTATGTACACATTTGAGCGACTTAAGAGTAACGAGAATTTGTTGAAAATTTTATTATGAAATTTATTGTCTATAAACAAAAAATAAAGTTTTTTGAGGTCAAAAACTCAGGACAATACTCCTGGTGATAGGCCAGAGAGAATAAAATCATAATATTGGTATATATAAGCTGTGCAATTTCAAATGCTTTTTTTAATGCCCTATATATATGCGATAAATTATATATATATATATATATATATATATATATATATATATATATATATATGTATATGTATATATATATATATATATATATATATATATATATATATATATATATATATATATATATATATATATATATATATATATATATATATATATATACATATAAATATATATATATATATATATATATATATATATATATATATATATATATATATAATCAAAAAATAAAATAGAATTTTTTTCTACTAGTGATTTACACAATACTTCCGTGCAAACATTATTAGCGATCACCAATATGGCTTTCGTAAACGTAGATCAACAGGAGATCTTCTGACTCATGTAACACATGTGTGAAACAACGAAATTGAACACTTTGGAGAATCTCGAGCGATTGCTCTTGACATATCCAAGGCATTCGACCGTGTTTGGTACGATGGACTGTTGGCTAAGCTACGCTCTTGTGCTATGTCTGAAAAGTTCTGTTTGTGGCTCTCATGTTTCCTCAGAAAGCGTTCTTTACGAGTGGCAGTCGACGAATTTCTTTCTAACACCTTCACTATCAACGCCAGTGTGCCCCAAGACTCCATAATATCTCCTACTATCATTCTCGTTTACATTAACGATTTGCTGGAAAAGACCGGAAACCCAATCTACAGCTTTGCAGATGACAGTACGCTTATCTCTTCATTCACTTTGAACGCTTGGACATCGGCTACTCAGACGAATATTCGCAGACAGCGGGAAGTCGTTCAACTTAACAAAGCCTTGAAAGAAATTCTATCTTGAGGTGAAAGTAACTAAGTGGAATTGAACGCTACAGAAACCCAGGCGGCAGTTTTTTCTAAAAAGTTAAGGTTGCTGAACCCGAGCTTCTCAAAAGTTGGGAATATTATTTCGAACCAGAAAGTTTTACACTTCACAACAATTGTTAATTCTTTACAAAGCCCAAATTCGACCAACTATGGAATACTGCTCCCATGTTTGGGGTTCCGCTCTCAAACATACGAGTACATTGTATTTGTTGGATTCTATTCAGAGAAGAGCTGTTAGTCTGATTGGAGACCCGGAAAAGACCGGCGGCCTTGATTCGCTGGAACATCGAAGAGCGGTTGGCAACTTTAGCCTATTCTAGAAGTATTTTTATGGAAAGTGTTCGAAGAATGTCCGCTTAATTCCTTCCAGAGTGGTGCATGTTAGAAATACACGACGCGCTAATCCTTCACATCCGTATAAGGTTCAGCTTGTTACTCCTCGTTCAACGTTTTTCAAGCAGTTTTTTACATGGAGAACATCATCCCTCTGGGATAATTTGCCCAGGATTGTGTTTCCGACCGAGTGCAATTTACAGCGATTCAAGATCAACGTGAATCGCTTTTTCTGCACACGTGTAGCGCGTTAGGGACTTCCCTGCAGCACGTGTGCTAGACCCATAAAAAAAACACACTATTTTCATCAAAATTTGAAAACAATGAAAAAATAATTACTTACAAAATCCTGAAAAATACGATATATTGGAAAGAACCTTTCCTTCCACACTTCTTTAATCTCTTGTTTAACTGTAGTTAGCTATGCATAAAATTGATTTATTATCCCAGGAAAAATTCTCCTAGTAATGTTGGAAATATAAAATATTTAAACACCCCTAATCCTTTAACCCCCTCCTGTGAAACGCTATTACTCAAAAAATTATTTTCCTACTCCTATGAAAGAAATAAAAATGACCACCAAAAACTGATTAATTTACTCTAGTTTAAGTATACTAATATTATCGTCATTTTCCCATTGTTACCAAATACTTTATATAATCTAAATGGAACTGGTTTTAATGAATGAGTTGTCACCATGTTTATTTTCACCAGACAAGCAGCATTGCCTCTATTTAATTTTCAAATAGAATTAAACGAAATAAAACAAAGACGTATGGCATTTTTCTTTTTATGTGATGTAGAAATTAACAACTAAGAACTAACATTCTTTCCTTGATACTATTTTTACAAATAACGTAAAAACTCCTATTTACCGACATTAAAAATCCTATATACATATAACATGATATATTCAATATAACTTTAATCTCCACCAAGCGCCCCCTCCCCCAAACTTCTTATATGTCAACGTATAAGTAATTCTGCTTAAAATTGGTTAAGGTAGCAACCAGGAACTAGGACAAATTCTTAGAATACTACGAGGGTCATTCAATAAGTAAAGAGACAAATATCTCTAGATTAAGAACGGTTGATTGGATTGCTACAAAATTTGGTCTACTTTTCGACATGATCCCCCCAACGTTAATATACTTATCTCACCTTTCTGCTAGCTTCTTAATTCCTGTGGTAAAGAATTCTTTCGACTGACGTCAAAGCCACTCCTGCACTTTTTCCTTCACTTCCTTATTGTCCACCTCTTTCTACGTAGGGCATCTTTCAGAGGTCCGAACAGGTAAAAATTACACGGTGGGGCGGGATTAGGAAAGTTCTCCCAACCCATTTCTTGAAGCTTTTCTTGGGTAAGCCTTGGATACGAGAAAGCATTGTAAATGGTTTTCAATATTGTGAGCAGTTCCCATATTTACCCCAACCTCTTGAGCTATCATTTCAACAGTAATTCTTCTATTATCATCTCTCATCTCGATTCCAACGAGGGATTGGAAACTTCGAGTGGACGTCCAATTCGCTGCTCGTCACACACTCTTGTTTGGCGACGTTTGAATCGATGTATCTACTTGTAAACGTTCACACGGTCTAACTTTGTCCATACTGTAACAACATTCTAGAATGTATTTCACTTGGCTTAACACCTTCTGCTACTAAAAATCTGCTGACGGAACGCTGCTTTTCTAAAATGAAGTCTTCCAATAGATTCGCCATTGTAAACTGGATATTTTAAGGTTATGTTTACATTACATGATCGAACGACTGATTGAAACTGATCACAAGGTTGCCAACTTGTACTCCTAGAAGTATGGAGCGATTTCGCTGAATGGGTTTAAGGTGAGACCAATTTCCTCTTTACTCATTGAACGACCTCGTATTAAAATTATGAGAAATTATTAACTTTCACCTTTTTCGCTGTTATTTGCTAAAGCGTAGGTTTCTTCCTACATCAAGTATGTAGTTAATTTGAAGTCATCGATCGTCCTATTTTGTCTGAGTATTATCTTGCCAAACAATACACAAATTAAATAGTTCATAATGTTATTAATCCAAAATTTCCCTCGCAAATAGCAGATTTCAATTTACTTTCATACTTGAGAAATTAGAGTTTAGTAAAATTCGCAATAACAGCATATTTATATATGAGGTTATGTGTTACGGGTATGAATGAACTCTTTTTTTAAATAAATCATTTAATTAATCTTCAATGTTTTTAGAAATAAGAAATTAGAACGATATTTACATTGGAGGTGAAATTTGCAACATTTTTTCTTTAGTAGTGACCGGTTATATGGTTAGAATTTCGTACATAATTTAAATGTTCGATGAAAAAAGGCACTATCCAAGTGGGACAGGTGTGACATTAATAACATCAAAAAAATTCTACCATGTATATTAAATATTACTGATATCATCATTATGACTTTTTCATTATAAATAACAAAATATTATTTGTAACTGAAAAATGCCTTCCTGGAAATATACACATTAAAACTTTTTATTTCATTAGATTTCCTAAGCTAGGTAAAATTATTTCCCAGTGTTTCGCCTGCAATCGCGTTTTTAAAAAACTCGTATTGAATTTGACTTTGTCACACTCAAGAATAACATAATTCGAGCAATACAAATAAATATTTCAACTGAATGGTGTTTTACGGTAAGATATGAGTCACAGAGAAGTTCAATTATTCTTTTTCAATTTTACTTTTATTACTATTAAAATTAAAAATAATGATTGCGCTCTACATAAACCAGGAATATACGTATCTTTCAGCACAACGACATAGAGCCTTTGATATATCAAATATCTATTTCTAAAATTTATTCATATTGTTAACCAGAAACCAAGAAAATATTTCGAAAGTTGTTGAAAATATACAAAATTTACATAACCATGCACCTTTCACTCTGTCCCTCGGAAGCCATATAGCTGACAAACTATACGTACCATTTCTATTTCAAATATGTCTATTAAAATGGATAGATCATTCGGTTTAGGACATTATACGAACAACTAGACAGAAACACACTGTACTATCTTTTTTGCGTTGCTATTTTTATTTATCCTCAACTTTCTTTATTTTTAATAAATATTTTATTTCTTAAATAGAAGCCGTTTTTTGCCCCTTATGTATATTTTAATTTTGAGAATGGATTGAGTGGATATTAATATTGATAGAGGACAGAATTAGGTTATCAGCTAGCTCGTTTTTTACAGGTAGAGTAAATGGAGATCGAGATAATTTTTGTACGTCTTTTGAAAATAGTCTCTATAGTTATTTAAAGTTTAGTTGTACTGTTTCGGGGCACCATTCATTTTAGAATAAAAAGATTCAGCTCAGCTCTAAAAATTAAAAAATACTGAAGAGTTATTTAGTTGTTGAAACAAAATTAATTTACGTACAACCTTTGCGTCCTGAAATATAAAGCGGGTAGTTCAGTGAAACGCTACATATAAATAAAAAAGTACATTAACAAAATAAAAAGTCTTCCTATTATTACACTCTTAAAATTACATGGACTTAATAAATAATCTTTTATACTAGGCGAGTGCATACTTTTACAGAGAGTCTTTCAATTAGAATTATTAAGTTCTTAGCAAATGGCTTTAAAAGACACGATATAAAAGTTTGTAAAATCGACTTCGCGGATTACACGTGTAGTAGTCGTTGGAAACACACGTTGTAGACAGGATATGAGATATCTAAACTAGTGTACTACTGACTTACTGATTGGTTTCTTCTCGTGGGTTTTTCATAAGTTGCTTGGCCTCTCCTGGTGAGATTCTCATCAAAAATTTTGTCTCAGCCACTACTCTCCTATTTTCATTTGGGTAGCTAATCAGTTTTTAACCCGAAATGCCTTAGGATGAGCAAAATATTTTAAGATCGGAAAAAGGCATCAAACTTGAGATTTAGAAACTACACCCACTTGGTGATAAAAAAAGAGTCGTGACTACACTACGGCATGACGGAAGAAAAAGCCACTACGGTATGATGGACGAAAAAACCGTTACTGCATCACGGAGGAAAAAGCCCTGAAAAATTCGAAATTGTCGTTTATATATCTTTTTTAAAATGGTTCACTTCTGGGACACAAAATCAGACGCATTCAATGCAAACTAAATAAGTTAAGTCGGCAATATGCGTTACACACTGCTGGTTTAGGTAAACTGCTCAAAAATTTAAACTCACTGCTTAATCAAATTACCCTGCTCAAAAATTTAAACTCACTGCTTAAATGAAATTAGCAAGTATTACATGAATTATTGATAGAAAAACAGTGTTGTAACATGATCTTAAAATCTAGGAAAAAATGAATGGCTCAACAATTCGCCTAGTCAACGGAAATGAAGAATGTTTTTTATAACCGAACGATCATAAAATGTGAAGATAAGCAAAAATTATCAAGGGAAGTAGACACAGAAACTTCACTGAATATTATTTGCAAAGACTTGGATATATATATATATATATATATATATATATATATATATATATATATATATATATATATATTATATATTAGCAAAAACTATGGTTAGACAATTAATAGAGCAAAAACCAAAGTAATGGTTGTTAGTGGTAATGAAGATCTATTACACATAAATTAAATTACTGGTTTCACTGTTGTAGACCATTTCAACTATTTGGGATCCCTCATAACTAACAATGGTGGCTGTGAAGCGAAAGTTAGAAGACGTTTGGCTTTGGCTACAAAGTCGATGATCGAATTCACTAAGGCCTGGAAAAATCCAGCTGTCACAAAAAACACACACAACACAAGTTAAGATTGCTGTCCAGCCTTATATTCCCCATAGCAACTTATGCATGGACCCTTAAATAAGTTGACAAAAGACGAATCGATGCGTTTGAGATGTGGGCATATCAAAAATCCTCAGAGTATCATATACCGAACATCGGACTAATGTATATATTCTTGAAGAGCTTCGTCTAAATGACCGACTTTCAAAAAGAATTAATAGACAGTACCTCATATATTTTGGTCACATTATGAAGAAAGTGGATATCATGGAAAACCTTGTATTAACGGGAAAGGTAGAAGATCAGGGGGACGGTTTCCAACAAGATGAACTTAGCAAGTAAAATCTCTTCTTGGTTGGGCATGCACGAGTCAAATCAGGTCGCACAGGATCGAGATGCCTAAAAAATAACTGTTGATGCAGCAACTTCATAGTCTTACCGATACTCCTATTGGGATGCAAGGATTAAGAGAGAAAGATATATTTTAGAAACAATTATATAATATTGTATTTTATTCTAAAATGAGCTAAAACAGTAAATAAAATTCCATATAACATTTTAGTAAAACCACTTTAAAGCCTTTAATAATTAAAAATGACATTTAAACATTTTAAATGAACCCCAACAGTATAAATAAATTATTAAGTGCAAAATATATAAATATATATAAAATATATATAATATATAAAAAAACTTCATATTTCCTTTCAGTAGTTACCCACATACAAGGCATTGAATTTACTGAACTGAATTTTTACTTTTAAGAAGCCGATTTACTATTTTCCTATTTAGCGTATCGAAAAAAAACTCTCTTCCACCACCCGACTTAGGTTTTTAAGAAAAAGTTACATAAGATAACAGAAAATTCATCACTTGTAAAATTTGACAGATTACTAAGAAAACATGGATTTTTTAAACGACACTCTATACTTGTGAATACACCATTAAATACCATTTTTCAGTCCGTTTACAAAAATATATAACTCTATATTTATTTTTGGTCGTTATCAATATTCAGGGCATTCAAGTTATTGGACCGAATTTTAACTTTTAAGTTTTTTTTTTTCTATTTAGCATATCAAAAATTTTTTTTTTTTACTGCTAAAGTTTGTTTTTTTAAGGAAGCCAAAAATAATAAAAATTTTGTTGTGCCCAATAGGAAAATAGCGAATCGAGTAAGCCTCAAAATGGTTAAACTTCCGCTCAATAATAATGCCGTGTATGTTTGTAATAACTGAAAATAAATATTCATATATTTTTATAAAGGGACTGAAAAATGTTATGTAATGGTATGCTTATATGTAAAGAATGCTATTTAAAAAAATCCTGGTTCGCTTGATAAACTGTCAAATTTAACAAGTGACAAATTTTTTCTCATTATATTTGGCTTCCTCGTAAAAAAACTAAGTTTAGTACTGAAAGAAATAAGTTATTAGGTGAGACACTTACAAAATATCTCTGTTCATATATATACATATATATGTATATATATATATATATATATATATATATATATATATATATATATATATATATATATATATATATATATAAATATATATATATATATATATATATATATATATATATATATATATATATATATATATGTCATTCTTTTTAAACCGGACCCCTCCACCAAACCGTTGGGCGATTTTGAAAATAAAATACTTTGCATGCGCAGAGTTCCCCGTAAGGAGACCGCTTCCCAAAAAAATCATTAAAAGTGAAAAAAAAAAACAGGTGGAATGGTATTTTTTACAACTTCACTATACTATTATCTTTGTGGTCGAAAAACAAAAAAAATGACACCCCGTGGATTTTTTTTTGGAAGTTCCGATCGCGAGTTACAACAGGTCTTGTTGGTGCAAAAATTCAAAATTCAAAAAATCGCTTGAAAAATTCTAAAAAAATTCATACGTATTCCTTATAGCAAAACAAAACTTTTTTGTTCTATAAACCTGGATTCTAAAGTACGAGAAAAAAATTCTGAATGCATTTTTAGCGTTCCGTAGGGATGATGAATGGTTCACTTCCGGGACGCAAAATCAGACGCATTCAATGCAAACTAAATACGTTAAGTCGGCAATACGCGTTACACACTGCTCAAAAATTTTAACTCATTGCTTAATCAAATTACATTGCTCAAAAATTTAAACTCACTGCTTAAATGAAATTAGCAAGTATTACATGAATTATTGATAGAAAATCAGTGTTGTAACATGATCTTAAAATCCAGGAAAAAATGAATGTTACAAGAGTTCGCCTAGTCAACGGAAATGAAGAATTTTTTTTATAACCGAACGATCATAAAATGTGAAGATAAGCAAAAATCAAGGGAAGTAGACACAGAAACTTCACTGAACATTATTTACAAATACTTGGATATATATATTAGCAAAAACTATGGTTAGACAAGTAATAGAGCAAAAACCAAAGTAATGGTGTGTGGTAATGAAGATCTATCACACATAAATTAAATTACTGGTTTCACTGTTGTAGACCATTTCATCTATTTGAGATCCCTCATAATTAACAATGGTGGCTGTAAAGCGGAAGTTAGAAGACGTTTGACTCTAGCTAGAAACTCGATGATTGAATTCACTAAAGTCTGGAAAGATTCTGCTGTCACAAAAAATACTAAGTTAAGGTTGCTGTCCACATGGACCAATAAATAAGTTGATAAAAGACGAATCGATGCGTTTGCGATGTGGGCATATCAAAAAATCCTCAGAGTATCATATACTGAATATCGGACTAATGTATATATTCTTGAAGAGCTTGGTCTAAATGACAGACTTTCAAATAGAATTAATAGACAGCACCTCATATATTTTGGTCACATTATGAAGAAAGTGGATGTCATGGAAAAGCTTGTATTAACCGGGAAGGTAGAAGATCAGGGGGACGGTTTCCAACAAGATGATCTTAGCAAGTAAAATCTCTTCTTGGTTGGGCATGCATGAGTCAGGTCGCACAGGATCAAGATGCCTGGAGAATGATTGTTGAGGTAGCAATTGCATAGTATTACCGATACTCCTATTGGGGTGTAAGGATTGAGAGAGAGAGAGAGAGATGTTTTAGAAACAAATATATAATACTATATTTTATTATAAAATGAGCTAAAACTGTAAACACAATACCATATAACATTTTAGTAAAACCACTTTAAAGCCATTAATAATTAAAAATGACATTTAAACATTTTAAATAAACCACAACATCATAAATAAATTATTAAGTGCAAAATATGGAGTAATTATTCAAATTACTCCTTTGTAAAAACAGCTACTACGTAAATATTGCAGATAAACACATATTTTATTAATTATAGTGTTATTTCTAAACCGCCGGAGTATCAGCTACCGGTATTATTTATTAACGGCAATCAATCCAAATACTCAAAAAGGCTTATTTTGCGGTTTATTTTGCAGATGCGGATATTTAGTTGTTTAAAAAATGTACAGGGCCTTTTTTTTAAACTATTACCTGTATTTCAATATTTTCCTACACACCAAGAAAATTCTTTCCGTACTAGACCGATATAACACAAAATTTGTCACAGTTTACAAAGCCAACCATACTTTTTTTGCATTGGCATCTTCTACATATGAGCACACTATTAAATAGCATTTTTCAGTTTGTTTACTAAAATATATAATGGGGGCGACCCTTGCTTACGGTGCAGAAGGTCGAGGGTCCAATCCGGCAGGTCGGTAGATTTATTTATTAAATTATTTAAGTATGTTTGGCCTGGCCACGTACATAAGTAGTAGTTGTTCGTAGAAATGCAATAACGTCTGAGGCCGCACTATCGCGTTATCTAAAAGGTGCGGTGAAGTACAGAAATATTTGGTTCGGCACTTGGATAACGTTGCCGGATATTACGATATCCTCGCCGATGTCGCAGATGTCCTTAGGATATGAAAAAGATAAAAATTCCTACTCAGGCGGGGAGGTGAACGATAAAAAAAGAAACTTCATATTTCCTTTCAGTAGTTACCCACATACAAGGCATTGAATTTACTGAACTGAATTTTTACTTTTAAGAAGCTCACCCGATTTACTATTTTCCTATTTGGCGTATCGAAAAAAAATTCTTCCACTACCCGACAAATTAGAGAGAGAACATGGATTTTTTTAAACGACACTCTATACATGTGAATACGCCATTAAATACCATTTTTCAGTCCGTTTACAAAAATATATAACTCTATATTTATTTTTTTGGTCGTTATCAATATTCAGGGCATTCAAGTTATTGGACCGAATTCTAACTTTTAAGTTTTTTTTCCTATTTAGCATATCAAAAAATTTCTTTTACTGCTAAAGTTTGTTTTTTTAAGGAAGCCAAAAATAATAAAAAAATTTTGTTGTGTCCAATAGAAAAACAGTGAATTGAGTAAGCCTCTTAATGGTTAAAATTCCGCTCAATAATAATGCCGTGTATGTTTGTAATAACTGAAAATAAATATTCATATATTTCTGTAAACGGACTGAAAAATGCTATTTAATGGTGTGCTTATATGTAAAGAGTGCTATTTGAAAAAATCCTAGTTCGCTTGATAAACTGAATTTTCCTGGTTTATAGAATAAGAAAATAAGTTATTAGGTGAGACATTTACAAAATATATCTGTTCATATATATACATATATATATATATATATATATATATATATATATATATATATATATATATATATATATATATATATATATATATATATGTCATTCTTTTTAAACCGGACCCCCCACCAAGCCAAAACTTGGAGCCATGTAAAGCCACTAGCGAGAGCTTAAATTAAAGCCTAAAGAATCTAGTTTTGAAAGCCGTTAAACGATTTGGAAAATAATGCATGCGCAGAGTTCCCCGAAAGGAGGCCGCTTCCCAAACAAATCATAAAAAGTGAAAAAAATCAGGTGGAATGGCATTTTTTTACAACGTCACAATACTATTATCTTTATTGTCAAAAAACAGAAAAAATGACCCTCCGTGGATTTTTTTGGAAGTTCCGATCGCGAGTTACAACAGGTCTTGGTGCAAAAATTCAAAATTCGAAAAATCGCTTGAAAAAATCTAAAGATATTCATACGTATTCCTTATAGCAAAACAAAACTTTTTTGTTCTATAAACCTGGATTCTAAAGTACGAGAAAAAAATTCTGAATGCATTTTTAGTGTTCCGTAGGGAACACTTATAAGATGACTTCGGTGTCTGTCCGTCTGTCTGTCTGTCACACCCGATTTTCTCCGAAACTATTTGTCATAGAAAGTTGAAATTTGGCAATAATATAGGAATCGATGGTCTCATCAGAGCCCTGTAGTTTTGAAAGTTAAATTTTGACTTAAGGGTTAGTTTTGGGGGGTGAAATAGGAAGTGAAAAAAATTTTTTTTTATTAGGTCATCGAGTGTGGTGTCAAATGAAAGCTTGTGAAAACACGAGTAAAAAATATGTATATATAATATAATATTTTGCTCGCATTTTTCTTCGTGTTATTTTTAAAAAATCGCGAAAAATCGCTGTCCACCCGCCTTATTCCGAAAAGTACTTATCAAAAAACTTTGAAAAAGTTCTGGAATATTCTCCACGGGGTGTAGATTGAACGAAAATTATCATTACCTTTAATAATTTATCTGGTATATAAAAAACAAAAATTTCAAGGTCATCAGTTTTCAGTAAAGATTGGAAACAAACTTTGTTGACAACTCATTTGGGGTATGTTTTGTGAAGTTACTGATCTTTTTATACCTCCGTAACAATTTTTTTTTATTTTAAAAGCAATCAACGCACGTAACACTAATTGCGCAAGTTCGACTTGCACTTGACCGGTTATTTTCATTTTTTTTTCGAAAACAGTGTATTCCATGACCCAGATTTTCGCGGGAGATTTATTTGAAAACATTACAGGATTTTATAAAAATTTTGAATACTTAATAAAATATAAAACGTTTATAAATGAATCTATCGTTCGATAATTTTTATAAAATTTAACTTGAAATGAATTCATCGACCTGCTTGTTTTTCAATACTAGACTTCATATACAAATTATAAGAAATTTTCTTAGATTAAAAAAGGAGTAAGTACAAAGACTTGTAAAAATACAAGGATACTTTACATAAGCAGTTATAAACTATATGCGATTTTGTCCTAAAAGCATTGGTGGACTCATTAGTAAAAAACAATGCTCTCCATCTTAGACAGTAGAAAGATGGTAGAAGCCAAGATTTTATGTGGCTGTATATATGCTTTTTGGTTTTCACTTATCTTACTGATCCACTAATGCTCTTAGAATGAAACCGCATATAGTATTTCTCTTTATACTTTGACTTTATACTTTGCATAAACTCTTTTTTCTTTTTTTTAATCGAAGTAAATCCGTCATTATTTTTGTATAAAGTCTCGCATTGAGAATCAAACAGGAATATATTAATATCTATTTAGTCTAAACAGGTAGATAAATTCATTTCAAGTAAAATTAATAAAATGCATGTAAAAAAAATAAGGCAATATTGTAATCTAAAAATGACAAATGTAGTTAGCCTCTTGTTTTTAAGATAAACAACAAATATTAATCAAATTACGAACTACCTTATTTTACCTTTAAATTAAATAAACCAAAATTTAATAGTTTTTTTTAATTTCTGTATTATATATTGGTACCTTTGATATATAATTATTTCTGACATACACGAACAAGTATAATTTAATCGTCACTATGTTTAATAATTTCTTTTAATTATTAAACATAGTTATTATTAAATTAACAGAAACATATATAAATACTATTTAACAAATATTTAAAAAGAAAATAACAGTACAGTAATAAATAATATAATAATAATAGGAATTAAAAGACATAATAAATCTGAAAAAAAAAAATTGAAATCTGCTTAAAATTATTATTGCTCAGATTACTCTACGTAAGTATATCTATCACTTCCTGGTACTTCTATTAACTTGTCTCTTTTTCTGGTGATAGAATATCTTTTCACAAAAAGAGTATTATAATTCAAAAATGTAAAGGAATAATTTTTTTAATATTCCTGTGACTGGTTTAGCTGAGTTAAATCTGAGGCGCAAATGTCTCTAAAGTTTTGCATGTTCCACTTTATTGAAAAATTACCGGTCAAGTGCAAGTTGGACTTGCGCAATTAATGTTCCGTACGTTGATTGCTTTTAAAATAAAATTTTTTGTACGGAAGTATAAAATGATAAGTGACTTCACAAAAACATCCCAAATGAGTTTTCAACAAAGCTTTTTCCGATCATTAGTGAAAACTGATGACCTTGAAATATTTTTTTTCTTTTAACCAGACAAACTATTAAAGTTAATGCACTCGTGATAATTATCCTTCAATTTACACTCTGTAGAGAATATTCCAGAGTTTTTTCAAAATGTTTTGATCAGTACTTTTCGATATAAGGGGGGGGCAGCGATTTTCGCACATTTTTAAAAAAAGAGAATTGTGCGCAAGTATTACAATATATATATTTTGGAACTTTTACAAGCTTTCATTTGTCACCCCACTCGATCACCTGGTATTTTTTTTCACTTCAGATTTCACCCCTCAAAACTAACCCCTTAAGTCAAATTTTAACTTTCTAAACTACATGGCTTTGATGAGGCTATCAATTCCTATATTAATGCCAAATTTAGCATTCTATATCAAATAGTTTTGGAAAAAATCGGGTGTGACAGACGGACAGACAGAGACCGAAGAGATCTTGTGAATGTTCCGTACGGAACACTAAAAATATACCTTCAAATTTTCAAAGTGCTTAGTAGCCCATCTGCATATAATAAATAATAATATAATAAATAATAATGTAATAAATAAATAATAATAATATAATAAATCCCCGATTTTAATTTGTCAAAATTTCCTATAGGATTTCAAAATGAATTTTGGTTGTTAAGCGCCAATTTTTGAATTTTAGATTTTTTCGTTTGTGCAAAAAATTAGAAAAATCGTTTGAATGATTCTAAAAAATGCAAATAAATTCCTTATTGAATAACAAATCCTTTTTTTCTTATAAACCTGGGTCCTGGAGTACGCTGCTTTCAAAAAAAAAGTAAAACCAATGCTTTCAGAATTTTTTTCTCGAAAGCAACGCACTTTAGAATCTAGGTTTATAGAACAAAAAAGTTTTGTTTTACTATAAGGAATACGTATGAATTTCTTTAGGTTTTTCAAGCGATTTTTAGAATTCTGAATTTTTGCACCAATAAAACCTGTTGTAACTGGGGATTAGGAAAAAAATCCACAGGGGGTAATTTTTTTGTGTTTCGAAAACAAAGATAATAGTATAGTGAGGTTATAAAAAAATGCCATTTCACCTTTTTTTTTTTCACCTTTAATGATTCTTTTGGAAAGCGGTCTCCTTTCGAGGCCCTCTGACTTTTAAAACTAGTCTTTAAGCTTTAATTTAAGCGCTTTCAGCGGCTTGGTGGGGGAGTCCTGTTTAAAAAGAATGACACACACATATATGTATATATATATATATATATATATATATATATATATATATATATATATATATATATATGTATATACATATATACATATATATATATATATATATATATATATATATATATATATATATATATATATATATATGTTATATATATATATATATATATATATATATATATATATATATATATATATATATATATATATATATATATATATACATATATACATATATACATATATACATATATATATATATATATATATATATATATATATATATATATATATATTATATATACACACAATGATTAAAACGTATCGGGAATTTGTGATTTAAATAGCGTGCGTTAAATGGATTAGGATGGTAGAATCTTACTTTTTATTTATGTAGTACTTGAACGCGGCCTTTTGATTAGTATGTGTATGCGTTTTGCGATATTTACAATGAATAAAAGGGCTGAGCAAAAAATTTGTTTATAATTTTATTTCCAACGATATTTCTTGTGTCAATGCATTCAGAATGTTAGAAAAATCTTATAGTGAGTCTTATTTCAATAACAAGGGCCTATGTGTTTTATAAAACACTTAAAGACGGTCGTGATTTGGTCGAATATTTGCCTAGTTCTCTCGTTCTGAACGTTCATCGACAATCAATACCCAAGAAAACGTCAAAGAAGTAAAAAATATTGTGCTCGAAAATTATCATACTACTTAAAGAGATTGCTGAGAGCATTAACCCCTCTTATGTATCCATTAAATTAGTCATATTTTACGCTGGCATGATTTCTTAGCTATTATTAAGAATGTTCTTGTACGTTATTTAAGGAATATTTTGGATTTTCTTGATATCAAAACTGAGACTCTAGAAAATCGTTTAAAAAGAATTTCAATTTGCAGCACCGTCTACCTATATACAGGATGGTCAAAAACCATCCCGTACATAGAACATTTTTAACAGATTGTAGTATTATTGTAGACAACATAAAAGTTGAATAGTCAAGAGAGTGTTATAAGTATAATTTTTAATCCCCTGATAGTTGAGTAACACAATGCGATCATTTCGAATCACAATACGCTTTTGTGCGGACGTAAGAAGTAGTAGAAGGCAGCAATAATACTGTAAGTCTATTTATATCAATCGAATATGACAATAACATTATGGTTTAGCTATAAGCGGTATTAGCTTTTTTGGTCTGCCTAAAGACAATCTTATGATCTAGAGATATTTATGTATTTCGACGCGAAATTGTAGCTTTATCTCTGAACGGCCACAAAACAATTAAAAATACTTTCCTATGTTCGACCACACTTTTGTAATGAATGCTACCAAGTGAGTTTGGTAGGTGTATATATTAAAATTAGTACATCCATAAAATCATGGGTTATTAGATGCGATTAAAGCTGCGTAACTTATAACATAAAGAAATACCTTAACAGCCGAAGACCTTTTAAAATTTTTGAACACATTTTATAGGCGACATGATTTATTTTAGTGAGGACTATAGCCTGTTACAAATGCGTCAATGTATACTGTACGAACCTCTGTAAAGGTTATTCTTATTTACAAATTTAACCTGACAAAACCCGCTTGAACATGTTATATTAACTTCACAAGAACCCGAGAAGATTTCCCTCTCACTCTGTCTCTCTCTCTCTCTCTCTCTCTCTCTCTCTCAATCCTTTCACCCCAATAGGACTATCGATAACACTATGCAGTTGCTACCTCGACAGTCATTTTCCAGGCATCTCAATTCTGCGCTTGACTCGTGTTTACCCATACCAAGAGAAGAGCTTACTTGGTCAGACCATCTTGTTGGAGACCGTCCCCTTGAATTCGACCTCATGTGAAAAAAAAATTAGGTTATTAGAATTTAGCTAAAAATTGCATCTTGTGGGATAGTGTATCGTTAAATTATATATTTTTCTTCAGTCATGTTGCAAGAAGCAGCTAATATCTTGACAGATTTCCATCCAAAATATACTCCTATAGGCTGTACCCCCAGGTAATAAAACAAATGTGTTAGAGAAATAGCACAGCCACAAATTCTAATTTATAAAACTGTTTCGTGACCACATTCAAGATAAATTAAAAGGTCGTTATTGTGGCGATACTTTTATATAAATTATGAATAAAAATGTAATTTCAGATATAACATGACAAATAGCTTTAGCGTCAATTTATTAACGTTGTTGGAACACGAAACGATGACATAAATTAAAATGTACTAAATTATAGTTCACACAGAAATCAATATCTGTTTAATATTTTAATTTCATGATACTTGCGCAGTACGGCGAAAATGCTCTTGAAATGGACTAAAATGTGTTGTATTAATTATTTTGAGATGGGATCCAAATAAAATTATTTTTATTATGATTTAATTTTTTATTTTATTATGTTAAAACTTTATTCCGATACTTGCTTAAAGAAGTATCCCTGAAGAGATACTTGTTTCAGAAGTAAATATTATTATCAAGCATTTGCGAAAATAGCTGAGAATTTTGGCAAAGACAACATGCAAAGATGAACAAATGAAATTGCACTCCAGAACACATTTCCAGTAACGTAATAAAAAATCGAAGACTTTTTCTTTTTGACAGTTACTGTTTACGGGTATTATTGGTTTACAAATATTTGTAATTGAAAAGTGAATTATTAAAATACCAGATTTAACTTATTATTAAAAAAGTACGATGTCCGACCTATTTTAAAAAATACTCGTTTAGGTGTCTTTTTTTCTGACTTATTTTCGACTTTTTATGGTTGGATAAAGTTTTAGAGTTTTTATAACTTTTAAACGGAAACTTTCATGTGTAAAAAATTCCTGAAATGTTAACCATTTTTTTTTATAGATCAAACAATATTTAATTTTATTTTATAAAATTTCTTATGAAACTTCTAGATAAACCACGCTAATATTGTATAACCTATTTGTTTTGTTTACCAGTGGTAGAGTGAAAATGATCTTTTCATTTCATCATTTCTTTAGGGTAAAATTTTTCTATTATAAAACAGAGCCGCTATTTAGTTGTAGTTTATGAAATAGCTGTCTCTATAAGAATTCACCAGTTTCAATACGTTAAACAAGCTTCATAACACCCTATATATATATATATATATATATATATATATATATATATATACATATATATATATATATATATATATATATATATATATATATATATATATATATATATATATATATATATCTATATATGTATATATATATATATATATATATATATATATATATATATATATATATATATATATATGTATATATATATACAGCCAAACTGTAACACCCTGTAATTTTTTTATTTCAAAAGTTACATATTTGCATTTTCAGGTACCAGAATGGGATATCCAACGATGTATCACAAGTTGACATTTGTTTGACAGGTGACCGGCAAAAACTGATTTAAACTCTTAGACTTCGGCGGCCGTGGCGGATATACTAGCAATTGTTTTGGTTCGTTTTATCTCACTTTGGAAAGAATTTAAGACTATCTGTTTACCGTGCCATTTTCGCGAGTCTAAGTGGCTCCTACATAATCTTATGCTTTACATTCAGTTAGAATTTTCTCTTTAAATAATGATCAATATCAGCGAAATTAAGATAGGAACACATATTTTTTATTTAACTTAGTTACACATTACAGGTTTTTTGCCAACATACATCTAAGAGAACTATCTAACGCCAATTGGATTTATTATTATTTTCAGAAAATAAGAAACCTATTTATTAAATAAGTATTTACATCCTAATAATAAAACCAAAATATTTAATAATAAGAATAACACCACAAAACCGATAAATGTAATTAATTAATATTAAAAAGAATATAGTTTTACCAATTTTTTTTTTATTATATTACTTAGTTAATAATATAATAAAAAAAAAAATTGGTAAAACTATTTTATGCTAGATATAAATTTGCTAGGTATTTATTCCAAATGTTCAAAATGCTGTCCGTTGTTAATCCTACACAACTTCGTTTTTCTCACAGTGGCTCTCATAATGTTCGCCAACTGAATTTCAATAATTTGATTTACTGCTCTTCTTAAGCGCATTTCTAAATCATTTCTGTCTGTTGGTGGATTTTTTAAAACTTTTTTCTTTTAGATGGTCCCATATAAAAAAATCAAGAGGTGTAAGATTTGGCGATCTTGCAGGCCACTTACTAGGTCCATTGATACCTAACCAATTTGCACCAAATCTTTGATTCAAGTAGTTCACTAAATTTCTACTATTGTGGGCTAGAGCGCCATTCTGCTGAAAAATAATGTCTCCACGATTTAAAAGTGAAGTTTCTAAAAAATCATAACATCATTTTGAATGAACTTCTAATATCTTTCTCCATTTAATGCACCATCAAATTTAATAGGACCAATAATTCTTTTACCAAGGATACCCAACCACACAACCACTTCCTCGCATAATTCTAAGATTTTCTTACGATTAAATAGACCCAAATTGGTAAATCTAGATTCATCCGAAAATAGAATATGGTAATGAAATGGGTTATCAAGGTGGTATCTTTGCAAAAATTAATTACAATAATCCATTCTTCTTTCCTAATCTGTTTGAAATAAATATTGATTTATTTGATATTTGTAGAACCTGAATTTATATTTTCCTAAAACGCAGCGAGAAGTTTCACGATTTACACCGGTTTGTTCTTCAACATGTCTTATAGAAATTGTAGGATCTATCTGAAAAATGGCCACTACATTGATTTCTGTCTCTTCGTGACCAATAAATACATCAGCAGGTTCAATTGGTTGCCTTCTAAACTGCTGCCCTAAACTTAAAAATTAATTGTCGGTAGGTGCCTCCTATTGGAATATCTTGCTATTTACAACTCGTAGTACGGAACGTAAACAATAATAATATGATTTTCAATTCGTCTATTTTATCACAACCTACTAAGTCCGTTACGGACTTGTTGATATCACATTATTGCATAATAAAATGGTTTATTTTCTGAAAATAATATTAACTTCAATTAGCGTTAGATAGTTCTGTTAGATGTATGTTGGCAAAAAAACCTGTAATGTGTAACTAGGTTAAATAAAAAATACGTGTTCCTATCTTAATTTCGGTGATATTGAACATTATTTAAAGAGGAAATTCTGTAACTGAATGTAAAGCATAAAATTTTGTAGGAGCCACTTAGACTCCCGAAAATGGCGCGATAAATGGATAGTCTTAAATTATTTCCAAAGTGAGATAAAACGAACAAAGAGTTTTTGCCGGTACCTGTCAAACAAATGCCAACTTGTGATACATCGTTGGAAAGAGAATTTTAAAGTGAATTGAAATTGATAAACAAATATACAGAGTTCTATTAAAAATGAGAAAGGTGCAGTCACTTCCGGTCAAACCGGAAGTAGATAAAAATATTCCTTAAGTGATAAAAAAGCCTAATAATGTCCCATTCTGGTATCTAAAAATGCAAATATGTAACTTTCAAAATAAAAGAATTATTATATATATATATATATATATATATATATATATATATATATATATATATATATATATATATATATATATATATGGAGGGAGAGAGAGGGAAGAAAAATAAGGTAAGCTGAGTTATATTTTATTTTTCAATAATTATTACAATACTGAGGAATTTAAAATTACAGAGCATTCAAATTTATAATAAGCAATCCCTGATTAAATATGAACTGCATGCTCTCGTGTAGAGAAGCTTTTAAATATTTTCGCACCATTGTTGAAACAGCATGCCTATAAAGAGAATAGTAAAGCAGAATAATTTTAAATGATGCAGTTTCTCTTATCAGAGAGGGAAATATTAAAGAATATATAACGTTAGCTTTACTATGCACAAAGGAGACATTTGTGTATAATAACCACCTTTTGGAGTATAATAATACAAGAGAATAATTATTACTCCAAAAATATTATTTAAGCTTCTGGATTGTATTTATATTTTAGTAAAAACTTGTTTTTAAAGTATTCGATTTTGTGCGACAAGTGCTAAAATTCTAAAACAGCAAGAGAAATCACTGGAAGTAGAGGTATTTGTTCTTGTTTTTTTCGTCAAAATTTACAGTGACTTTTTTTTAAGTGTCTCACCTAATTCACTATTTTCCTCTTTAACACACAAGACAAATTTTGTAATATGTAAATATATTTATATATATATATACATATATATATATATATATATATATATATATATATATATATATATATATATATATATATATATATATATATACATATACATATATATATATATATATATATATATATATATATATATATATATATATATATATATATATATATATATACAATATATACGCATATATACCTATTACCTTATTGTCCCTTTACGAGCTGGATAGCAATTATTAAAATGTGACAGTTGAGTTCCGGAACCATATGTGCTGAGAAATTGGTTTGATAGAATGGGTTACTGTTAAACCGGCCATGGAAGCCACTTGAATGAAATTATTTTATAGGTAATCGGAAGCTTTACTATTGCAACGGTTTTTTGTTGCAGCAATTTTAAGAAGAAACCAAGAGTTAAAATTTTCAAGCAGTGTTTCTTATAACGATTTGGTTTGGGAATTTTGAGTCTCGATAATTAGGTTACATGGGAAATTTGCATTTTACACTAATATGGCTTCAAGTTGGGTGTTGCATAATTTTGTGGAAAAATGGAGAAATTTCAATTTTTTCTAAATTATTACTAAATACAAAAGCTTGGGTTCATTAATAAATTGTGTCAAAAAATTTCTCTCCATTATGTCTAAAATATACATATGTAGATTGAAATTAGCCCGACTTTCGTCTTACTAAGACTAATTTCTTTATAGGCCATTTTTTCAGCTTCTTCGTTTGCTTCTTTTTTCTCCTTTCTTCGTTCTCTTAGATCTGTAGGCGCCATGACATCAAAGAGAATTTTCTGAAAAATTGTTGGTGTAGTTACCTGTCCCATTCTAGGGCTATTATAGTAAAAAGATCTATGAATGCTTAGGCAACTTTTAGTTTTCTATGGTCTTGATTTAATAGTAACCTCTGTCATCAGCACATGATTGTCTCTCGAGCTTTAGTTGCTTCCTTGTTCTTATTAGCTTTCGTGCATCGAAATGTTTTGTAAGAGTTTTTGGTTTTTGTTTATTAAGTAGAGATATTTTCTGAAGCCTTGTTTTCTCAATTATGAATTCTGTACTAATTGCTCGTTTAGGTTCTCTTTAAAACACTAGTGTTACTTTCTTCTATATGATATAAAAGATGGTGCTCCGAAGTAAGCTAGATTTTAAGAGATAGTGACTCTCTCAGTGATTGGTTGAGAAATAGGGGAAAGGTGTCCTCGTTGTCACAAGTACTAGTTGTCATAACGACAATATCTTTTTTCTAAAAGAATTTAGCGAACGCTTTTATTGGTCTTTCGGAACGCAGTCAAGTGCCGCCAACTTAAGAAAGTGTCATGGCCGCCAGTCTCTTGCGTCGAAGCGTATAGTGAAAAATGTAAAAAAAAACATTTGGTAAGTAAATTTTACTCGGTACTTTGATTTTACTTTTTACAGTTGCTCGATAATTAATTTTACTCTTCCTTATATATTTTGAGAGGGAAATTAGACATTTTTAACATAATAACGAAGGGTTCTCTTATTTGTAAACAACTAGAGGTTATTTTCTGTATTGATAACTCCGTTTGGCTCCGGTACTAGTCGTCTCAATGTTTTTGGGGCTAGTTGTCACAAGCCTCAGTGGACATTTTTATAGGTTCATACAACCATTTATCTTTTGTTTTATGTAGCAAACATGCCTAGAAATCGAAAAAGACTGACTGATCAAGGCCAGATATCTGCAGAAGTCATGATGCAAGCGGTAAATGTTGTAGGTCCTAATAATTCTATAAGAAGTGTTACCAAAGATTTTAACATAAACTACAGAACACTCGCTGGATATTATAAAAAATATGAATGAGAATATGAGAATACTGCTCCGATATCTCTAGGATTTGTAAAAGTAAGGCAAGTTTTCAAAGACAATGAAGAAGAAAACTTGTCAAAATATATACAAAGAGCTGCAGATATATATTTTGGACTGACTCCTATCGAAGTTCATAAACTGGCATATCAATATGCTGTTGCTTTAGATTGCAAATTCCCTGAAACGTGGATAAATAATACCATGGCTGGTGAAGAATGGTTATGCGTTGACATTCAGAACTAAGCCTACGAAAACCAGAAGCTATGAGCCTCGCACGTGCAAATAACTTTAATTCTCATAACGTGAGTCTGTTCTTCGATAATTTAGGAAAAGTTTTGGAGAAATACAAGTTCGAAGGACAAGACATATGGAACGTGGATGAGACTGGCGTTACTATAGTCCAAAAGCCGCAGAGAATTATTGCACGAAGAGCTATGAAGCTAATTGGCGCTCTAACTTCTGCTGTGCGAGATTCACTGGTAACATTAGCTGTAGCAGTGTCAGCCACAGGGAATAGCACACCTCCGTTCTTCGTTTTCCCGCGAGAGAATTATACAGACCATTTTGTCAACAATGGATGAACAGGATCGACCGGTAGCTCCAACCCATCGGGTTGGATGAATGAAGACTGTTTTTTATATTTTCATTCAACAATTTGTTCGACACACTCGCTGCAGCTCTGAGCGCCCACTGTTTGTTATTATTAGATAACCATGACTCTCGTCTTTCTATCAAAACCTTAGATTACTGCAAAGAAAACGGAGTTATGGTGTTGTCATTCCCGCCCCATTGCTCCCATAAACTTCAACCTTTAGACCGCAGTATTTATGGACATTTAAAGACGTACATTAACACAGCTTGTGACGACTGGATCAAGAATCAAACCATGTCTATCTACGATGCTCCTGCAATAATTAAAGTTAGTTTATCACAAGCTATAACTCCTCAAAATATTACGTCTGGTTTTGCAGTGAGTGGCATATGGCCTTACAATCGTAATATTTTCAATGACACAGACTTCGCATCGTCATACGTAATAGACAGACCGGAAATAGAGCAGTCCGAACAAAATAAAGACGACGTTGGTCCAAACTGAGAACATAACTCAGAGTTTTGCAGAACACCAACCCCAACGCCTGTGGGACCAGTGCAGTCACTCCTCCGTCATTAAATGCGCTAACACCTGAAACGATACGACCATTTCCAAAGGCTCCACCGAAGAAAACAATTTCAAATCGCAGGAAAAGGACTAACGCAATTTTGACTAATATCCCGATCAAAAATACGTTAGCAGAGCAATAAAAAATGAGAAAGATTAATTCAAAGATACCTACAAATAAGGAAACTACAAGAAAAAGAGACAGAAAAGAAAAGAACGAGAAAGTAGCGATGAAGATGACGATTCGCAAGATGCATTGTGTTTGGTATGCAAGCAGTAAGTCTAATGAAGAATGGGTACAGTGTATTAAATGTAAACTCTGGGCGTATGTAAAATGTGGTGGGAAGAAACAATTATTTCATTGCTGCCCAAATTGTGCCTCTGACGACGACAGCTACGTCTAAAGTGATCTGTGACAACAAGGACCTTCATCTGAGACAACCTACCCCCGATCGGGGGTAAGTTGTCACACGAGACATTACTTTTTGATCTTAAAATAATTAATATAAATCAGTTAATTTTCTTTGTAAAAGGTGCAATTAATGAAGGCTAAAAGACCAAATATATGATTTATAAAGTTAAATTGGTAATTTTATTTCATTTCTTTCAATTAAAAATTTTTATTTCATTTTTGTGACCACTAGGACACCTCTCCCCTACCGTTGGGAGGAATTTATAGAGAATAAGAGGTAGCACGAGACCCTGTTATTATATGCATAAAAACTATGTTCCTTACAACTATCACTTTTTTCGTCTTTACATTGTCTATTTTCATCATAAACACCAAATAAAATTTATTCATATATTTCTTTAAATATCCGGACTTAAAATGCTTTATATTTCTGATTTTAAATGAGAATAATTTCATATTTTTAAAGAAAAGGGAAAATTTTCCAAATCAAGTTTTTAATAAAATTTAAGTACAGTCCAAATTAAACGAGCGCCGTATTTATTTTGATTGAAACACGTAAAATAAATTGTGTCGTTTAAAATTATTTTCTGTTGTCATTCTTTGTATAATGAAGGCTTTCTGCCTTGTAAAAGTAAAATATTAAGCGATTCATTTATCTTGGTAGGCACACAATATAAAATATGAAATACAAATCAAAAACACAATAAATGGGGTTAGAAAAAACATTTATTATTATTGTTAAAAATACAAGGTGCTCCATATGTATGGAAAAATGATTCCACATCATTTATTAATCAGTGTATCAAAAAAATATTTAAATAAAAATTATAGGGTGTTATACGACGCACATGCTGACGTTGGCAATAAAATGTTTTAAACTGTCAGTTCAAAGAAACTACTCCATTTAATTTTTTGTTTAAATAGAAAGCCCTGTATATTAATTTATTTTCGAGTCCTACTAAAAATTCTAAAAAATATTATACATACAATATATACATATACCATATGTCTAAATTGAACTGTTTTGGAATTATTGATACTTGAAATTAAAGAGATCAAATTAAAAAAAAAAACAAAAATTTTAAGCAGGTTTGTATCAAACATTTACTGTCGGTATTGACTTAACGCGTCAAAAAAAGATTTATTGACGAGCATTTTGTGAAACTGAAATTTGAGCGTAACATCATAATGGTACATTTAACAGAAACTGAAAGATGGTGGTTGGTTACGGAGACCAATGGATAACACGACAGGAGGTGTGTGATCTTTTTAAGGCAGAATATCCGAGTCGAGAACCTATTACCCAATCCGTAGTTAGCAAAACATTAAAACGATTTAGACAATCAGGTCATGTTAAGGATCGTTCTAAATTTGGACCTCCAAAAATTAAAACAAGCGATGATAAAAAGTTAGATGTTTTATTGGAAATTATAGAAAATTCCCATACAGCCACTTGTCAGCTTTGCGTAGACCACAATATAAGTAAAGGTAACTTAAGTATACTCAATGAGGAAAAATTGCATCCATATAAACCCATTCTATTGAAAGAATTATCTGAAGATGATTGCGATAGACGCGCTGAATTTTTCGAGGTCATGATGGAAAGAATCAATAGTGATCCTAACATAATTCATAATATTGTTTTTTCTGACGAGGCCGTATTTTGCCTTAACGGAAGAGTTAACAGACATAACTGCCGGTACTAGACTACTGAGAATTCCCATTGGATAATCGACAGTCATTCTCAAATACCACAAAAGGATAAAAGTGTAGGCAGGGATTTGTGGACGTCATATCATTGGTCCCTTTTTTATAGATGGAAATTTTACAGGACAGCGGTATTTACAGTTACTCCAAGAGCAAGTTATTCCAACTTGTGTAAGTCTTTTTCCCGATGAAATTAATTTGCATATCTCTAACAGGAATCTGTGGTATCAACAGAACGGAGCACCTCCTCACTATAAACTCAATGCTCGTAGATATTTGATTGCAATTTTTTCTAATCGATTGATAGGTAGAAAAGGTGCTGTAGAATGGCCTGCAAGGAGTCCCGACCTTAGGTCACTCGATTTCTTTTTATGGGGTCATTTGAAAACCAAAGTGTACCGAAATCGACCTGAAACTGTAGAAGATTTACAACAAAGAATTCAATATGAAGTAGCACAGATCACCCTGGATTCTCTGCAAAACTCTGTTCAGGCTGTTTATTACAGATTGGGTCATTGCCTCGCTGTTAACCGTAGACATTTTGAGCAATTGTTATCTTAAAAATAAACCTAGAGTATTTATTAATATTTTTTTTTTTTGCCTTTTTAGTGTTCCGTACGGAACACTTATAAGATGACTTCGGTGTCTGTCAGTCTGTCCGTCTGTCTGTCTGTCACATCCGATTTTCTCAGAAACTATTTCTTATAGAAAGTTGAAATTTGATAATAATATAGAAATTGATGGCTTCATCAGAGCCGTGTAGTTTTGAAAGTTAAATTTTGACTTAAGGGGTTAGTTTTGGGGGGTGAAATCGGAAGTGAGGAAAAATTTTTTTATTATTAGGTCATCGAGTGTGGTGTCGAATGAAAGCTTGTGAAAATACGAGTAAAAAACATATATATAATGTAATACTTGCGCACACTTTTCTTTGTATCATTTTTAAAAAATCGCGAAAAATCGCTGTCCGCCCACCTTATCTCGAAAAGGACTAATCAAAAAATTCTGGAATATTCTCCACGAGGTGTAGATTGAACGAAAATTATCACGAGTGCATTACCTTAAATAATTTCAAGGTCATCAGTTTTTAGTAAAGATTGGAAACAAACTTTGTTGAAAACTCATTTGGGGTGTGTTTTGTGAAGTCACTGATCATTTCCCATATACCACCGTAACAAAATTTTTTATTTTAAAAGCAATCAACGTACGGAACACTAATTGTGCGAGTTCAACTTGCACTTGACCGGTTATTTTTATTTTAAATTAAAAAAATCAAGATGGCGTAATTTCTTCGAACTGACAATTCAAAATATTTTCTTGTCAGCGTCAGCATGTGCGCCGTATAATACCCTATAACTTTTATTTAAACATTTTTTTGATACACGGATTAATAAATGCTGTGGTATCATTATTCCATACATATGGGGCACTCTGTATACTGCAACTTATCGAACGTAAAGCGTTAATAAGTTTTGCCCTTGTATCAAAATACAGTGGGTCCAATAACAATTGACATTGGTATGTTGTATCTCAATCACCAAACTAGTACATGCTATGTCTATTCGTGACCTCGTCTGCTATCCTCAGTGGATATAAAGATGATAGCATGCAAGATTTAAGAGTCACACATTAAAAGACATTAGTAGGTGACAAATCCAAACGTTATTTGATGTGAAACCATAAAAATTATTAATCCGATAGCAAAGTGTATGGCACGAAAAGTGAACACTTTAAATTAGAAAATATCAGCCCCAGTATATCGGCTGATATTAATAGCCTTTTTCTCATCTTTGGGATATTACTCACTATGTCACCAGGTAGTGGATTAGCAGAAAAAGTAAACGAAACACAGGCGGAGAGTCAGTGAAGAGTACGTCGAAAATATATACACACAATATGATTTTCTCCCAAAGCTCGCTAACGAGCTTTAAAATGAAGCGGAATATGGAATATCCTAGTTTGGCTGTTGATAGATTAGATGTTGTTATTAATGGCGATCATAGTCCGAGTGTTAAGGCTAAAATTGCTTTTGTTAGGACATAGAATATGCACTGCAAGAAAAACTCTAAATCGCTACGGGAGCATGTAGGGTTTGATATTGGTTTTGAATCATTGCAGGATAACCTAAAAAAATTCCTTAGTTATTTTCTAATCCGTTCATGTAAAGGAGTTTTTGAAGAGAAGTAAGAGGAAAGAAGTGATGGCCTAAAATTTATGCAGATAGGCTGGAATCTTGCAACGTATATTTCTAGAATGTACTATTCTGGAAGGAATCAAGTAGACTACATTAATCGAAAACTTCTGATTGAACTATTGTTAGAAGAAAGTCACCAACTCTTCTTCAATATTTAATCAAGTCAAGATTGGGGTCGATTGGCGGGCGAATATCTCTCAAGTTTGACACTTGTTTATTTTTAATCTTAACAACTAAAATTGAGCAAAGTCTATATTTCAATAGTTTTTTACTATTCTCTAACCTGTTGCGTCATCTCGAAACGTGCTTTGTCGTATCATGACTTATCAGCCAAGCTAGGATTCACAGAGAAGATAACAAAACTCATAGTATTTATTGCAGAACTAGCCCAAAGAATCAGTGAGATAAAACTATTTGTATCTCTGGCAGCTGTAGCTTAGTTTCGAAGTCGAGAGTTGCTAAAGCCATAGACAGACAGAAGAATTATTTAGTGAGAATACTATCACAGTTACTAATAATGACACTGCCTAACAATAATTGATAGTCACTATAACAGTCTCTTCGGCAAATAATTCATCACCTGGCCTCTGGCTTAAATAGATCCCTGCAGTGGACACGAATATCTTCAGAATAAGGCCTACGGTAGTTAGAGATGCAAATTGTTGCATCTTACTGATTTTTTTTTTATGGATCTAGCACTTGTGCTGCAAGAAAGTCCCTAAAGCGCTCCAGGAGTGGCACGCGTGCGGAAAAAGCGATTCACGTTGTTCTTGAATCGTAGTAAATTGTACTTGGTGGGAAACACAGTGGTGGGCAAATTATTTCAAAGGGATGATGTTCTCCATACAAAAGACTGCTTGAAAAGCGTTGTACGCGGAGTAACAAGCTGAACCTCATACGGATGTGAAGCACCAGCGCGACGTGTATTTCTAACATGCAGCGCTTTGGGAGGAATTAAGCGGGCTACATCCTTCGAGCACTTTCCATGAAAATCCTTGTAGAACAGACTCAAGTCGCGAACCGTTCTTCGATGTTCCAGCGAATCAAGGCCGCCGGTCAGTTCCGGGTCTCCAATCAGACGAACAGCTCTGCTCTGAACAGAATCCAACAAATGCAGTGTATGTTTGGGAGCAGTATTCCATAGTTGGTCGAATTTGAGCTTTGTAAAGAATTAACAGTTGTTGTGGAGTGTAAAGTTTTCTGGTTCGAAATAGTATTCCCAACTTTTGAAAAGTTCTCCTTGCTATGCCTGCAACATGTTCATGCCAGGACATATTTGCTCCCAAATTAACGCCCAACAAATTGAGCGACGATGCTACGGGAATGGAGTGCCCCGACATAACTATGTCGGGTTCAGCAACGTTAACTTTTTTAGAAAAAACTGCTGCCTGAGATTTTGTAGCATTAAATTCCACTTGGTTACTGTCATCCCAAGATAGAATTTCTTCCAGGTCTTTGTTAAGTTGAACGACCTCCTACTGTCCGCGGATATTCGCCTGAGCAGCCGATGTCCGAGCATTCAAAGTGAATGAAGAGACAAGCGAACTGTCATCTGCAAAGCTGTAGATTGGATTCCCGGTTTTTTCAGCAGATTGTCAATGTAAATGAGAAAGAGAGTAGGAGACAATATCGAGCCTTGGGGCACACCGGCGTTGATAGTGAAGGTGTTAGAAAGAAATCCGTCGACCGCCACTCGTAAAGAGCGCTCTCTGAGGAAACATGATAGCCACAAACAGAACTTTTCAGACATACCATAATTACCAATAATTAATTGTGGAGTATGTGTTATGTATGTCTGTTCCTCCCAGATCATTCTCTTTTCATCAAGCTGGGGTTGCATGGATAGAAAGGATGGCTGAGAGTCAGTATATATTTGTAAGTTCATAGCTGTAGAAACATGAAAAAAAATTATAAACTGCAAATGTACTGTAAGATGCTTTGGTAACTGCAGCTATTACAAAGTACAAGTTGTAGTTAATGCAAAAATATAATAACGCATCCATAAAGATACAGTAAACAGGGTTATCCATATCATGGTGAAATTGTGAGTTGTGTCAATGCAATTGCCAAGTATCCTCAGTTATTTGTTTCCATGATAAAAAAAATCAGCAGATCCATTCAATAGTTTCTCAATAACAAATCAATCTACTCTTGCCCTTTATTAAACATCTGATTCACTTTGCTTACAACTTATTTGAAAATTATAAATGTTTCAGCCATTGTCGTAAACGTGTAAATGATCGCTTTGTTATGATACCATTATAACTTTGAGAGTGAATAGGTCCGCTATTTCTGCTGTGATGATGTTTGGTGTGCTCGTAAACCACGCTATTCCTCGCCTACTTTACCATATTCAATTTTAGGTCCTCACTCCTCAATTTCTTCTTCTTTCTTTCTTTCTTTCTTTCTTAAGAAAAAAAAATTCTTAAAAGTATATACATGAGCCAAATATAAAATGTAATATATTATGGCACTGATGACCATAATCTAAGAAAGTTTCTTAGGTTCCTTAGAAGTTCCGTTTTTGCAAATATCTGAAATTGCCTCCACCGAGTAGGTAAGCGGCTAAAAATGTAGACTCCCTGAGTTCATACTGGGTGCGTGACGATAACTACGCTATACATTTAGGAAGAAAAAAGATTCGCTGTACATTTGTAGGTGCTAGTGAATAAATGTTTTTCCTTGGTAGACTACGTATCTGCATATTACCTAATCAGCAAACTTGCTAGCTGAACCCCTTGCTTCATATTCTTCTGTCGATTTCCAAGAAAAACACCACCAACTATTTCCATGGTGCTTAGACTTTTCAACCTATCCCAGAGAAAGGGAATATTTTCTTCTAGCTAGAAACGCGCTGCAGTTCAGACGTTGCCCGAAAAAAGTAAAAGGACCTTGCCAAACAACTACCTATTAGTCGTAATTATCAAAAGCAACAATATCGAAAGTTATGGAAAAGGCTATGAATTAGCATCTTCTAAACTATCTAAAAGGATTCAATATTATCAGCTACCATCAATAGGGCTTTTGGAAGCCAAGATCAACAGGAGATCTTCTAACACATGTTTGAAAAACGCAAATTAAACAAATTCTCGAGCGGTTGCACTTGATATATCCAAGGCATTCGACTGTGTTTGGCACGATGAAATTCTATCCTTGAGTGACAGTAATTTAATGCTATAAAAACCCAGGCGTCAGTTGTTTCTAAAAATATTAATGTTGCTCAACTCGTCGGGACACTCCATTTCTCTAGCATCGTCACTGAATTTTCTGGGCAGTATATCTTAGCATCAACATGTTTCATGTATGGCAAAGAGTGCTTCTCAAAAGCTGGAAATATTATTTCGAACTAGAAAGCTTTCCACTCCACAAATGTTAATTCTGTACAAAGCTCAAATTCGACCAGTTGGAATAGTGCTACCATGTTTGGGGCTCTGTTCCCAAACATACACCGCATTTGTTGGATTCTATTCAGTTGTTTGCGATTATTTATACACAAAAAACTGAACATGGTGAACAACGCTCTTCGGAAATGCTTTTTCAAAGGAATTATAAATTTTGCTTCTGGTGGGTATGCAACTCGCTCTACACTCGTTCTGCAAGTAGTGCCCTCGTGGCACCATTTCTTAGAACTTAGGTAAAGATTTTCAGGTGTGTCAAATTCCATTTTTAGTAATAAGAAATGCACGGTTGACTTTACTAACCACCGTACCACCGTGCAAAGACATATTTTAAAAGCGCAGTGCAGTTCATATAGTAGACATGTCATCTCGCCATCAAGTCACTAAAGACAGAATTAGGGCTCTATTTCGATGAACTGTGGGACAAAACTCCACTCGCTAGTACAATAAATTATGTTATACAGAGTTTGAACTAGCCACAGGTACCTTTTCTTTTGAAAAATTATATATACTTAAGACTGCGATTATTTTTTTAATTTCCAAAAATTTTTTGAGGTGTATTTCAATATTATCTTCCATGAGTATTTATTCGTTTTAAGCTAACTTTAAAAAGCTTGAAATAAAGTTAACGTTTAAAATATACGATGCAGTTGCCATAGATACACTGTTATTTCTTATTCTTTAAAACGTGGTAACAGCTTCATATTTGTTCATGATAATAAAACGTATGTGCAGACAATAGAGGAAACAGCTTTTCATTTGCTCCGAATTTTTACAATTGCTTATATAGTAGCCATCAGTTTCTCAGCGCTGTTTCTTTATATTCCGCTGCAAAATATTTCTATATTTTTATTTTGCCACAAAAATTTTATAAAAATTGATAGTCTTGTAAGTACTTTAAACTTCAATACCTATTACAAAACTAAATATTAAAATTATTAAGTTTTTTTTATTGACATTTTTGTATTTTGCTGTCGAAAGAAGTAGTCCTCATTATTGTCTTACTAACTGTTTTATGATATTTGTTCTAACAGAACATATTATATGTCTAGTTAGAGGGGTAAGAGTGTGTTTTGATGACTTTTGTAATAAACTCAACTCATAAAATGCTTCAAAAACATGCCGAAATAAATGTTGATACCATATTTATGTAAGTGTACGAGTGGTTTATGTATTCATAATACGCTCGAGCCACACCATCTAAAAATATGAAAAAACCGGTCAAGTGCAACTTGAACTTGCACAATTAGTGTTCCGTAAGTTGTTGATTGTTTTTAAAATAAAAAATTTTGTTAGGGTGGTATAAAATGATCAGTGACTTTACAAAACACACCCCAAATGAGTTTTCAACAAAGTTTGTTTCTAATCTTTACTGAAAACTGATGACCTTGAAATTTTGGTTTTTTTCTATACCAGATAAATTATTAAAGGTAATGATAATTTTCATTCAATCTATACCCCGTGAAGAATATACCAGGATTTTTTCAAAATTTTTTGATCAGTACTTTTCGGGATAAGTTAGGGGACAGCGATTTTTCACGATTTTTTAAAAGTAATACGAAGAAAAGTGTGCGCAAGTATTACATTATATATATATATATATATATATATATATATATATATATATATATATATATATATATACATATATATATATATATATATATATATATATATATATATATATATATATATATATTTTTTACTCGTGTTTTCACAAGCTTTCATTTGACACCACACTCGATGACCTAGTAAAAAAACGAATCTCTTAAGTCAAAATTTATGTTACGGTGATATAAAATGATCAGTGACTTCACAAAACACACCCCAAATAAGTTTTCAACAAAGATTATTTCCAATCTTTACTGAAAATTGATGACCTTGAAATTTCTGTTTTTTTATATACCAGATAAATTATTACAGGTAATGCACTCGTGATAATTTTCGTTCAATCTACACCCCGTGGAGAATATTCCAGAATTTTTTCAAAATTTTTTGGTAAGTACTTTCCGAGATAAGGCGGGTGGACAGCGATTTTTCGCGATTTTTTAAAAATAATACAAAGAAAAGTGCGCGCAAGTATTACATTATATATATATTTTTTACTCGTGTTTTCACAAGCTTTTGACACCACACTCGATTACCTAGTAAAAAATTTTTTTTTTCACTTCCGATTTCACCCCCCAAAACCTTAAGTCAAAATTTAACTTTCAAAACTACATGGCTCTGATGAGGCCATCAATTCCTATATTACTACCAAATTTCAACTTTCTATGACAAATAGCTTCGGAGATAATCGGGACGGACAGACGGACAGACAGACGGACAGACGGACGGACAGACAGACGGATAGACAGACGGACAGACAGACGGACAGACACCGAAGTGATCTTATAAGTGTTCCGTATGGAACACTAATCGATCCCAAATGTGGGTGATTTCGTGGATAGTGATATTAGTTAAAGATGAAATTGACAAAAAAATTCGCAAAACTGTTGTTATTGATGATAAAACGTGGTTCGGATTTCGAAATATAGGTATTTAGTAAAAACAGATGGAAAAGATAAAAAGGTCATCCGAAATCAAATAGACTATATGACCATCAATAGAAGACAACGAAATGCAGTCAAATCTGCCAAAACCTATCTTGGAGCAGATATACCGACAAACCATAATTTGCTACTTAGAACTATCAAGATTAGGCTAAAAAAGTTAAAACATGAACAAACAACAACAAATATTAACATCGACAAACTCACAGAAAAAGTCATAAAGAAGAGGATTCATGAGGAAAATGGCACCACATCAAAGAACCATTGGAAGAAGTAATGGAAAAGCACCTGAAAAAAAATGCAACCAAAAAGAACGGATGACGGAGGAAATATTGGATATGATGGAAGTAAGAAGAAAGTATAAGAACAACAATAATATAAAATACAAAGAAACCCATAACCTAATAAAAAGGACAATAAAGGAGGGATTCTCCTAATTCCATGTCTGTGTGGGTTTTCCAATACTATCAATATATCACTAATTAGGTTTAATATTATAATTAAAAAATTATATAAAAATATAAACATTAAACCTAACTTAACAGTGTAAAATGTAGATCTGAAGAAGCTGCATCGACAGCGAAACGCGTCATCATAAAATAAACTAGTAGAAATTGACTAAAAACGGTCTTTTATTATATATTTATAATGAATTTCCATCAAGTAGAAGCTACAACCATCCGAAATCAGTATTTTACTTTGTCTATATTTTACGAAAATCGTGAATAATGGCGAAATAATTAAAAATAAATAATAAAAACCATACATAACAGCTCCAGCTTATTCTTTATCAAATAAATTGATTGAGGTTTTGACAAAACAATGTAAATGCACACCTAAATATAGTATTAAAAATAGTGAATGAATTGATATCAAAAATCCATTTGTTAACTCTATCAAGTAATTTCAAATTTATATCGTTTGACGTACAGAACCTTTTTCCTAGTATACTACCGTCAGAGACTATAATTTTGGTTCAAAGATTACTCAATAAAAATGATGTGATGATGTAAATAATTAAACAAGAAATATTAGATATCTTAACATTGAATTTAGACCAGAATTATTTCGAATTCAACGATAAGGTTTATTTAAGTAGGAAAGGTTTAATAATGGGAAACCCTATTAGTCCAATTTTATCTAAAATTTTCATGGACCATTTCGAAGAAAAAATTAGTAATTCTCATATATTTAAAAAGTTCTCTTATTGGTACCGTTATGTAGATGATATATTAACATGCTTTATCGGTACAGATCGACAATTAAAAACCACTTCTAGATTATATTAACCAACTATATAATAACATTACTTATACAACAGAAATAGAAACAAATAAATCGGTTAATTTCCTGGATTTAAAAACATCAAACAGAATGAATCAACATAATTTTGAAATCTTCCATAAACCGACATATTCAGATATAACTATACACGCTAATTCTAACCATCCGTTCACACATAAAGTCTCAGCTTATAATAATTTCTTCCATAGACTAAAAAATGGTTTACATTACCTGAAGAAAATTTTCTAAAAAAATTAAACATTATAAAACAAATTAGTACAAACAATGGGTACAGGAGTGATTTTGTAGATAATATTTTAATGAAAAAACAATTTAAAAAGGAAACAGGACTTGTGTACCCGCATAAACCAATAAACAAAGATAAGTTTCATACACTCACTTATACCGATAAATTGACCACTAAAATTCAATATTTTTTCCATAAAAATCATATAAATATTGCCTTCCGTAGCCCCATTAGCTCGACATATTAAAAATAATAAAAATAAAATAAAAAAAAAAAACAAATAAAGAAAATAAAACAGGAGTTTACGAATTATGCTGTGGCACTTGCAATGAAACCTCCATAGTTATAGAATGAAAAATAACATATCTCACTATGCTAAACATTTAACAGATGAAAATCATACTGGCAATGAAGATTTCAGAATTTTGCACAATGGAAAGAAAAGGAAATTACTGAATTGTTTAAAGCAAGTAGAAATTAAACAGAAAAAAATCCTCAGGTTAGTTGAACGATCAATTAGATGGGGGGTGGGCCTCCTTTATTGAACTTGTTTTAGGTATTAAGGTAAATATTGTTAATTAATTTAGCACTTGTAACCAGGTAATTTACCATATTTTGTAGTTAATTTACATCTTGCTCCAGAAGAAGACACAGTGTGTTGAAACAATTGTCAGCAGTAATATAATAAACATAAGTGGTAATCTTAAAATTTAAGACTTAAATAGTTGCTTAAATTTTTTTTCCTAAATAATAAAATCCTTTTCAACGAAGAACTGTACCAGAATTGTTTATTAATTTAAGTTACCTCCACTATAGAAGCGGCTCACGCTTTATGGTGTAGTTACGATGTACCGTGCTCAAATTTTCGGGCACAACCCGGCAGATCAGTTTCCTTTTACTTTAAAAAGTATACGTGACTAAGTCACATTTCACTTTATACTGCTAGCCAGCAGACATTGGCAAACTCTCAAAGCATCCCTGTAAAAAGTATTTGTTGGTCAGGGGCTGCTCAGACTCTAAAACCTGTTCCTCCATAAGGCTCGGGCGGATATCTAAAGTCGGCCTTCAAGTGCTGACTCCGAACTCTTAGGTATATTCTTGGAGGAAGGCAGCTCGGACTATGAAAGGCTGACGATAAAGGTACCGCCTAACCACATACCTATAATCAGCTTTCGAGGACTGAGAGTCGACCCGGATTAAAAACCTGCCGACGTTGTCCTTACCTTAATTTTTTTTTCTAAACGAAATCCTTTATTTTAAGTTATTGAATAAAAATTTAAAGAATATGAGTGTTACTGTTTAATAAGTGGTAAAAATTATATAAGAAATCACATTATGTGAAAGGGAGTATTTTATGCTGGGAATATAAAGGTTTTAGTATGTTTAATGATAACATAGAGAGTATCTCTAAACGTAGAGAATATTCCACAGTTGTCTTATTTTTAAGGATAATTATGTTAAAGTAACATAATTATATAATAAAAGACTGTTTTTAGTCAATTTCCACTGGTTTATTTAAATTGCGATGACGCGTTTCGCTGTCGATGCAGCTTCTTCAGATCTACATTTTACACTGTCAAGTTAGGTTTAATATTCACAGTTTTATATAATTTCTTAATTATAATATTACACATAATTAAATTACATTGATAGTATTGGGAAATCCACACAGATTTGGAGTTATTAGAATAAATTCAATAATGGTGAATTGCTTAAATCTACCTGGTCGTTGAGTAAGGTACCTGTAGTCCTTAATCGATTTATTTGCATTGTCTCTAAAAGGTTTAGTTTTAAACCTTTTTGTTGGGTGTGTAAATGATACTTTTAGCCTGTTCAATTTGTTGTTTTATTTCTTTTTGAAAAATATTTGTTGGATCTTTATTTAAAATTTCGTACTTTCCTGTTTTGAAAAAATCTATCGTTTTATTAATATAGTCGATTTTGTCTATTGCTATTACTGTGTTACCTTTGTCTGCTTTGGTAAAGATTACATCATTTTGTTTTGCTTTACTCTGAATTGTTTTTATTGTCCTTAAGTCTTGGTTGATGTTGTTAGTGTTAGATATGAATTCTTTTTTAATAATTTCGGCTGTTTGAAATTTTGATAATATGTTGTTAGGACTATCTTTCAAGGCAATCTCAGTATCAATACCTAATGTCTCCGATTCTTTGATATTGAAGTTAGTTTGAATATTGTGTTTGAAACCTTTTGTTAGAAGATTTTTTTCCCTGTCCGAAAAAGATGTGTTGGAAATGTTAATAAATCGATTAAAGAATTGATGATCAGTAAAAAATTCTTTTTCTTTCTTATTTTGTGTTGTTATACGTTTTTGTTGAATGAGATACTGTAGTTTATTGTATTGTTTCAAATATTTTTTATGTATTATTGTTTTTACTTTTTCACGTGTATTCGAATCTAAGACCATAAATTCTATAAAATTTAGTTTAAATAATAATTCTGTGTGGATTACCTTCAGATACATGTTATATGAGTCTCTAATGCTATACTGGATTTTTTCTCTCTGTGTATATCCATTTTCTTTTGGCGAGTATAACAGCTTCTTTGGCTGCTTTGCTGGTGTTGTTAGTTTTAAGATTTATATCCCACAACTTTATTCACTCAAACTACACAAATTTGACCACCCAATCAGACCAGTTGTTTCCTACATGTCTGCTCCAGCATATAAGACGTCATCCTTTTTAATTGATTTAATCAAACATCATACCAAATTTGAACCTAAATATAGTATCAAAAACTCATACGAACTCGTGAATAAAGTTAAGAATATAACAATACCAGATAATTCTAAATTAGTCTCTTTCGATGTCAAAAATTTATTTCCAAGTGTTCCCCCAGACGAAACAATAATTTTAATAGAGAACCTATTAACAAAAAACAAAGCAAATGAAGTTATAAAAATGGACATAATTAATTTATTAAGAACTTGCCTAAGACAAAATTATTTTTCATTTAATAATACATTCTACAATAGTAAGGAAGGGTTAATTATGGGGAGTCCATTAAGTCCATTACTTGCCGAAATTTTCATGGACAGTATTGAAACAATGATATTTAACAACCGTAATAACAATAGTAATAATTGTCTATACTGGTATCGATAAGTAGACGATATAATTGTATGCTTTACAGGTACGGACAGACAATTAACTCACTTTTTACAGTTTATTAATTCTTTACATAGAAATATCAGTTTTACAATAGAAGAAGAAGTCGAAGGGAAAATTAATTTCCTAGACTTAACAATCAGTAAAGCCATGAAAAAACATGAATTTGCAATATATCACAAACCTTGTCATACAGATACCACAATTCACAATAGTTCTCACCACCCTAACCATCATAAACTTGCAGCTTATCATAGTTTTATACATAGACTAACTAATATCCCCTTATCAGAAGAAAATTTTACTAAAGAATTAAACTACATAAAACAAGTAGCCGTTAACAACGGTTATTCGGTTACTTTAATCAATAGTATCGTTAGGAAAAAACTTAGAAACAAGGCAATCTCAGAAATATACCCACGTTTTAAGGACAGAAATGCCACTTTTAAATGCTTAACCTATTTCGGCAAACCAACGTAAAAACTGGGGAAATTTTTAAATCAAAAAAATATCAACATAGCTTACAAGACTAACAATACTATAGGGAAATATCTTAAAAACTACAAACAACAAATCAATAAAGACAATAAATCGGGGGTTTATCAATTAGCATGTGAGTCATGTCCTAAAACATACATCGGACAAACTGGACGTACATTTAGACAAAGAATTACAGAACACGAAAAAAGTTTCATCCATAGAAAATCTAATTCAACATATGCTAATCATCTTTTAACAGAAAATCACAAGTTTAACAAGAATTTCAAAATTTTACACACCCAACAAAAAGGTTTAAAACTAAACCTTTTAGAGACAATGCAAATAAATCGATTAAGGACTACAGGTACCTTACTCAACGACCAGGTAGATTTAAGCAATTCACCATTATTGAATTTATTCTAATAACTCCAAATCTGTGTGGATTTCCCAATACTATCAATGTAATTTAATTATGTGTAATATTATAATTAAGAAATTATATAAAAACTGTGAATATTAAACCTAACTTGACAGTGTAAAATGTAGATCTGAAAGAACCGGCATCGACAGCGAAACGCGTCATCGCAATTTAAATAAACCAGTGGAAATTGACTAAAAACAGTCTTTTATTATATATTTATAATGAATTTCCATCAAGTAGAAGCTACAACCATCCAAAATTAGTAACATAATAATTGATGAACGGTTTCTCGCAAATTGGAATATCCATTAGCCATAATCTGAAACATGTTCTATGTAAAAAATTTCTATACTCTAAAATCACGTAATGCAAGAAAACGAAATGATTACATACTGTTTTGTAGCATTAGAAGCTTTGAATACAGTAGTGATGTTCATAATTCTAATAACTAATACAATTATATATATTTAGTATATACCTAACAGTTAACACTATCCTAAGCACTTTATTTTTGCCTTCGACATGCCTTTCGATTTATACCTAAAATTTAAAAACTATATATATCAGAATTGTTGTTAATTCGACCGCATCTAACCAACCATAGTACGGTAATTTGGTTTTCTTCAAAAATAAAAGGAATCGTATTAGAAATACAACTAGAATCAATAATTAGGACAAAAACCTAACAAGCTAATAAATAATTTTAGGAGATACTTATAATCCCACCTTTTGTACTTGTGAACAGAATAAGATGAAACATATTGCAATGCAAACTATAGCAGGAGACTTAATAAGATAGGCCTCATGTTATTATCTATAAGTCATTAAACAACTTATATCGTAGGAATTCCGAAATATCAAATTTATGAACGTGAAAAAAGTGGAATATATGAGATAAGTTGTAATGATTGTGACAGAAAGTACGTTGAGCAAACAAACGACTCCATTCTGAAGGAATTAGGAATCAAAGTAAACAAACGCCTGCTCTCAACCATTCAAAGGCAACGACGGTAACGAAAGTAGAGGGCCAACGAAGAAGAGGTCGATCCCCAAATCACGACATCGCCCAAATAAAGAAATTAACTAAGATGTTTGCTTAATGCCGTCATGCCCAATCCGGTAGACCATGAGGAGTGTGGCAAACACGGTTGCATGAGAGGTCGCGACGTTCTGAATCAAACTGCGATTAGGAAGATTCGTAGTACAAATTTACTGATCTATTTGGCAGTTTATTCCGTACGAGGGCGTATGAATAAGTTTCTAGCCTAGCACAGAAATACCAAGCACATCTCAAAAATACAAATGGTTTATTTAACGTAATCTCCTTTCCACTTTATACACATATGGTACCGGTTATATAATAACTTTCAAAAAAAATCTTTATGTTGGTTTGTAAACCAGTCTTCTACAACATTTATTACTGCTTCGTTTAAATGAAATTTTGTGGGACGAGGTGAGCCATGATGTTTCTACTCCTTCAACTGTTTCTTTTTCTTTGGATCATAATGATGGAACCACATTTGGCTATAGTTACCAATCGATCCAACCAGTTAGATTTATCCTCTTCAAATGGCTATAAATCAACCTCGATGTTGTGACCTTCAGGCGTTTTTCGTCGACGTATAGATATTTAAGGTACGAATTAACTTTCTCATACCCAAATCAGAGTAGACATGTGAAAAACTCATTTACATAAACGGTTCAAAATCTCTACTCTACGTTTCGGTCTATTTTGTCGATCTTGTAAAATGATTTTATTTACAGACTCATCATTCTTTCGGGCAAACTTAGAGACGGATCTTCTAGAAAGATGTTCATCACTAATGTCGGTTCTTTCTCTCTTGAAATCCGGAACTCAATTTTTGATAGTAGAGTAGTAGGGACATTGCTCTTCAATGTATCTAGCATGTTGTCGAAAATTTCCTTAGCGAACAGACCTTTCAAAAAAATATACGTTATCACGAATCGATATTTGGTTTTACTAAATTCGCAATTTTTGTTAGTCATATCTTTTTCAAAAATTCACTAGAAATTTCACAACAAAATCTGGACCACCAAACTTCGTGTACATATTGACTACTACCCAGAGGAGTTTCATATTGGTGTTTTTTTTTAGCACAAGCTAACGACTTTTCAATATTCGTATTATGTGTGAACATAAAACAAGAAAATAATTATATTTGTTTTTGTAGTTGTTCAGGATTTAATTCATACATGTTCAACCTACTAGTAACTTTTTATCCTGTAACTGGAGTTTCTTCTCTAGTCACTTTTATTCTAAAAATGAATACTCTTAATTAAATATATAAATATATATATATATATATATATATATATATATATATATATAATATATATATATATATATATATATATATATATATATATATATATATATATACATACATATATATATATATATATATATATATATATATATATATATATATATATATATATATATATATATATATACAGATTCCGAGCCATTTTAAAGTGAGCATAGGTTGTCAATAACAATCCTCCATCTGGAACTGCGTTCGGCCAGCGTCTTTGCTGATTTTCATTTTCAGGTAATGAGTTGATCTTCGACATCACTGAGCTACACCAGGTGGCCTTGGGCTGTCCTTTTTTCCTGCTTCCTTGTGGGTTGTAGAGCAGGGCGTGGTGACAGATTTCAAGCGGAGCTTTATATATATATATATATATATATATATATATATATATATATATATATAGATATATACAGCAGTATTATATTCTTGGGGTAAGCGGTCTTTGGAAAAGAACTAAAAAGTTTTTGACAACTTTTTAGCTAGGCCAAGCTTTCGAAAATATTTCATTTTCTTCATCAGGGCTACAATGATAGTAGATTATCAGTATTTTTGAGATTAGAAGTAAAGAACAATCCTATTTTATATGTAACATTAAAGTACTTACTGCTAAGTGGCGTGTTCAAAAATTGTTCTTTGTGTAGGCACTTTATTACACTTATTCATCAGAAGAAACATGAGAAAAACTCGACATACTCATCTCTGGGAAATATAATAAACTTTTACTTCATTTTGTTAGTATGGTACGAAGGATTGTGTGGTTGTAAAGTGATCTTAATTTATAAATGATTTTTGTGGTTAATTTATATTTGAAAGTAGTATGACATATACATATATATACATATACATATATATATATATATATATATATATATATATATATATATATATATATATATATATATATATATATATATGTATATATATGTATATATATATATATATATATATATATATATATATATATATATATATATATATGTATATGTATATATATGTATATGTCATACTACATATACATATATATATATATATATATATATATATATATATATATATATATGTATATATATGTATATATATATATATATATATATATATATATATATATATATATATATATGTATATATATATATATATATATATATATATATATATATATATATATATATATATATATATATATATTTTAAATACCAACTAGAATTACATATACCTTTGTAAAACCCTCACTTAAACTTCGGCTTCAGATAAACACTAATCTCCTACTAATTAGTTTGTGGGGCTTCTAAGACGATTTTACTGACACATAGTCATATTGCTCGGGTTTCTTAAGGTCTTGGACGTAATGAAAGCTATTAGATTAGTTTCATGGCTTAAGGGTATTTAGGATAATAGTTCCCCCTTTTTTACTCATAATTAATATTTTATTACAAAACTATACCAAGTTAATAAGAAAAAAATATTAAGAAGATTACTGCCATTTCTTCGTGAGTCATGCAAGACGGTTTTTTTTAATCGACGAATCGAAAATTAAGGTTTCTTTTTATTTCAAATTTTCTCAAATCAAAGTAAATTTCGTAAATTCCTACTACGTAAAGAATTATTTGAATATATTTAATTATTAATGAAAATTCTCATTTTGCTTAGTTCATTGATAACGCAATTGATGTCTGTATGCACTTTCTCTTTTGTGTCTAATCATGATGAAAATCCTTGCTCCAATTTTTTCCATTCTTATTTATACATACATATATATATATATATATATATATATATATATATATATATATATATATATATATGTATGTATATATGTATGTATAAATAATAATATATATATATATATATATATATATATATATATATATATATATATATATATATATATATGTATATATATATAGTAAATTCGAAAAAAAGAGCATTTAGAGCAGTCAGAAACCTCAAAAAATTTTTTGATAAGCACACTAATTTAGCAGTATTTTTTCGAAAGTCTGGAATGTTTGGAACATGATGCCAGTGTAGTGCAAGTCCCAATTGAGGGTATCTAAAAAGTATAAATATTTTTATATGTTAATGGTGTTGTGTATGCCGAGCAGCGTAACCATACCCTAAAATGATTTAGTCTCTTTAGTGTTCCGTACAGCACACTTATGGGATCACTTCGATGTCTGTTTGTCTGTTTATCACACTTGATTTTCTCCAAGACGAAGTAATGATCAAAAAATTTTGAAAACATTCTAGAATATATTATCCATAAAGTGTAGATTGAACGAAAATTATCACCATTGCGTTATCTTTGATAATTACCTGGTATATAAAAAAAACAAATTTTTGAAGGTTATCAGTTTCTAACAATGATCGGAAACAGTCTTTGTTGAAAACTCATTTAGGGTGTATTTTGTGAAGTCATTAATCATTTTATACCTCTGTAACAAAAATTTCTATTTTAAAGGCAATGACCGTACGGAACATTAGTTGTCCAGTCAAGTCCGACTTGCACTTGACCGATTGTATTTAAATACTTAAGAATGTTAAGTAATTAACTGAAAAAAATTATTCCATGAAGCCGTTAAAAAGGGCGCGAAATTTGAATAATAGAAATTAGAGCTTTTCAGCCTATTTTTAATAATATTGCTCTGTCTAGCTAGCCTTTTTATTCGATTTTCAACTTGTAAGGAATAACTTTATTTTGTATATTACAAATTTTTAAAATTAAAAAAAAGTACATTCTGAAACGTACTTTATACTTACAAAAAACATTAAGTTTAATTAAAATATTTAAAACAGTTTAATAATATTTCTCTTTTATTTCGAAATATTAACAAAACAAGGTTTTTAAGAGTTTCAGAATATTGAGTTTGAAAAAAAATATTATTCACTATTTTAATAAAAAGGGAGAGACATAAATCTTACAATTGTCAAAATAGAGTTTTTTGCCTATTTTTTAAAAATATTCCTCGTCTAGCCTCTTTATATAATTGATACTTTGTGAGCTGTAAATTTTATCGCATTTTATTATATTTTCATTAAAAAATTGATGCGACTCTTACATTACATATATTTTTGAACTCACTTACAAGCTTTCATTTGACACTCCACTCTATGACTTGGTAAATTTTTTCACAACCTCTAAAACTAACCCCTTAAGACAAAGTTTAACTTTCAAAACTACACGGCTCCGATTGGGCCATCAATTCCTATATTTGTGCCAAATTTCAACTTTCTGTATTAAATAGTCTCGGAGAAGATCGGATGTGACAGACAGACAGACACCGAAGTGTTCTCATAAATGTTTCGTGCAGAACACTAAAAACACTCAATCATATTAGGGTATGGTTACGTTACTCTTCTGATAAAAAAAGTATTGATTTATTAGATATATTTGACTTTTGTTTTACAAACATTAACATATAAAAAATCTGTGCTTTTTTTGATACCCACAATTTGTGCTTGCATCACCCTGGCATCATCCTGGGAGGAATAAGGACGGAAAGAGGATGGAGGAGAAGAACGAACCTGGAGGTTTATGCACTCTATAAGGAACCAAGAATAACAACATATGTGAAGGCACAACTTCTAAGATGGCTGGAACATATACAGCGGATGTCGAGAGAGAGAATGCCGAAGATGGTACTACATAGAAAGCTTATCGGAAGAAGACTGAGGGGAAACCGAGGACGAAATGGACGAAGATGGTGGAGAAGGATCTTAGGAGTATGGGTGTCGGCGAGTGGAAGTGGGAGGCAATGAAGAGAGCCCGGAGGAGAGCGGTTGTGAGCAATTTCGAACATTATTGTGAATATGAAATATAAATGAGGCTCGAGGCCTATAAGGCCTGTAGCACTAGTGTGCTTGTCAACATTTTTTTCGGTTTCTGACTACCTTAAATACTCTTTTCTTTCTATATATATATATATATATATATATATATATATATATATATATATATATATATATATATATATAGCAAATAGGAAAAATCATTCAAATTCGGGTTTGCTTCGATCTTCTATTTTTTGAATAAAAAAGTTATTTTTACTGTAACGAAAATTTTTCAGTTAATTTAAATTCCTTTGTGAAACATTTTCTATTTACGCTTCAAGTGGGTTTTTCTCTTTAATTAAAACAAACTCTTCTGGAGCTTTAAAATAATGGAAACTGAGTAAAAATCATTAGGCATAAAATAGATATCCTAGTTTTACAGGAATTTTTCTGGAAGTTATCTTTTATGTGTTTATTGGCGTTCCGACTTTATTTATAATAGTTATTAAGTTCGAGAAATGTTAATTTATTTGTAAGACAATTAAGTAATGTTAATACAATACATATATATATATATATATATATATATATATATATATATATATATATATATATGTATATGTATATATATATATATATATATATATATATATATATATATATATATATATATATATATACAAATACATATCTATAGGCGGTTGTCGCTCGTCGGAGGCAGGGTGGAATGATAAAAGATTGCGAAATTTGCTTAATAGATGTACAAAATGTCAAATTAAAGAAAAGACATATATATTTTCCTTCACATTTTATGCATTAGGAATGTCATATTTTTATTTAATGCAGGTATGTTTAAAAATATTTTTTTTTCGTTCATTTTTTTTTTTAAATAATCGCTTATTTTAATTTGTTTTGCGTTCCTTCTCAGACAAAATGTTTTTGCTAATTTCTCTCTTGTGTTCAATAAATTTAACAATGCAGAAATCTCGTCTTCATCTTAGCAAAAATTCAACAACTGTGACAATAAATCCAGTGCATCAAACTGATTTTAGGGCGCGAGCTCCTAACTCCTTCTATTAGATTTTAAGTTTCATTTTCGCCACCTTTATCGGATGCTCCATTTGCAATGATAAGAATAATATCAATATCAACATTAGAAGTTTCAATATCATCATTAAGAGTCACAAATTCTTCTGCTGTTATCTCCGAAAAAATAGTTTGCACAAACTCTTGATTTTCTTACAAGCATTCAAGTTCATTGTCCTCTGAGATTTCTGCTTCACTCTCAACTTCTTTCGATATTTTTGTAAACCCAATTTTCTAAAAGCACTTCGTTACCGTACTTGTTTTTATTGAACTAATAGAAGATTTTATGCAATATTCGGCATCCAAAACTGTCATACTTTTATTGCATTATCCATATTTGCCACGACATGACGTAAAAGTCGCTTTTTGTAAAGTTCCTTAAAATTTTTGATGATTCCTGAATCCAAAGCTGGGCCCACTGAACTACAATTTGGGACAAAAAAAACGGGTTTTACATTACTCAGTTTAAAGTCTCGATCTCATGTCGCATTATTTAAAAATAAAACAACATTTCTACTGGCTCTTTTCATTCTGCTATTAAAGTCTTGCAAAAACTCTGTCATAATGTCCTTAGTCATCCGATATATTTTATTATTCCTGCAGATAATTTTTAAATGTCGTAAGTCCCTTAAAACACCTAGGTTTTGCAAATTTTCCAATAATTATAGGTTTGTCAAACTTCCCTTCCATATTTGCTAAGAGAATCACAGTTAAACGTTTTTTAGACGATTTTCCATCAAATCACTTGTTTTTTTTAAACACAATGTTTTTTTCGGTAAAGTACAAAAGAGAAGCCCTGTTTCGTCACAGTTAAAAATGTACTTTGGTGTATAGCCATCACAATGTATGCATATTCTTGTTTTCCATTGATGTGCAGTTTACCGAGGAACATCTGCTGACTCACCACAAATCGCTTTACATGTAATGTTGTGTCGAACTTTAAACTTTTGGAGCCAACCATTTAAGGCTCCAAATTCTGAATGTTTCAGAGCTTCTGCCATTTTTTAAAGCCATAAGTCCCGTCACATTTTTATTCCTTACTGCGCAAAACTACAAAATTACATGCATTTTCTCTCCACGCTTTTAAAACAGCTTCCTTATCTTTTAAAGTGGTTTGAATTTGAGTTTTTCCTACATCAAATTGATGAGCAAGTTCACGCTAACTTTTGTTAAATTTTTCATGTTCATTGATAACAGATACTTTTTGTTCAAGAGATAACCACTTTTTTTTACTAACCATTACGTACACAGTCAATAAACTACTGTAAATTAATCAAAGCTACCACTCTCGCGAGTGCAAATCAGAACTGAAAATCTAGAGAAAAGAACGCTTGTATTTAAACAATTTGAAAAACAAAATATAAATAAAAACAAAAACAGTACTGTCTACAGACGGATAGACAATACTGGTTACCGTTTAATTTTACATTATACGTTGTCATAAAATTATTATATGTAATAGTAATTATAAGTCTAATTATAAGTATAAAATTTAAAATTTATTTAGTATCTGGTCACTATAAAAGGTCGTTAATCACATTGGGATCCAAACATCCCTGGTTGCAGTCGTTATTCATGGAGGCGGCTAGTCAGAGGTAACAGATTACCGGTTTCGTTCGGGGATTCCCAAAGATGGTCGTTAACTGACGGCTCGTGTTTGGAGGTTCGACACATACATACATATATTTAAATAATTTATTAAAACTGTGCAAATTATCTTTAAATTTCCATCATAACATTACTGTAGCAACGAATAACATGGGGCGCATGATGATAAAAACTCAACTTTGCTCTTATGAGCTCAATCTAGATATAACTGGTAAAATAAATATGTTGATTGATACATTATCGAATGTTGAATCAGTTAGTATCAACCCGTTGTGTGGCGCCAAACATAACAGCTGTTTATTGAGTCTGGAAAGTTTCGATACAGCAATGGAACTTATTAAAACAAGTACATGGGGATGATTGACTACTGCATAGTTAACATGAATGGTTTCTTATACTCAACACAAATGGTTTCTTATATTTACGGGACATGTGGTATTACAGGCCCACCTTATAACCTCAAATTGGCTGAGCGGAAAACATGTCGGCTGTGCGAGGGAGAAAGCGAGGACACCATACACATTCTGTGCGAATGTCTTGCACTAATGGTTAAGAGATATAGATACTGGGGTCAACTATTCTGTGAACTCCAAGATCTACAAGGTGTCAGGGTTAGCAGCCTATGTCTTATGGCAGAAAATGCCGGACTGGGGCTGCGACCCTGACTCGATTCAGTGGGGAATCACTGAAATACTTTTAGATCTAGGTGACACCAGGGACTCAATGTACCACTTTACTACTACTACTACTACTATATTTAAGGACATCCGAGAGTCAACTAAAAACGATTCAAAAATTGAACATATGCGGATATCGATTATCGATAAGAATGTGAAAAAAGTGCCTAGCCTCATTCCAAATAACCTGGAAATCAACAAGAAAATTCTAATAAGGTATTTTGAAATGACTGTAGAGCTGAATTGTATGCCCACGTCCGGAATATTGCAAGTAAAAAACTTGGACGCTGTTTCACGACAATGCCTGGCTACACAAGGACGTCATCGCATGTCAAAAGGAATTGTAACTCTTGACCAGCCACCTTATTCGCCTCTTATGTTTCCATATAACTGTGGAGTCATGTCATGAATGGTTTCTTATGTTTAAGGGCGGCCGGTAGTCAGCTAAAAGAGATTTAAAAATTGGTCATACGCGGACATCGATTATGAATGAGAATGTGAAGAAAGTTTCTAAACTCAATCTAAATAACCTGGAAATCAACAAGAAAATTCTAATAAGGTATTTTGAAATGACTGTAGAGCTGAATTTTTATGTCCACGTCCGGGATATTGCAAGTAAGAAACTGAATACTATTTCACGACAATACATTGTCACACAAGGCCGTCAACGCATGTCAAAAGGAATTGTAACCCTTGACCAGTCATTTTATTCGCCTTATATGTTTCCATATGACTATGGAGTCATGTATTCTAAATTAAAAATTCCGATAAATCGGACTCGTTATGATGACATTCCGCACATTGTGACTAGCATTACCGCTGAACAAGGTGCCAAAACGGGATTTAAAAAAGTATTTCGACTTCATAATTAATCATATTGAATATTGAGTTGATTCTGAAAGAGGTCATCTTGAATAAGTAAAAGCATACCTTGGACCTAAGTCTTCCTGCAGTAAATATTCGGTGTCTTCTCCGAAAATCTATATATTCATAAAAAGATTTAGAATCGGAAATGCTTCAAGGATGTATAAAACTGAAAATGAACACTTTTGTAGCATCTCATTCAGTGTTAACTTTCTTTATAAAAATCTACCCGGAGTAATCGAAAATCAAGAAACAAATTCATTTGATTGAAATGGGCAGCTGATTTTTTAGACAAAGAATAAAAATAAAAGTGGAACACATACGTATTTTCAGTATAGGTCAGTCAATAAGTTTTGAAAGCGGAAATGAAACAAGACGAATTAATGAGTCGAAATTCATTTATTCTTTAGCATAAACTCCCTTAAGCTCAATACATTTTTTCAGCAATTTTCCAATTCGTTTACTCCATCTCTGAAGTGGTCTTCCGGAAGACCTTCAAAATATCCATCTACTAATGCAATCATCCCATTATTTGTTAAAAAACGCTTCAAACGCAGAAATTTTTTAAGATTGGGAACGAGTGAAAATCAGAGGGAGCCAGATCTAGCGAATAGGGTGGATGTTTCAACAATTCGAACTTTGATCCGACCAGTTTTACCATTGCCGAAACACCTCTGTGAGCAGGAGCATTGTCATAATCAAAGATGATTTTTTTTTTTCTACAAATCGGGCCTATTCTCACGAATTTTTTCATCCAGCTGGTCCAAAAGGTTGCAATAATACTCTTCTGAGATTATTTTACCGGTTTAAAAGTAATCAATTAACAAAATTCCTTTTGCATCGCAGAAAACTGATACCATAATTTTTTTGGACGACTTTGACCACTTTGGCTGCTTTGGAGAAAATGAACAGTAGGAAATTAAAGAGCAGACTTCTTTAGTACTTTCACTAACTTTGCACGGAATTCAGTTGCTAATATACCTTCCAAAAGAAAGAATTTTATCACTGCACGATATTCGATTTTTTCCATTTTTAAAAAATATTCAAAAAATACTTTAACCAGCTGGTAAACAATAAATGACTTGACAGAACTACTTGAAATTTAGGGTGACAGATGAAGCTTTAAAATAGTATTCGATATTTCATTCAAGTGATGCTCCATAGGTGGCGATTTCAAAACTTATGGACTGACCTGATATATTCTCATGGTTTATATAATCATCTGGTATGGCTAAAAGCATTTTTATGTGTATACTTCCAGTATTATATTTAACTTATGTCCCAATGTGTAGTACTATTCAAAATATCATAGAGATACGTACTAAATAAACATTTCCTTTTTTCATTTGTTGATAAGCTTCTTAACACCATTCATATCCTTCACATTTTTTACAAGTTTAACTATGCCATTTTACTTAAACAAAAACAACGAAAAACAAAACAGTAATTTTTATTGAAATTACTCTGTTAATCACATCTTAGTCTTCTGGACATACTAATTCAGTTAGTACTGAAATCGTAAATAAAAATAGTATTATTTTTAAATTTTTCGACTCCAAAAACCTCAAGTATGATCCCTTCGATCTTTTAACTTCTCACGATAAACGCTACATATATATCAAATTTCAAATCAATATTTCATTTCGTTACCGTTTATCTTGACTGTTTCCTTAAGACAAAGAATGTTTAAATTATAACATATATTATGCAACGTCCCTGGTCAAAGGTCTTTGTTTTAATTAACAAGGATTTTATTAAAATTAAATATTTATTCAAGAATTTAAATTTAAAATTTTTAACTAACTTTGCTTCCTTCGTTGCAAAGGCGACTATGCAAAATTAATATTCAAATTAAATTTCATCAAAGAAAAATTACCTTCGGCATAAAACAATAAAGAGCAGAGTCATTAAACTTTTCTCGTTTTGAGAGTCTAATATAGTTAAGTTGAACTAGAGAAAACTATTTATTTTTTAATTATACAAAATTCTGTTGCTTATTTTTTATCGTCAGGACTCAGGTGTTGCATGCATATGAAAATCTCAACAGATAGCGCAAGGGTCTGTATCTTGCCCAACGAGTAGTATCTCGGTTATTTAAGGTACCATGATTGCTATAACCCAGCGAGAGTCATTCCAACTTGACTCTCCACGGTACTCGGATCTTCCCGATCGATATCGTTGCCTAAAGCCTACCTGATGAAGAGTATAGGCTCAGAAACTATAGTCGTAGGAGGAAAGGCATGGAATATAGCATTCATGGGATCTTTCTTGGTCATTTTGCATGTGCAAATTTCTCGACTTTATGTTGTAGTGACCAATTAAGTAACAAACCATATTCCGAAATTTTATTTCAGAATATCGATTTAGTTAATCCACCTTTTAAGTCGCTCAGGTGTACATAACCTACAAAATTGAAAATACCGACAAAAAACTGTTTTTTTTTTCATTTTTTTTTGTACAGGCCGACTAAGTGAACCGATCGGATTGAACCAGGTTGGGTCTAAAAATATTGAACCCAGTGGGCACAGTTGAATTTGCTATTTAAAATTTGAATTGCTCACCATTTTATGTCACTTGGTCCAAAATTGATCTTTTTCTCAAAATTTAAGTCTTGACGGAATCATTTTAACCGTTTTTTTTTTATATTTGGTTATTAATCAAATAAAAATAAATGCGTTTTTCAGTCAATTTGAAAAAAAGAGGAAAATTTTTTATCACATCTGGTAGAGAATCGCGAGATCTTTATTTAAAAAATAAAAATTCATTTTCGTTAACATTTTTTTTTTCAAAACGTCAACTGTTGTTATTTGATTAATAAATAAATGTAAAGAAAACCTATAAAATACTCCAAAAAAAATTTTTTTTAATGGCATCGGAAAGCTGACGTCAAGACCTAAATTTAAAAAAAAAAGATCCATTTTGGACTAAACAGCATAAAATGGCGGGCAATTCAAATTTTAAATAACAAATTCAATTGTGTCTACTGGGTACAACATTTTTGTACTAAATTTTCAAGGGATTTTTGCTATAACAAAAGGAATACCCCCTGTCCAATACAGTGAAAAAAAAAACAGATTTTTGCCTGCATTTTCAATTTTCTAGCCATTTGAGTGATTTAAACCTAATGAGGATTTGTTGAAAATTTCATTACGAAGAGTTTAGTTTTTTCTTTGTCTCGATCCGACTGATATAACAGAAGTTATTCACATTTTAAGCTTAAAAAACGCGTTTTGAAAACATCAATTGTTTAAAAACAAAAGAGCATAAGTTTTTCGAGGTCCAAAACTCAGGACAATACTCCTGGTGATACCCCAGAGAGGATAAAATCATAATATTTCTGTATCTAAACTATGCCTATCTCATCATTACTTTGACCTATTTTACTGCACTGCAGGTACAAAATCGGCCCATAAGATGTCCTGTCGGCATTTGAGTCAGCTGTTGGTTGTGTCTATCTATCTATCTACTTAAATTGTTATAAAGTATATAATTTTCTGGTATGAAGTAATATTCCGAGCTGTATAAGAGTATGGTCATAATCATGCGGTAACATACCTCAAATTAACGCTAAATAAGTTTAATGATGATGCTAATGGAAAAGAGTGTCTCAACATAAGTGTGTCGGATTTGCAGCTTTTTTGGTAAAGTTAAATTATACTTGGTTAATGTCAGCTAAGTTCAAAATTTAATACAGATCTTTGTTAAGTTCCTGCTGCCTGTGTACTTTTACGTGGGCTTCTAAATATTTGAAAGATGCTAATTTCTACCATTTTTCATAACGTTGGCTATTACTAACAACCGTATACTTGTCGGTAGTTGAATGGCAAGGTTTCTTGCATTTTTTAGCTATAATGCGCATTTCCAACATTCTTTTCGTAGAATAAATTCAAAATTCTACCAGAAACATCATGTTCCTCATGTTATGGTAGTTTTAACTTTCATTCTGCACTTCGACGCTTTGTTTCTGCATCATACTATGTCTCGTCATTAGTAAAAATTGATTACAAAAAGTTGTATTGTTTCATCCGGCACGTGCAATTCTCCTCCTCTTAATATCCTTTAATCTTCATTCAAAATGTTTAAAACAAGTTTAACGTAAACTTTTGGCTTGCCTAGATCTTCTTTCAAAATCATTAATATTTTTTCCTTATTGATGCTTAATACTTGTCGCATAATTTTCGATCATATATATGAATATCGGCCACGAATTCATGAACTCTTATTTCTGGAGTCGTATTTTATTGGTCCTTCCGTGTGTTTGTCTTCTTCAAGCTACTCTCGTTTATCTAAAAACGGTTTATGCTATCTAAACATTTTTGTTCCTAATAAACAGATGTTGTCCAATACTTCTTTTTATGATTTTGAATGTTTTTAGGGCATTTACGTGAAATTTAATTACAGGTCTTCCTTTGATATTAAAATATCTACAATAAATTTTTAACTGTTAATAAAATATCATATCTTTCAATATTTTGCGTTAATATTTCAAATGAAAATCATCAAAGGGCAGAGCTTTAAAATAAAATGCTAAACTAATTCCATGTGCATACTTCTATTTATAGCCTGTATATCATTACTTAAATTATGGGTATATCCATGTTCTGATTTAACTAAACATAACTAAGAAATATTTTGTCTACACTACAAAAAAAGAAAATTAAAATTATATGTATATATATATATATATATATATATATATATATATATATATATATATATATATATATATATATATATATATATATATATATGTATATATATATATATATATATATATATATATATATATATATATATATATATATGTATATATATATATATATATATATATATATATATATATATATATATATATATAAGTTTTTTATTGATAAAAAGTTCTGCATCACATAGAAATCAGAGTTTAAAATATTTGATGATATTCACGGAAAATAAAAAATAGTGATTTATAATGAAAAGTAAAGTGTATTTAAATTTAAATACAGAGCAAAATATTAATTGAAAATGTTAATAGGAACTAAAAAATCATGCTCACGTTTAGATTTGTGACCTTCCTAGTTAAAAATTCAAAAAAACTACAGTAAACACGTCAGTAATTGTCGGATTATGTATTGAATAAAAAAAAACGAAAGCTGTCTTATTAAAAAAAATCTACTTAGTTATGGAAAATTATAAGTAATGGGTTTAATGGAATTTTTTTTTTGAACCGCACTCCATTTAGTAATAAACTAACACTTCTTGAGAAGATAACAACAACAAAATAAAATACGAGAGAATTGAATGAAGAGAATGATTAAATTATTTTAAATAAATAAATGTGTCAACTCGGATCTCGCACTCTATTCCCACTACTTGCAGTGACATAGGCTTCCTATTAGGCTATGACCAGAGATTAAGAACACATGTTTGACAAACCTGGAAGTGATTCCAAATTATTGTGTCTCAGGTATGTCACCTAAGACGACTATATAGGGAGTTGATATTCTATTTAATTACTCAGGTATACAAACTTGGCCGATAATCACTAACTTGGACCTGAGGTGTGATTTTCACTCACTGACCATACTGTGAAACAGCCTATGTAGATCAACTCTACAGAATTTGTAGCATAGAATTGCACTTTTTAGATAATACAATATTGTGTGCATTGTTTAAATTTTGTTATTTGCCAGCCCCTATCCGTAACACTAGAAGAAACAGAAATAGAATTTTTTCTAAATTACTATTGCTACCACTAAGATAATTACTGTTTTAGTAAAAATATTACGAAATAAAATTCGGAAGCGATTCAAAAAAAGTTATTAACATCTCAAAACTACCATAAATAAAGCATAAATACATCCAGAGACAATCAAAGTATAATTACTTAAAAAGTTGTCTCTATACTTTTTACACTTTTTATAATATTACAAAAATCTTTCTTGTAATTAAAAATCTTTTCAGCGAAATGAAAAGTTCTTTCTATAAAAATTTAAATTAAAAATGTTAACTAACTTTTTTTTGCTACAACGGCGATTGTGCCAAATTTTCATCCAGATTAATTTTTTATCAAAGCGAAAAGAACTTTTACATAAAACAATCAACAAGGGAGTTTTAAAGTTTTCTAGGTTCAAAAGATTAATTTAGTTATATTTATTAACGTAAAAAATAACAGAATTGGCGCAGAAATTATAAGTTTCATGTTACACCATTAAATAATCTTTTTTTTTAAAAAAAGAATAAATAATAAGAAAAATAACAATCTTTTTAAATAAATTTGAAAGTATTGGATGACTAAAAAATCTGACTGGTTTGAATACTAAAGAATACATTATTAAAAAGGGGCCATTTTTTGTTTAACTGAAAATGCAAATTCGCTGATATGTAGTGACTGAAAGTTAGAAAATTAAATTTTTCACTTAAATATTGTAGTTTTTAAGTGAAGTTTCAATGAAAAGTTTATAACTTTATTGGTTGTTTCAGTTGAGAGGTTGAATGTCAAATTTGTTGACCACAAGAATCCTCAAGATGGTATTTTTAATCATTTATTTATTATATTTTATTGGTTCAACAGAATATAATATGAACTATTTAAGTAATAATCAAAAAATATGCATTCTGAAACTAAAAACATAAACAATGTACTACCTTACTTTAGTATATTCACTATTTATGGTGAATATATTACTTAAACAGTTGGATTAAAAACTGTCCTAGAAATTATGCGTCTGTATATTATTTTATGCGTATCTTTGCGAACGGTTAGATTTTCTGGCCAGAGATTGTGGGTGATTTAAAACATTGCAATCTCGAATATTTTTCAAGAATTTGGATCCCACCTATTTTACATAATATTTACAAAAAAAAATAGTGAAAAGACAAACCGAAAACCAGATAAAAGTATGAACTTCAGTTAACATTTAGATACTAAATTCTATTACTCATTCTTTATGTAAATTACACAGGTAAACAAAAATAAATTCTGTCTTTTAAGTGAGACATGTATTTTCTTAAGTATTTATTTATGTTGAATTCAAAAAAATCATAAAAAAAGGCATCCACAGTGAGAAGTTTTCAGAAAACACACTTAAATTTACCGGAAAACTATTAAATTGAAAAAATTACATTTTAATAATTAATGTAAAACTGTATAATCATTAAAATTATGGAATAAAACTATTATTTTGGACATCTTTAAATGTTCTAAATCTACATTTTTCATAAAAACTTAAAAATATTAGGTTTTATTATTTATGTTTAACAAAAAACACGCCCTGTAACTAAGCTACGTAGTAAAATGCCATTTAAAGTAAACTTGTGCAACCGCTAAATTAAAAATTGTTTTTTTAATATTGAACAAAACTATTATTTCCAGTGTTTTTTGAAGTTTTTAATACTGACTTGACTTCAAAAAATAATATTTTCTGTTCAGTTTCAACAAAAAACTTACTTTTAATACTTACGAGGGTGCTATATGGTTGGTAAAATGCTCTTTTAAGTAAATTCTTGTAACTGCTAAACAAGAATTTTTATTTCGAACAAAACTATTATTTCTCGTAGTTTTTTAAGTTTCAAATTTAAATTTAATATCAAAACATGAGGAATAGTGTTTAGTGTTGAGAGAAAATGTCCGTTTTCTATTAAAGAACAAAAGGTTGCAAAATGCAGTCTAATGTATATCCTTTGACAGTTTTAGAAATCAATTTTGTGGCTAAATTGATTGATGATGAACGATCGGGGAATGTGAGTGGGTGAATGAGGTAGTGAGTGAGGTAGTGAGTGAGGTAGTGAGTGAGGTAGTGAGTGAGTGAGTGAGTGAGGTAGTGATTGATTGAGTGAGTGAATGAGTATGGGGGTATGTGAATGAGTGAGTATGTGAATAAATGAGTGACTGAGCAAGCGAGTGAATGAGTTTTTTGTTTAATATGAACATTAAATCCTAATATTTTTAGGTTTTTATGATAAATGTAGATTCAGAACAATAAAAGTTGTTCGATATAATAGTTTTATCCCATAATTTTGAATGATTATACAGTTTTATATTATTTATTAAAATAGTTTAGCAACTTTAAATGTTTTTTTTTCTGAAAAAACCTCAAGGTGGATGTCTTTTTTTATAATTTTTTTGGATTCAGCTTAAAAAAATATTTAAAAAACAGAGAATTTTTTTCGTGTACCTAGGTTATTCATTCATATGGTAAAATATAAACACTACACAATTATAATTAGTTGTTTTGTCCAACATTCATTTATATTGCACAAAGAAGATTGTGTGTGTGTGTGTGAACATTACAAGTCATAGCATAAATTAGTGATTATTTAGCATATTGATGCACGTAGATAGTTAATAAAAAACTGGAGGAAAGGACAATAATTAATTAAAACCTTCTATAAATACTCTCGACTACCAAGACATGCACTTGATATATGAACTGCACGAAATAAAAATATTTCCAAAACGTTTTAATGAATTAATATTTTACAGTTATTAATAATAGAGCCCATGTTCTTCACTGTAGGTGATAGAGCGGATTCAATACGAGACACAAGGGTAGGTATACTGTCAAACACCAAGCTCATGTTGCTAGTAATAGTGCACCCCGATAATTTAAAACCATTAATGTATGATAATACACTTAACACACCGTTATGACTATACAACCTTACTTTATACTTAGAGATGTTCAAGTCAAGTTTATTTGAAAGACACTATTTATGTAGCTTTATTTATTTATTATTTATTTAGATGCAGCTGAAGAGTAGTACAATCATTGAGATCTCTAATAGTACAATATATTTTTATATCATTCACTAAGAAAAGTAGTTCACATGTAAAGGCCCCAGAGGGGTCATTGATATAACATAGAACAAGGTATGCTCAAATCGGTATGCTACCATTGCTGTTGTGATTATGCGGCGAGATGTTAAACATCTTCAGCTAGGATAGTTGACAATCTCTGAAATGGAGCATAAAATGGCACGTGCTGGTACGGTGATCGGTAGTAGTTTATTATTCTTGAACCTCCCGTACATTTTTTACTTACTAACAATCTTCATCCAATAATCCACTATGCATTTTTCTACTTCCTCTCGATTTTTTAAGAATACTAAAGAGATGAGAGGAAATCCTTAATATTGGGTCTCTGAACCGTTGTTGGTAGTGTTCTCGTTTTAATTGTCCTTTTTATAGTTATCACTAAACTATTAGTGCTATTAGTACCCCATTTCACTTTGGCGATAGCAGTACAGCATTAATTTTCGGCCCGTGGGATTTGCTCTTGGATTAAAAATTTTGGCAGTTCCAAGTTAGATGACGCTGACGTTTTTGGCTAGTCACATCTTCCGAGATATTATTCTTAAATCATTGCTGCTAGCGTGATTCGGTTGCTAGATACTGAACGTTGTTAACTTTACCTAGACTAGCTATAGTCCTCCGAAATAGTGTAAGATGTCTTAGTTTAGTGTTTAATAGACTGTGCCACGACGCCAATGCCGCTATTATTCTAGGATCTCCATAGTTTTAAGATTGAAATTAAACATTTCCTCAAGATCTTTATCCAATAAGCTTATCCAATAAGCCATTATGAATTATTTACGGTCACTAAATACATATTTCGTCTATAAGAAACTGTTCCTCATAATCTAAGGACTCCAGTAAGTAAACAAATATATAAAGTCCGTGAATGGCTTTTCATTCATAGAGTAATTCTCTTCTCGACCAAAGTAAAAAAAATACTAACTACACATTTGAAGAAAATATGAACACATTCATAAATGAAATATTATTTTTTTGTACGTGATATGTATATACATAAAATAATGCTTTTAAAATACAAAACTTCTGAAAATATTTTCTTAGCGTGCTTGTGGGTTTTTAATTTGAAGGAAAAAAATCTTTTTCCCTAGGTTGATTCTTATCTTTATTTTAAAATATTCATTGAAATTCTTTTATATTCACTAAAGAGCTTTTTTCAATAAAGGCGAAACATCAAGAAAGAAGAAATGGTCAAATACATTGCCATAACCAATTTTTAATGAAGGTCCTTTAAACTGTTATCCTCAATATCATTCGTTTTTTATAATAAAATTAATAATGTTGATAACAACAACAGGTTACATTGTTTCCTAAAATAGGTTACATCTCTACAATGGCATATGTAAGTGTTAAATAAGAAGATATGGCAGCGACCGTGGTGGTTTTATTTACAATTGGCAAACGCCAACTATAAATACATTTCTCTTTTGATTTAAAGATAACGGTATAGGTACTTAACTAAGATAATGAACAGTGAATGTGATTTTCCTAAATTAAATATATATATATATATATATATATATATATATATATATATATATATATATCTATATATATATATATATATATATATATATATATATATATATATATATATATATATATATATATATAACACGTAAACTGAAAAATGTTTGCAAAATTCCACTTTATTCATCAATATAGTCTGGCAGCAACATTGCCACATCATAAAACAAGATATGTCATAATAATCGGCAACTTCAATGCCAAAATAGGGAAACCAATGAATACAAATAAGAAGAGCATCGGGAAATTTGGTTTGGGTACGAGGAACGGCAGAGGAGAAATTTTATCAAATTTTTTAAACGAAAATAACTTGTATGTTATGAAGACTTTTTTCCAAAAGCTAGAATACAGACAATGGATAGGACAAATTCCAGAAAATATAACAAGAAACGAAACTGATTATGTGTTATCAAATGACAAGAATACTGTAATTGACACGACAGTCCTGAATACGACAACCATTGGCAGTGACCATCGCATGCTCAGACCAAAAAGAAGAATAGATCTGAAGCAGGGGAGACGTAGATTGATAACGCATACAAAGATAAAGACACCAACACAAATAACAAAACAAAACACAGACTAATATCGACAAGCATTAGAAAATCATACAAAACGCATAAACTAGCAAGCTTGATGACTCGAAAATGGAAGAAACTTTGAAAAAGGAAAAAGTTTGAAACACCTTAACAAACAATTGAATAAAGGAAGACATCAAATAATAAAACTTTTAAATAACAATAACCAAGAGATCGCACAAATCGAAGAGATAAAAGAAGCTGCATAGAAATATTATCAAATACTATATGACACGAAAATATCGCCACCGCCCTGGAAAGAAGAAGGAAATGGGGATAGATAGTAAAAAATGTGGGATCTGAAGAAATTCCCGATGTAACAACGGAAGAAATAATGATACACAATATATAGTATGCACAACGACAAAGAACCAGGGGACGATGAAATAACTATAGAAATGATAAAATATAGAGGGACATCGATAAGAGAATCTCTTCAAGCTCTATTTAATAGGTGCCTCATAGAAATTAACACATATTGGGTAAACGCCTTGACTGTGCTTATATTTAAAAAAGAAAACAAATTTATATTGGAGGATTACAGACCCATCAGCCTGTTATTGGTACTGCACAAAATCCTCACTAGAACCATAATGTATAGATTATTGAACAAATTAGACAGTTGTCAACCACGTGAACAAGCGGGATTCAGACGGAGATACAGCACTTTGGGCCATCTTCAAACAATTAGATTATTAGTGGATAAAGCAAATAAATATAAGGTCACCTTGTGGATATCAATGGTTGACTAAGAAAAAGCATTTGATTCGGTAGAAATATGGGCAGTCTTTAACGCCTTAAGTAACAGCAGAGTCAATTAAAGGTACACAACTGTTCTTGAATACATATATAAAAATGCCACAACACAAATAATGCTTGAAGAAAAAACAAAGAAAATCAAAATTAAAAAAGGAATTAGATAAGGCGACTCGATACCCCAAAGGTCACTTTAACTCTATAAGACATGTTCAACTCGCTAAAGTGGGAAAATAATGGAATACTAATAGACGGTGAACGATTAAATCACTTAAGGTTCGCTGATGATATCATTTTGATCGCGAACACAAAAGGAGAATTAAAAGAAATGCTAATAGAATTAAATAACAAGTCTAGTCAAGATCTAAAAATAAACTTCACCAAAACCAAATATTTGAACAACGAAACATCGATAACAGCCAGGAACTATTAATAGAAGGCGAAATAATAGGAAAGTTACAAACATTTATATATTTAGGACAAAAAATCGAAATATCCAAATATAATTTAAAGGTTGACTTGGATAGAAGAGTCTCGTTAGCTTGGTCTGCGTTCGGAAGGTTACAATCTACATTTAAATTGGACATCCCAAATACAGCCAGAGTATTCGATTAATATGTACTGCCGGTATTATCATATGGCACTGAAACATGGGCTTTAAATAAAAAATATAATAAATAAACTCCAGGTAATCCAGGTAAGAGCAATGGAGAGGATGGAGAGGAGAATACTAAATATTAGACTCCAAGATCGTATTCATAACATCGAGATAGGAAGAAGATCAAAAGGGACAGATGTAATACAATGAATATATATAAATATATATATATATATATATATATATATATATATATATATATATATATATATATATATATATAATATACGTATATATATATATATATATATATATATATATATATATATATATATATAATATACGTATATATATATATATATATATATATATATATATATATATATATATATATATATATATATATACATACATTATATATATAAAGGTGGAATTGGGCGGGGCATATAGCAAGGCTGAATGATAAGAGATGGACTCGCCGTATAGTTGAATACAAGCCTAGAGAACACAAAAGATGCAGAGGTAGACCAAAGGCAAGATGGACGGACGACATAAAAAGATTAGCAGGACACGATTGGATGATAAAAAACAAACAACAAAGCTCACTGGAGACAACTTGGGGAGGCTCCCATCCGACTAAGGATGGAATAAGCTAATGATGATGATGATGATAATGATATATATATATATATATATATATATATATATATATATATATATATATATATATATATATAATACATATATATATATATATATATATATATATATATATATATATATATATGTATGAGCCCGATGGATACCGTGCACTCTCATGATTTTTGGCACTGTTTCGGCGTAATCCAAAGGAGTTTTTGGATTAAATCGTAGCATTAGACGAAACGTGGATCCACCACTAAACGCCTGAGTCCAACAAGCAGTCCGCAGAATGGCTGGAAGCGCATGAAGCGTCCAAATACACAAACATCAGTTGGAATAGTTTTGGCAAGTATTTTTTAAGATGCGCATGAATTAATACTCATTTTCTGTCTTGAGAAGGGGCGAACATTCACCGGAGATTATTACGTTGGTTTATTAGACTGTTTGAACGCTGAAATCAAGAAAAAAAGGCTCAATTTCGCGAGGGAAAAAATGTTGTTTCACCAAGATAATGCATTACTCATAACTCCATAAATAGATGGTGAAATTGGACCATTTAAGCTATGAATTGCTTATTCACCCGCAGTATTCACGAGATTTGGCCCTCGGTAATTATTACCTCTTTCTAAATTTGAAAAGATGGCTCCAGGGAATGCGATTTAGTTTAAATGAAGAAGTCGAATGGGAAACTGAGGCTTATTTTAGAGCGCCCGAGAAATCGTACTATATTAAGGGTATCCAAATGTTAGAAAATAGCTTGAATAAGTGTATCGTTCTTGAAGGAAACTATGTTGAAGAATAAAATAACTATTTGACCAAAACATTGTTTTTTCTTCAAAAGTCTCGGAACTTTTCATTGAATAAGTATTTGTAAGCAGCAGGAGCCACGCTTTACTCAGTGACACAACAGTTTCAAGAACTAGGTAAGCTAAAGGAAAGGACAGACACGAGTTTAAATAATTACGTAGGTTTATGATAATTACCCTCTGGTTTGCTAACCAGAAACATTAAAGGTACTAAAATGGACGAAAGGAATTGACTTCGTTTGTAAAGCCTGGCAAACCTTGTTTAAATCATTTTTGGATCATCATTTGAAAGTGGTGTGTTTTTTTTGTAAATACTTTTTATGATTAAATTTTATTAATTTATACAAATTATAAGTAGCCTGAAATAAATTTTACTGCTGTCTTTCCCTCTTTATTTTGCATTAAATGTGAAGTCATCCATGCCACGGTAGAAACATTATTCAGTAAAAATTGTTTGATTTTATCTTATAAGTACTTGCTAATATAGTTGTGAATGACCAGAGTTCTAAAATACTCCAATTGTTAATATTTAAATACTCTTTCCATTTTACGATTATTTTTCTTGCTTTAGTTGAATCAAAATATCAAGTGAGTATTAACCAGCTTACTTGCTTTGGTTGGATCAAATTGACAGAATTAACCAAAATAGCCTAATACACAAAGCTAAAATAAACACGAGGAGTAGAGATCATGTTCTAGGTCAGTGGCACTGGTAGAGTTATTACCGGCTATTCTTATAACATAAAATCCGTTATAGTGAAATCTACTACAACATGTGAAAGGACATTTGACCACGAATAAAACCTTTGGATAGATCTTGGTTAGTAAGCCTATTTAATCAAAATTTGTTATTATATTAATCTGCATTGTCAAAATATGGAAACCATTTACAATAACCGGCATGTTTTTATTAATTCTACACGTTGGTTTAGGTTAGGTTTACTATGAGAAATTCTGATTACTGCGTTTCCTTTTCAGTTTTATTTACAGTGTTTGTTTTAATAAAATTCTTTCAATTTAACTGACACGGTGCAGCCTAAAATCACAAAATATCTCTGAGGTCAGATTAAATTCTAACTACTCCGGCAATGATGATACATGACATTGGAGCAGTATCGGGTTTATAGTGAGAGGCAGCACAATTAGATTTGTAAGGAATTTTATTCTTATTTCTTATAGAGTGTGCTTATTACAGCTGGATACAATGTCCACGGCAAGCAACTTCATACGCTCCTACTTGTGATGGTTCCGACAATGAAGTAGAACTAAAACGCACTGAAATTAAGCAAATCCTCAGAAATTAATATAATCCTGGGTAATCTAAATGTCAAGGTGGGCAAAGGCTGAAGAAGAGATCGTGTTTAGGTATACCAAACGAGCGAGGTGATCAATTGATACTCTTCTGCCAGAAAGAAGACTTAATTATAGCTAATACACATTTCAAACAACCACCAAGGCAACTTAGTCCCGGGCAAATCATTCCAAAGGGATGAGGTTCTCCACATAAAACACTGCTTGGAAAAGGTTGTACAAGGAGATAAACTGACTGAACCTCATACGGATATTATGTGTGCCTGATATGTATACCTATCATACACCCTCTGAGGAATTAAACGGGCACCATCCATCGAACACTTTACATGAAGATCCTTGTAAAATAGACTCAAGTCGCCAACCACAGTTCGATGTTCCAAGGAATCAAAGTAGCTGGTAAGTTAAGAGTTTTGGGTCTCCAATCAGGCGAATACCCTCTTCTGAATGAAATCCATCGTTGGTTGAATTAGGCTTAGTACAAAATTAACAGTTCTTGTAGAGTGTAAATCTTTCTAGTTCAATGATATTCTCAGCTTTTGAGAGGCTTTTTTGCATGCAACAGGTTCATGCCAAGACATATTTGCTCCTAAATTAACGCCAAGCTAACTAAGTGGCGATGCTAGAGGAATTGAGTGTCCCTAATAATTATGTCGAGTTCCACAACGATAACTTTTTCAGAAAAACCATTAAGGTCATTGTTAAGTTAAACTTTCTGCTGTTTGCGGATATTTGCATGACTAGCCGACATTCGAGCCTGCAAAGTGAATGAAAAAATAAGCGTACTGTTATCTGCAAACCTATGGTCCTTTCCAGCAGATCAATAATGTAAATTAAAAAGAGAATAGGAGACAGTATGGAGCCTTGGTGCACACTGGCGTTGATAGTGAAGGAGAGAAAGAAATCCGTTGACCGCTACTCCTGAGTAACGGTCGCTGAAGAAACATGAGAGCTATAAACAAAACTTTCCCGATATACCATAAGAGCGTAGCTTAGCTAACAATCCGTCATGCCAAACACGGTCGAATGCCTTAGATATATCAAGTACAACAACTTGAAATTCTCCAAAATGTTAAATTGTGTTGCTCCAAACATGTGTTATATAAGTTAGAATACCTCATGATGATCTTTGCTTACAATTGCTATATAGATGGTCGCTAATAATATTGAATCTTTCTAGAAACTTTAGAAAATGCTGATTGATAGCATTTTCCAAAACTTTCGACATTACTGAAAGCAGTAGTTATTTGCTAAGGTCTTCTTAATTTTTTTGGGTCTCGGCTGAACTGTAGTGCATTCCAGGCAGGATTGAAATATTCTTTTTCTGTAGGTTAGGTTAAAAAGTTTACAGAAAACTGGTGTTAGTTCGCTCGCTCATTTTTTGAGTACTACGTCAGATATTCCATCAGGGCCAGAAGCTTTTTTGATGTAATGATTCATAACAATATGTTTTATGATACGCCGTCTGAAGAGAATTGACTGCACTATGGGTGGGGTGGGTTGGTGGTATTTTTCCTTGGAAATCGATAGTTGGGTGTGAAGCAAAAAGTTCATCTAACGAATTGGCTTTCTCAAGTGGTGTTGCAAGAGTAATTTCTGGCTGCGCGAGTGGTGCTGTATTTATTTATAGTAGATAAAAGTAAAGTTACTGTTATCAGGGTCGGGTCTTCAGTGGAAAGAAGATGAAGATTCTTGCACTATACGTTTTTATAAAATCATTTATTGGATGACATGTGTCATAAAATTATAACAATGTCAAAAATAAGAGTACTCTGGACAACTAGAGGATTTAGATTCCATGTAGGTTAGGACCAGTTAAACTTATTGATCTTTTTGAAGCTAATGCTTTCAAAACTTGTGCTTTTATAAAAACATGACGTAGAGCCAGTTTTTAATAATATAAAACATGATAAACAACCAAAAAAAAACAGAAAACTTATTTGAAAGTCAAATAAAAACCAAGAGTAATTATATAAGGTCCAAAAGTAATTTGAAAAAGAAATAAAAAGAATAATAAAATCAAAGTTAGGATTCTATTTGCAGTGCGGAAAAATTGGATCTTTAGCAAATTGAAAAAGTCCGCAAAACGAAGTAGTAGGATGATAAATCGTGTTTAGTTTGAATTTAAAATTATTTCCGTTTGATTTATGACGGTAATATCCAGAATATATTTAAAAAACAATAGACGAAGTGCTTTTAATTTAATATCGTATAAGTTTGTTGGTATGAAAATTGAAAGAACGAGTAGATTTTTGTAGGCGTTAGATTTCCTTGACAAAAATCTATCTTAGTTGGACAGAGAGTTCAAAACAAAATAGAAATGAGACATTACAGAATAGTTAAAATATTAGAAATTTATGCAAGTCACTTCGTGTTTACGATTTTACTAACTACACTTCTAACTAGAGCTCAAACTAGGTGCTCAAACGGTCGATCGCGAGTGCTTTTTGAGTCAATCTCGAGAAAAAAATTCCGATATAGAACTATTCACAGATTTTGTTTTAGGTAACTAAAACAAAATGTAATGAATAAACTACTAAAATTTGTTCGATCCACAATTAGGCCAGAATAACCCCCTCATCACTTTCTTTTATCGTAATAACCCCCTGCTATCGGCAAAAGCCGGCTTTATCAAAGGAACGCGCGGTACTTGTCAAAGAAAAGCCGCGTTTTTGATTCCCGCCGATTTTTCTAGAAACTCCGCCGGCATGTTTGACGGGAACATTCGAGACTTCGTTCGCGCCGATATAAATGTTGCGCCTGCAGGAATACCTAAGCGTGGAAACTTAGAGAGGCATCATAAAACGGTTCATAAAAACTATGAAAAGCATTTTCCGTCACATAGTGAATTAAGAAAACGAAAAGTACGTGATTTGATAACTTGTTTGAAAAAAGAACAAACCACGTTCACAAGACCAGCCAAACAATCAAAAGCTGCAACGATCGCGTCATTTAAAATATCTCATATATTGACGAAACACAAGAAACCATTTGATGATGGATTGGTTGTGAAGGAAGCATTTATTAAAGCGGGTGAGACTTTATTTATATATATAATAAAACATAGATTATGTCTGCTATTAGAGAACTTCAGTTATCTGTTGTACATACTTTTCTTTACAGTTCGACGAATCCACCGGTATGACAGACACTGCCCAGCTGTGTATTTTTATTCGAATGGTATTCATGTCGGCTAAGGAAGAGTTTTTGACAATGAGTCCTCTGAAAGGAAAGACCCGTAGCGAAGATATATATGACGTTTTTTTCAATTTTGTAACAAACTACAAGCTACCAATATATAAACTAGTGTGCATTACAACCGATGGAGCACCAGCAAGGACTGGAAACAAAAACGGTTTTGTGGCATTGTGTCGAGCTAATGATGATTTCCCTTCATTTTTCTCCTTCCATTGCATTATACATCAACAAGTTTTGTGTTCAAAAGTTCTAAACATGGAGGAGATTATGGGCATTGCAATAAAAATTGTGAATTCTATCCGTGCACGTAGCTTGCAACGACGGCTCTTTAAATTGCAGTTGGAAGATAGTGAGTCAGCTGAACACACTGATTTAGTTCTTCACACGGACGTCAGGTGGTTGAGTCGCGGGAAAACCTAGAAAGGTTTCAAGAATTATTGCCCGAAATAACAGCTTTTCTGGACGAAAGAGGTGATGACACTCAGATGCTGAAAAACGGAAAATGGCTGACTGATTTGGCATTTTCGACAGACATCACAATGCATTTAAACACCATTAATTTGGAGCTTCAAGGTAAAGGAAAAACTATTATTGAGATGATTAGCGCAATAAACGCATTCAAAAGTAAATTGCAACTTATGATAGATCAACTGAAAAGAAAGGATCTGAAAAATTTTCCGTCTTTGAAAGCAAGGATTCCTCAGTTGCATTATGATATTTATGAGGCAGAATTATCAAATATTTTGGGCCAATTCGAAATACGTTTTTATGATTTCAGTAAATTGGCAAATATCGCATCATTTATGAGTTATCCTTTTTCGTGTAAAAACATTGAGGAATTAGCTACTGAAATAGCAAATCAGTTTAACATGGACTCATGTTCTGTTGAAAATGAGTTAGTGCAGATTATATCAGATATACATCTCAAAGCCACAGCATCTGATACAAAATTCTGGTGTTTTATATCTGAAGATAAATATCCGAATCTAAGGCAAATCGCCCTTTAACTGACGGCAATGTTTGGGTCAACTTACTGCGAGTAAGCATTTTCTGAAATGAAGATAATTAAGTCAAAATATTGCAATCCACTAACTGACTAACATATGTCATCATGCTTGCCATTAGCACTCGGTAATTACGTACCATCTTATGAAAAGTATGCTGAGGACATGCAGTGCCACGCTTCAACATCCAAAGTCACTCTTTAGTTAAGTTTAGACCCTAGAACCCGTTGGTTTTGTAAGAACCAATAAACTCGCAATTTTGAATAATTATGAGTTTTTTCATTGACATTTTAGAGCAGACCTACACTTACCTTGACTAAAAAAAATGCAAATTGTGCGGAAAACTAATATCTATGCCACGATACACCCTACCTAGACGACAATCCTGCATCACACTTACTTGCAGCCTCTCAGAGTCGATCGATCGTAGTCTAACAATATTGAGGTAGATCGCCAGCAGTTCAAGTTCGAGCACCCCTGAACTAGAGAATATAATATGAGGTAATATAAAGTTACAGTATTTTTATGGTGCGTCAATAAAGGTTGCCAGTAAAAGCTAGAGTTTAAACTGAAATCTATAAATAATAATTTAGAGTGTCATTAGTTGCCTTTGCCTCCCTCTGATCATGACATGGAAAATATTTCAAGACTAGATAGCAACAAAAAGTGGTAACTTTACCAGAATTTAACCCAATATCAATAGTTTGTGAGATTTCAGCTCATTATGGTTTGCTTGCTAAAGATAGTTAAATTGTGCTTGGTGGAGCTAAATAAACAGAAAACATCGAGAGAGGACACTATTTTATATATTTCATCTTTTTCTATTAAAACTTGGCAACTGCACTTTAACGTTAATTGAGCGTAAGACAGCACATATGCAAAATTTATTGAAATTGGGGAAATGTCATACATGTCTAGCCATTGCAACTACGAATAACCTTAATTTATATTAATTTTTAGCAGTTAATATTACATTTTTATAATGTCTGGGCAATACGCGAGTAATAAAACAATTTTACCTGTTGAAGATTCTATTCAATATCTCCCATGCTAACTGTGATCAAAACCTTTAAGTGGTTTAAGTTTTAGGCCCCCATATTGAATCTGACATTTCGAATTCGCAAAATTTAATTATAAGTTCATGATTTACAGCTCTGAAATCCTCCCAATGGTAATTTAAATCTAAAAATTCGCTAATTCAAATTTGTTATATATACAGCAATGGGCAAAATGTTCGTAACATATGGGAAAATTTTTATTATTAGAGTATCCAAATTTCTTTCTAGAGTAATCAGTTCTACATGTCCGATAATCTAAGAATTGATGTCGACATGTCACGTGACCGTGGTGTAGTGGAAAATTTTAATAAACTCATACGGAATCATGAAAAGTTTGGTTAATTGAAAGAGTAAAAAGTGTTTAGAATTTGATTTGAACTATGTTTACAATAGTTCTAAGCATCTGCACAAAAAAATAAAATTGCTTGTTTTTAAATATTTTTTTATCTTGCTAAAAGTTTTTATCCAACTAGTTTAATGAACTAAGTCTAGTCTAATGATACTACTCAGTATATATCACCACTACACCAAACACTTTATTTTTGCGCTCGACGCGCGTTTCGCTAACCATGTTAGCTTCATCAGTAGCGATGATTGACTCAGTCACAGTCAATCATCGGTCCTGATGAAGCTAACATGGTTAGCGAAACGCGCGTCGAGTGCAAAAATAAAGTGTTTGATGTAGTGGTGATATATACTGAGTAGTAGTTTAATGAAGATATTTTTTTTGCTCTCATCATAATTAGAAGTATTCTTTTGTTTGATAACCGGGAGAAATAATTCAAAGAATTAGTTTTTGTTTGACCGCCGCGCCAGCTATAGCAATAATTTGTATCTAATTGCTTTTTTCGGTGTCTTAAAACAAAAAAAAATGCCCTCAAGGGTTTTAAAATACATAAATTTGCTTATCCTTGTCAAACTTTAACAGTAGTTTTCAATTGATTGTGTTTTTTACTTCAATCTAATATTTAATAGGTTAGCTGGCTAATATAATAATGTGAATTAATTATTTTTTAAATTTCCCTGGCAGGAGATTCACATTTTGTGCATAATAATTATGGCAACGCAATATAAATAACAGGCAAGTCGAACTGGCACAATTAGTGTTCCTTAGGTTGATTGCTTTTAAAGGGTTAAATACACCTGGAATATTCAAAAATTCAATTTTTTTCTACGAATTTTTATTTTCTATACTTCTAAGAATTATTCAAAAAAATTTAAGAAAATTCCATTCCATTAAAAAATTATAGCATTAAATGTGACCTGGCGTCGGATTGGGACAGCTACCTGTCTCATTGCACTGCCTGCAGTATTACTCAGACAATTTTTTTTTTTAAATATTAATAATTACTTTTTCTACAATATGTCGAGAGGTTTTTTTAAATTTTCTAATAAACAATTTTTATAAATAATTGGTCGAAAATTGCATACTAGAATTTGAAACACCGTAATTCTTTTATTTTTGAAAAAAACGATAATTTATAACTATTACATTATTTTACAAAAATAATTTTTATTTTTGCAGACTGGATTATTTTTTATGAAGTTATCCTGCAGACAAGGAGGCGCCATAGTTTTCATCAGTGGTCCTTTTAACTCGATAGAAATAATGTTAACATTTAAAACATATTTTAAAAAAAAAATCTAATAATTTAATATACAATGAAAATATGTAATCGCCATTCTTTTGTATTAATGATTCAATAACCTTTAAAATATTTTTTTTAAAAATATGTACTTTTTGCAGCGCCCAGGTTTATGTAAACTATTACAATAAAAATTTTTGTTACGGAGTTATAAAGTGATCAATGACTTCACAAAACGCATCCCGAATGAGTTTTCAACAAAGTTTTTTTCCTATCTTTATTGAAAACTGATGACCTTGATTTTTTTTTTATATACCAGATTAATGATTAAAAATGATAATTTTCGTTCAGTCTACACCCTATGGAGAATATTCCAAAATTTCTCAAAATTTTTTGATCAGTACTTTTCAAGCGACAGCGATTTTTCGCAATTTTTTAAAAATAATACAAAAAAAAGTATGCGCAAGTATTATATTATATATGTATTTTTGAACTCGTGTTTTTACAAGCTTTCATTTGACACCCCACTTGATTACCTGGTAAAAAAATTTTTTTCACTTTCGATTTTACCCTAAAAACTAACCCCTTAGGTTTCAAAATTTCATAACTCTGATGAGGCCATCAATTTCTATGATAGTGTCAAATTTCAACTTTCTACGTCAAATAGCTTCGGAGAAAATCGGGTGAAACAAACGGACAGAAAGACAGCGAAGTGATCTTATAAGTGTCTCGTATTGAACATTAAAAAGCAAATTTTGAAATTACAAGTCAGGAAAAACTATATTTTTCTTGGAAACTCTTAGACAAGAGATTAGTGAGGTAAGCTTTGAAATTGAAATAAAAGAAAACACTACTAAAAGAAATCTGCCATTTTGTTCTGCCTGTATTTCAATTTTTTTTTTGTAATGTAATTGTATTATTTTAATTTATGTTTTTTATTAATTCTTTCTAATTAATTATTAAATATATTGTATTTAAAATGCCTGTATCATTATCTCTCATAGAAAATATCGAAATAATTAAAATTGGTGGGAATAACTAGAGTGCTCGAGAGGTAGCTTCAATATCCAGTGAAAGGCACCCTGATAAAACTATATATATATTGTTACTCGCTTACTGAAAAAATTTAAAGAATCTGGTAGTGTTGACAATCAGTACAAAATTCCTAATAAAAAAACAGTGACTAATAACGAAGATAGTTTTGAATGTACTGCTGATAGTTTCAGAAACACCGCAAGTGTCAGAGGTAATGGTAATGTAACAAATATTGAAGAGCGATCTATACGAAGAACATTAAAAAGAAATAAAGTAGGGGAAGAGAGGGCAAGATGGTTCACTTAACTTGAATAATGAAAAAAAAAACTTGGTATTGAGATTTAAAATCGCCTTTATTTTCCAGAAAATCAACTTTTTATAGACTTTCAAAGTAATCATACAAATATCAATAATTGTCATCACAACCGTAACACGAGATCAACAAAGGAAGTCTTTGGTTTGATTCGTGTTGCCCTGCCCTATCGGGTAAGATGGTTCAAGGTAGCGTGCAAGATGATTCAGGAAGATGCCGAACATTATTGATCTTGACGGTGATCACAAAAATACGATCCCCTTCCAAAATAAGAAGAACACGCTTCGTGAGTCAAGTCCTTGCACTCGAAGCAGCGTATTCAGTCTTTAGCTGGAGGATGAACATACTGTTCTTTGCATACCGGGTAATAGTAATCACGAGCAGTTTTGGAGACATTTCGTACTAATTTTTTTTATTGATTCTTGATGTAGATGGTTTTTGCGAATTTATAGAAGTTCGTGTATTTTCTTTGCCAAAATTTTTAACAGCACGCTCTTCAGACTTAATAAATTTTTGTTTTTGGTCCACTTTGACTGGTGTAGAAGTCAGAATCTCAGCTTTTTGACTTTTTCTCTTCCTTTGTGTCACTTGACCTACAACATTTGGAGTTGGATGTATGGACTCGAGAATATGATTAGCTGTTGACTGGAGATCAACAGTTGCAAGGGTCGTGGGACCACCCGGGGTAGCCGTAGCCGCAGATGCCACCGACGGTGTAGGTGGAGGTGTCTGACCTGACGATTGGAGACTGGTAGATGGAACGGCCGTGTGAACTGGCTGTGGATCTGTCATCTCAGATGTCACTTGGTGCGTCGGCAAGAGGGTACCAGTACTGGGTTGTAGCGTATTAGTGTCAGAAGTAGACAGTAGCAGATTTATATTTGCGGTTGATCTGTCACTGAGGCAACGGCAAAGTCGTAGTCTTGAAATAAATTTCTGTTATATGACCATATTCCAGCAACACGGTATCCACTAATAGAATTCATTGGAGGCCCACCCTTCAAATAAGAGGGGTTGAAAATAGAAGCCACGTCTAATTGAATGATGGTTCTACCTGGAGCAGCTTTGTGAAATGTTGCAATTTCTCGCTCAAAGTATTTTTTGATTGGCCCATATACAGCAAAGTCCAATGGTTGTAGCTTACATGTACTATGTGGGGGGAAAGATAGAAATATTATATGATGTTTCGCTGCATATTCAAGCGCAGGCTAAAATTTGTGCAATACATGATTGTCTAACAAAAGAAGCAATTTCTTTTGTTCTGATGGGCGCGTCGTTTCAACCAAAAATTTCAACCAAGTCAGAAATATATGCTCAAAAATTCAGTCTGAATCGGATACAGTGCTCCAAGTGAAGCTCCATCAAGAAGGCGTGGTACAAACCGCTTCCGCTTAAATATGAAAAAGAGCTGCAGAAACGACCATGCTGCATTACAACAGCATACTACTGTTGTTAAAATATCTCGTTACATACTGGAGATTAGTCCAATCTGTCGCTTGCCGTTTGAAGGCAGGATTTTTGGTTGGTTGGTAGTGGATATGCGGATACCAGTCTCGTCCATGTTGTATATTTGGGGAGAATCCAAGGAGTGTTTGTCGATCAATTCTTCTAGAAGATCATAAAATCTCTCTACGAGGGGACGGTTAAATCCTCAAGCTCTAGCCAGAGACGTAGGTTCAGGAGTCCTTAGCATAAACGAAGTATGTCTCTCTCGAAACACTGATAAGCAGTCCTTCCTTTTGGAAACCTATCGCCTTTGCCCAGATTCGAATTCTCCAATGGTTTTTTAATAAATCACTTGGTGTTAGGCCTTAGAATAAATCATCCATCCTTGTGAGATATTTTTGTAATGTGTTTTCTTCATCTTCAGTGAAAACTGGTCTGAACTTACCCAAATATTTGGTGCTATATGGTTTTTTGTGATGTCTTAGCAAGTTGCCAAATGATATGTTATATTTCTTGGCTGCTACTCGAACTGAAGTTCGGCTTGCCTCTTTCATAGCCTGCTCTAAAAATTTGTCTATCCATTAACCCCTTTTGGTCTATCGTTTATAATTTGAAACCACCTGAAACAGAATGAAGGTGAATGTAAATGAAATCGGGTAAGATGAATATAGGAGGGTAAGATGAATAGCGCCATATTTATCTTGCCCGATAGGGTACTTAATGAATAAAGAAATAAAATTATAAAAATAGTGGTGTTGAAAAATTCTATAACACAAATCAATTTACATAAGATGAGACAATAAAAACAACTTAAATATAGGATGTAGACGATTTATCCAACAGAAAATCTTAAAACTTACCGTAATTAAATTTTATTTTCGGGTGTCCGTTTTGTTTTAAGTCACTGACGCGAGCGACTAGAAAAAGATATGAGAATGATTCGTGTTGCCCGCCATATTCATGTTGCCCTCCCGTCCTCTACAAACCGAAATTTGTGCTAGTGTTAAAATGTCGGGATAATGATACCCGTTTTGACTTCTGTGTATGGTCGAAGAATACTTCGTTCTCATGATAAATTTTATTTTCATACGAAGTAACATTTACTTCAAACGGGACCATAAGTTAATGTAAGCAAGTGATTACACGAGAAGTTTGACAACCAGTGGATAGGCCAATTCGCAAAAAAATTCCTGGCATACCAGATCCCCCGACGTTTCACCCTTAGACTTTTTTCTCTGGCGATACTTGAAAAATGCTGTTTATAAAAATTGCGTTTTAGAAATCCTGAAAACTTGGAACAAGTTATTAGAAACTGTGTACGCCAAATAATTCCCGAAATACTACGAAATGTTTCAAGAGAAATGCGACCTTAAACAATATTATGGATGGAACGAAATGGCGGATATATCGAGTTTTAATACAAGTTTAACATTTTCAAATTACGTTAAATTTGCTGTTTTTAATATTATTAATGGAACTGTTTAATACCTAATACGTACTTCTTGAGAAGATAGAACTGAATGTTCTAACCAAAGGTCAAAATATTTTGACTCTAGCATTTAGGAATATTTTGATTTATCGACGAGGCTACTAAGATACAAATTACGGCAACAGCAGCAAATTTAGATTTTAAATTTAAGCAAAACTTGGCAAGGATCAGAAACTGATATATTTTAAGACACTTGAGGACTTTTTTTGTTGTAAAACACCGAAATAGCAAATAGATGCAAATCACTGCAAGTAATGGCGTTCAAGCCTGAAGTCATTTTTTTAATTATTTATCCTACGGAACACTAAAAAGACTAGGCAAATTAAGAAATTACAGAATTCTGCATGCTAAATTTAATTAAAAGCTAGTTGCATAATATAACCAAAAATAATTTATCAGAACATATTCTGAATCATAGATGTGTATTATATTTGATTTTGAAGGAAATAGTAAAGTGTAGACACTAGAATAAAATACGTCCTACGCTTAATTCACATTATGTTGATTTTCTTAAATTTGTTTTATCGTCCCTGTAGTTACACAAAAGGAATAAAGACGCTACGACTCACAGAAACACTTAATTCCATTCTATCTCGATAGATCAGAACTTGTCACACTTCAATATGTTTGTTGGTTTGCTATCAAAGAGCATTTAAAGTTGGTCCAGCCGGCGGGAAGGGTACCATAGTAGAGTGAAGATTTTTTTGCTAAAACCATATACGAATACATATATTAACATATAATTGAACCTAAAATGACGAGGCGTAAGAATTTCAAAAGTACCTATGTTATTAGCAAACCCTTAATGATAAACTCCACATACTTTTGAAGTATCTACTCTGTTGCACGAAGTTTAATCCTGCTTTTAATTATCTAAAATTTACCAGTCTGCATAGAATAATTTGATAGGAATAAATTTTTTATTTATGCTTAAACCGTCATGTAGCAAAAATATTACATTGCCTCGTAACAACGTATTAATTCATCCCGTGCTGATTGTCTATGGATAGAAATTTTACGCAATAGGGTGTATTCTATTTGAAAACCATTATTTACACTTTGTGGAAAAAATCGCTACGCAATCACTACACTTACTTTAGTTTTTACAATAAATTATACCACAAATTGTTTTTAATATAAAACTTTATATTGTTGTTAACAGGATTGCAATGTATTATATAAAATTTTATTCAACACAAGGAAAAATATTATTATATTATTGCAAATTACTTCCCAAAAAAAATACTAAAAGTTTCCAATTATGCAGAGCAAAAATTAAATTCCTGGATATGTCATAAAGTAGTGGAGGCATCTGCGAGGCCCGTTTTTTAAGTAAATACTGTTTTGAAATATGGCCACTACAGCGTTGCGGTCGCGGTTCCGCTCATGCGCGCTGAGTGCCTGCATATATTTACTAGCCACAGATACCATAACGAAGGTATTCGTCCAATTTTACGTTTATTTTTGAGTGTTCAAAATTCCACACACCCTTAAAAATCCCACGGATTGTGAAGTACGCGTTGTAATCGGTTTCTTAACTGCAGGATACCTGAACGCGGTCAAATTCATCGGTAAACTGGTAATGTGTGAATTGTGGCAGAATGCTTAAATTATCAAAAAATGATGACTGCAGTGTACAGGGTGGTCCAAATTAGACACTTTTAAAGGTAAACCCCTTTTTCTAAAGGATACAGACGAAAACTTATCTCGGTGTCTGAGGCTCAATTCTTATGATAAACTTAATGGTGAAAACCACATATCGATATCTAGTACTATTCCAGATATACAGGGTTTTTCAAAAATCTGCATTTTGGAAAAATGTTCTGTAATTCTTTTCCTATTGAAAATTTTTGATTTTTGTAAAAACATTCTCAAAGGACTTTTTACGTTAATTTCAACAGTTTAAGTTACATTTTTTTTACAACTAATATTTTAATAGTTATTAACGCAAAAATATATTTTTTAAATGGGGTACCCTGTATATTTTTCCTTATCCGAATAGAGCTTTAAATTACCATTCTAAAAATATAGCACACTTTATATTTTGTTTAAATCTGCTTCAAATTATAAATCAAAAAATAATCAGTTTTTACGCGAGTTTTAAATGCACGTTTTGTGAAGTAGGCCTTGGACGGAGCGGCAATATCAATTGTTTACCGATAGGAGTCAAATCGTAAAAAAAAATTCCCAGAAGTAACTCTAAGAGTCATAACTACAATGAAATTTACTAAATGCTATAATACTTTAAACTATCTAGAAAATAAAACAAAACAACAATAAAACAATTTATTCCGAATAGAGCAAACTAAAACAAAACAATTTTCGAAATGTCGATCAGTTTCATTTACACATAGGCGGCACCTTTTCTGGACACTTCTTACCGAGTTGATTAGTTCGAGAGAAGTAAGAGAGCTGCAAAACCTTGTATCACTGTGACTTCTAACTCTTGCCTGGTGTTTGTCGGTAATTTAAAAATTAGGTATTTTAATCTTCCCCAGAGATAGATGTCCATGGGTGTTAAATCCGGTGACCTTGCCGGCCAACGGTTCGGACCTTGGTTGGCTATCCAGTTATTGTTTAAATTGACCGATAAAAAATTACTGATAACTGCAGCGTTACGAGGGCGTACCTCGTCGTGTTGAAAAAATATATTTCTAAATATCTCTGAGAGGTGAGTGTTCCTTCGTAAATAAATGGACCTATAACCCTGCCTCTAAAAATTCCTGCCCACACATTAAATCCAAATCTGCCTTGATTTCTTTGCTCCACAACTAAATGAGAATTTTCTTGTGCTCACGTATAAGAATTGTAACGGTTAAAAATACCTGCATTGCTTACATAAGCTTCGTCTCTCTCGTCTCCAGAAACGATTGGCAAAAATCCATACGCCGTTGAAAACCTCTGTCTCTGAGGTGATGAACTTTTCTTGTCCTATATGGCCTGAATTTGTGCTTCTTCAAAGTACAACTTATGTTAGTTCTTTCTAGTCCAATGGATTCTTTTAACTGTCGGGTTGAAGTGTTGGGATTATTTCCGATAGTTCCTAAAACTACTATTTCTTCTGACTCCTTATCCCTGTTTGATGCATATTTTTGGGTCATTTCTTTTCAAACTGGCTACTATTAACTAGGTTATGTCGCAATCGAGCGAATATATCCTTGAAGGGTTGACGCCTCTCTGGATACCGTTCGTGGTACAAATTACTTGCCCCTTCCGAATTTTCTCCGGTTTGTATGAAACACACTACCATATCCCAGTTTTCGTAAGTTTCAAATTTCGTTGCGATTTATTTGACAGTTCAATAACTGCTGCTATCGGTAAACAATTGATATTGCCGCTCCGTCCAAAGTCTACTTCACAAAATGTGCATTTAAAACTCGCGTAGAAACTAAAAACCTATATTTTGAAGTAGATTTAAGCAAAATATAAAGTATGCTATATTTTTAGAATGGTAATTTATAGCTCTATTCGGATAAGAAAAAATTTACAGGGTATCCCATTTAAAAAATATATTTTTGCGTTAATAACTATTAAAATATTAGTTCTAAGAAAATGTAGCTTACACTGTTGAAATCCACGTGAAAAAGTGCTTTGAGGATGTTTTTACAGAAGTCAAAAATTTTCAATAGGAAAAGAATTACAAACATTTTTCCAAAATGCAGATTTTTGAAAAACACCCTGTATATCTGAAATGGTACTAGATATCGATACGCCGTTTTCACCATTGTGTTTATCATAAACATTGATCCTCAGATATTGATATCAGTTTTCGTCTACCTCCTTTAGATAAAGGAGTTTACCTTTAAAAGTGTCCAATTTGGACCACCCTATACAAAACCAACCATTTAGCCAGTGCTTTGACTTTCCTTAAGAGTTACAGTGGTAATGGTAATAAAACTTTGATTACTCACGTTACATCAAAATCAAAACAACTTTCCATGGAATTAAAACATTCAACATCAACCAAGAAAGTATAGTTCTAAAAAACAATGTCCAATGTGTTTTGAAATAGGAAGAGGATGTTGCTGGTAATTTTTTACCTCGGGAAGACAAAATAAATGCTAAAACATATTATGAGACCTTAAATGTACCGCGTCGTGCAAACAGAACCAAAGGCCTGGCATGCTCAGTAGAGAGATCGTTTTGCCTCACGATAATGCTCATCCACACGTTTCTCACCGAACTTAAGGTCCCATCGTGTCATATGGTTGGGAACAACATGATCACCCTCTGTATAGCCCTAACTTAGCGATTAGTGACTACTATTTTTTTCTGCACTAAAAAAAGCATCTTGACCTTCAGCGCTACGAAACAGACGAGGACAGAAGGATGGAATACAGGAATTGGTCTTACAATGCGAGAAATACCTTAATATAGGTGGAAATTATGTTGAAAAGCAAATTAGAGTCTGGCCGTTCATGTAAAAGTAAAATTGTTAAAAAATGGCCCCGTGCTTTTTTAATATCAAAATGGTACTTATTTTACAAATGAGCCGCGTATGAACATCATATCATATTTTAGAGTGGTATCTTTTGTTAATTGCCAATGAAACTGAGATACAATAGTATATTTAACAGCCAAAAATTTTTTTGTAGAAATTATAAGATATACAAAGAACTATAAATAAATTTTTCTAGGATCAAATGTTAAAGAATTATTCATAATTTTTCGACATTAACCTCTTTTAGATGACAAATCAGAGCTCACACAAAGATAACCATCAATTCGAAGACCAAAAATAAAACGAAATTTTTGAATTTGTGGCGGATAATCATAGTGAATCACTAACGTTCATGGAAGAGGCGTTAAATACACGACAATAGGTCGATTTTCACAGAAGATCTAAGTAACACAAACGTTTGCTCAAAATTTTTTGAGATTTTTAATATTTATAATTTTATTAAAATATTTCCAGATAGACTATAATCGAGAATTTTGAGATCAAATATTACTATGCATGCTTTCTGAAGCACCTGGTGATCATTCAAAATGGTTCGACATGCCCTTTGCACACTATTAATTCCTTGTTAAAAGTATATCGAATTAGGAAAAGGACGCTTTGAATAAAAAAACAGAGAATCAATCAAAACGTTTCTTTTAATTTTTGCAGTATTAATCCGAAAAACTAATTGTGACCCTCGACATATTGATGTATTTATTTCATTGTTAAATATAGTTAAATTAAATCGGTGTGTATTTCGTTGATGTGTTATTAACTTTTTGTGTAAAATTTGGTTATAAACTGTGTATATATCGTTTTTATGTTAAATAAAAATTTACAAATAATGTACGGAACACTTATAAGATGACTTCGGTGCCCGTCTGTCCGCCTGTCGGTCCATCTGTCTGTCCGTCTGCCTGTCCGTTTGTCTGTCCGTCTGTCTATCACACCCGATTTTCTCCGAAACTATTTGTCATAGAAAGTTGAAATTTGGTAATAATATAGGAATTGATGGCCTCATCAGAACTATGAAGTTTTGAAAGTTAAATTTTGACTTAAGGGGTTAGATTTGGGGGGTGAAATCGGAAGTGAAAAAAAAAAATTTTTACTAGGTAATCGAGTGTGATATCAAATGAAAGCTTGTGAAAACACGAGCAAAATATATATATCTATATATATATATATATATATATATATATATATATATATATATATATATATATAATGTAAGACTTGCGCGCACTTTTCTTTGTATTATTTTTAAAAAATCGCGAAAAATCGCTGTCCACCCGCCTTATCTTGAAAAGTACTTATTAAACAATTTTGAAAGAATTCTGGAATATTCTCCACGGGGTGTAGATTGAATGAAAATTATCAAGAGTGCATTATCTTTAATAATTTATCTGGTATATAAAAAAAAACCAAAAAATTTCAAAGTCATCCATTTTCAGTAAAGATTGGAAACAAACTTTGTTGGAAGCTTATTTGGGGTGTGTTTTGTGAAGTTACTGATCATTTTATACCTCCGTTACAAAATTTTTTATTTTAAAAGCCATTAACGATACGAAACACTAATTGCGCAAGTTCAACTTGCACTTGAACGGTTATTGTCTAATAGTACGATGTTCGATTTCTGTCGCAAAATTGTTTTTGGATTCCTCTAACAGTATTTGGATTTTCCTCAAAGAAAATATTTCAAGTTTAGATCGAAGTATTGACAAATTTTTACGTTTGATTTCATTTCGTTTTTCAAGTACTTGCAAATATAAAACATCAACGTTTGCAATTTCCTCCGGGAAACACCACGCTTACTGCTTTTTAAGTGCTTACCGGATATTCTAGAGATAAATCAAACGGAAGTTTTCCGGAATCTACCCAAACAAAATTTATCTTCCTATTTAGTCGTTTTGCGGACATTGGCAATTTACGAAAGATTAAAATAAAATGGACATTTTCGTTTTATTTTTATATATTCGCAAGTAAATTCAGTTCCATTTAAAAGAAAATTAAGTTTTATATCTCTACATATATAAAATTTAACGTCTCTCTATTGTATGAATATACATCTGAAATAGAGATTAATTCAGTTTTCATGTTGTTTTCTTTCAAATGTAGGTACATTACCTGGTAAGGTTTTCCACAATAGTTTGGTTGCTGCCATTTACAATATCAAATTTAACAATGTTAATAACAAGAGTGTTCCATGAAAAATGGTTCTAGTTTAAAGTTTAAATGTTTTTAGTAAATCTGGTTGAGAGGGAGTGTATATTTTAGCAGTGGTAACAAATAATTTAACTACGAAATATCAGAAAAATAACATGCAGTAACTTGATAATAGTCATGATAAACATTTGTCCTAAATTAATAGTGAATACGTACTGGTAGATCCAAATATTGAATAATAATAATAAATAGGAAATATATGTTAAAATAAAAGAAAAATACTTTTAAAACTCAAGTTTAGTGAACTACTTTATTACTTGCAGATTCAAAAGCGATATTTTTTAAGTAGTAAGTAGCCTCTATGGCTTTCAGGATTCTTCGCAATGTTAGAAATTATGCAAATGAGATTAAAATATTGACAACAAAACTTACAAAGGCGACTCTTAAGCCAAAGGTGACCTCCGCCACTACGGAATGTGGGAGCTGTGATACTGTAAAAGAGGCTCTAAAAGATAAACTAATATCGACTTTATTAAGTAAACGGTGGCACTAACTGAGCCTCCTTTGACGAAATTTCAGTTTAAGGACTCATTTTTTCTCTCTCTTTTTCGTATATTTTCTCCGTTGAATGGAGAAATCCGCCATGGAAATGTTTGTCATGAACGAAGCGCTTAGAGTAGATTGCATCTCACAGTTAGACTTAACCTAACATATTACTTTAATTTATGCTACTAGCATAATAGAGTTGGAAAATCCAAGGTTCCTGACAAAAATATACACTATATCACAGATTCGTCGGGATTGTCCAAAGGTTATGAAAGGCTTTGCAGAGAAGCTACTCAAAAAGTGACATATTCTTTTACCCGAAGTATTTCTTACCTAAATTCTATTATTAAATATAAAAAAGCCGTTGCCATAAATGTCTATTTTACTGACACACCTGACTAATATCAACCGGCTAAGCGAAAGTAAAGCTGACGCTATCGACCTAGAATTTAAAGAGATCATCAGCTTGCAAACTACGCAGCAAATTCTCCATAGGAATTTTATAAGGTGGATTCTGAGCATTTGCAGTTGATAGAAGGGAGTCAGAGAGGGAGGAGCAGGATAGGAAGACTCTAAAGCGTGTCACCGCAGCTAAGTTGAAGGAGTTAAAAATCGAAACAGTTAAACTGAGAGAGACAAGACTATGATATCGATGAAGAGCATGAAAGTTGAGAAGTTATAAATTTTAACAGTCCTGATTTATTGCGCAAACCTCTTTTATGCTTTGCTGTTTCTTTCTTAGGGAGAATTTTTAAGCATTGTTTCTAACTGAGAATTATTATTTCATACCTAGCTTTAACAGTTCACTTTTTTTAATATCGACTAAAGTTAATTGATTTTGATATATTTTGTTTGTTCATCTGATGACATACATTCGACCTACAAAACAAAACGTCTATATATCTTCCATTGGCTTAAACTAGTCATCATTATTATCTTCCTACAAATCTTTGTGTATTGTTGGGCCGGTGTAGTGGTCGTAATATATCTTGTTTGTATGTAAGAATGCATAATGTTGCTGTCTTGATCCGGAGATTTGCCATCTATATTAATCTGGGGACTGTCTTTGCTCAGCATCTTTGTCTTATTAAAATACAACTTAAAACCAACCTTCCGTGACGCTGAATTTGGTTCTATGAGCATCTGTTCTACTTGCTTGATCTTAGAGGAGATTAAAAATATGTAGTCTGCAAAACACAGATGGTTCAAGTAAGTTCCTTCAATATTTGTGCCCTTACCTTCCCACGAGATTTCCTTAAAAGCATTTCGCATAGCCAATATGGGGAGTTTTGACGAGATCGTGTCGTTCTGGCGGATTCCTCTTTCTATTTGAATTTTATCGGTTTTACATGGAAAGTAGCATTTAGATAGATATTTTCAGTAATTTCAGTATATCCAGAATCTATCCTGGCATTTTGGAGTGATTTAAGTGTTGACTATATTTCGATATGGTCAAATGTGTTTTGCTTTTTAAATTATTCCTCTTACAATATCCGGCATATTCTACGGTTTGGTGGAAATCGTGTTTCTTCCTTAGCCTGTTAGTTAGTATCCTTGTAAATAATTTGTAGAGATGGAATAACTAGTTGATGGCACTATAGTTATCTACATTTGTTATGTTCTTTATTTTTAAATATCTGCACCACCTCTGCATCATTCCAAGCTGTGGGCGTTTTCTCTGCTCTTAGGCATCTATTCATAAGTAGTTTTATCAACTTAGTGGTAGTGTTTCCACCTAATTTAAGCATCTCTTATGTTATTCGGTCTTCTCCAGGGCATCTTCCAATCTTCATTTATTTTAAGGCGTCTTTTATTCCAGAGTTTGTGATTTCAGGTATGTTCTTCTAATCCTGTATTTATCACGACTTTTCTTGTGTAGTGTTTGACGTATGTGAAGTATATAGTTGACTATAGAAAGTATGCACTATTTGAGTAATTTCGTCCATGTTCGTAATTATACCTCCCTGAATATTCTTCATATTCGTGGCCTGCGTTACCCCTCTGACAATGTTGACCTTAAGACTCTCATATTTGAATTGTTCTCTATCGTTTTCTTTATTAAGTTAGTTCTGTGTGCTCTCATATCTATTCTAATTGCTTTTTTATGACTTTATTTAAATTTCTATATTCTGGAGTTTCTCTTTGTATATTCCGCCTTTTTCATAAGATCAGTTATGTTTGTACTTAGTCCATATGTAGTTGTTCTTTTATTTGCCTTTGATCATATTTTCTTGGACGCAACGAGCGTGCCATCCTTTATTGTGTCAGACATTTGATCGATACTCAGGTGGTTTAGGTCTTGTATTGGTGTTAATTTCCTTTTGGTATTGTCTCGTGTTTCTTTCCAATTCTTTATGTGCAGGAAATCTAGGTGTTCTAAATCTTTTGGCTCGTCCCCTAATTATACGGTGATCACTCCTTGTGTGAAATTGTGAGTGCTAACACGTCCTTACATATTTGTTTCGCGATTGGACATAGCTATAACTAACGTTAAGTAGTAAAAGTTCGTAGTAATCTAACTTCTGACTTAGTTCTCGTAAATCCATGACAATAACCATCCACTCTCTATCACGTAGTAAGCCGTCATGATTCTGTTTATAGTTTAATTTATATTAATGTTTCTACACAATTGCTTGTGTAAATAATATGTTTTTATGTATTTATTCACACGGCAAAACTTACAAACCATTAGAACCATTTATCACTACTAAAAACGTTTACATTATGCAATTATGTCATAGTTGTATATATATATATATATATATATATATATATATATATATATATATATATATATATATATATATATGCTTATACGAGTATAAATATAATTTTAAACACATTTTTTGAAGTGTAAGCATAGTTCTTAACCCTGTTTACGTAAATCAGAACATGAATAAATCCATAATTTTAGTAATGATATGCAGGTTGTAAACAGAACTAAGCACGTGGAATCTTAATGAAGAGAATTTGCATTTTCTGTGTTGATTTTAATTTAACCGAGCTTTTTTTTGTTTTTCTGCTTTCTACTCAAACATAGAGTAACAGCTCGCCTTTTTGAGCATGCACTACATTTTGTAAATATATATTAACATATATGCACAATTAATTCTTCGCAACCGGTGCGGTATATCATCAACTAGTGGCGTTATCTACAAGTTTAATATGTTACTTTAAAGCTATACCCTTTCCCCATATTTGTATCAAAATATTGCGATATACAATATTTTGTTTAACAACCGAAAATATCATCTGATTAGAAAAAAAATTTGAATGTAAGCAAATAGCTTGAGGAGGGCAAACACTGGAAAACATCAGTGTAAAGCCGAACACCAGAGATGATATAAAGAGTTCCTGAATTTGTGACAAATAATCGCAATGAGACATTGAAAATTATGATACAGGTGTTAAACATTAACGAAGAAACAATCTGCCTTTGAAAAAAGACCTTAAAAAACCAAAGTTTGCGAAAAATTTATTTCTAACAATTATTTAGAGAGGAACGTTCCAGAAAAATTCTACAAGCCTGAAGAAACAATACAATTTCCTGAAATCAATCATTACTGGTAACGAGACATGGCGTCTCTAACATGACACAGAAATAAACCGGCAAAGTGCAGACTGAAAATTAAAATTATCGTCGAGACACCATAAACACGAAATGTGCTTTCAAAAATCAGAGTAATATTAATTATTTCCTACAATGTATAATATATATAAAAATATAAATAAAGTTATAAGGATGTTTTTCGGAGAAATAGAGGCCTTTCAAAAGGTTAATAAACATGTTGTTAGGCAATCGCACGAAATGAGCCAGAAAATTTATTTAAATCATTACTAAATCGTGGATTTAGTTTGTTGAAAATGTATTGAGCCATTTAAAGTCCTAATTAAGACAACGGTTTTGAATATTTTGAGATAATTTTATTAACTCAAATATATGTCATTTTGTTCCATGACCTTCGGTCATTTTTTTGGCAAAAAAATTCCGTCACTGTAGCAGTTCTGTGGCTTCTTGGCAAAAAATTATGACAAGGTTTTTTCTTAAACTAACTTAAGATCATTCAGGGTGTTCTGCACAGATCAAAACAAATGTCAGTCTGATGGTGCTAGGCCTGGACTATACAGTAGATGTATTAAATATTTCCTGTCAAGTTCTCCCAATATCGAAAGTCATCAAAGATGAGTGTGGTCTGGCATTGTTATGGTAGAAGGCCTTTTCTGTTCACTAGTTTCGACCGATTTATTTCAATCGCTAGCTTTAATCTTGTCAATTGCTGATAATGAAATACAGAATCAATCGTTTGGCCAAGCTGCAGCAACTCATGATGTACCATTCCCTTCCAATTGCTCCAAACACACTTTTTTTTGGCCTCAATCAGGGCTTTGTCATCGTTTATGGCGCTTCTTCCTTTTCACACATGATTATCACCCGTGATCTACTTTTCAACGGCTCTGATCGACCGCTTTATTAGCAGATGGAAATTTGACTGAGAAAATTTTTTAGCCTCTTTCTCCTTCCTCCAAATAGTTTAAAACTATATGGTGATGGATGTTTAGTTCCCTGGCGATATCATAGCTACTTATATGTTGGTCTTCGACCACTTTTGCGAAAATTCTGTCAACTTTTTCTGTCATTGATGGACCAGTGCGAGGAGCATCTTTGACATCGAAATTTTCAAAACGAACGCGAGTTGATTCTGATAACGTATCTTGACCATAAACAGCACAAATTTTCATAGGTTTGCGCAGCAAACTAAAACTATAAAATGTAACTAATTTTTGCAAAAATTTCACGTATCTTCCAGGCGCTCTAAATTAAGTATTAATAAATGAATTCCAATAGTTTTCCATGTCTACTACTATCAAATGTCAGCTTTCAACTGACGCTAAGTAGGATCCGATGAGACCTATATTACCTGAAATAAATGACACTAAAGTTATTTGACGAGAAAAAGGGTCAACAGTTCTCTTACAGCCCTTTAAACTATATAGTGTGCAGTTGCAAACTGTAATATCAACTAAAACTGCAAGCTGGAATTTAATGTTTGGATTATAAGCAGGTTAAACCAATAACAACACAGAATATACAGATTTCTACTATGCAATTTTTAATATTTTTTACAAATATATTACTTCAAAGGAAGGAAAACTGAAACATAATAACTGAAAAAACAAGCCAATACCAATTACACATACATACAGCTTGAAATAATATATCTGAATTTAAGAAACCATTTTTATTATTTAATAAATTAAAAACGTGGAATCTTTGGCACAATAGTATATATCACCAACATGAGTTAATCATCGCTCCTGATGAAGCTGACATGGTTAGCGAAACACGCATCCAGTACAAAAATAAACTGTTTGATATACACTGAGTAATGCACCGCAAGTTGATAATGAATTTAATATAATATTAATAAATGAAAACCAATCAAGTGCAAGTTGGACTTGCGCAATTAGTGTTCCGTACGTTGATTGCTTTTAAAATAAAAATTTTTGTTATGGAGGTATAAAATGATTAATGACTTCACAAAACACACCTAAAATGAGTTTTCAACAAAGTTTTTTTTCCGATCTTTACTGAAAACTAATGACCTTGATTTTATATATATATATATATATATATATATATATATATATATATATATATATATATCTCAGTTAAATTATTAAAGGTAATGCATTCGTGATAATTTTCTTTCAATCTACACTGTGTGGAGAATATTCCAGAATTTTTTCAAACATTACTTTTCGAGATAAGGGGGGGACAGCGATTATTCGCGATTTTTTAAAAATATACAAAGAAAAGTATCCGCAAGTTTTACATCATATATATTTTTGAACTCGTATTTTCATTTGACACCCCACTCGATGACCTGGTAAATTTTTTTTTTTCACTTCTGATTTCACCCCCCAGAACTAACCCCTTAAGCCAAAATTTAACTTTCAAAACTACACGGCTCTGATAAGGCCACCAATTCCTATATTAGTACCAAATTTTAACTTTTCATGTCAGACAGTTTCGGAGAAAATCGGGTGTGATAGACAGATAGACGGACGGACAAACGGACAGACACCTAAGTGATCGATCTTATAATTGTTCAGTACGGAACACTAAAAATGACACAGGATTATATTATTCTCTCATTTGTGTACGCGAATATCCAATTAGGATTTTGAAATACTACAAATAACTTTGCAACAATTGAACCACACAAAAATGAAAATTATACCATGTACAGTTTATGGTAATGAAATATCAAGACAGTAATGAATATTGACAGTCCCTATATTACAGGAGGGCATCATGTCGTTTTAAAAACAACTTACTATTACGTAACTCACAAATATCGTTTTGCTTTTCTTGCTAAACGAAAGTATTCTATTCTTGAAAAAGTAACCCTCTGAGATTTTTGTTTTTCGTCATGTTTTATGTTTCTGGACCACGAAAACCATAGTTACGTATTTTCGTCAGTCTGTTGGCACGATAGTATTGGAAGAAAAAGAAATATCAATTTTCAAGGTCAGAGGGAATTACTCCGTATATCGTGTTATATGTGTTTTTCAGGGTACTTAGAGTGATAAAATCCGAAGTTATCTTTTATTACTTTTAATTTTAAGGAGGAATGAAGGTGTAAGAGTGGAGTTGTTAAATATTGTATAGTCTCAATAGTGTTATGAATTTTGAAAGGTTTCTCGCTCTGATAATGGACAAATTTAAAGAGTATTATTTATAGTAAAATTTATAAGGGGCTAAAGGGTTGTAGAAGTCACCCCCTCTTTACTTAATATATATTGTGTTATATGTTCCATTCCGGATTATTTTTGTTAAAGAATCTGAACATTAGCATAATTTTTCATCACTTTCCATTTTCAAACTTTACAGATTTTGGTTGTGATAATGATTTTTGGCAGAATTATTTATAATAAACATACATTTATAGTAAACATACATTTATAGTAAACATACAAGTGATTAAAGGAGTGGGGAAAGGAGTTAGAAGGTGGTTTCGTTTTCATTACTGTCAATATTAACAAGGTAGGAGGGTAAAATAGTTTAAAAAATCTTTTGATAACCATTTGGATATTAAATATGTGGGTGATCCGACCGATGAAACAATGGGTCGCATTGCTTTTCCAGGTTTGTGAATTTTGGGTAAGCAATACAATTTGTTGTTGTTGTAAAACTTTCCCTCTGAATAGAGTAAACTTTAATAAAGAAAGGAATCGTATTAGAAATATAACTAGAGTTAATGGTTATGACGATGACTTAGTAAATAAGCTAATAAATAGACATAAGTTTAGGTTTAATATTCAGAATTCCACCTTTTTTACATGCGAAGAAAATAACACCAAGTATGTCTCCATACCATATAATCCGAAATATAGCAAGGGACTCAATAAGGTACTTCATAAGGTAGGCCTCACCTTAGTCTATAAGTCATCAGACAATCTGAGGAATATCTTAGGAAATCCCAAAGATAAGATTCCTAATTGTGAGAAAAGTGGAATTTATGAAATTAGTTGTAATGATTGTAACAAAAAGTATGTTGGGCAAACTAAAAGGTCAATTAAAACACGATTTAAAGAACATTTAGCACACTTAAAATACAGTAGAACAGAAAAGTCTAGCATTGCCAAACATGCCCTTGAAGCTGATCATACTGTAACATCAGATAATCTAAGATTAATAAAAAATGTATTTGATAGGAGATTGTTGAACGCATAAGAAAGTATGGGAATCATAAAATGTAAAAGTAGTTTAAATAATGACAGGGGGCTTATTCCTTATAGTCCTCTCTACTGGTTACTTGACCGGAACTGACGGCCTTGCCTATGTCATTAGTTCCGCTTGAGTAATTCAATTATAAATAGAGTAGATTTGTAGTTTAGCTTTAATCAATCATCGCTCCTGATGAAGCTAACATGGTTAGCGAAACGCGCGTCGAGTGCAAAAATAAAGTGTTTGGTGTAGTGGTGATATATACTGAGTAGTATCATTGTGCCAAAGATTCCACATTCCCAACTTAGTATAGTTGTAATGCTTTGTTAGTTTCGTACTGGCTCTATTTTCATTAGTTCCATTATGGTATTACTAGTTATTTATAATTAGACGTTAAAGCGGATAAGTTGCGTTTTCACTAATAAACAACATGATATACACGTACAAAATATGGTTCTTCTAAGAGCAACAAACATGTAAGTAGAATGGTAAATGATGTTGATTTGGAGGAATAAGACAAAATGCATTTTATTATTATACCCAGGGTGGCGGCGGAAGTTTTCCTATACACTGACATCTCGTGTCATCCGATTTAATTCACGACTTGATCAAAATTAAGCCACTTCAAAGTTTTGTAACTCTTAGGAAAAACCGTAAAGGGGCGTTTCCCTTCTTTTATGAGCTAGTACAAATTAAAAAGTTACACTAGTTGATAAAATTAATGGAATTACGTTTCAATAATATTCGAGGGTCTTTAGAGAAGTAGGTTATTAATAATAATAATAATCAAAAAACAGTTCAATAAATTACAAAAACAACACTAAACTGAATAAAGAAACATCTGACTATTGCAAGTAATAAGGAAAGAAGCCTGTGAACAACCTTAAACAATGGTGCTGTTTTGAATTTTCAAATAACTATAAAGGAAACATTATATGAAAGGACAAGTATGATAATTGGAAAGGCAGCAAATAACCCAATAAACAGAAATTTCTTTTTGATATGGCAAAAGAACAGATTTTTTTTCATATTTTATGGCTAGGATAGCTGATAGAAGTAACTGAGAAGTATTAAAATTATTGGGACTATTGAATAAATTGTTCAGATTGTAGAAGAAAGATCTTTTCAACATTTTTTTTTAATCCGTGATAATGTAGGAACGCACTATCAACGCAGATTCACATTGTAAATAGCCCGTCGAGACCCCAGCTCCTAAAACATAAATTAGCCATATGAAGTTTTGACCAATTTGTCAATCCGATTGAAAAACGAACTGGGAAATACGATGCCAGGGTTGTACCCCACAGATTAATCTAAAGAATGAATTTAACATGCTAACAATATACTGCATCTAAACAAGGCATTTATATACTGCTACAATGGTTCAAGTGTAATTGTCTTTGTTGAGCTAGGTAGTATCTATGACTGTATATAAATTTGCATCGTCCATAAGCAATTCTCAATTTAGCTGAAATATTTTCTTTATAACGTAGTTTCGAATCAAGAATCAAACCCAAATTTTTGCCGTAATTTAAATACAAGTATAGCTTTGTTTAAATCAATTTTGATATGGTTTTTACATTAACTGAGTAAGTTAGTTTTTACCAAAAATTCTTACTAAAGATTTATGAGTATTAAGCTTTAAGAAAAGATACATTGCTAAGTTACAGAACCAGTTTAACTAATTATTTATTATTTATTAAAATGCGTTGATATCATATTACTGAGAGAAAAAATATATTTTTCAGTACACATATTGATATAATAAATTAGAACCGTAATATTTAAGACAGTTGGAAAAGGTAAATATTTACACAGTTTGTAAAACTGGACCCAATATGCTACCAAGTAAAAGCCCAAGTAAATATTTAGTTCATTAGAATAACTGTTAAGTACAACTTGCTGCACATGGTCGGACAAACAGATTGCATACAACTTTTGACGCTTTAACTGGAACCTGTGCAACTAAGCATTGACAAGAGTATTCAGTGACTAATCATGTCAGAAGTTTTTCTGAAATCTAATAAAATTAAAATGACGATTTTTTTTTATCAGATGCTCTATATGTGTTATTATTGATGTTCGTTATCTGTTAACTTCTGATCCTATTTCATTTGTTCTGGTCTAATGGCAAAATTTTTTTATTAAATATACTGGATCTAGTTCAGGTTCGTGATCATGACGAAGAGTTCGCCAGTCAGCTTGACCTATTTTTATTCACTAATCCAGAGATTTACACCCTCACTTTAAATATGCCGTTAGATTCTTCCAACAATAATCTGCTTTTGACATCGGGTGTACCAATCAATAGCAGAAAAGCCCCTAAAACAATGCAAGATTTGGCACTACAATAGATCTGCTAGATGGGAACAACTAATGAAACATTTTCAAACTTCTCTTTGGTTAGACGTTCCTCTTAGATCCAGCGACCTACCTGACGAATCTAAGGAGGTACACAATCAAACTATTAGACGCTAACTTCTTGTCTGTCCCAACAATTTCAATTCCTTTGGTCAGTCAATAGGACCAATGGTCAAAATTTCACTAAATCCACTATATCACCATAATAGAATTATTATTTGAGCATATCTCGTTGAATCGGCAATAAACACATAGGAAGATTTTCAATTATTCTCCTTTAACCTCTTGTTATCAAATAGTTTTGGTTGGGCTAAGTCTTAAGTATTTTATTTCTTTGCGCATTTTCTACTAAGCCCATATACCTATTGAAATTAATTACTATAGTTTTCGCATTTCTTTTTTTTTGTAATTTTATGCTTTAAAACAGCGTGGTCCCGTTCCTTTATTTTTAGTTGAGTTTTACGATAATTATTGAGACACACCCTCATTGCCTGTACTTATTCTTAACTAACCTATAATTTCATTTTTATTTTCTTGACATCTAACTCTTCGCTTCTGATTTTGACACTTTCCATTAAAAAACGATGGTGTGAGCATGGTTTTAGTATACTTTGGTTTACTTGTTTATTTTCTCATCCAAAACATTAGAACTAAGTTCGATTTTAGGGTCCTGGATGAAAAATTGCCTTACAAAAACTTCAGATACTGTCACCTAGATGGTAGATGCCCAGATCCCACCAGCATCGCCCGGTGTGATACCATCGCATCGGCTTAAGCTGCGTGAAGTTGCTTAACGTTTCGTGGCTGTGCCGATGTCCCGGTCTGTGGGACCAAATAGCATGATGAGGCACCTGGATACAAAAAATTCCGGAGGTAAAATAGCCCCCCGTTCGGATCTCCGGGTGGGGGCTGGTTCAGGGGCGTCGACATGCAGAGAACAGAATTTCAAAATCGATTTTTGCAACATACGAGGTTTAAATTCGAACATAAATTCAGTGCACCAACACCTGCAATCAAATAAACCTCATGTACTCGCTCTCTGTGAAACTAAGGTCAGTTCATCGACCAGCACAGTAAACTATCTTTATCCTGGGTACGATTTCTATTCCCGATTTAGGCGTAACTTTGGAATCTGTCTTTATGTCAGAAGCGACCTCTCTTGCCAACGAGAAGAGGCCCTGGAGCCCCCAAACTTTGATGTTATGTGGCTAAAAATAACGACTCAACCAACCACAAGGTTCGTCTGTATCCTCTATCGACCACCAAGTGATACAAACTTTAGAACACTTTTCGCTTCTCTTGCAGACACCATAGATCATTTACAAATTAACCATCCAAATGCCGAAATTCCCATCCTGGGCCACTTTAATGTCCACAACACCAACTGGCTTAAATATTCAAATACTACCGATGAACAAGGTCGTGAAGCCAAATCATTTTCAATCAGTTGTGGCTTGACTCAGCTTATTGATGAACCAACACGGATCCCTGATCGAGACGGAGAGTTCGCCAGTCTTCTTGATCTGTTTTTAACCACCAATCCGGAGATTTACACGGTCAGCGTAAATCCACCGTTAGGTTCTTCCGACCATAAACTACTTTCGACATCGAGTATTCTACCAATCAGTGACAGAGAGGCGCCCAAACCGCGCAAGATTTGGCACTACAAATCTGCTAAATGGGAAGATCTCAAGGAATATTTTCGAACTTTCCCTTGGTTGGACGTTTGTTTTCGATCCGACAACCCATCTGACTGCGCCAGGGAGGTTTCCGATGTTATTTTGGCCGGTATGGATGCTTACATCCCTTTTTCGAAGAAATGCCCTTCCAACGGCAAGCCTTGGTTTGACCTAAAATGCAAAGAAGCTGTTGCTTCTAAACATCTTGCATACCGACAGTGGCGTGAAGATCCTAACACCATAAATCGTAACATCTTTGTTCGTGCCAGGAACAGATGCAAAGAAATTATCGACGAAACCAAGGAGGTACACAATCAACGGATTAGAAACAAACTTCTCGCTTGTCCCGGCAATTCCAGGTCCTTTTGGTCAGTCGCTAAGGCAGTTGGTCAGAATTTCACCAAATCCACCATACCACCACTCACACGGCCAGATAATTCTATTGCAACGACACCTGTTGAGAAAGCGAACTTGTTGGCTGAACTCTTTGCTTCACATTCTACTGTCGATTTCCAAGGAAAAACACCACCTACTATTCCCATAGTGCAGTCAAGGATGCCCGATATTGTCTTCAGACAGCGTATCATAAAACGTATTTTGATGAAGCTAGACACCAAAAAGGCTTCAGGCTTTGACGGAATACCTGCCATAGTTCTCAAGAACTGTGCTAGGGAACTAACACCAGTTTTCTGTAGACTTTTCAACCTATCCTACAGAAAGGGAATATTTCCTTCCTGCTGGAAATGTGCCACAGTTCAGCCGATACCTAAAAAAGGCAAGAAGACCTTGCCAAATAACTACCGACCAATCGCACTACTCTCAATAATATCGAAAGTCATGGAAAAGGCTATCAATCAGCATCTTCTAAAATATCTTGAAGGATTCAACATTATTAGTGATCAGCAATATGGCTTTCGTAAAAATAGATCAACAGGAGATCTTCTGACTTATGTAACACATGTTTGGAACGACGCAATTGAATACTTTGGAGAATCTCGAGCGGTTGCTCTTGACATATCCAAGGCATTTGACCGTGTTTGGCACGATGGGCTGTTGGCTAAGCTACGTTCTTATGGTATGTCTGAAAAGTTCTGTTTGTGGCTCTCATGTTTCCTCAGAGAGCGTTCTTTACGAGTGGCAGTTGACGGATTTCTTTCTAACACCTTCACTATCAACGCCGGTGTGCCCCAAGGTTCCATACTGTCTCCTACTCTCTTCCTCATTTATATTAACGATCTGCTGGAAAAGACCGAGAATCCAATCTACAGCTTTGCAGATGACAGTACACTTATCTCTTCATTCACTTTGAATGCTCGGACATCGACTACTCAGACGAATATCCGCAGACAGCAGGAAGTCATTCAACTTAACAAAGACCTGGAAGAAATTCTATCTTGGGGTGACAGTAACCAAGTGGAATTTAACGCTACAAAAACCCAGGCGGCAGTTTTTTCTAAAAAAGTTAACGTTGCAGAACCCGACATAGTTATGTCGGGGCACTCCATCCCTCTAACATCGTCACTCAATCTGTTAGGCGTTAATTTGGGAGCAAATATGTCCTGGCATGAACATGTTGCAGGCATAGCAAGAAGAGCTTCTCAAAAGTTGGGAATATTGTTTCGAACCAGAAAGCTTTACACTCCACAACAACTGTTAATTCTTTACAAAGCTCAAATTCGACCAACTATGGAATACTGCTCCCATGTTTGGAGCTCCGCTCCCAAACATACACTGCATTTGTTGGATTCTATCCAGAGAAGAGCTGTTCGTCTGATTGGACACCCGGAACTGACCGACGGCCTTGATTCGCTGGAACATCGAAGAACGGTTGGCGACTTGAGCCTATTCTACAAGTACTTTCATGGAAAGTGTTCGAAAGATGTGGCCCGTTTAATTCCTCCCAGAGCGGTGCATATTAGAAGTACACGTCGCGCTAATGCTTCACATCCGTATGAGGTTCAGCTTTTTACTCCTCGTACAACGCTTTTCAAGCAGTCTTTTATATGGAGAACATCATACCTTTGGATTGGTTTACCCAGGACTGTGTTTCCCACCGAGTACAATCTACAGCGATTCAAGAACAACGTGAATCGCTTTCTCCGCACACGTGTCGCTCCTGTAGCGCTTTAGGGACTTCCCTGTAGCACGTGTGCTAGACCCATAAAAAAAAAAAAAAAAACCGTTTTGTTTTACGCCTGATTCATTCGAGAATTTACAACAAAAATCATTCTTATGTTCTACAGAGCGATAATGTCGCTGTATCCACGATTTGTCTTCAAAACAATATTGTAAAGTTTACAGCTTAAAGTTAACTATAAAAAATAAAAAATAATTTTTATGGCATAATGATCTTCGCTTTTTTTTTCAGAGTTTTTCCCCAATTTTCGTTCCAGTTTTATTCCCGGTTTGTTCAACTTATTTCTTACGTATTTTTTCACCACAAATTAATTTCGTTTTCGTTCTTTTTATCTCGTTTCTCTAAAACTTTGCCTATGTCTCCCAGAAAGTTTGTACATTTATAGATAGAATCATTGCAAGCCTTAACGCAATAGTACTATTTCTTTTCTTATTCAGCTAAGAACACATCCATAGAAGATCATTAAGGACAGTAATTTTGTATATTTGAATAACAACAGTATCCATAAAGTCAGTGACGAGATTACCGTTTAGCTTCTTAATACCTTGTTTGAAGAGTCATCTTAAGTGAACAGGTAACTTTTTATCTGAGAACGTTTCCCCAGATAATACTTTAATGGCTTCGTCTCTAAACGTTAAACATTAGAAGTATCTACAAGGACGAGAGTTTTTCGATCCATTATCTATTCTCTGTTATACATTGTTTTAACATGCCAGAAGAAAAGCTCTCTTTGTATATATTTTATCATACGTTAAGCCAGGGATGTTACAACAAATTATGAAACCATGAATAAAATATAGTCATTTACCTATAACTTTTTATTTCATTACCCAGTTGATAGAACGCCTTGTTTTTTTTTGCAATCGTCAACATCATTTCAACCTAAAGTTTCCTATTTTTACAATACATTGAAGTTAATAGGTATATTCATACAGGTAAATCCTACAACTTTTACATACTTAACAGTTTTTCCAATGCTCTGACCCGCTCGCTTCGATATAAGAGTTGCCATCCGTAAATTTAGGTAAGCTACAATGCTTAAATAAATCGACCCACCTTTTTTCTAATACATTGTGACACACTTAATTATCCTGCTCAGTATATACTTAATTATATTTTCACATATCTTACAAATTACTTTATTTAATCAGTGAAACGCCGATTTTCATTACTCGCTGGATTAAGCGCTCTTCTAGTAAGAATTACTAGATAACAAGGTTTAATATTTTTACATATTTCTTTTCCATATTATACAGTTTCATAAAAGTTGTGTTCTGACAGTAAATGTTTGCAGCTGGCCCTCTACGACGCCGTCTCCTCACGAAGGTTGGTGATCCATATAGCTAAACGAATTTTAGAAACTGTTGCTCGAAAAATATCACTCGAAGCACATCCAAATCACCTTGCCATGTCCAAGAATTCTGTCCTTTTTCGATCGATCGTTTGCCCTTTATTTTACCTTCAATAATTGGACGTAGCAATTCTTACTTTGGGCCCCTCATATGTTCGAAGTATTGAGTTTTTTTTTTATTTATATTGTTGCGTTTTGTTCATTCTTTCTAGTACTTCTGTGTTTTTTTATTTTCTGTATCCAGGAGATGTGAAGAAGGCCTCTATAAATATACATTTCAAAACATTCCAGCCGTTTCTCTGAGCCAGGGTCAAGGGTCCAGTATCCCATTCATACAATATCACGGAGAATACATATGCTCTCACCATTCTCATTCGGAGTTCGAGATTGAGACTTGTGCGATGGAAAAATTTATTTATATTTATGTATGCTACTCGGGCCTGTTCAATTTGGGAATATCTTTCCTTTCTTGTGTCCCACTTGTCATTTATATTGGTTCCCAAGTATTCAAATGTGGAGACCTATTCTATGGTGCTTTCCCTGATTTTGAGGGGTTATGGTAGTAGATTTTTCTTTGTTATTACTCTTGGTTTTTCTTATATTACGACTCAATCGATCAGTTGCTGGAGATCTTTGATATTATTTGCTAATAGAACATCATCTTCAGCATAGCGTATGTTGTTCAGTATTTTTCCATTAACTCTTATTCCTTCAATGGATTCATAAATGGCCCCATTAAACACATCATCAGAATAAAGATTGAACAAAAATTGTGACAGAATGCATCCCTGTCTTACACCTTGGGTTATTTTTATGCTTTCGGTCTTTTCCAGCCCTATTTTAACCCCACTGATTGATTCCAGTACAGATTTTAATAATATTTAGATCTCTTTTGTCTATATTTGTTGTTTCTAGAATTTTTATTACTTTTTCGTAAATTACACAGCTTTATTGTAATCTATAAGACATGCATATACACCTACATTCAAAGTTGTGTACTGGCAGTAAATGTTTTTAGCTGGCCCTTTATTTACAACGAAAGAGGCTATAAATAAACAAAACTCAAGTATGCCTTTAAGTAATAAACAGCCCTCTAAATTTTGGTTTAAGTAAAAAGAATATATATTTTAATACCGGAATTTACATTAATTCATTGTTATTACTGAATAGGTCTCTTAGGCAGTTAAATTTTATTATACCCGTTCCTTCCTTCCCCTATTTCCTTATTTTCGTAAGATGTATTTACTGTTAATTTAGAAGCATCCGAAATAAAATTTAATCAAAGATAAGCAAAATCCTAAGCATAAAAGTGTGTTTTTAGACTTTGTGAAAATCTTATTAGTGAGGGTTAACAAGATACCGCAAATAATTTGGGGAGCTTTTCTATTTATTTTTCTTTTCTCAAGTACTTTTATTAAGTTACAAAGTGATGTAAATTATTTTCATTATACTCTAATGCAGAAAATAGAAAAAGGTTATTTCAAATCTGGACTGTCTCAGTAACTGAAATTTACAAAATCCATAATTTATTTGAATTTGGTAACACTTCGCCCGCCCTGATATACACCATATTTATTAATGGTCATGAAAGTTCAACCTCTTAGTTTCTCTGCCTGAAATATGTTTTATTTTAACTTCGAACCTATTGAACTCATAATTTTTATGAGACCAAGTTTCGTAAACAGAAGAGAAAATCCTAATTCTTAAGACTCATATTGCAATAAAATCGAAAAGTCGTTGTATGTGCAGTTCTTGATTATATATCGATTATAAGTCACTTATTGAAAAACTTCTCTTGTGTTTTTAACATTTTTCATAAAACACAAACTTTATATTTTTAAATACTATATTATTTTTCGGTTTCATAGATTTCGTTATTCTAAAAATAAATGAATAATATATATATATATATATATATATATATATATATATATATATATATATATATATATATATATATATATATATATATATTGTAACATTCATTTTTTCCTAGATTTTAAGACCATGTAATGTTACTGATTTTTCCATTTCAAATTGTACTTATTTTCATTTTTGTACCGAACGGTATATTAAACAGAAGTTCCAAGACGTTCGGTATATACAGTGTTTTGCGGGTTCCTGACCGAACCTCTCGCTACGCCGCGATTGGTGAAATGTTTGATCCGCAGTTTTGATTGGAGCGTCGTGATATTACCGGCAAAAGTCGCACGATTATTTAAGGCTCCGCAGGAGCTTGAATCGAGGTTGTTCTCCATCTAGCCGCAACCAGGCAGTACCATCAAGCCGCTGCCGGGCTGTTTTCCATCTAGCCGCAGCCAGGCAGTACCGTCTAGCCGAGAGGCTATTTTCCATCTAGCCGAAGTAGGCTAATTTTCATCAGAGCCGCTAAGTAAAAGCACCAGTGTCTTAACTAAAAGCCGTAGTGGGCTTTCTAAGTGTTTGCTAAGAAAAAGTGTGAAATCGGGCGTAGTCCATCAAAACAGGAATAAGAACAGTAAGTCAACAAAACTTCCTTCAATAGACTTATCCCGGAGTAGTGCCTTAACTACAATTTAAAACAGACTAAAAAGTGAAGTGTAAAGCACGACTTTTCGTCTTCGGGGGTTATAATAGTTTAAAATTTAAATGTAACAACTACTAGATAGGCTAGAATTTTTTTATAAAACTGCAAAGGTTAGAACTTTTTTATTTTAAAAACATGAATAAATTTTCTTTTAGTTGATTAAAGCTAGTGTCTCACTGAATACTTATTTTTCTTTTCAGGATAAGTTGTACTAGACTAATTCTTTTTAGTAATACCCATAAAACCCTTCAGCATTTTTCCATTTTTTTTTTTAGCTGAAGTTAGATCCTTTCTATTTTAAAATGGATGGTGCCCAAAAAACTTGTACAACTGAAGCTTTTTAAAAAAAAATAGAAAATAAATCCAAAAAGACGTAAGACAATTATCTCTTACCCATATCTCTCCACCAAGGAAAACTGAGCTAGTGTGTGTTTAATTTCTTTAGTTCTTTTAAAATCAGGGTTCACTCAATTCAGTAGCAGAAATTAAAGCGGGTAAGTTCCAATGTTACAAAATGACGCAGTGTACGTGGGGCGAAATTAAACACCTTTTCATACGCTACAAAATAGCGCTGTCAACGCGGGGCTTTTGGAATTTTATTTTTTAAAGGGTTCAGTGTACTAGCTTTCGAACAAAGTAAAAGCTCTAACTTTGCAGATATTTTTATTTCATAATACTTATTAAACGAAACTACACTATAGCAGTAAGACAAAAGCAGGAAATTTGTAGAATTTTTTTATTTCAATTTATCTGATATAGATATTTGAATTTTGTTGTTGACTCTAAGATAAGAGATTCCTACTTTTTTCTTAAAAGCTAGCTTTATAGTTCAGATTAGCAGATGTGCTGGTTTACTTTAATTTTTTGCAGTGTTAGATTTTGCGGTTAACCGAACAAAAAACTGTTCTTTCTTCTCACCGATGTTTTGCATGAATATTAAAAATACTTAGCTGATACGAAAACGATATCTGGAGATTTTTTTGTTGGAAATTCTTAACATATTTGGTAAAAGGATTTTAATACAAGGCGATACTTAGAAATTTTTTTGAAATTGTCGAAGATTTTTTTTATGTTTGGTAAAGAAGTTTACATATTTTAAGTGCCTTTACATGATTTTATTTAGACTATTGGGAGCACAGGAGCAATAATTTTACGATTTTTTAAACAATTCTTTTAAATTTTATAATCTAGATACATTTATCATGGAAGCCTTCAATTTTAAAGTGAATCACCTACTGGAAAATGAATTAGACTATGAACTGAAAATCCGTCGTACTTTCTCAGTACGTCCGGTCGCGGATAAAAGAAAAGATTCTAACGAGGATCTTAAGTAAAGAAATATTCCAATAGATCAGGTAGGACTAAATAGTTACAAAAAGTTTCTGATTTTTTTAAGTCTAATAAAAATTCTCCTTCTAAAGTTAAAACTCCTGCTTCTCCAAATGGTCACATGTCTCCTTTATTCGTGCATAAATATTTAGATAATGGACCGCATATCAAGATAAATCTATTAGGTGCCCATTTCTGGGCTTTATTTGACTCTGGTGCAAATGCCTCCGTTATAGGTCAGAATGGTATTAAAATTTTAAGTCGTTTAAGTACAAAAATATGCCATGGCAAAAATAGTAGTGTTACCACTGCAGATAGCAGCCGTCTAAAAGTTTTAGGTACGGTTGAGTTGCCGCTAGTCTGCAATGGTCATTGTTTTAGTAATCTCTGCTTTAGTAGTCCCTTCTCTATCACATACTTTGGTTTTAGGATGTGATTTTGCACAAAAATTCGGAATTTTTGTAAATTTTAAAGATAATTCGTGGTATCCACAGTCCCTAGAAGTCAACTCTCAAACAAGTTTTAGAGATTGTTATTCAGAAAGTTCTTTAGAAAACCTTTTCTCGCGTCTATGTACCCTAGATGATCTCTCGCGGACGGAACGCTTAAAAAGCAGAAAAAGTAATAAGCTCTTTCAATGAAATAAGTAGTAAAGATAGGTTAGGCCGAACGAATAAAATCACCATGTCTATAGATACGGCTGATGCCAATCCTGTAAAGACAAGGCCCATCGCCATGTCTCCGAACATGTCAAAAGTATTGAATAAGGAGTTAGACGAAATGTTGAAACTCGGAGTGAAATCGTCTATGCTTTGACGGAAGAAAGCTCAACGAGGTCAGCAAATTTGATAACTATCCATTACCGAACATCGACAGAATTTTGTAAGGAGTTAGACGAAATGTTGAAACTCGGAGTGATATCGTCTATGCTTTGACGGTAGAAAGCTCAACGAGGTCAGCAAATTTGATAACTATCCATTACCGAGCATCGACAGAATTTTGACATCACTCAGGAATGCTAAGTATGTATCTTCGATAGACCTTAGAAAGGCTTTCTGGCAAATTCCTTTGGACAAAGCCTCTAAGGAAAAGACCGCTTTTGCAGTAGTAGGCCGAGGTCTATTTCAGTTCGTCACTATGCCGTTTGGTCTAAAGAACGCTGCTCAAACTCAGCAACGTTTAGTGGACGCTATATTTGGTCCGAAATATGAGCCACATATTTTTACCTATCTCGATGATATTTTAGTAACATCGGAAGACTTCGAATCGCATATTCGCTTACTTAAAGAAGTAAAAGATAAATTGAAAGAGGCCGGACTGACGATAAATTTGAGCAAATGTGATTTTTTCAAAACTTCTCTAAAGTTTTTAGGCTATATTGTAGGCTCAAATTCCTTGCGTACCGATCCGGATAAAGTAGCAAGCATGGTTAATTATGCGAGACCTACAAATACTACAGAAGTTAAGCGCTTTGTAGGAATGTGTTCATGGTATAGACGTTTTATCGAGAATTTTTCTACCTTGTTGTCGCCTATTAATGATCTTTTGAAAGGACGAAAAAAAGGACAATCGATAGATTGGACAAAGGCAGCCGAAGAATCTTTTATAAAGATTAAAGAGCTCCAATTTTATCCCAACCAGATTTTTCCCAACAGTTTTATATTTCTAGTGATGCTTCTAATACCGGTTTAGGGGGCGTCCTAACACAGAAAATCAATGGTGAGGAAAGAGTGATAGCGTATGCCAGTAGAACTTTATCAAAGGCTGAACGTAACTATTCGGTTGTTGAAAAAGAATGTTTAGCAGTACTCTTTAACATCGAAAAGTTTCGACCTTACATAGAAGGTGTTCCTTTCACGGTCATAACAGATCATTATAGTTTATTGTGGCTTAATTCAATTAAAAACCCTAGTGGCAAACTAGCGCGTTGGGCGATTAGGCTGAGACAACATACATTTAATTTAATTTGGCCAAAAATGCGTTTTGTTATCTTAAAGTTTGTGAGGACTTGTGAAGTATGTGGAGCACAGAAATCTCCAAATACACTACCTATGGGACTGATGGGAAAAGAGAAAACGGTCAATTACCCTTTTCAAGTCATAGCAGCTGATCTAGTAGGCCCATTTCCACGTTCAAAAAAGGGAAATAAATGACTTTTCGTAATTTCTTGCTGGTTAACAAAGTATACCGTGTTATTTCTTTTGAAAAGCTCTAAAGCCGAATGCTTTTTGAAAATTTTAGAAAACGATATTTTTCTAATCCACGGAGTTTCATCGCTTTCGATATGCGATAACGGTACTCAGTTTACTTCTGAGTGTCTTAAGAGCTTAAATGAGACATATAGTTTTAACATACGTTTCAATCCCGTGTGACCTCTACAATAATTTCGTTGAAAGTAATATTCGTTGATTCACGTGATAATTCGGGATAAAGGAATTTCAAAGATTCAAACACGAAGTAACCGGGTTTACACCGTCTTTCTTAGTTTACGGCAGACATATACCTCTATCTGGATCGTATTATAAAAATTTAGATTTGGATGTCAATGTTGACAGCGAAATAATTCCGGGTAACAGGGGTGAGTACGCCGAAAATTTAAAGGGTTTAAAAGACATTTTCACCGACGTGCGTAGTAGGATACATAAGGCTTATGAACGGAACAGTAAGTCTTACAACCTTAGAAAAAGGGATTTTGCCTTTAATATAGGTGATCACGTTTGGCGAAAAAATAAAATTCTTTCCAGTGCAGCAGATAAATTCACATCTAAGTTGGTACCTAAGTATGTGCATTGCGTGATAAGAGAAAAGATTTCAGACTTAGTTTATGGTTTAGTTAATTTAGATGGGACTAAAATGGGACGATGGCATATTAAAGACTTAAAACCATTCAATGAACCTAACCCTAATGAAAGTTTGTCAGAAGAAGAATAATTTATATTTACATTATCTTAATTGCTTTAATTTTTTTTGATGTTGCTCTGTAGAGGTGACGACCTCGTTTTTTTGACTGTTATAAAAGTTGAGCTGAGGATAGCTTACTTTTATAGTTTTTGCTAAGGTTTTGGGTACTGATCATATCCAAACTTAGGTTGATTGTAGTTGATGTTTAGCATCGACTCAGCTGTTGCGAGCTTGCGAAAAAGTCACACTCAGGATATATCATAAGACTGGTATGTCGGTGGTCGCGGGATTTGATTTGCTTATGACCCCAAATAATATCCAGTTCTTGACACTTGGAAGCGAAATTTTGATTAGAGGCAATCCAAGGTGATCTTGAGTTAGGACAAGCGCAAGATGTAGCTCGTGTAGTATGATGTAGAGTCAAAATTTTTATGAGCAATTTCAAAGTTTGTTACCCGAGTGGGTGTATTTTTATTACCTTAATGGTATATGTTGGGTGCAATTAAGAGTAAATTGATTTTGGTTTATCCTGTAAGTCTAGGACTTGGATTATTTTGATTTAGATCTTCTTCTGAATTGACAAACTGAGGGTATTTTCTATTTTTTTTTAGAGCCGTTTAAACGTTACCTTTGAGTCACTAATTTTTTTAAAAATTTTTTGCATAGACTCATAGGCGTCTGATGAGTTTTTTCGGTATACTATCGGATTGATAGGAAATTGAAGTTCTGCAGGAGAACTAAAGGCTGATCATTTACAGGAGATGAGAGCAGAGTAAGACAGTCGTTTCACAAAGAAATGATCAAAATCTGATACCGAGATGAGGACCTTGTCAAGAGAGGCTAAGCGCAGTGAAGGAAGATTCCTAACCGAATTTTTAGATTTCCAAGAGGTAATCTAGAAGTTTGGGCTGACAGAAAACGGTTATGCCTGATACCTGTAGCAGTTTCTTCTAGAGGCTATTGTCTAGGGAGACGATTAACACCATGATCGAATATTTTAGCTGTCAACGATGTTTTCTTCTTGTTTCTGATTAAGCTGGAAAAGCTCTTGTCGTCTTCAAAAGTTTTGTTGCGTTGCCACCGAAAATTTGAGAAATTTTTGCTTCATGTAGCTTTTTAAGCTCATTTTCGTTTTTTTAAAATTTCGTTAGAAGCTTGGTTAAGTCAACCTTGTAAACCTTTTAGGTTGTATCCCATGAGTTATCTGTTTTTACAGGCTGTGATGCACCGGGTGCTAACAGATGCCGTTACGACGTTTGGCAGGGAGTTAGTCTTCCTGAGGAACAGACTGATTGGAAGGGTAGTCTATGGGGGGTGAACGTTTGACCTTTGGGACCTTTAGGGGTTTTGTTACCCAATGGTTATTTCTATTTGAACCAAAGGAGAGCCTAGCTACTGTAGTCGACCTCAGCTCCAATTAGCCTATTAGTGGTGACAGGCTGTTGGCAGTAGTGTGTTTCGGAACACCCTATTGATTAAATTTTTTTGACTTATGGTGGTGTGGTAGACACCGTTTTAGTTTAGTGGATGCTATAATCTACTCCCTTTTGTTGGTGGACTCCAGGGTCACCAATTCTGTATTTTATTGTCTCCACCATTCAGTATATCGTGGTGAGGTGTTTGTCTCCTGTTATGTGGGATGGATTGAATGTTTTTCGTTGTTGTTCTAGGGCGAGACCAGTACACGAGGGTTCTTCATGCAACTTGGAGAAGCGCAATGCTGGTTAAATTTTATATCTCTGTGTAGCCACCCTGAAGAATGATGGAGGGCGTTTTTTTTCTGGCTCATGTTTCTAGGCAGATTTGTCACTTTGGTGCGATGTGCCGAAGATTTGTTTAGCTTTTGCTAAGAGCTTTCACCAAGCTCAGTATGGAGTTGTCATAACCAAAGGTTTGGGATTTGAACTCCTGTATATATGTCTGTATATATTTCTGTATATATTTCTGTATATATTTCAGTGTATGTTGGTTGCCTGAGGGCATGTGCTCAAGATGTGTGATTTTGGGTCGTTTTGCTTATGGACTCCCGTATATAGGATTATGACTTTGGGGAGGTCCTATTTCGAGACTTGCTGTCTCATATAGTTGTGTTGGGAATGTTTCCTTGAATGTTAGTTGTGCGCAGACTAATCATTCTGTTCTTGGTGAACATTGCTTTGTGAAGCAGGATCATTCAGTTTGGTGAATTTTGGCTTTTGTGGCTATTCACTGTGTTTAGGGTGAATTTTAGCTTTTATAGCTATTCACTGTGCCTATAGTGATATTGTTAGCTTTTATAGCTGCTCACTATGTTAAAGGCGAGATTGTTCTTTTAGAACGCAGACTTTGTGTAGTCGAGGACTATTTACAGAGTGTTTTCTTGGCGAGGAGCCGAGCTTTTTTCTGGCGATGTACCAGAATGTTTTCTTGGCGAGGAGCCGAGCTTTTTTCTGGCGATGTACCAGAATGTTTTCCCTAGCGATTTTAGCATGTCTAGATGTCTTAGGACGTCGACATTGCGATATAGAGTGCGATTATTTTCCGAGTGCGACTAATAGTGATACTAGATTTAGAATGTTCTCTTAGTGATGAGCTAGAGCATTGAGGGCGATTTTTCCCGAGCGTTTGTCTGGATATTTATCCAGATATTTATTTTTTTTTGGCCTAGTGCTAAATGGTCTGACAAGACTTTTTCTTTTTAGTGTAAGTGTTTGCACTAGAATCATTTTTTATTTTTTTCTTTATTTAAGAATTTTTATAAAATTTCTTTTGCTGAAATAGAAAATTTTCAGACAATCCTTAAACTATTTTAAGGGGGGTGTTCATACTTTGTTTCAGTTCATTTTTTTTTGGTTTAGACAAGAGTCTAGACAAAGTTATATTTTTTTTGTTTTGGTAACAATAACAGAGATGATTCTTTTATATAAGAAGACCGCTATTGTTACTTTGAACAGGTATTTTTTATGTTCATGCAAGGATTTTTATTTACTTTTTGATGTACTTAACCTTAGTGCTTAATTAAGTTAAGTCTAGTTATAAGATTCTTGTGTACATGCGAAGATTTTCATTTGGTTTTCATTGTACTTAATATTAGTGCTTAATTGAATTAAGTCTAGTAGTAAGGTCCGAAGTTTGTAATTTTGTTTTAAGTTCTGACCTTAGTATTAAGTGATAGTATACCACTTTGTACCTTTTCATAAGTAGCCTAAGTTTAATAGACTAGTGTAGTCTATTTCTTTTTGGAAGGGGGTAAATGTAACATTCATTTTTTCCTAGATTTTAAGACCATGTAATGTTACTGATTTTTCCATTTCAAATTGTACTTATTTTCATTTTTGTACCGAACGGTATATTAAACAGAAGTTCCAAGACGTTCGGTATATACAGTGTTTTGCGGGTTCCTGACCGAACCTCTCGCTACGCCGCGATTGGTGAAATGTTTGATCCGCAGTTTTGATTGGAGCGTCGTGATATTACCGGCAAAAGTCGCACGATTATTTAAGGCTCCGCAGGAGCTTGAATCGAGGTTGTTCTCCATCTAGCCGCAACCAGGCAGTACCATCAAGCCGCTGCCGGGCTGTTTTCCATCTAGCCGCAGCCAGGCAGTACCGTCTAGCCGAGAGGCTATTTTCCATCTAGCCGAAGTAGGCTAATTTTCATCAGAGCCGCTAAGTAAAAGCACCAGTGTCTTAACTAAAAGCCGTAGTGGGCTTTCTAAGTGTTTGCTAAGAAAAAGTGTGAAATCGGGCGTAGTCCATCAAAACAGGAATAAGAACAGTAAGTCAACAAAACTTCCTTCAATAGACTTATCCCGGAGTAGTGCCTTAACTACAATTTAAAACAGACTAAAAAGTGAAGTGTAAAGCACGACTTTTCGTCTTCGGGGGTTATAATAGTTTAAAATTTAAATGTAACAACTACTAGATAGGCTAGAATTTTTTTATAAAACTGCAAAGGTTAGAACTTTTTTATTTTAAAAACATGAATAAATTTTCTTTTAGTTGATTAAAGCTAGTGTCTCACTGAATACTTATTTTTCTTTTCAGGATAAGTTGTACTAGACTAATTCTTTTTAGTAATACCCATAAAACCCTTCAGCATTTTTCCATTTTTTTAGCTGAAGTTAGATCCTTTCTATTTTAAAATGGATGGTGCCCAAAAAACTTGTACAACTGAAGCTTTTTAAAAAAAAATAGAAAATAAATCCAAAAAGACGTAAGACAATTATCTCTTACCCATATCTCTCCACCAAGGAAAACTGAGCTAGTGTGTGTTTAATTTCTTTAGTTCTTTTAAAATCAGGGTTCACTCAATTCAGTAGCAGAAATTAAAGCGGGTAAGTTCCAATGTTACAAAATGACGCAGTGTACGTGGGGCGAAATTAAACACCTTTTCATACGCTACAATATATATATATATATATATATATATATATATATATATATATATATATATATATATATATATATATATATTGTGCCAAATAAAGGAAAACCCTTTTTGTAACTTTACCGAAATTGGCTATATATGTACGTTTGACAATAACGCAAATTGACAATGACATTTTTTTGTGTTAAGAATTTTCACACTACTGAGATAAAAGTGTTAATATAAAAATGTGTTTTTCGGAGAGTCAGAAACCAAATTTATACGAGATATTTAATAAAATAGTTTATAATAAAAGACAAGCCTAACGAGAATATCTAAAATTTCATGGAAGGCAAGAAAGAATATCTAGCTTAAATAAATTTCCTAGGATATTGACCCACGACTTAACTGAAACAAAGTTTAAAACAATAACTATACAGAGAGAAAAACTACGAAAATGAAGAACTGGAAATTCTTTTCCATTGTAAAATAACCTACTATTATGGGAACTAAACGGAAATAAATGTTTACTATAGCTTTTTATTTTAGAAAATTTTTATGACAGATGCTCTTGAAGGTCTTGGTAAAATTTACTAAAATTACAATAAAAAAAATTTAAATACTTTACAAAAATATGATTATCACCCAAATAGTATTTTAATTTATTATTTTAAGCTAGGGATTCCTCTTTGTCTTGCTGTCGTGTTTGTCTTTTAATAAATACTTCGGGTATGTCTCGCTTTCACTCTTTGAAAAAATAAACCCCACTGAGTGTTAACTTACTACTATCAAAATTCTTAACGTAAACAAACGTTATTTTCAAACGAGCACAACCAACTTTGACAAAGTTAGAAAAAGCTTTCTTTCTCTTTCTTTGCACAGTTCTTTTCTTTTGTTTAAACACTTCAGTTGAGAGGGAGTTATATATTCTTAAAAAGGTATTTAAGATAGGCATTCTTCGTTGCCTTTCAGAATGTCTTGTATATTCCCGGCCTCATTGTCACTTTTTATAATCATTTCTAATGCGTTGTATGAAACGAAAAAGCTGTTCCATTTAACATAAATAAAGGCTCTACCATATTCAAAAATACGATGTGCGGTTATTTCTGTTTTAACTCTGTAACAAAGTTCCTTAAAACGGTACAACATTTTTGCCTAACTCTTTCTTTAAGCGAGTTAGCGAATATGCATATTTATAATCAATAATCAAACATCTCAACAAAAATAATAGTTTTTTAAAGCGACTTACCCTTTATATGAGTTATATGAGTAGTACCTGTAGTACCTATGCTGTCCCGTATCATTTATGTGCATTAGAACACGGCTTTATTCTGTTACGCAGAGGAAAGAGATACTATAGGCATTAAAAATATGACTGCGTTTACCTGGAGTTGTTATAATCTGGCATGCAGAAAAAAGGGATACGATAGATATCAACGTACTAGGACTACTAAAGGACATACTAGATATGAAAAGTTGTACAAAACGTCAGGAAGCTAATATTCAATGAAAAGCTGAATTTTGACCTAACAATATCCCTAGGAGAATTTTTTGTTAAAAGCTCAAAAGTCCGGGGTTATTCCAATGCATCTGCTCATGCATGTGCAGCAACAGGGTATAGTACATCAAGTCATCAAAGGGTACGTGTTGTTTGAAAGGTGAAAAAGTGCAGGATGATCGAATGTTAGGAACACCTCTTAGCAAAATCTGAAGTCGTTAAAATCCCAGATGAACACTTATAGGGTCATATTATTGTGGCACCTCCTGGATTATGAATTATAGGACTAATAACTTAGTACCTCTACTATTCTATATTACTTGTGTAAGTTTTTTGTTGGTTAGGAAATTTCTCAAATTTGTTTAACAGACATAATTGTTAATAATCCCCACAAGCTGTAATAAATTCTCGCGATGAAATGTAATCTATAACTTAACTCAAAACCACCAAAAATAAGAATCGTTCAGCCGTTCTTGAGTAATGTTGGAAAATACGAATAGTCACGAGTGTAAAATTGCTACTTTGAGATGTATATACTCTCAAAGACTCCTATCACTTTCTCGAAACGAAGAGCGTAAGTACAAACAGAGCGTCTATTATTATTTTAATATATGTATGGATTACTAAGGAAAAATTAGGATAACAATTCTTAAGTAAAAAAAGTATTGATTTCCAGTTATTCTTCTTTATTTTTCTTCGAAAAGGTCTAAAACATCGTATATCTTTTTTCGATCAGTTTGGATTTCTTTCCCTTTTTCTTAAATATTTCCTTTGTCATTGTTTTAATCTATCTTTTGACCTTCTAAACAAATAGTTCCGTGGGAAAATTGTCGAGACTTAACGAATAAAAAACACATAAATTTTCCTTTAACAGTCTTTAAACCGAAATGTCACGATTCTTTTATTAGTCTGTTTCCTTTTTTGCGAACTTTGTATGGTAATTTACGAAAAATACGTGTTTTCACTGCTTTGTTTTGTAATAGTTTCGAATATAGAATAGATCGTATTCTATCTAGGGGAGTAAACAGAGTTACGAGTATAGAAGAGTTTTGAAGTATCTTAGCACATAGTTAATTTCTAAATTACCCAAAAACGGTGTATATGCTTCAATAAATTTCTTACTATTACAACAATCCCTTCGATTAGTAATACTCTTTACCCTACCACTCTAGGGATTTGATTTATAGCCAAGAGATGCCCACCCTAATATGGGTTAAAATCCAGGGATACCAACAACTCCCCAATTAGTTCCGCGTTTGGTTATAAGTACTACGTTGCAATTGTGTCCGCCAAATATTCAGTTTATTAGAATAAATGCGAGCAGTGCGCAGCTCTTGCTAAGATCACATTGCCCCATTTCTTTATTTACAATCATTTTTAAAATTACAAGGTTCAACTTAAACTAAATTATTCTCGTAATCTTTCGTCTCAGACCATCAGCGTCTCCCCTCCACTCCCATAAACTCCTCAATCTAGCTTATTTCTTTCACATAACTTGCTGACTATTCGACTCGGTTCCCAATCATCGATTTGCGGCTCTTCTCTTCATCTTCCCAAATTTTCATTGTTGTCTTAGTTATGAACGTTGTCGTCACTAGTTAGCTCATCGATCAGTCTTCTAAGTATTATGTAGCCCTCACATATATAAATTCTATGATGCGGATTGTCTTCTTCTCCGTTACTGTTCTTACATATCACACAACTCGGCTCGTCCGTCTTGCCTATCTTGTTCAAATAGCCTTGGAAGTTTTTATGGCCTGTTATTACTCCTATCATTCGATTTATACTATTAATCGCTAAAATCTATATTTGCGACGAATATCTCCATACGTCTCTTATACGCTGCACATTTCCCATCTCTAAGTTTATGTCTATTATGGATTGATGGAAAGTATGTATTTTTGAGGTCCTGATTGCCCTTTACTCTGCATTGTCTTGTGTAATGCTCTTCAGCGTAATGCCCGCAGGCATTTAGTTAAATATATTTTATCCTCAACATTGCACGAATGCCATCCCAAATATAACGTTTTCTTATTTAGGAATTGCTTTCTAGTTTGCGGATTAACCTCTACCTCTATAAGTTTCCCTAGACTCGATAATCACCTTATTGTCCTTATTTGCGTATACCTTGTTCGGTTTAAAACCGATGACGTTAGGCTTAATATTCTTTTTAATATTCTTCAGTAGTTGTTCGCCCGTAGCATTACATCCAGTCGATGACAATGCTACTTTATAACTGCTGCCAGCCAATATAGGTCTCTTCAGACCCACTACTTTTACACATGGAGAGGTGCCACTACCGCCACTTGTTCCCGCTACTCCTGCATATGTTCCCCTAACTAATTCTTTATTCTTTATCTCTTCTAGTTTCCCGCTCTTTTAGCACGGTTTCTTGCCTAATGAGGATATCCCTTATTTCCAGTTCCGTTCTATTTTTACTTTCTAAATTTGAAAAGATTTTATATATTTTCCCAATTGAGCCTTTAGCCACTCTTACTCGATTAGGTAACTTATTTGGTAATCCACTGACCACGTTCTGGCTTTTATTAATAGCCTCCCATAATCTAGTGAATTTTCTAACGTAATCCCCATCCTCATTTTCAGATCCTTACATCCTGCTGCTGCTTTATCCTCATCTTCAGAGGAAGAACCATTCATTTTAAAGGAGCTGAAGTGCCCCTGATGATCTGAAACGGAGCTTTTCACTCTCTCCGCACCTCACTCCAAAAGGGGGGACCCTACCCCCTTTAACGCATCTTAGCCGTAAATAGGACCTGATTGCGTATGTTCGAACGTTAAGAACTCCGACTTATCTCCTATCTGTAGTTGCCCGCTAGGAGCCCACGTGGAGGGGGGCGTAGCTTTAACCAATTGAATAATACTGCGAATTTCGCAATTCTTCATTCAGGGTCTCCCAGCAATAATCGCACCTCGGATAAACTTTATTGGTTACGATAATGCCACTGTGCCAAACAGAGTTGTAGAAGAGTTTTGAAGCATCGTTGCACTTAGTACATTTTTAAATTACCCAGAAACGGCGTATGTGTTTCAGTGATGATTCACGTTGATTTTTGACGTAAGCGGAACCTCAAACAGGCTATGTGTTCTACTAAGCACTGCTCTAGCACAAATCAAGTAGGCAAAACCATATTAGGTAAAAAGTTTCCTAAAATTGATAGAAGCGCACCAAGTCTTGTCAATATGTTTAAATGTTCGATAGAATCAAATTTTCTGGTAAGTTGCGGAACCCCGATTAGACGAGATGACATTATTCTGTTAATAACAAAAATTATAATAATAAGATTAACACAATTTCAAAGAAATGAACATATGTATATCTAAAAGACTAAGGTCAAAAATTAAAGAAATTTCTAGGATAATAGGAACTCATTGTACGCATGCAAGACACCAACAACACCTTAACGAATACATTGACACTCTGAGACAACAATTAAAAGGAAAATCTAAGGGTCTTAGGACGTATATGAAATGTTCCAAAAAAAAAAACAATGAGCTTTTTAATACCAATCAAAAGCAACTCTACAGAGAGCTTGATAAAAGCCATTAGAGAAAACAAACTGGGTTCTTGACAGGGATTGCTTACCCAAGTATTGGTCATACATATAGAGTGCACCAAAGAAGAATAAAAGAGATGCTGGGTGGATAAAAGATGAAAGAGAAAAATTTGATATTCCAGATACGATATTCCATACCATCAATCAAGAAGATATCACAGAAATATAATAATTGGAAGTCTCCCGGAATAGATAAGAACTTTGGTACAAGAAATTTTATTCATTGCTCAACTATTGACTCATACTCTTAACTTTCCAGAAAAAACATCAGCATACTTAATGCTGGGTTTAATATTTTTTGGTTTTTTCAGATAGCTCAGGCACATGAATTTGATCGATGATTACTAACCGATCTGACGTAAGGTGTTCTTCTGTTTCAGATAATAATAAAAGTGTTTTGATGAAATAACCTTTATTCCATATTTTCCCATAGATTAACAAATTTCTGTCATTAGGCAAACTGTCAGCTAGTTTAACAATGAGTGACTCCTCTGCATAACCTAGAAATAGTACCACCAATTTAGCAATGAACACGATAACTATATATAAAATTATTAAAAATAATTAAAATAAATTTAGATAGTAATAAACAATATTAAGAATTGCTCCAATAAAAATTAAAAAAACAAAAATTTTCAGAAGTTAAATTACAGAAAAGATTAAAATGTTTTTTTAATAGTACAGACTACAACAGAGGTCACATAATGGAAGAACTACATATATTGGGTATTTAGAAAAACTTCTCTATATTATCTTTTAAAATCCCTTCTGCTCATATTTATTAATTCATAAGGAGAATTGTGTGTTATTACCAGATACGAGAAGCACTTTAGAACTATTACAGCCTTGTTTTTCTGACAAGTAACAAATCACTAAAACCGTCTTATTCGTGTTTCATTCCTATACTTCAAAATTTATCCTTAAGAGAGGAGTTGAGATAATTATTAAGGTAAATCCAGCAAAATGTAGTTTCCTTGGATTATTCACATTCAGCCATCTCGGCTCAACCATTTCAGCAAACAAATGGCAGCTGCTATGACCAAGGACAAACCGGCAACAAGAGTTTAGTGTTTTTAAATACGATTTTTATTTCTAATTTCCAGAAAATATGATAAAGATGGTTATAGTAATTAAAGCCTCCCTGGTAGTACTTTGCGTTTGCGCTATAATAACCAACTATTACGACAAAATAATTTTAAATTCATAAATGATGTTTAAACCAACCTTGTAACATGTTTGTCGAGTGTCAACCCAGAGTTCAGGTATAATCTTATTAAATTTGCACAGTCTTTAACAGGTAAGAGAGTGTCGTTAATTTTAATGATTATATATATGTCCACATGACACTCCTCTTAAAACATGTTTTAAAGCATGCAACAATTAAACGGAGATTATGTTTCATTGTTATGCTCAGCCATGTGGCGTTTATATGGAAGAAAGTACAATATTAGTTGCATGTCGTCAGTTTACTTTTGATAATAACATTATTTAATTTGCGTTGAGAGTCGTGCTTTTTAAAGTACAACAATTTTCCAAATTCTATGTTACTTCGGATATGAAGAGATTCATCTTAGAGGCTCTGCCATTAAGCATTATACTCTGTTGAAAATCCGTCAAATAATCGTCCAGAAAAATAACTGATTCCAGAGAAAAACCAAAGAATCATAGCTTTGAACACTTTGTTGTTGTGTTTGTATGTGTGTGATTAATAGTGTCAAGGACCTTCGAGTAGTCCAGTGAATTTAGGGCTGAAACTGGACCAGAGTAAAAATTCTCAACAAGAATATCCACAACTTAAGATATAATCTCTGAAAACCTTTTTTAAGCACTTGCGGGGATAATTTTATTTTCTGTTTCTTTTTTTACAAACTTGGTAATTTAAGAAAAATATGTATTCTCGCTGTCCTATTTGGTAATATTTTTGAATGTGAAATATGAGCCCTATTTATGGTAGTGAGCAGAGAATTGGAGCCTTTTTGAGAAATCACAAAACCTGATTCATTTTCAAATTAAACAGGAGCAGCGTGTGTGCGTCAGAGATGCACGATTGTCTCGAGCTTTTTAGCATAAAAGAATGAAATTTTTCTTAAAAGTTTTTCACGTTTGGAGTACGTTGAGTAACAAGCTTAATTTTAAGCCGATGAGCAACATATGTTTCTAGTAAGATCTATTGTGAGAGAAATCAAGTATATTCCATGAATCGACATCTGAGTTGCTGAGCTCAAACGTGGAATGCGGAGAATTTCCGATGACATACCAACGATCACAGGTCCATTTCGCTCAACAAATCATAATTAATCGATTTAGTTTAAGAGAGATAACGGTATCTGATAATGAGAAAATCAGTATAAAAATACGTTATGTTTTGATAACTTCTTAAAATACGCACCATATTTCCTTAGGAAATTACGAATGTATTTTAGTACTTTATTTTCTTATAAAAAAAACGAAACAGACTTATAAAAAGATAGTAATGTTTGGTTAGGAGGCTCTTAGAAACGAATTTATGTGTTTTTTATTTCTTTCACATAGCCAATTTCCAACGAAGTGGACTATTTATTTGAAGGAGAGAGAAAACTGAAATGAAACAAAAACATATATGTTATTTAAGAGCAGAAAATGATAACTTTTTATAAATAATTAAAAGAATTTTTAGCAAGAAAAATGTAGAATTTAATATGCAGATTTTAAATTTGAGAATATTAGTTGTGTTAAAAATAAAACCTCGGGTAGTAGTATTTTTTTTAAGTTACCGTTGCAGTGCCAGATATCGTCACACTCTTTTCTCACTGGTTCTGAACTAGGAAGCAAATATGTGTTTGTATAATTATATTGCATGCGTAGCAGAGAAACCTCCTTAAAAACTTTTTGTACTAGAAAGATGTATATTCAACTATGTAATTCTGGTAAAACGTTTTAGGTTTTGCTTTTGAGTATACTATACAACTGTTCGACTCTAATCTTGTCAAGCGTTTTTCACAATTTTCCTTTACCGGTAATTGCTTGATCGAACTATTTTTTTTTCTCAACGAAGTTCTTCAACGTGAATACTTTAAGACGTTTTTGCAAAAACTGCTTATTTTTACAATTATACCAGCTAATTTTAACTAAATATTATTAGAAAATATGAACAAGTCAGATCTTTTTAAGTAATAATTTTATGAGGAAGATCGAGCTGACCAGCTTTAACAATTTGTAGCTGCCATAATCCAAAAGGCTATATTATTTAAACTTGGAAATGAGTACTAAAAAAGTTGCTTTCATCTTTTTCTTTAGAAAAACTGAGATCTTTAATAATATGCTGTAGGTGTAATATTTTTGTCAACGAGACAAATGATCAGTTTTTTTTATATATAGTGAATATATATACATATATATATATATATATATATATATATATATATATATATATATATATATATATATATATATATATATATATATATATATATATATATATATATATATATATATATATATATAATATATATATATATATATATATATATATATATATATATATATATATATATATATATATAATATATATAATATATACAAACGTTATATATATATATATATGTATATGTATATATATATATATATATATATATATATATATATATATACATTAAAATTCCGGGTTTCAATCTGTTCGTCTAACAAGGAATTTGCACGACGTTTTGCCAAAATCTCATTTGGCATTTTCAAGTACTACTGGATACTGTGATCTTGCTGCTGCTGCCTGTCGAAGCTAATTTCGTTTCGTTAGCTCGTTAGCTCGATTCGCTCGTTCGTTAGTTACGGGGCGGATTGAAACTCGGAATTTTAATGTAATACAGTCCACCATCCGTGAAAACTTCTATTGTAACATATATATATATATATATATATATATATATATATATATATATATATATATATATATATATGATCGTTTCCGTAAATTGTTAGTAAGTTAAATCGTTCCTTGGACTTTGGACCTCTAGAAACCATTATTTACGGCTGAACATGATTTTTTTAAGAACTTTTTTTTACAGTTCAATATGCAGATTTTTGCGAAAAAAAAATAGAAAAACTAGCTAAATTGCTGTAAAAAAAGCGTCAAAAATCAATATATAATGTATGGTATTATAAATTTATCCATACGATTTATTGAAATTATTTATTGTGAATCCTGATAATGTTTTCATCTTTTATATAATGGCGATTTTTGACCATTCTTTGTCCATTCTATATCTTTTAGTGAAATTAAGGTCCAGGTAAACTTTCCTTATATTCTTGGAGCAGCTGACTTCGAATTTGTACTTTCTTGATATTAGGATATCGTTTCCAAGATATGATCAGGCAAAAAATGGCCATTATGTAAAAGAGGAAAACGTCATCAAGATTCACGATGAATAATTTTCAATAAATCGCACGGATAAACTTATAATACAGTACATTATACATATATTGATTTTTAGACGCTTTTTACGGCAATTTAGCGAGTTTTTTTTTTCCAGTTTTTTTGGTACATTTTTTCCGCAAAAATTTGCATATTGAGCTGTAAAAAAAAAAGTTCTTAAAAAAGTTGTGTTCAGCCGTAAATAATGGTTTCTGGAGGCCCAAGGAACGACTTAAATTGGGTCTAATGAGTGTCACTTTCAAAAAAAAAATATATTTTTTAAACCGCTAACATACCCATAATTTACGGAAATGCTTATATATATGATTTTTTATAATAGACAGCTCTTCCCATTACCAACTGATAAATATTTCATAAATCGCTATTTTTGAAAGTTAAAAGACTTTTTAAAATATAAAAATTCGTTATTTTGTTTTCGTACTGTTAATATGACTTATTAATATAGCGCTCGCGAAAGCCTAATAGAAAAAGTGCTGGGAAGTAATTAACATTTGAAAAAAAGCGGAAATTAACTTAATTGTACCGAATTGTAAAATAAGTCATTGGTAATGTGAAATTCTGAGCTTCGTATATATTATAAATAAGAAATAAGTTATTTTTCTCAAATCACTCTATAATTATATCTCTTTATATATATATATAATATATATATATATATATATATATATATATATATATATATATATATATATATATATATATATATACTATACCACTCTTATTAACACTGGAAATAATCCAAAAAGAATACAACACCTATTCCTTGAGCACGTACACACATTTATGTAAATTACTTTAAGAAAACGAACTAAAAAAGAAATAAAATCATACCTAAATATAATTCTTTTACATGCCGCTTTTTTAGTAATATTATTCAGTTCCTAACTTTAGCCAATGTTTTCCATTAACATAATTAAAGATCACTCAAATCTAAATAATAATTTACCGCTTTCCCAGACGATCAATTAACATAATGTTTTCATATTTCGTTTTAAATTATCTTAACGTTGTTAAAAGCATATTTAAATTTTTATTCTGGAAAAATGTACTTAAATAGAGAGGTTAACTACAAAGTCAAAAGGAAACATGTCAGAAAAGAATATGGAAAAATAGAAATAAAAATGTACGCAAATCCTTAGGCAAAGATTCGAAAAGACGTTTCTAATATTATATTTTATTTATGATTTCTTTTTGAAGCAAATTTCTTAAAGCTTTGAGATTTTGCTTGCAGAAAATGCTTCATTTACACGACAGAATAATATTTTGTGTGTTATTTTAAAATTTAATATTATTAGCCTATTGAAATATGTCTCCGCTTGTGTGGAAAAATGTGGTAATCCATTTTCTTAATAAAAAGACCCTGTATGTACGTGGCGATGTCATATCGGATCATTTAATTTAAAGTTATTAACTAAATTTTTCAAGATTTATTATTTTAATGTTAATGATTTAGATTAATGATTTAAGTTTTTAACAATACTGATAAAGAGATACTAGTAAAAGAGTTTTCCTAAAAGCTGGAAATACTACACTCTCTATGCTACATTCCGATATCTTTCTTGTTTTTTTTTGGGCGATAATCATTGTTAGAGACCGGAATACATTCTAACTAAAATAAAGTACCTCATTTATCGTTCTGAATTTAAAATTAGAAAAAGCAATAAAATCTAGAAAATAATATTAACTCTTAATCATGGATAGTTAGTACTTGCCTGCTTACAAAAGGAAATATTAGTAAAAGAAATATTCGCTTTTGCCATTTAAAGTGCAAGTAATTTAAGCATTAACAATCTGCTGGAAAGGACCGCAATCTCCAGCTTTGCGGATGACAGTACGCTTATTTTTTCAGTTACTTTTTGAAGCCTCGAAAATCGGCTATTCGTGCCAATATTCACAGACAGTAAGAAGCCGTTCAGCCTAACAAAGACGTAGAAGAAATTATATCTTGGTGTGATACCAAACAAGTAGAATTTATGGCTACAAAAAAACCCAAGCAGCAATTTTTTCTAAAAAAGTGATCCTGGCGAAACTCGAGATAATTATATCCGAATACTCTATTCTTCTAGTATCGTCATTTAATTTACTGGGTTAACTTGAGAGCAAATCTAAAAATCTTGCATGAATAGCAAGCAGAGTTTTATTTCGAACTAGCATGCTTTACACTTCACAACGTTGTATAGTAATTTGACATCTCTGCTTATATTTCCATAAAACAAAAAATATTATATCCTGTTGAGACGGGAAGGTAAGAGATTAAAACAAATTTAATTAATAGTAATTTCATAAATTACACAATCTATATATATATGTACATATATATATATATATATATATATATATATATATATATATATAATATACAGTCAGTCCAAAAAATCTCCTGTTTTCTATACTATTATTCTGTTATGTTTAAC
>CM032447.1:192961536-192965544 GCA_019049505.1 Pachyrhynchus sulphureomaculatus | reverse complement strand
TATATATATATTATATATATATATAATACATTAAAATTCCGGGTTTCAATCTGTTCGTCTAACAAGGAATTTGCACGACGTTTTTGCCAAAATCTCATTTGGCATTTTCAAGTACTACTGGATACTGTGATCTTGCTGCTGCTGCCTGTCGAAGCTAATTTCGTTTCGTTAGCTCGTTAGCTCGATTCGCTCGTTCGTTAGTTACGGGGCGGATTGAAAACTCGGAATTTTAATGTAATACAGTCCACCATCCGTGAAAACTTCTATTGTAACATATATATATATATATATATATATATATTATATATAATATATATATATATATATATATATGATCGTTTTCCGTAAATTGTTAGTAAGTTAAATCGTTCCTTGGACTTTGGACTCTAGAAACATTATTTACGGCTGAACATGATTTTTTTAAGAACTTTTTTTTACAGCTCAATATGCAGATTTTTGCGAAAAAAATAGAAAAACTAGCTAAATTGCTGTAAAAAGCGTCAAAAATCAATATATAATGTATGGTATTATAAATTTATCCATAGGATTTATTGAAATTATTTATTGTGAATCCTGATAATGTTTTCATCTTTATATAATGGCGATTTTTGACCATTCTTTGTCCATTCTATATCTTTTAGTGAAATTAAGGTCCAGGTAAACTTTCCTTATATTCTTGGAGCAGCTGACTTCGAATTTGTACTTTCTTGATATTAGGATATCGTTTCCAAGATATGATCAGGCAAAAAAAATGGCCATTATGTAAAAGAGGAAAACGTCATCAAGATTCACGATGAATAATTTCAATAAATCGCACGGATAAACTTATAATACAGTACATTATACATATATTGATTTTTAGACGCTTTTTACGGCAATTTAGCGAGTTTTTCCATTTTTTTCCGCAAAAATTTGCATATTGAGCTGTAAAAAAAAAGTTCTTAAAAAAGTTGTGTTCAGCCGTAAATAATGGTTTCTGGAGGCCCAAGGAACGACTTAAATTGGGTCTAATGAGTGTCACTTTCAAAAAAAAAAAAAATATATTTTTTAAACCGCTAACATACCCATAATTTACGGAAATGCTTATATATATGATTTTTTATAATAGACAGCTCTTCCCATTACCAACTGGATAAATATTCATAAATCGCTATTTTTGAAAGTTAAAAGACTTTTTAAAATATAAAAATTCGTTATTTTGTTTCGTACTGTTAATATGACTTATTAATATAGCGCTCGCGAAAGCCTAATAGAAAAAGTGCTGGGAAGTAATTAACATTTAAAAAAAAAGCGGAAATTAACTTAATTGTACCGAATTGTAAAATAAGTCATTGGTAATGTGAAATTCTGAGCTTCGTATATATTATAAATAAGAAATAAGTTATTTTTCTCAAATCACTCTATAATTATATCTCTTTATATATATATATATATATATATATATATATATATATATATATATATATATATATTATATATATATATATATATAACTATACCACTCTTATTAACACTGGAAATAATCCAAAAAGAATACAACACCTATTCCTTGAGCACGTACACACATTTATGTAAATTACTTTAAGAAAAACGAACTAAAAAAAGAAATAAAAATCATACCTAAATATAATTCTTTTACATGCCGCTTTTTTAGTAATATTATTCAGTTCCTAACTTTAGCCAATGTTTTCCATTAACATAATTAAAGATCACTCAAATCTAATAATAATTTACCGCTTTCCCAGACGATCAATTAACATAATGTTTTCATATTTCGTTTTTTTAAATTATCTTAACGTTGTTAAAAGCATATTTATTAAATTTTTATTCTGGAAAAAAATGTACTTAAATAGAGAGGTTAACTACAAAGTCAAAAGGAAACATGTCAGAAAAGAATATGGAAAAATAGAAATAAAAATGTACGCAAATCCTTAGGCAAAGATTCGAAAAGACGTTTCTAATATTATATTTTATTTATGATTTCTTTTTGAAGCAAATTTCTTAAAGCTTTGAGATTTTGCTTGCAGAAAATGCTTCATTTACACGACAGAATAATATTTTGTGTGTTATTTTAAAATTTAATATTATTAGCCTATTGAAATATGTCTCCGCTTGTGTGGAAAAAATGTGGTAATCCATTTTCTTAATAAAAAGACCCTGTATGTACGTGGCGATGTCATATCGGATCATTTAATTTAAAGTTATTAACTAAATTTTTCAAGATTTATTATTTTAATGTTAATGATTTAGATTAATGATTTAAGTTTTTAACAATACTGATAAAGAGATACTAGTAAAAGAGTTTTTCCTAAAAGCTGGAAATACTACACTCTCTATGCTACATTCCGATATCTTTCTTGTATTTTTTTTTTGGGCGATAATCATTGTTAGAGACCGGAATACATTCTAACTAAAATAAAGTACCTCATTTATCGTTCTGAATTTAAAATTAGAAAAAGCAATAAAATCTAGAAAATAATATTAACTCTTAATCATGGATAGTTTAGTACTTGCCTGCTTACAAAAAGGAAATATTAGTAAAAGAAATATTCGCTTTTGCCATTTAAAGTGCAAGTAATTTAAGCATTAACAATCTGCTGGAAAGGACCGCAATCTCCAGCTTTGCGGATGACAGTACGCTTATTTTTTTCAGTTACTTTGAAGCCTCGAAAATCGGCTATTCGTGCCAATATTCACAGACAGTAAGAAGCCGTTCAGCCTAACAAAGACGTAGAAGAAATTATATCTTGGTGTGATGTACCAAACAAGTAGAATTTATGGCTACAAAAACCCAAGCAGCAATTTTTTCTAAAAAAGTGATCCTGGCGAAACTCGAGATAATTATATCCGAATACTCTATTCTTCTAGTATCGTCATTTAATTTACTGGGTTAACTTGAGAGCAAATCTAAAAATCTTGCATGAATAGCAAGCAGAGTTTTATTTCGAACTAGCATGCTTTACACTTCACAAACGTTGTAAAGTAATTTTGACATCTCTGCTTATATTTCCATAAAACAAAAAATATTATATCCTGTTGAGACGGGAAGGTAAGAGATTAAAACAAATTTAATTAATAGTAATTTCATAAATTACACAATCTATATATATATGTACATATATATATATATATATATATATATATATATATATATATATATATTACAGTCAGTCCAAAAAATCTCCTGTTTTCTATACTATTATTCTGTTATGTTTAACTAATTAATTGGAACTATGAGACAACATGTTTAAATTTATATTTGAAACTTAGCCAACAAACGAATAATTTTCAGCAATACTTTATAATCTGTCACTTGTTACTAGTAATTTTGCAGTAGGTTTTTCAAAGCAGTATTAAAAAAGAGCGAGGGAAATTGGAATTTAAAATTCCATTTCAAGTTCGAAAGATCATAACTCATTTGTGTAAAGCTCGAAAATCGTACAGAAATATAGGAAAAAATTGTTAAAAAGTTACATGCTACTATTTAGTACCTTGTAAACCAGTATAAATTTACGGGTTCCTATAAATTCGACCACGCTCCGGTCGTCCCAAGAAACTGACTCCACGTGAAGGGGCCAGTATTGTTAGAAAAATAATTATAGACTCCAAGAAAAGTGTACCAAAATTAAAAGAAGTACGGGAACTATTTTTGAAAAATGTTTGTTTACGAACAGTGAGAAATTGTTTACACAGGGCAGGCTATAAGGGATGTGCAGCCAGGAAGAAGCCGTTAATTTCGAAAAACTAATCGCCAATAGCGGTTAGCTTTTGTTAGGAAATACTGTACTAAACCTAATGAATTTTGAGAATCCGTAATCTTTAGTGATGAAACTAAAATTAACCTTTTTGGGTCTGATGGCAGAACTAAAGTTTGGAGAAGGAAGAATACTACATTTTGAGAGACAATTCAAGAGAAAGTGTCCAAAAATTAGCACTCGAAAAAATGAAACATTTTCCAACAGAACAATGATCCGAAACCGCAAACTTGGTCCGAGAATGGATAATCCA
>CM032447.1:192916536-192954036 GCA_019049505.1 Pachyrhynchus sulphureomaculatus | reverse complement strand
TTAGACGAAATGTTGAAACTCGGAGTGACATCGTCTATGCTTTGACAGTAGAAAGCTCAACGAGGTCAGCAAATTTGATAACTATCCCTTACCGAACATCGACAGAATTTTGACATCACTCAGGAATGCTAAGTATGTATCCTCGATAGATCTTAGAAAGGCTTTCTGGGCAAATTCCTTTGGACAAATCCTCTAAGGAAAAGACCGCTTTTGCAGTAGTAGGCCGAGGTCTATTTCAGTTCGTCACTATGCCGTTTGGTCTAAAAGAACGCTGCTCAAACTCAGCAACGGTTAGTAGACGCTATATTCGGTCCGAAATATGAGCCACATATTTTTACCTATCTCGATGATATTTTAGTAACATCGGAAGACTTCGGATCGCATATTCGCTTACTTAAAGAAGTAAAAGATAAATTGAAAGAGGCCGGACTGACGATAAATTTGAGCAAATGTGATTTTTTTAAAACTTCTCTAAAGTTTTTTAGGCTATATTGTAGGCTCAAATTCCTTGCGTACCGATCCGGATAAAGTAGCAAGCATGGTTAACTATGCGAGACCTACTAATACTACGGAAGTTAAGCGCTTCGTAGGAATGTGTTCATGGTACAGACGTTTTATCGAGAATTTTTCTACCTTGTTGTCGCCTATTAATGATCTGTTTTGAAAGGACGAAAAAAAGGACAATCGATAGATTGGACAAAGGCAGCCGAAGAATCTTTATAAAGATTAAAGAGCTATTGGTTTCAGCTCCCATTTTATCCCAACCAGATTTTTCCCAACAGTTTTATATTTCTAGTGATGCTTCTAATACCGGTTTAGGGGGCGTCCTAACACAGAAAATCAATGGTGAGGAAAGAGTGATAGCGTATGCCAGTAGAACTTTATCAAGGGCTGAACGTAACTATTCGGTTGTTGAAAAAGAATGTTTTCTTGGCGATGCGTTTTGACATCGTAAACTTTGTGAGGACTTGTGAAGTATGTGGAGCGCAGAAATCTCCAAATACACTACCTATGGGACTGATGGGAAAGAGAGAAAACGGTTAATTACCCTTTTCAAGTCATAGCAGCTGATCTAGTAGGTCCATTTCCACGTTCAAAACAAGGAAATAGATGACTTTTCGTAATTTCTTGCTGGTTAACAAGTATACCGTGTTATTTCCTTTGAAAAGCTCTAAAGCCGAATGCTTTTTGAAAATTTTAGAAAACGATATTTTCTAATCCACGGAGTTTCATCGCTTTCGATATGCGATAACGGTACTCAGTTTACTTCTGAGTGTCTTAAGAGCTTAAGTGAGACATATAGTTCTAACATACGTTTCAATCCCGTGTGCCCTCTACAATAATTTCGTTGAAAGTAATATTCGTTGATTCACGTGATAATTCGGAATAAAGGAATTTCAAAGATTCAAACACGAAGTAACCGGGTTTACACCGTCTTTCTTAGTTTACGGCAGACATATACCTCTGTCTGGATCGTATTATAAAAATTTAGATTTGGATGTCAATGTTGACAGCGAAATAATTCCGGGTAACAGGGGTACGTACGCCGAAAAGGGTTTAAAAGATATTTTCACCGACGTGCGTAGTAGGATACATAAGGCTTATGAACGGAACAGTAAGTCTTACAACCTTAGGAAAAGGGATTTTGCCTTTAATATAGGTGATCACGTTTGGCGAAAAAATAAAATTCTTTCCAGTGCAAGCAGATAAATTCACATCTAAGTTGGTACCTAAGTATGTGCATTGCGTGATAAGAGAAAAGATTTTCAGACTTAGTTTATGGTTTGGTTAATTTAAATGGGACTAAAATAGGACGATGGCATATTAAAGACTTAAAACCATTCAATGAACCTAACCCTAATGAAAGTTTTTGTCAGAAGAAGAATAATTTATATTTACATTATCTTAATTGCTTAACTTTATTTTTTTTTGATGTTGCTCTGTAGAGGTGACGACCTCGTTTTTTTTGACTGTTATAAAAGTTGAGCAGAGAATAGCTTACTTTTATTGTTTAGTGCTAAGGTTTTGGGTACTGATCATATCCAAACTTAGGTTGATTGTAGTTGATGTTTAGCATCGACTCAGCTGTTGCGAGCTTGCGAAAAAGTCACACTCAGGATATATCATAAGACTGGTATGTCGGTGGTCGCGGGATTTGATTTGCTTATGACCCCAAATAATATCCAGTTCTTGACACTTGGAAGCGAAATTTTGATTAGAGGCAAATCCAAGGTGATCTTGAGTTAGGACAAGCGCAAGATGTAGCTCGTGTAGTGTGATGTAGTAGAGTCAAAAATTTCTATGAGCAATTTCAAAGTTTGTTTTACCCGAGTGGGTGTATTTCTATTACCTTAGTGGTATATGTTGGGTGCAATTAAGAGTAAATTGATTTTGGTTTATCCAGTAAGTCAAAGACTTGGATTATTTTGATTTAGATCTTCTTCTGAATTGACAAACTGAGGGTATTTTCTATTTTTTTTCAGAGCCGTTTAAACGTTACCTTTGAGTCAATAATTTTTTTAAAATTTTTTTGCATGGACTCATAGGCGTATGTTGAGTTTTTTCGGTTCACTATCAGATTGATAGAAAATTGAAGTTCTGCAGGAGAACTAAAGGCTGATCATTTACAAGAGATGAGAGCAGACTAAGACAGTCGTTTCACAAAAAATGATCAAAATCTGATACCGAGATGAGAACCTTGTCAAGAGAGGCTAAGCGCAGTGAAGGAAGATTCCTAACCGAATTTTTAGATTTCCAAGAGGTAATCTAGGAGAGTTTGGGCTGACAGAAAACGGTTATGCCTGATACCTGTAGCAGTTTCTTCTAGAGGCTATTGTCCTAGGGAGACGATTAACACCATGATCGAATATTTAAGCTGTCAACGATGTTTTCTTTCATTGTTTCTGATTAAGCTGGAAAAGCTCTTGTCGTCTTCAAAAGTTTGTTGCGTTGCCACCAAAAATTTGAGAAATTTTTGCTTCATGTAGCTTTTTAAGCTCATTTTCGTTTTTTAAAAAATTTCGTTAGAAGCTTGGTTAAGTCAACCTTGTAAACCTTTTAGGTTGTATCCCATGAGTTATCTGTTTTTACAGGCTGTGATGCACCGGGTGCTAACAGATGCCGTTACGTCGTTTGGCAGGGAGTTAGTCTTCCTGACGAACAGACTGATTGGAAGGGTAGTCTATGGGGGGTGAACGTTTGACCTTTGGGACCTTTAGGGGTTTTGTTACCCAATGGTTATTTCTATTTGAACCAAGGGAGAGCCTAGCTACTGTAGTCGACCTCAGCTCCAATTAGCCTATTAGTGGTGACAGGCTGTTGGCAGTAGTGTGTTTCGGAACACCCTATTGATTAAATTTTTTTTGACTTATGGTGGTGTGGTAGACACCGTTTCAGTTTTAGTGGATGCTATAATCTACTCCCTTTTGTTGGTGGACACCAGGGTCACCATTTCCGTATTTTATTGTCTCCACCTTTCAGTATATCGTGGTGAGGTTGTTGTCTCCTGTTATGTGGGATGGATTGAATGTTTTTCGTTGTTGTTCTAGGGCGAGACCAGTACACGAGGGGTTCTTCATGCAACTTGAAGAGGCGCAATGCTGGTTAAGTTTTATGTCTCTGTGTAGCCACCCTGAAGAATGACGGAGGGCGTTTCTTCTGGCTCATGTTTTCTAGGCAGATTTGTCACTTTGGTGCGATGTGCCCGAAGATTTGATTAGCTTTTGCTAAGAGCTTTCACCAAGCTCAGTATGGAGTTATCATAACCAAGAGTTTGGGATTTGAACTCCTGTAGTATATATTTCTGTATATATTTCTGTATATATTTCGGTGTATGTTGGTTGCCTGAGGGCATGTGCTCAAAATGTGTTGATTTTGAGTCGTTTTGTTTATGGACTCCCATATATAGGATTATGACTTTAGGGAGGTCCCTATTTCGAGACTTGCTGTCTCATATAGTTATGTTGGGAATGTTTCCTAGAATGTTAGTTGTGCGCAGACTAATCATTCTGTTCTTTGTGAACATTGCTTTTTGAAGCAGGATCATTCATTTTGGTGAATTTTAGCTTTTATGGCTATTCACTGTATTTAGAGTGAATTTTTAGCTTTTATAGCTATTCACTGTGCCTATAGTGATATTGTTAACTTTTATAGCTGCTCACTATGTTAATGGCGAGATTGTTCTTTTAGAACGCAGGCTTTGTGTAGTCGAGGACTATTTACAGAGTGTTTTCGCTTGGCGAGGAGCCGAGGTTTTTTCTGGCGATATACCAGAGTGTTTTGTTGGCGATGAGCTGACGTGTTTTCTGGCGATCAACCAGAGCGTTTTTCCCCTGGCGACTTTAGCATGTCTGGATGTCTTTAGGACGTCGACATTGCGTTTTAGAGTGCAATTATCTGGCGATCAACCAGAGCGTTTTCCCTAGCGATTTTAGCATGTCTAGATGTCTTAGGACGTCGACATTGCGACGTAGAGTGCGATTATTTTCTGAGTGCGACTAGTAGTGATACTAGATTTGGAGATTTGTTCTCTTAGCGATGAGCTAGAGCATTGATGGCGATTTTTTCCCGAGCGTTTTTTGTCTGGATATTTATCCAGATAATTTTTTTTTTTGGCCTTGTGCTAAATGGTCCGACAAGACTTTTCCCTTTTTAGTGTAAGTGTTTGCACTAGAATCATTTTTTTTTATTTTTTTTCGCTATTTAAGAATTTTTATAAATTTCTTTTGCTGAAATAGAAAATTTTCAGACAATCCTTAAAAGATTTTAAGGGGGGTGTTCATATTTTTATTTCAGTTCACTTTTTTGATTTAGACAAGAGTCTAGACAAAGTTATATTTTTTGTTTTGGTAACAATAACAGAGCTGATTCTTTTATATAAGAAGACCGCGATTGTTATTTCGGAAAGGTATTTCCTATGTTCATGCAAGGATTTTTATTTACTTTTTGATGTACTCAACCTTAGTGTTTAATTAAGTTAAGTCTAGTTATAAGATTTTTGTGTACATGCAAAGATTTTTCATTTGGTTTTCATTGTACTTAATATTAGTGCTTAATTGAATTAAGTCTAGTAGTAAGGTCCGAGTTTGTACTTTTGTTTTAAGTTCTGACCTTAGTATTAAGTGATAGTGTACCACTTTGTACCTTTTCATAAGTAGCCTAAGTTTAATAGACTAGTGTAGTCTATTTCTTTTTGGAAGGGGGTAAATGTAACATTCATTTTTTTCCTAGATTTTAAGACCATGTAATGTTACTGATTTTTCCATTTTCAAATTGTACTTATTTTCATTTTTTGTATCGAACGGTATATTAAACAGTAAAGTTCCAAGACGTTCGGTATATACGGTGTTGTGCGGGTTCCTGACCGAACCTCTCGCTACGCCGCGATTGGTGAAATGTTTGATCCGCAGTTTTGATTGGAGCGTCGTGATATTACAGGCAAAAGTCGCACGATTATTTAAGGCTTCCGCAGCAGAGCTTGAATCGTGGCTGTTGTTTTCCATCTAGCCGCAGCCAGGCTATTTACCATCTAGCCGACAGGCTAAATTTTCATGAGAGTCGCCAAGTAGGCTTCCTTCGACTGAGCTAAAGAAAATCAAAGCTCAGAACAACCATCATGTGACCTAATTACCCGTTTCTTAAAATAAAAGCCGTAAGTGTTTGCTAAGAAAAAAAAGTGTGAAATCGGGCGTAGTCCATCAAAACAGGAATAAGAACAGTAAGTCAACAAAACTTCCTTCAATAGACTTATCCCGGAGTAGTGCCTTAACTACAATTTAAAACAGACTAAAAAGTGAAGTGTGTAAAGCACGACTTTTCGTCTTCGGGGGTTATAATAGTTTAAAATTTTAAATGTAACAACAACTAGTTAGGCTAGAATTTTTTTTGGTAAAACCGCAAACGTTAGAACTTTTTAATTTAAAAAAAAATACATGAATAAATTTCTCTTTTTTTGTTGATTAAAGCTAGTGTCTCACTGAATACCTATCCTACTTTTCAGGGCAAGAACGGCTGTACCAAACTGATTTTTTTTTGTTTACCAACAATACTTTCCTTCAGCATTTTGCCATTTTTTTAGCTGAAGTTAGATCCTTTCTATTTTAAAATGGATGGTGCCCAAAAATTTGGTACAGCTAAAGCCTTTAAAAAAAATAGAAATTAATTCCAAAAAGACGTAAGAAAATTATCTCTTACCCATATCTCTCTACCAAGGAAAACTGAGCTAGTGTGTGTTTAATTTCTTTAGTTCTTTTAAAATCGGGGTTCACTCAATTCAGTATCAGAAATTAAAGCGGGGTAAGTTCCAATGTTACAAAGTGACGCAATGAACGTGGGGCGCAATTAAAGACTTTTTCATAGGCAACAAAATTGCGCTCAAGCGTGGGACAAACAACTTCTCACAGGGTACAAAAAAAGATGCCTCAAACTGAAAACACCTTTTCATAAGTTACAAAATTCCGCCCAAGCTTGGGACAATTTTCACACATTACAATATATATATATATATATATATATATATATATATATATATATATATATATATATATATATATATATATAATATATATATATATACATGTATATATACATATATATATATATATATATATATATATATATATATATATATATATATATATATATATATATATATATATTTCCGTGTGGATCCCAGCAGGAGACGTATTGACATATGATAGAACAGTCAAAATATTTTGCTAAACGATGGCCTTTGATCTAATTTTTGTAATTGATTATTATATACATATACATAATTATATATATATATATATATATATATATATATATATATAATATATATATATATATATATATAGGATGATATAATATATATATATATATATATATATATATATATATATATATTCTTAAATCCAAATAATGTAAATGAAGCTTCTAAAACAAATAATTCATTAGCAAAATTTATTGAAGATGAATTAGAACAAAAAAATCTGATGTTTTTCAGTTAACTTGGAAGTTATATCCTAAAATTTATATAAGCCAGACAGGACGTTCTTTCATCGTTCGAATTCCTGAGCATGAAATAAGTTATTTAAAAAATAATACCGATTTAGCTTATAGCAACCATTTAATAGATAAAATTCACCTTTTCGATGATAATTTCACCATTCTGCACATAGAGAGGCACAGAATTAAATATGTTAGAAAACCTGAAAATAGACCGTATCAAAAACACAGTTCTTGTCTTGAACCAACAAAATGATACCTGCCTCGCTAATACTATTTCAGCTTTGTTAAATTTGTATAATCATTTTGAAAAGTTTATAATATATATTTATTTACTATGTAACATTACATTTTTTCCTAGATTTTCAGATCATGTTACGACACTGTTTTTTCTCCCTATAATTTATATTTGTATTACTTTTTTATATATATTGCGGTGATTTCAATTTTTGAGCAGTGTAGCCTAAAACAGTGTTTTAAATTTTTGAGCAGTTTAATTTAAACCGGCAGTGTGTAGCGCGTGTTGCCGACTTGACTTATTTAGTTCGCATTGAATGCGTCGAGAGGCGTTCCGGAAGTGAATAGGAAGGGACAAAGATATTTAAGCAGCCATTTCGAATTTTTAAGGACTTTTTCCACCATGAAGCAGTAGTGGCTTTTTCCACCATGAAGCAGTAACGGCTTTGTTTCGCCAGTAGGCCGTAGTGGTTTCTTCTCCAGCACTCCAGAGTATTTTTTTTCTCAGTGATGTAGTAGTGCAGTAACGGTTTGTAGCTCTCAAGTTTAAGGCCTTTTTTCTTTCTTGAAATATCCTGCTCATCCTCAGGCATTCAGTCAAAGTGTTTAGCAACCCAAATGAAACTAGGATGGTAGTGGCTGAGACAATATTTTTATGAGAATCGCACCTGGAGAGGCCAAGTAACTTATGGAAAACCCACGAGGAGAAACCAATCGTAAGTTATAAGCACACCAGTCTAAAAATCTCACTTCCTGTAGACAAGTGTGTTTCCAACGACTACTCAACACGTGTAATTCGCGGAGTTAATTTCACAAACTTTTAAAATCGTGTTTTATCAAGCCTTTTATTAAAAACTTAATAATCTTAATTTAAAGACTCTATCCCATATTGTACACTCTTCTAGCTTAAGGGATTTTTATTTAGTAGATGTAATTTTAAGAGTGTAATAAAGTTAGGAATTTTTATTTTGTTAATAAATATACCCTTCTTTATTTAAATGTGTAGCGTTTCACTAAGCTCCTGCTCTTTCTTTCAGGACGCACAGGTTGTAATATACTTAATCTTATTTTAACAACTAAATAACTCCTTAGTATTTTTTTCATTTCTTGAGCTGAAATTAGATTTCTTTTATTCAACCAAAAAAAAAAATTTTAAAACAACTATAGAGACTATTTTCGAAAGACGTACAAAAATTGTCTCTTATCCATATTCTCAATCAAAAAAAAAATGAGCTAGAGTTTCTTTAGTTCTTTCAGTATTAATATCCACTCAACCCATTCTCAGAAATTAAGAGATACATAAGGGCAAATAACGACTTCTATTTAATAAATAAAATATTTATTAAAAATAAAGAAAGTTGGAATTATACAAAATAGCGCTCCAACGTGAGGCTATAAAAATGGCCCCGCTTCTAGAGGCTATAACTACTATTGACATAATTAGCGTAAACGTAATTATATACTTATGATTAAGAACGTAATTGTAAATACCGTAGGGAGGCGTAAATCAGAAGAAGTTACTGTGTAACAAAATGCGTCATGCTTAAATGTGAAAAGTGGAACTGACAAAAATAGTCCATCATTACATTATACAAATTTATGGAATTAACCGATAGTTTATCGAAATCTATTCTAAATTAGTAAGAATTTCCCTTAATATTTTAATCACCTTGCCGATGGTATGGACAGAACTGTGTCTTCTTTAGATGACTTACGACTATCATGTAGTGGTTGTAAGTCATCTGAAGAAGGCAGAGTTCTGTCGAAATGAGAGAAACGCTTTAAAATAGCTAGTTTTAAAAAGAAGCTAAAAATAACTATCTAGTCTGATTAACCACCAGACTAACATATTTTGAAATATACTATAGATCGGCAAAAATATAAAATATACTGCCAAGAAGAATGCTGAAAATATTTTCTACGTCTGATTGATAAGTGACAATCTGTACGAAAATAACTTAAAAAGAAAGCAAAGAAAGAAAAATTCCTTTTCTGCTTTTAGATTGCTTTAAAGGAATACGGAAACAACAATTCGCTATAGAGAACGTAAAAAGAAATAAAGAAAACGGATTCGGCATTTCACTTATTTCGCAAAACTTTTTCTTTTTCCCCCTTACGCATTTTCACTACTTCAAATTCGTGATAACCGCAGTTTATTGGAGTATAATGTGTTCTGTAAAAGGTTGGTTATATAAACTGGGGTGACGTCTTTTAGCAATTTTCTTTGATAAATAAAATAATTTTCTATATACGTATGCAAATGTACCGAAAAAAATTATAAGTTTTATAAAATATCGTTGACTATGTTGGCCACACTCTCCAGGAACTGTTGAAAAAAACTCAGGATTCACAGTCTTTTTACTAATCTGAAGAATAACCGTCTTAAATTATGTAATCTCTTCTAGGCAGCTAGAATACAAGTTGCTTAATATTTAGTGTTATGTCACGTTGATCAACAATTTTATGAATTACATGATAATATAAAAATATCATTATTTATATTTTACCACAACTTGTCAATAATATTAGGATGATGCATAATTATTTGGCTTTTTTAAACAGTATTTGTTATGTGAAACAAGACAGTAAAAAGTGCATTCAAAACTTGTTTACTAGATTATTCTGAAATATATTTACAATCTAGGGAAATAACGCTTCTTCTTTGAAGAAAGGCCTGTTTCCGCTTTCCAGACTTGGAAATCGGTGACGAGCTAATTCAACTCCTAGATCTGCCATTTTTTCGGAGATGAATTGACGTGGAATGTGTGGGGGACTGTCTTAGAAAGTATGGCGGATGATGGAGTTGTTTTCGTCCCCTCGTCGCGAGGTTCTTTTACGCGGTGTTTGAACATTAAGGGGGGGAATAAAACAGTCGAGCGAGGCGAGACAAACGTCACTGAAATTTTTAAATTGTCTTTTAACGTTTTTGTCCATGATTACCCATTCCTGATGCCGATCGTTGTCATTTCATCAGTAGGAGTAACCGTTAAAAATAATCTCCCAATGGATGTTTTCTTATCTTCTTCCAACGAACACCTTTTGGAATGTAAATGGGTGTTTGTTTCTGAGAAATGTAAGCTTTTTTCTTTTAAGGTTTTTAAGAGTTGTCTAGACTTGTCTTCAGTTACAATATTTTTTAGGAAAGGCGACTATTCATTTCTCTAAAGAAGGACGGTGAATTTTTAAACTCGGTACGCTTTGCCGTTATCTGAGAGCTACTACGATACTCAGCCGGCCAGTTTTCACACCAGCATTTTGAGACAGCAAATACAGAATACTCGATGTTGCATAATTTGCCAAGACAACCCAGAAATACCTGGCAGCATTCTTCAATACTCGAAATATGACTCAGTTGCTGTTAAATGGTGAATGAATAAGATTTATCAGCATACATTTTTACTTGAACATGAACATATGTATCCATAGAGTATATAATATGAGTCAGAAAAAAGGTAGGAGAGGAAAAAAAATAGCCATAACTTATTTAATAAGTCTTTAAGAAAGCTTCTTTGAAAGAAAAAAGAAAAACGACTAAAATCTAAGAGTTTGTAGATAAAGCAATATTGTCAGAGGAAGATCTCTTAAGCAATTCTTTTTCACTTCAATAATTGTCAGTTCTGAAGGTTATTTTTATTAAATAAATATAGAGAGTTTAAATTTTTTCTAATAAAACCATATAATTTAATTCTGGTAGGCATGTAAGCTATTATATTTGTTTTAACTTATTCGACACAGTAATTTGTGATGAGTCGAATACTACGGTTCAAAACTTTATGTATTGTATACATTGAAATTAAAATGACAAGCATCAGAAACTTTATTACAATGCTCAGAATTTATCAAAGCATTATAATATAACAAATAACGTAATATTATTCTTATGTGTTTATATATTAGAACGACTGAGTTCAGGGAAGCTAGAATATTGTAGAAAATTAATAATTATTAACTGGCGTGTTTCTATAGTAAATATTATATTAGTTTCCTTTTGTTTGTGTTACAAAATTGCTGTAAATCAGTAAATTCAGAAATTGGCGTAATATCTTTATAAAATTCTGGTTTCATCACTGTAGTTTAAGTGGGACATTACACCATTGCACTAAGTGTATTAGATGTCCGCTTCTATCAATATTTTTAAGTGAATTAAAAAAAAAATCCTAACTTCAACTGACATATTAAAGTCATGTGTGTGTATAAAAGTTATTTTAAAGAAAAAAGTTATAATGAACATCAGTGTAAAGTTGTATTTTTCATATAACTTTGGTAAGTTTATATTCAAATATTTCTCGTACATGACACAATTGCTAACGTCCATCTTAGAATGTATATATTTTATATATATATATATATATATATATATATATATATATATATATATATATATATATTATATATATATATCAGTGTTATAAGTTTACTAATTCGCTTTCGGAAATATATATGCTCAAAATGACTAGATTTTCTAGGATTACACTCTTACATTTGATCGAAAATATTCTTTCTTTCTCATTATCTCATTATTTATTCTTATGTTTTTATCAAACTGTTACACAATGATGATGTAATGTAGACGTTATTACGTAATGAAACAACGAAATTTTTTAGATTGAAACTCGGTATTTAAAAAAGTAAGTAAATTAGATAAGAAAGACATTGCCGATATAATCTAAACTTCTAAATTTTCTACAGATTCTTCAATTAGGTCCTTTTTCTTCCTCTCCTTTCTTTGAGTGGTTTTTGTACATTTGTGGACGAATATATTTTAATTTTGAACCTAGTTATCTTTGCTTCCATCTATTTCAACCCAGCAATTAATTTACTATCACCAGTTCATCTTATATAGGTTTTTTATATACATAATGTCTCCACAAAAAGATATGCTTACGTATTTATTTCAATTACCTCTGGCAAAGAGCCAATGAAATATTGCAGCCCATCCAACTACAACCATTCTATGAGCCATCAATATCCAGTTATAAAGATTAATATGATTCCTAAAATGGATCTTTCTCGCGTTCTTTCTGCTACTTGCTATATTTTGAAAATGTTGTTTTACCTCTTCATTTTCAGTACTCGCCACAAAAGTAACCTCTATCACAATTTTCAAAACTTTATTTCCTTTAATTTTCGCAGGCTGGATTCAATAACATTACAAAAGTAGTTTTTATTCATACATTTTAAGCTAATCTGAAACTGAATATATTCAAAAAGGAAAAAATGTCTTAAAAATAAGACTTTTTAAATTATTTTACACAAGTTTCTTTAGGAAAGTTACATTAAATAATGAGATTTCACTACAAGAACAGGTTGCTCCAAAGATAAAAGTTTTCCTTATTAAAATTTTATAGCTGCAACTTCAGTAAAACAACAAATGCATTTCTCTAGTTTTAAATAACAAGATTTCTTTTTTAGCTGCTGCCATAATTAATTGGTTTAATTTGCGCTTATAAAAGTTGTACAAGGACATGTACTTATTATTTCAAGGACCTAAGCGTTCTGCCACTTAATAGTGCACTAAAAAAAGCATTTGAAATTGCATAGTTTAGATATAGCAATATTATGATTTTATCCTCTCTGGGGTATCACCAGGAGTATTGTCCTGAGTTTTGGATTTTGAAAAACTTGTGCTCTTTTGTTTACAAACAATTTAAAATTTCAAAACGTGTTCTTTGAGCTTTAAATGCGAATAACTCCGGTTATATATGTCATCGTAATCAAATTTCCAAAAAATTCCCGTTAGTTTTTAGTCGCTCAAGTGCGTACATAACCTATAAAATTGGAAAAACCCGCAAAAACATTTTTTTTTTCTTTTTATTTTACAGGTCGACTAAGTGAACCGTTCGGCTTGAAACTTTTAGAAAATGTCCCTTTCTTTATACCAATAACCGGTCAAGTGCAAGCTGAACTTGCGCAATTAGTACGTTGATTGCTTTTAAAATAAAAAATGTTATAACGGAAGTATAAAATGATCAGTGACTTCACAAAACATACCCCAAATGAGTTTTCAACAAAGTTTATTTCCAATCTGTACTGAAAATTGATGACCTTGAAATTTCTGTTTTTTTATATACCAGATAAATTATTACAGGTAATGCACCCGTGGTAATTTTCGTTCAATCTACACCCCGTGGAGAATATTCCAGAATTTTTTCAAAATATTTTGATAAGTACTTTTCGAGATAAGGCGGGTGGACAGCGATTTTTCGCGATTTTTTAAAAATAATACAAAGAAAAGTGCGCGAAAGTATTACATTATATATATATTTTTTACTTGTGTTTTCACAAGCTTTCATTTGACATCACACTCGATTACCTAGTAAAAAATTTTTTTTTTCACTTCCGATTTCACCCCCCAAAACTAACCCCTTAAGTCAAAATTTAACTTTAAAACTACATGGCTCTGATGAGGCCATCAATTCCTATATTAGTACCAAATTTCAACTTTCCATGATAAATAGTTTCGGAGAAAATCAGGTGTGACAGACGGACAGACAGACAGACAGACAGACGGACGGAAAGACAGACACCGAAGTGATCTTATAAGTGTTCCGTACGGAACACTAAAAATACCCTAAAATTTTGATACAAAAATATTGAACCCAGTGGGCCCAATTGAATTTGTTATTTAAAATTTGAATTGCCCTACAATTTTTTACATTTGTTTATTAATTAAATATCAACAAATGCGTTTTTTTATCACTCTGAAAACAAAAAAATGGAAATTTTTTTATCACATTTGGTACAGAATCGCGAGACCTTTATTTGAAAAAAAAATTGTTAACAATTTTTTTTTCAAAATGACAATGGTTATTTGATTCATTATCAAATGTAAAAAAAAAACGGTTAAAATGACTCTAAAAAAAATTTTTTAATGTCATCGGAAAGCTGACGTCGAGACTCAAATTTTGAAAAAAAAAATCATTTTGGACTAAATGGCGGGCAATTCAAATTTTAAATAACAAATTCACTTGTACCTACTGAGTTCAATATATTTGAACCAAAATTTCAGGGTATCAAGCCGATCGGTTCACTCAGTCTAAGTGTACCACAAAAAAAAAAAACTAGATTTTTGCCCGTTTTTTCAATTTTCTGGTTTATGTACATATTTGAGCGATTTAAAACCAACGAGGATATGTTGGAAATTTGATTACGAAGAGTGTAATTTTTTGTTTGTCTCGATCCGACTTATATAACCGAAGTTATTTACATTTTAAGCCCAAAAAACGGGTTTTGAAAATTTAAATTGTTTATAAACAAAAGAGCACAAGTTTTTCGAGGTCCAAAACTTTGGTGATAGCACAGGGAGCACAAAATTTGAATTGCCCGGCATATTTTTTTACCTTTGTTTAGTAATTAAATAACAACAAATGCTTTTTTTGATCACTTTGAAAAAAAAAATGGAAATTTTTTTATCACATTTGGTAGAGAATCACGAGACCGTTATTTGAAAAAAAAAAATTTCGTTAACAATTTTTATTTCAAAATGACAATGGTTATTTATTAATCAACAAATATAAAAAAGAAACGGTTAAAATGTCTGCAAAAAAAAAAATTCATGTCATTGTAAAGCTAACGTGGAGACCCAAATTTTGAAAAAAAAAATATTCATTTTGGATTAAATGGCGGGCAATTCAAATTTTAAATAACAAATTCAATAGTGATCTGAGTTCGATATATTTGTTCCAAAATTTCAGGGTATTTTTGCTATAACAAGAAGAATATTTTCTGAAAGTTTCAAGCCGATCGGTTCACTTAGTCGAACTATACCACAAAAAAAAAGATTTTTGCCTATTTTTTCAATTTTGTAGGTTATGTACATATTTAAGCGATTTAAAACCAACGAGGATCTGTTGGAAATGTCATTATGAAAAGTTTAATTTTTTGTTTGTCTCGATCCGACTTATATAACCGGAGTTATTCATATTTTAATCTCAAAAAACGCGTTTTGAAAACTTAAATTGTTTGTAAACAAAAGATCACAAGCTTTTCGAGGTCCAAAACTCGGGACAATACTGGTGATACCACAGATAAGATAAAATTATAATATTGCTGTATCTAAACTATACCTATCTCATCATTATTTTGACCTTTTTTTACTGCGCTTTAAAGTAGAAAATAATCTGAATAAAGTAGGTTAGCTTGTACCAGGAGTTGCATTTGTTAATGCATGCTAGCTTGTATTATAAAATATAAGTTTCTTTTTGATCATGTTTAATGTATCTTGTTATAAATAAATAACCGGTCAAGTGCAAGTTAAACTTGCGCAATTAGTGTTCCGTACGTTGATTGCTTTTAAAATAAAAAATTTTGTTACAGAGGTATAAAATGATCAGTGACTTCACAAAATACACCCCAAATGAGTTTTCAACAAAGTTTGTTTCCAATCTTTACTGAAATCTGATGACCTTGAAATTTTTGTTTTTTTTATATATCATATAAATTATTAAAGGTAGTGCACTCGTGATAATTTTCGTTCAATTTACACCCCGTGGAGAATATTCCAGAATTTTTTCGAAATTTTTTGATAAGTACTTTTCGAGATAAGGCCCGGGACAACGATTTTTCGCGAATTTTGAAAAATAATCCAAAGAAAAGTGCGCGCAAGTATAATATATATATATATATATATATATATATATATATATATATATATATATATATATATATATATATATATATATATATTTTACTCGTGCTTTCACAAGCTTTCATTTGACACCACACTCGATGACCTAGTAAAAAAATTTTTTTTTCACTTCCGACTTCACCCCCAAAACTAACCCCTTAAGTCAAAATTTAATTCTCGAAACTACATGGCTCTGATGAGGCCATCAATTCCTATATTATTACCAAATTTCACCTTTCTATGTCAAATAGTTTCGGAGAAAATCGGGTGTGACAGACAGACAGACAGACAGACACCGAAGTGATCTTATAAGTGTTCCGTACGGAACACTAAAAATAAAAGCATGTCGACATAATTCTACCTTTGCTGTTTTGTTTTTTATAGTTGACTAAAACTTTATATTGGTACAGTTGAAGTCATAACGCCGGATCCTAATACACACATCGCATTTTCTATGTTGGCAAGTTTTAATTTCGAATCTACTCAGTATATGTCACAAGCTCTGTTTTTAGTAGTATTAGTATAATGATGAACCTAACATGGTAAGTGAAACTAGGGTCGAATGCAAAAATAAAATGTAAATTATAGTGGTGGTACATTTTTATTATTTTTTATTTATGAGTAGTGTCATTGTGCCAAAGATTCCAAATTCCCAAAAGAGTATCTCGAAGTTGTGAAATTTTACTATGTTTTCTACTTTAATTATTTATAACTCTAACAAATATCCATGCTTTCGTTAGGATGCTTCCTTATTGAATAAGAATTCTTACGATACAACAAAACTTTTTTATATATAGGCAAGCTATATCATTCATATGATCACTTCTCGCCCAATTAACCATCCATTTAAAATTTAAATTAGTTTGGTAAGGACAAGCAAAAACAGAGAACTAATTTACAACCCCTTCCTGTGCAGAAAGTTGCCTTATACTTCGTTTAAGCAACACCGCAAGGAAAACTGGAATACGGAATGGTCACCTGCTGTCTTGTGGTACAAATCACTCTCGATACAGTGGCGGTGCTACCACCAGTATTTAATATTTTAAATGGCTGAAAGATGACTAAAAGAACAAACCAGAAGATAATTGCTCAAATCTCTGCAGGCATATGTAGAAAAATATGAAGCTCTCAGACTAAAAAAAATTTCTGAGGTCAAATGATACCTTGTTCGAATATCAGGGTAGATTTTTGCAGTATATGAGGTTAAAATTCGAACTTAAATTCAGTTCATCAACATCTTTGATCAAATAAATATCACATACTCGTTCTCTGTAAAACTCATAGAGCAACAGTCATCTTTCTCTATCCTAAGTACTACTTTTTCTCGTTGGAAGCGATCTCTCTGGCCAAAGAGAGGTTGCCTTTGAGCGTTACATGGTTAAAAATAACAACTCAACAGATCGCACGGTTCATGTACCTTCTCTATCGACCATCAAGAAATACTTACTTTAAAACATTTTTCGTTTCTCTATTAGATATTAATTATCCAGGTAACGAAATTGTCATAATCCGTAACTTTACTGCCTGCAACATCAACTAGCATAAGTACTCAAATATCAAATAAGGCCGTCAAGTTGAGCAAGGACTTAGCTTATGCATCAACCAACAAGGTTTCCTGACTATGGTGGATAGTTTTCCAGCTATTTTGACTTGATTCGAATGACCAATCCAGTAAAATTGAAATTATAACTCTGAACTAACCTGAACTATAACATTTGACTGAGTAAGTATTCGGTACATCCAAATTCTAAACAGTCATTAAATGCAATGTAATGTATAAACTTGCGTGCATAGAAATCGGCCCATTGTAAACTTTTGATTTTAACTATATTTTTTTAAAAAAATTATTCATCAGATCAAAAAAAGAAATATGCTGTTTGAAAGACAATTTAATATGCTTTAATGTGAGTATAAATTTACGAAAACTTATTTCGACTTCCTATGTTTAACATAGTGAAATTAATGCATTAAGCAAATTAAGCTTTTTTATTATTAACATAAATAGGGTTATTGACAATTTAAAATTTAAAACTTAATTTATTAATAATGGGTATGACCTCCTCTTGCCCTAATAACATCTCTCATACGATTAGGCAAAGATCTAATCAAGTTTGCTATTGTTTCTTGAGGGATGTTAAACCACTCTTCTTCTACTGCAACAATAAGCTCTGCGATCGAGTTTGGGGTATGAAGTCTAGCTCGAATTCTTCGTTTTAACTCATCCCATAAATGTTCGATCGGATTTAGATCAGGACTGTATGCTGGCCACTCCATAACCCGAAAACCGACTTCTGCAATGTAATCTTGCACGATTCTTGCGATGTGCGGCCTTGCATTGTCATGCATAAAGGTAAATTCGTCTCCAATGTAGTCGACGTAAGGTACCACATAAATTGCTAAAATCTCCTCGATATATCTATCAGCCGTTAAACCTCTTCTTCCGTGAACACGGTCGCCCTACGAATGAACTCAGGGTCGGTTCGTGCTCCTATAGAAATTGCACCCCAGATAATACAGGAACCACCTCCATAAGCACTCCGCTCTTCAAAGCAGCAATCTGCAAATCGCTCTCTTGGTCTTCGGTACACTTTCCTTCTTCGGTCGCTACCATGGAGGCATATTCTGGTCTCATCTGAGAACAGAACAGATTCCCATTATTCCAACGTCCAATTCAGATGATCCAGTGCAAAACGCAGGCGGGCTTACCGATGAGCTGGAGTAAGTTTTGGACCAATCGCAGGTGTTTTAGGGGTCAGGTTATTTTCCTGCAGTCTTCGTCTTACTGTCCACTGACTAATAGCCACTCCTCGCACCTCACGGAGCTGTCGTTGCACTTGAACGGCATTAAGGTGACGATTTCTTAATGTTGTTGACACAATAAAGCGGTCATCACGAGCGGTTGTAAATCGCCTTCTGCCTGTTCCAGGTCGCCTATGAAAGGATCCAGTCTCCTCATAACGTTTGCACACTCTTCGAACCGCTGCGCGTGTCATATTCAATTGTCTAGCCACAGCTCGCTGACTAAGTCCATTTTCGATTAAAGCAAAAACTTGGGCGGCTTTTTGTTGTGTAGTATGCATTAAACTAACACACTTAAACACTACTGAGATTATGAAAAACGAATTAATATGCAAATTTCAGTTGCAAACGCAATAATTTTAATATTTGACAAATTTGTTATTTTCGTTACAATCACCACATAAACACGTTTCATTTGTTTACCGGTTGCTACGCATATAAACGATAAGCCTTCTTGATAAATTTTATACTCACATTAAATTCTCTTTCAAACAGCATATTTCTTTTTTTGATCTGATGAATAATTTAAAAAAAAAAATATAGTTAAAGTGAAAAGTTTACAGTGGGCCGATTTCTATGCACGTTAGTGTATATTTTTGGTGGGTTTGTAGTCATTTCTTGATAGAAATGAGGTTGATACATAGTTTCTTGAATTGATTTTATTTAATTGTAATGTGCGTAGGTTTGGATATAACAAATGCCCTAGCACTTAAGACACCAACTATGAGAACTGATATTTTTGAACTGTGTTGGTGCTGCTGTACCAAGTTCAATTGTAGAGCATTTTCTAGTATCTTTTAGAAACATTTATGCTTGCTAAAGTTGTTGAATTCAGTATTATAACTTGTTGAAAAATCAACCTATGTGTATGTACGTATCTGTAGAATTGATTTAAATTTTAAAGTAGAAACTTTCATCTTTATTTTTGGAATTTTCAAGAACAAGTTCAAGAGTTTTAATCATTTTATGTAAATATTTTAAAATTTTTGGCAACCTGATATCTATTGTTTTATATTTTTACTATCTTTAATCATTTCCCTGTCATTTATAAAAATTATTGATATATCCTATACCTAACCAACTTTTGCTTTAAAACTGTTTCATTAAATATTCCTTAGAAACGCCAAATTAAATGAAATAACAACATTTAGCCACAAAATTTAGTTTCTCTAGACATAAATGTTTTTCCTTATTAAGTTCTGATATGTAGGGACAACTTCTACAACACAACGAGTCTATTGTTCTAGTTTTCCAGCAATTTTGTACAAGTTTCGCAAAGAACTCTACCGTTGGACTAAATTGCACTCCAGTTAAATACCCCACTGTGAATAGCTAGACAGAAGTATTTTAATTGTTTTATTTTGTTTTTTGCCATTAGTTGTAAATAGCGTACAGAGAGTTTCCTGTTGCCTTTATTAAAAAGAAAATACGAGTTCAATTAATGAGTACTTTTAATTATCTTTGATGCTTTCCTTATTATATAGCTTCAAATTATAAAAAATATCCAGAAATTATTGTAAAAATTGTGGAGACGTCATAGTGTTTCATAATAATAACAGTAATAAAGAACTCTATGAAAATAAGAGGAATAAGTAAATTAGTAGTTAATACATAAAATATAAAAATAATAATATTAACAATCAAAACATACGAGGGCGTATTGATAAGTTGCTAGCCTAGCATAGAGAGAATAAATAAATCTCAAAAAGAAAAATTGTTTATTCAACGTCACCTTCTGTCAACTTCTCTTTGTTTGTAAATTAGTCTTCAATAGTAGTTATGTTATTATTGCTTTATTTGAAAAAAATATGTGTCCTTTCACACGTTTTTTTCGTTTTTGGGAACAGGTACCAGTCCGAGAGAGCTAAATTAAGGAAATATGTCGGATAAAATATTTAGTTTTCATTTTCTGATTTTTTGCAACACTAACAGCGACTTGTGAGCATGCGCATCATCTTGCAAAAACAGCACCTCACTAGACATTTTCCTGTGTTTTTCCATAATTGTTTGCTAAAGTGTAGTTTTGCTATATTTCAAGTAATCTGTAAGAAGTATCCCATTCTTGCTCCAAAAATACAAGCAAGGACTTTTCCGGCTGATTTATGTAAGTGTTAAGTAAGTTCTTTAAAAATGGTGAGCCACCATGTTTTCACTCCTTCAAATGTTCCTTTGCTTCTGCATCATTACGTGGACCTATGTGTTATCCGTAGTTACAATTCGATCCAAAAAGTAAGAAGAATACTCTTCAAAACGGTTCTAAAATAACTTGAATGTTGCGACTCTCAGTCGTTTCTGGTCGGCGTTCAGACGTTTAAGGATACATTTAGCCTATAATTTTCTCATACTCAAATCGAATTAGATGATAGGAAAAATACTTTTGTATGACTTTTAAAGGCTCTGTGTTTTAGCCCAATTCGTTAATTTTCCAAAATAACTTCAGGTATAGCCTCAACATTCTCTCGCGTAGGCACACAAAACAAATCTTTCAGCACGGTATGGTCGATCGAACTTTGTGTACATATTTACTGTCAAGTTACTATCCACAGTAGCCGCATTTATTTTTGACAATAAGAAGTGGTCTAGGGTAAGTAATTATCAATACTGGATGCAATATTTCTAAAAAACTCCTCTTTCTATTTTGAACATTCTTTTATGATAAAAGTAATCCAAGTGTTCAGCTAGACACCAAAAAAGCTTCTGGCGCTGACGGAATACCTGCCATAATTCTCAAAAACTGTGCGAGAGAACTAATACCAGTTTTCTGTAGACATTTTAACCTATCCTACAGAAAGGGAATATTTCCTTCCTGCTGGAAATGTGCCACAGTTCAGCCGATAGCTAAAAAAGGCAAGAAGACCTTGCCAAATAACTATCGACAAATCGCACTGCTTTCAATAATATCGAATGTCATGGAAAAGGCTATCAATCAGCATGTTTTAAAATATCTTGAAATATTTAACATTATTATTATCACCAATATGGCTTTCGTAAACATAGATCAACAGGAGACCTTCTGACTTATGTAACAGATGTTTGAAACAACGCAATTGAACACTTTGGAGAATCTCAGGCGGTTGCTCTTGACATATCCAAGGCATTCGACTGTGTTTGGCACGATGGACTGCTGGATAAGCTACGCTCTTATGTTATGTCTGAATAGTTCTGTTTATGACTCTCATGTTTCCTCAGAGAGCGTTCTTTACGAGTGGGGGTCGACGGATTTCTTTCTAGCAACTTCATTATCAACGCTGCTGTGCCCCAAGGCTCCATACTGTCTCCTACTCTCTTTCTCATTTACATTAACGATCTGTTGGAAAAGACCGGGAATCCCATCTACAGCTTTGCAGATGACAGTACGCTTATCTCTTCATTCACTTTGAATGCTCGGACATCAGCTACTCAGGCGAATATCCGCAGACAGCAGGAAGTCATTCAACTTAACAAAGACCTGGAAGAAATTCTATCTTGGAGTGACAGTAACCAAGTGGAACTAACAATACAAAAGACCAGGCGGCCGTTTTTTCTAAAAAAGTTATTGTTGCTGAACCCGACATAGTTATGTCAGGGCAGTCCATTCCCCTAGCATCGCCACTCAATTTATTGAGCGTTAATTTGGGAGCATATATGTCCTGGCATGAATATGTTGCAGGCATAGCAAGGAGAGCTTCTCAAAAGTTGGGAATATTATTTCGAACCAGAAAGCTGGACACTCCACAACTATTAATTCTTTACAAAGCTCAAATTCGACCAACTATGGAATACTGCTTCCATGTTTGGGGCTCCGCTCCCAAACATACACTACATTTGTTGCATTCTGTTCAGAGAAGAGCTGTTTGTCTGATTGGAGATCCGGAACTGACCGGCGGCCTTGAGTCGCTGGGACATCGAAGAACGGTTGGCGACTTGAGCCTATCCTACAAGTATTTTCAAGGAAATTGTTCGAAGCCCGGCCGATTGGCGCAGTGGGTTAAGGCGTTAGCCTTGCCCACTGTTATCCGAGAGGTCCGCGGTTCGATTCCGTGTCTGGGCTGGGTGTTGTGTGTGTCTTTAAGTTTAGTTTAGGATTAAGTAAAATGTATATATATATATATATATATATATATATATATATATATATATATATATATATATATATATCTGAATAAAGAGAGATGTTGGTCATTTGGCTCAGTTCCAGTGCCATAAAAGGGGTTCGCTCATTTAAAAAAAAAAAAAAAAAGAAAAAATTGTTCGAAGGATGTAGCCAGCTTAATTCCTCCCAGAGCGGTGCATGTTACAAATACACTTCACGCTAATATTTCACGTATGTATGAGGTTCAGCTTGTTACTCCTCATACAATGCTTTTCAAACAGTCTTTTATATGGAGAACATCATCCTTTTGGAATAATTTGCCCAGGACTCTGTTTCCCACCGAGTAAAATTTACAGCGATTCAAGAACAACGTGAATTGCTTTTTCCACCCACATGTCGCTCCTGTAGCGCTTTAGGGACTCCCCTGCAGTACGTGTGCTGGACCGATAAAAAAAAATTCTTTGCTTTTAATAAAGTGCCTGTTCGGTTCGAATATTTGCAATCATTCTGGCTATTACTTTATCCACTGCAGCTCTGAAAAGACTGGTAGTATATGTTGAGAATCAATTTCGCAGATTGTTTAACTAGGAGATACGCCTGTGTCCTGGTCCTCTTTTTCCAAAAATCTTTCCTTGAATTATTTGCTGTAGTAACCCATATCTGTGTGAATTTCTCATTATGTGTCCTAAATACTCCAATTTTCCTACTTTAACGGTTTCCATAATTTCTAGTTTTTTGTTCATGCGACGTAAGACATTCTCGTTGGTAATATGGTCAGTACAAGAAATTTTCAAAATTCTGCTATATAGCTATAATTCAAATGCTTCAAGTTTCTTAGAAATGGTTTCAATCAGCGGCCAAGATTTCACATCGTACAGAAGGAAAGATATAACATCTTAGGAGCCTTATTTTTGTGCTGGGCTTTCGTGATCCCACTGTTTGTTTATCATGGTATCTAGATATGAATATTATGGAGTTCTTTGTATTTGTTGATTGTTAACCATCAAAAAGGTAGCAGGAATCGGTGATTTTTTTTGAAGTTATGATTTTTAATAAATATACATGTTATATTACATAGGTATACAAAAAAAATAATTCTCTGTCTTTTAAGTGAGACACGTGTTTTTTTAAGTATTTTTTTATACTGAATCCCAAATATCATAAAATAAGACATCCACCGTGAGATTTTTTTCAGAAAATACACTTAAAATTGCCAGAAAACTAGTAAATTGAAAACAATAAATTTTAATAAATAATATAAAACTGCATAATCATTAAAATTATGAAATAAAACTATTATTTCGGATATCTTTAAATATTCTGAATCTCCATTTATCATAAAAACTTAAAAATATTAGGTTTTAGTATTCACGTTTAACAAAAAAACACTCATACGCCAACTGTAACTAAGCTATGTAGCAAAATGCTGTGAAAAATATGTACAACCGCTAAATTAAAAAATTGTTTTTAATTTTTATTAATATTAAACAAAACTATTATTTAATTGCATTTATTTGCTTAAAAAGCATTTTATCAACCACATAGCAACCAGTTAAAAGCGAGTTTTTTGTTGAACCTGAACATAAAACTTTATTTTTTGGTGTCAAGTCAGAATTAAGAAGTTGGAGCACTGGAAATAACTGTTGGAGATATTATCCGGTGGAAAAAAAGTGTTCATTTTGAGAATACACTACCGTCAGAAAGTATTTGCTCACCTAGAAATTTCAATGTAACTGCCATTTAATACCTAATTAAACCCTTTTATTATATTAGGTTTTTTTTTTTTTTTTTTATGGGTCTAGCACACGTGCTGCAGGGAAGTCCCTAAAGCGCTCCAGGAGCGGCACGAGTGCGGAAAAAGCGATTCACGTTGTTCTTGAATCGCTGTAAATTGTACTCGGTGGGAAACACAGCGCTGGGCAAATTATTCCAAAGGGATGACGTTCTCCATATAAAAGATTGCTTGAAAAGCGTTGTACGCGGAGTAAAAAGCTGAACCTCATACGGATGCGAAGCACCAGCGCGACGTGTATTTCTAACATGCACCGCTTTGGGAGGAATTAAGCGGGCTACATCCTTCGAACACTTCCCATGAAAATACTTGTAGAACAGACTCAAGTCGCCAACCGTTCTTCGATGTTCCAGCGAATCAAGGTCGCCGGTCAACTCCGGGTCCTCAATCAGACGGACCGCTCTTCTCTGAACAGAATCCAACAAATGCAGTGTATGTTTGGGAGCGGAGCCCCAAACGTGGGAGCAGTATTCCATAGTTGGTCGAATTTGGGCTTTGTAAAGAATTAACAGTTGCTGTGGGGTGTAAAGCTTTCTGCTTCTAAATAATATTCCCAACTTTTGAGAAGCTCTCCTTGCTATGCCTGCAACATGTTCATGCCAAGACATATTTGCTCCCAAACTAACGCCCAACAAACTGAGCGACGATGCTAGGAGAATGGAGTGCCCCGAAATAACTATGACGGGTTCAGCAACGTTAACTTTTTTAGAAAAAACTGCCGCTTGGGTTTTTGTAGCGTTAAATTCCACTTGGTTACTGTCACCCCAAGATAGAATTTCTTCCAGGTCTTTGTTAAGTTGAACGACCTCCTGCTGTCTGCGGATACTCGCCTGAGCAGCCGATGTCCGAGCGTTCAAGGTGAATGAAGAGACAAGCGTACTGTCATCTGCAAAGCTATAGACTGGATTCTCGGTCTTTTCCAGCAGATCGTTAATGTAAATGAGAAAGAGAGTAGGAGACAGTATGGAGCCCTGGGGCACACCGGCGTTGATAGTGAGGGTGTTAGAAAGAAATCCGTCGACCGCCACTCGTAAAGAACGCTCTCTGAGGAAACATGAGAGCCACAAACAGAACCTTTCAGACATACCATAAGAGCGTAGCTTAGCCAACAGTCCATCGTGCCAAACACGGTCGAATGCCTTGGATATGTCAAGAGCAACCGCTCGCTTCTCCAAAATGTTCAATTGCGTTGTTCCAAACATGTGTTACATAAGTCAGAAGATCTCCTGTTGATCTATGTTTACGAAAACCATATTGGTGATCGCTAATAATATTGAATCGTTCAAGATATTTTAGAAGATGCTCATTGATAACCTTTTCCATGACTTTCGATATTATTGAAAGCAGTGCGACTGGTCGGTAGTTATTTGGCAAGTCTTCTTACCTTTTTTAGGTATCGGCTGAACCGTGGCACATTTCCAGCAGGACGGAAATATTCCCTTTCTGTAGGATAGGTTAAAAAGTCTACAGAAAACTGGTGTTAGTTCCCTTGCACAGTTTTTGAGAACTATGGCAGGTATTCCGTCAGCGCCAGAAGCCTTCTTGGTGTCTAGCTTCATTAAAAATACGCTTTATGATGCGCTGTCTGAAGACACCATCGGGCATCCTTGACTGCAATATGGGAATAGTAGGTGGTGTTTTTCCTTGGAAATCGACAGTAGAATGTGAAGCAAAGAGTTCAGCCAACAAGTTCGCTCTCTCAACAGGTGTGGTTGCAATGGAATTATCTAGCCGTGTGACTGGTGGTATGGTGGATTTGGTAAAATTTTGACTAACTGCCTTAGCGACTGCCCAAAAGGACCTGGAATTGTTGGGACAAGCGAGAAGTTTGTTTCTAATTCGTTGATTGTGTGCCTCCTTGGTTTCGTCGATAATTCCCTTGCATCTGTTCCGGGCATGAACAAAGATGTTACGATTTACGGTGTTAGGATTTTCACGCCATTGTCGATAGGCAATATGTTTAGAAGCAACAGCTTCTTTGCATTTTCGATCGAACCAAGGCTTGCCGTTGGAGGAGCATTTCTTCGAAAAAGGGATGTAAGCTTCCATACCAGCCAAAATAACATCGGAGACCTCCCTGGCGCAGTCAGATGGGTTATCGGATCGAAAACAAATGTCCATCCAAGGGAAAGTTCGAAAGTATTCCATAAGATCTTCCATTTAGCAGATTTGTAGTGCCAAATCTTGCGCGGCCTAGGCGCCTCTCTGTCACTGATTGGCAGGATACTCGATGTCGAAAGCAGTTTATGGTCGGAAGAACCTAACGGCGGATTTACGGTAACCGTGTAATGTGTGGTAAATTTAATTGTTCTTAATAAGTGTCCATCATAACATTGTTTAGATAAGCATTTTTGGTGAAATCACAAATTAAAAACCAATTAGAACAAATTTCCAAGTTTTGCATGATAATCGTTTTGAGGCGATTTTTGAGAATTCCAGTTGAAGTAAGAACTCATTTCAAGTTTCTAGGGATTATGGAAATTCCTAGTGACATTTTATAATAAAAACTATGCTATAAATACAATTGCCCTTTTGGAAAGTAACCATTCGCAAATAGTATTTTGTCATTGATACAGGCTCAATATTAATAAAAATTAACAGGAATTTTTAATTTAGCAGTTGCACATATTTATTTTAAACAGCATTTTGCAACGTAGCTTTCTTAAACATAAGCACTAAAACCTAATATTTTTAAGTTTTTATGATAAATGTAGATTCACAACCTTTAAAGATGTCCGAAATAATGGTTTTATTCCATAATTTTAATGATTATACAGTTTTACACTATTTACCAATTTTTTTTTTTTTTCAATTTAATAGATGGCAACATTAGGTCTGTTTTCTAAAAAAAACCTCAAGGTGGATATCCTTTTTAAGTTTTTTTTTGGATTCAGCATAAAAAAACACTTAAGAAAACAGGTGTTTCACTTAAAAGAGAGAGAATTATTTTTGTATACCTATGTAATATTTTTTTTTTTTCATGGGTCGGAACAAGTATTTTCATGGGAAGTGTTCCAAGGATGTAGCCCGCTTAATTCCTCCCAGAGCGTTTTCCCACTTGTTTATTTATTCAAAATCATAACTTTAAAAAAATTCTCCTATTCCCGATACCTTGTTAATGGTTAACAATCAACAAATACAAAGAACTCCCCAATATTCATATCTAGGTACTTTGATACACGAATAGTGGGATCACTCGTAGGAAATTCGTTGCCGTATCGAAAAGCTTGCAGTATTTCTCAAAATGACATCATTTTTTAAAAGCGTAGCAATAAAATTAAGCACAAAAATAAGACTCCTAAGTTTAGTGTCCTTCTTTACGGTGGTTACTGACTAAAACCACTTCTAAGAAACTTCATGCATTTGAATTATAGCTATATTGCAGAATTTTGAAAATTCCTTATACTGACCATATTACCAACGAGGATGTCTTACGACGCATGAACAAGAAACTGGAAATTATGGAAACTGTTAAAGTAGGAAAATATTTGTAGAAGGCTAGCACATTTACAACTATACTTCCCCCCCATACACACACACACATCTATTTCCAATATATATAGCAGATGCAAACTACCAAAATATTGGGTAATGTGCAATTTCAGAAAATATGGGACAAGTTTATCTACCTATCACCTCCGGCTAATGAACAAAGCGTTTTTTTTTTTATGGGTCTAGCACACGTGCTGCAGGGAAGTCCCTAAAGCGCTACAAGAGCGACACGTGTGCGAAAAAAGCAATTTACGTTGTTCTTGAATCGCTGTAAATTGTACTCGGTGGGAAACACAGTCCTTGGTAAGCCATTCCAAAGAGATGATGTTCTCCATATAAAAGACTGCTTGAAAAGCGTTGTACGAGGAGTAACAAGCTGAAACTCATACGGATGTGAAGTATCAGCGCAACGTGTACTTCTAACATGCACCGCTCTGGGAGGAATTAAGCGGGCTATATTCCTCGAACACTCTCCATGAAAATACTTGTAGAATAGGCCCAAGTCGCCAACAGTTCTTCGATGTTCCAGCGAATTAAGGCTGCCGGTCAGTTCTGGGTCTACAATCCGACGAACAGCCCTTCTCTTAACAGAATCCAACAAATGCATTGTATGTTTGGGAGCGGAGCCCCAAACATGGGAGTAGTATTCCATAGTAGGTCGAATTTGAGCTTTGTAAAGAATTAACAGTTGTTGTGCAATGTAAAGCTTTCTGGTTCGAAATAATATTCCCAACTTTTGAGAAGCTCTCCTTGCTATGCCTGCAACATGTTCATGCCAGGACATATTTGCTCCCAAATTAACGCCCAACAAATCGAGTGACGATGCTAGGGGAATGGAGTGCCCCGACATAACTATGTCGGGTTCAGCAACTTTAACTTTTTTAGAAAAAACTGCCGCCTGGGTTTTTGTAGCGTTAAATTCCACTTGGTTACTGTCACCCCAAGATAGAATTTCTTCCAGATCTTTGTTAAGTTGAATGACTTCCTGCTGTCTGCGGATATTCGCCTGAGCAGCCGATGCCCGAGCGTTCAAAGTGAATGAAGAGATAAGCGTACTGTCATCCCCAAAGCTGTAGATTGGATTCCCGGTTTTTCCAGCAGATCGTTAATGTAAATAAGAAAGAGAGTAGGAGACAGTATGGAGCCTTGGGGCACACTGGCGTTAACAGTAAAGGTGTTAGAAAGAAATCGGTCGACTGCGACTCGTGAAAAACGCTCTCTGAGGAAACATGAGAGCCACAAACAGTACTTTTCAGACACACCATAAGAGCGTAGCTTAGCCAACAGCTCATAGTGCCAAACACGGTCGAATGCCTTGGATATGTCAAGAGGAACCGCTCGAGATTCTCCAAAGTGTTCAATTGCGTTGTTCCAAACATGTGTTACGTAAGTCAGAAGATCTCCTGTTGATCTATGTTTACGAAAGCGTTACTGAACACCAAAATCTCCAACGTTAAAAACTCTAAAGAATCCTAAGAAACGCACATATATGTGTGTGTGTTTTTTAGGACATATGCATAAACTCAAAATAAACAAATAAACTTTAGAAGAAAGTACCTTTTTGGAAATATCTAGAAAAAGTAAGCCCTGCCCCAAATTTCGTTTCCATATTGGTAACATACGCCTCAAAATAACTCTATGTTGTAAAATGTAAAACACTCTACCACATAGAATAGTTACTATACAAAATTGGTATTTGTTGATTTTTGAATAGCCAATTTGAGAGTAATACTACTAATACGTTTAATATAAATTGTTGAAACTAAAACCTTCTTATATTCTGATTTAGTTTCGGAATTAGAAAAAAATTCTTAGTTTTCTAAAAAAAAATATTTTGATATTGTTTGTATTACGAGATAATCCTAGTTATTAAATTAACCCATAAAATAACTAAATTTATTTTAAAAAATTAAATTTTTTCTAAGATATAGATTCGGATATTCAACAACATATTAAACTAATAATCTTATCAACTTTCAATAATTCAATATTTTATTGATTTATCTATCAGGTTCCAGCACAATAGTATTAGCTAAATTTTTTTCATACTTACATCACACTTAATAACATATATTTACTACGGGATTTTAAAAAAAATATGGTAAAGTCCAGCTCGAAGCATGTATCAATACTGTTTAGATTCTTTGTCGATTTTTAATTTCTGGAATCTTCTTCTTACGACGCCGTCCCCTAACGAGAGTTGGTGATCCATATAGCTAAAAGAACTTTAGAAACTGCTGCTCGAAAAATATCATTCGTCGCACATCCAAACCCCTTCTCATGTCCTTCAGCCAAGAATTCTGTCGCCCTCCGATAGATCGTTTGCCCTTTATTTTGCCTTCAATAATTAGACGTAGCAATTTGTAGTTTGGACCCCTCATTATATATCCGAAATATTGGTTTTTCTTACTTTTATGGTTATTAGTAATTCTTTCATTTTGTTCATTCCTTCTGGTACGTCTGTATTTCTTATTTTCTGTGTCCAGGAGGCGTCTATAAATGTACATTTCAAAAGATTCCAGTCGTTTCTCTGAGCCAGGGTCAAGGGTCCAACAGTCACATCCATACAATAGCACGGAGAATACTACGCTCTCAGCATTTTCTTTCGGAATTCGAAACTGAGACTTGTGCGATGAAAAAATTTATTCATATTCATGTATGTTGCTTGAGCCTGTTCAATTCGGGAATATATTTACTTTCTAGAGTCCCACTTGTCATTTATATTGGTTCCCAAATATTTAAATGTTGTGACCTGTTCTGTGGTGTTGTCGCTGATTTCGAGGAATTCTGGTGCTAGATTTTTCTTTGTTATTACCATCCACTTAGTTTTTCTTATATTCATAGTTAATCCAAATATTTCGCTGCCTGTTACGACTCGATTTATCAGTTGCTATAGATCTTTGATATTATTTGCTACTAGATTTTCCAGTACAGAGTTTTAATAATATTTAGATCTTTTTGGTCAAGATGCAGATACATCTACGTTCATATCTTTACAATGCTGAACCAGTACATTTAATAAGAATAAAGTTTCCCGTGTACCCATGCCTATTTTTTCTGTACGATAAATGATTGAATGAATTTCTGTAATGATAAAACAACATTTTGATATATTTTAATTAAATACGGAACTTAACTTTTAGCTTCCATTTTATTAACTTTTACTTAGAAGCAAAAACAGGGTATATATAAATTAAATTAGGACAATCAACCGAAAGTGGGTAGAAAAAGGTCAGAAAACCGAGATAAACTTTTTACCGATTGACGTAGCTAACAATAATTTGGTCAAATTTTACATGATACTCTTAAATTATTTTGCTTCTTTGTTAGGAGATTACTATTTAAGACGCCCACGCATATACGTCTAATTTAGTTAATTCGAATTTATATAAAAAACAACACTATGTTTTAATTTCCAATATATTTAAAATGACTTAACAATTGTTTCACCATACAATGACTCCTTCAGAAGTAAATTAGAAAGAAAAATGTTTGGTAATAATACTGGTTATGTAGTGCTTAAAACTGTCCTTAATTGCATGAGATTATGTTAATCGTTTTATTATATTGTTTTACTGACAAAGTAATTTTAAAGATGCAAAACTGTGGTACTATTTCAGAAAACTAATAAAGATTAAGTAAGGGTGAATGGTTTAAGTCTATCTGTTCGTTTAATAATAGATTGGAGTTTTTCCGTTTGTTAATTTCAAGACATTCAAGCATATTTAATTTTTTAGATTTATTTTCTACATGCATGTATGAACAAAATTATGAGATTCGTTTATTATATGGGTTGCGTAATGTAAATTGTTCCTGTTTTTTAAATATTAATATGTTCTTTAATGCGAGTTTCAAAAGATCTACCAGTTTGTTTTACGTAGGATTTAGTACAAGATCCAGAATTTAATAAATAAACTCCTGATTTTATGGATATTAGATTAGGTTTTGTTATTCAAAATTATATTTCCAACAAGTATCGGCTAACACAATCAAAGGTGTTATTGATGCTTCAACGAGCATTTTAACCTTATGGTATTTCAAACTGCTACTGAAAACTAGAATTTGCACACAGAATATTTGGTTTTTAAAACAGTGCACACAGTTCAGAGTTTATCCTAAATATATGTGATTTAAAACAAATAAAACAGTCTAAAGCCTCTAAAATTGCACAACAAGCTGGACTTAAGAGAAGAGAACTTCAACATATATCTTAAAGTAATACATACTGAAATTGCTCATAGATCAACAGATATTGAATTTGTTATCTTCGATGGGAAAGTGAGAGATCAAATAAAATCTATAATTACCAAAAATTCAATACACAAAATAAAAAACTTCAAACCTTCATAACAACCAACAAACAGAAAATCCCGACAATAGAGCCAGAAACCAAAAACACTTCACTGATCATGCATTTTACAAGAAATTTATTAATCTTATTAACTCAACATTCACAGAAGAAGAATCAGGACTACTTGAAAAAGGCTTACAATATAATTTAAAACCTAAGGATATCCAAAAATCAAGAGAAATCCTCGAAGTTGAAACTGAATTAGCTTTATTCAATGAAGACCCACATTTTAAATATATGATAGCCAACAAGAATAAAAAAAAGAATTGTTCGAACAACCACAACCAAGATAAGCTAGAGAACAGGAAACAGCAATATTGATCAAAACCAAAGCTAAAGAAAACAACATAATATTCACTAGAGCTGACAAGGATAAGTCTGTGGTAGCTACCTCTAGAGAACAATATATATTTAAAACTCTTTCTTATCTTAACGTAGACAAATTTCGAATATTAAATAATGACCCAATAATAAATCCATAAAATCAGGAGTTTATTTCTTATTAAATTGTGGATCTTGTCACAATCATCTAGGCTCGTTAGGATTCGTCCCTAGCCTCAAAAAAAAAAAGTAAAAAATCTCGAAAAATCTCGAAAATCTCTTTAAATTAGCAAAGTAAAGATGGAACCTTCGTATACCCAAGTTTCGTGATATGGAATCCGAATCTTATTTCAAATAACCTCATCACAACAGGATTCGTTCCTAACCTCAAAGACACCTTAAAAATAGCCCCAATATCTTTGTAACAGCAAAGTGAAGACGAAAACTTTGTTTACCTTTGCTTTAAACGTAATAAATCAAGTGTAGCCTAATAAGGATAGGAAATAAGACAGAATATTAATTTTCAATTATAGAATATTAATTTTTAAATATAAAGTATTAATTTTCAATAGGAAATATTGGTTTCCACACATAATATTTCTATTCCACGAAGTGTAAATTTAACATAATCTAACCCAAGATAACCTAACTTCAAACCTGACAAGACCTTTTATAGCCTAATGAGGACAGGAAGGAATTCAATATATTTTTTCACATAAATTTTTGTGGCTAGTAACTACTTTCATCTTAAAAAAATCAAATATTTAAATTATAAATTATCATTTTTACAGTCTGTTTGTGATGAACCAAGTGAACAAATAAGCATCATTATGAAATTATTTTCATTACTTATGGCATATGAATTGGCGCTCAGGATTACATTGCCAAAAAATTAGTTTTCGTCCAACAGCATTGACTTTTAAAACCGACAAAATCTATGATTTTCTTAAAGTTAATGCTATTTTTAAGTTGAATAAACATTAAGTTAATTATAAAATTCTAATTTATATAATATTTTTCAAAATTAATATTAACATTTTTAACAAACATTAAAATGTAATCTAAAAGAATAAAACAATTATTTAATTAACATATTTTCATCTAATACACACTATTTATTGTCCTGGCATGGCAATTTTTTCCTAAATATTTTTTTTGTCTGGTAATACAGTGACACTACCAGCATAGGGATATTCATAAATATACGTGGAGACAAACAACAAGAGATTTAAAAAGTATTATCGGCTATATGATATTACGACAGAGATCTAGATTAAACTTCCTAGATGTAAGAATCCAAAGAGGGGCTTCATGTGGCAGCGACCACTACCTTGTGAAGGGAAAAATAACCTCACGAACAACACGGGAAAGCAAACTGGAAGATACAAGTACACAGCACACAACAAGTGAAACAACAATAAGATATAATACAGACAGCTTACAAAATGAAAGTATCAGAAATCTATACAAGAGTAGACTAGACCAAAAGATACAACGGACGGGATTTGTTAATATAGAAGAAGAATATAAGTATATAAAGGAATGTCTACACGCAGCCGCACTGGAAGCATTAGGGTACCAAGAGAAAAGGGAAAAACAGCAGAAACCATATTGGTGGGATGAAGAAATTAAATACGAAATTGAAGAAAAACGGAAAAGCTATCACAAATACTTAAGTTCAAAGAGCACAAACGACAAAGTAAAATACAAAGAATCCCAAGCTAGAGTACGCAAAATGATTAGTGACAAAAAGAACAACCAATGGGAAAAGACATGCTCAAGACTCAACACTTACATAGGAGGAAGAAAAAGCACAGAAAGCTGGAGACTTTTCAAAAATATGAGAACAGAACGGAAAAGAGAAATCTTCTCACCAATAACACCAGAAAAATGGAACCAATATTTTACAAAAATGCTAACAGAAGATAGACCAGAGTTCAAAAGTACCCAACATGGAAACCCAAATATAGTTATACGAGGATCCCCAATAAGGATAACAACATCAGAAGTTAAAGAAGTATGTAAAACGCTAAAAAAAAGGTATAGCTCCAGGACCAGGAAACATCCCAGGAGAGATAGTAAAATACAGAACTGAAAAGCTATTTAGCGCTTTGAGGAACTTATTCCAAAGATGTATTAAACACATCAGAAGTACCTGAGGAATGGAAAATATCATACATATCAACAATTCATAAGAAAGGAGACAAAAATAATTGCGATCACTATAGGGGAATAACGGTTACAGGATCTATTAGCAGAATATACGGAAAAATACTTAAAAACAGAATAGAAACGGAATACGCGGACGTAGAAGCTGAAGAACAGGCAGGCTTTAGAGCAGGAAGATCCACAATAGACCATCTCTTCTCACTGACACAAATCATAGAAAAGAAAACCGCATTTGATCAGGAAGTCCATATCTTGTTTGTTGATTTAAAAAAGGCCTACGACAGCGTGCCCCTAATGAGATTGTGGGAAACACTACTACAGAGTAATGTAAGCACCGAAATAATTAAAGCCGTAAAATCCTTATACCAAGACGCAAGAAGTAGTGTGAAAACCAAATATGGTATACCAACAGGGTTCCAGGTCACAGAGGGTCTCAAACAGGGCTGCTGTATATCCCCAACGCTATTTAAAATCTATTTGGAGAGTGCACTGAAGAACTGAAAAAGGAAATACAGCAGTATGGGATTACCACTGGATGACGATACTACATTGTACACGCTATCATTTGCAGACGACCAAGTAGTAATCGCTCAGGACATCGATGATATGGAATACATGACACGAAAACTTATGGAGGAATATTAAAAATGGGGCCTAGAAGTCAATATTAAAAAGACCGAGTACATGTGCGTCGGAGGACAACAGCAAGAGCTGAAACTGGCCACAGGACACAACATCAAACACTGTGCCAGTTATAAGTATTTGGGAACGAGAATATCTAGGGACGGAACACTAGAAGAAGCAATATTCGAGAGGAATATCCAAGGAAGAAAAGCGATTGCAATGCTTAATAGTATACTATGGGACAAAAACATAACCATTGAAAATAAGAAGAGAATTTACAACTCAATAGTGAAAAGTATAATAACTTACAGCTCCCAGGTGTGGCCATTGAAGGAAAGAACAGAAAAAATACTAAAAGCTACAGAAATGGATTTCTGGAGACGAGCAGCCAGAAAATCCAGAAAAGACCGCATACCAAATGACACGATAAGAGGAGCTTTAGAAATAAAGCACGATATAGTGGACGAAATCAGAACCCAACAGTTGGTATGGTACGGACATGTACAGAGAATGTCACAAGACCGACTACCTAAAAAGATTTTAAATTGGAACCCTCATGGAAAAAGAAAGCGAGGAAGACCACGCCAAAGCTGGAGAGCAGGAATCAACAAGGAAGTACTAGAGAGAGATCTAGAGGAGGAGGGATGGAGAAACCGGGAGGAGTGGAAATTAGGCTTCGGAAGACGGAAGACGGAAGACGTTATAAAACCGATTGATATATATATATATATATATATATATATATATATATATATATATATATATATATATAATATAGTGAAAGCATGATTGGTGAAAATTCATTTAACTTGAGAAACAGTTTTGAATCGCTTGTTCAATTTTCTTCGAATTTTGCAATGTTAAGTTTTGTTGAAATAGAATACTTTCATTTTATTAAAGTGATTCTTTACCCACGCAAAAATAGCTTCAGGGTTAAAAGAGTCTCTGTCGGTTTTGCCAAGAGAGTTCTCTTTTAAATGTTGCACCGATTCCATCATATGCCCCCTTTCCATGGAAAATTGCACTAAAATGCGACTCCGCATCTACACCGAAATCTTCTTTATGATGAATTAAATTTGACATCTGAAATTTATTTTTAAAATGCTGTCTCCCTCCACCGGTTGATAGACAATTTTTCTGAAGATTTTTTGCCTTTTTTTTAAATTTTAGAATAATCATTGTTCTGGTAGTATATACGGCGGCACTATCATGCTTTAAAACTGCTGGATAAAAAGACACAACTTGTATGTTGTAATTCATCATTTTTCATATAATAGTAAATTAAAATTAAATTAACTGATCATTATTAAAATGAAATGATTGAGAAGCATCCTGAACAGCATATGCATAATCTTGTGTGAAATCAAACATAACGAGAACTTTGTCTTCACTGAGATTAGCCTTCTTTTTGTAATAAGTAAAGATTGCTGTAGCTTTGGAACTATAAGGCTACTGCAAAAATTGTCAGCAAAATCATCTACACATTTCGACTATTTTAAATTGAAAAATCTCAAATTTTTTTAATGGCACACCCTGTACATTATTATTTTTTTTTCCGATAGATTTTATAAAATCCTCCAACTTTTATTAAGTATGGCATATACCTATTTCTAATAGTTTTCGATTTATTTTGAATTTTTTTAATTTTTGTTCTTATTTTTAATACACTGACACTGCTGTGAAAACATAAACAAATAGTTAGTGATAATTTTAATATGGTTTAACTTATCTAATGATGAATTATTATGACGTAATAAATGTTCAAAAATATGCCCGTCTACTTGAATACACATGTTTAGTCGTTTTAAACTGTGTTTTCCTTCACTTTCTTTAACATAAAGGGCGTTATTGTCCTACACGCATCCCGTAACCTATTTCCTATATCTATTGGTGTTGCAGGCGGATTCACATCAACACGATTTTTAATGTAGCCCCACAAAAAGAAGTCTAAAGCTGTTAAGTCACATGATCGAGAGGGCCACTGAATGAATCCATCCCTACCGACCCATTTTTGTGGGTAACGATAGTTT
>CM032447.1:192900646-192916436 GCA_019049505.1 Pachyrhynchus sulphureomaculatus | reverse complement strand
GTTGTACGAGGAGTAACAAGCTGAAACTCATACGGATGTGAAGTATCAGCGCAACGTGTACTTCTAACATGCACCGCTCTGGGGAGGAATTAAGCGGGCTATATTCCTCGAACACTCTCCATGAAAATACTTGTAGAATAGGCCCAAGTCGCCAACAGTTCTTCGATGTTCCAGCAAATTAAGGGCCGCCGGTCAGTTCTGGGTCTACAATCCGACGAACAGCCCTTCTCTTAACAGAATCCAACAAATGCATTGTATGTTTGGGAGCGGAGCCCCAAACATGGGAGTAGTATTCCATAGTAGGTCGAATTTGAGCTTTGTAAAGAATTAACAGTTGTTGTGCAATGTAAAGCTTTCTGGTTCGAAATAATATTCCCAACTTTTGAGAAGCTCTCCTTGCTATGCCTGCAACATGTTCATGCCAGGACATATTTGCTCCCAAATTAACGCCCAACAAATCGAGTGACGATGCTAGGGAATGGAGTGCCCCGACATAACTATGTCGGGTTCAGCAACGTTAACTTTTTTAGAAAAAAAACTGCCGCCTGGGTTTTTGTAGCGTTAAATTCCACTTGGTTACTGTCACCTCAAGATAGAATTTCTTCCAGATCTTTGTTAAGTTGAATGACTTCCTGCTGTCTGCGGATATTCGCCTGAGCAACCGATGCCCGAGCGTTCAAAGTGAATGAAGAGATAAGCGTACTGTCATCCCCAAAGCTGTAGATTGGATTCCCGGTTTTTTCCAGCAGATCGTTAATGTAAATAAGAAAGAGAGTAGGAGACAGTATGGAGCCTTGGGGCACACTGGCGTTAACAGTAAAGGTGTTAGAAAGAAAATCGGTCGACTGCGACTCGTGAAAAAAACAACGCTCTCTGAGGAAAAAAACATGAGAGCCACAAACAGTACTTTTCAGACACACCATAAGAGCGTAGCTTAGCCAACAGTCATAGTGCCAAACACGGTCGAATGCCTTGGATATGTCAAGAGCAACCGCTCGAGATTCTCCAAAGTGTTCAATTGCGTTGTTCCAAACATGTGTTACATAAGTCAGAAGATCTCCTGTTGATCTATGTTTACGAAAGCGTTACTGAACACCAAAATCTCCAACGTTTAAAAACTCTAAAGAATCCTAAGAAACGCACATATATGTGTGTGTATTTTTTAGAACATATGCATAAACTCAAAATAAACAAATAAACTTTAGAAGAAAGTACCTTTTTGGAAAATATCTGGAAAAAGTAAGCCCTGCCCCAAATTTCGTTTCCATATTGGTAACATACGCCTCAAAATAACTCTATGTTGTAAAATGTAAACACACTCTACCACATAGAATAGTTAGTATACAAAATTGGTATTTGTTGATTTTTGAATAGCCAATTTGAGAGTAATACTACTAATACGTTTAATATAAATTGTTGAAACTAAAACCTTCTTATATTCTGATTTAGTTTCGGAATTAGAAAAAAAAGTTCTTAGTTTTCTTAAAAAAATATATTTTGATATTGTTTGTATTACGAGATAATCCTAGTTATTAAATTAACCCATAAAATAAACTAAATTTATTTTAAAAAATTAAATTTTTTCTAAGATATAGATTCGGATATTCAACAACATATTAAACTAATAATCTTATCAACTTTCAATAATTCAATATTTTATTGATTTATCTATCAGGTTCCAGCACAATAGTATTAGCTAAATTTTTCGTACTTACATCACACTTAGTAACATATATTTATTACGGGATTTTAAAAAAAATATGGTAAAGTCCAGCTCGAAGCATGTATCAATACTGTTTAGATTCTTTGTCGATTTTTAATTTCTGGAATCTTCTTCTTACGACGCCGTCCCCTAACGAGAGTGGGTGATCCATATAGCTAAGAGAACTTTAGAAACTGCTGCTCGAAAAATATCATTCGTCGCACATCCAAACCCCCTTCTCATGTCCTTCAGCAAGAATTCTGTCGCCTTCCGATAGATCGTTTGCCCTTTATTTTGCCTTCAATAATTAGACGTAGCAATTTGTAGTTTGGACCCCTCATTATATATCCGAAGTATTGGTTTTTCTTACTTTTATGGTTATTAGTAATTCCTTCATTTTGTTCATTCCTTCTGGTACGTCTGTATTTCTTATTTTTTGTGTCCAGGAGGCGTCTATAAATGTACATTTCAAAAGATTCCAGTCGTTTCTCTGAGCCAGGGTCAAGGGTCCAACAGTCACATCCATACAATAGCACGGAGAATACTACGCTCTCAGCATTTTCTTTCGGAATTCGAAACTGAGACTTGTGCGATGAAAAAATTTATTCATATTCATGTATGTTGCTTGGGCCTGTTCAATTCGGGAATATATTTGCTTTCTAGAGTCCCACTTGTCATTTATATTGGTTCCCAAATATTTAAATGTTGTGACCTGTTCTGTGGTGTTGTCGCTGATTTCGAGGGATTCTGGTGGTAGATTTTTCTTTGTTATTACCATCCACTTAGTTTTTCTTATATTCATAGTTAATCCAAATATTTCGCTGCCTGTTACGACTCGATTTATCAGTTGCTATAGATCTTTGATATTATTTGCTACTAGAACAGTATCATCAGCAGATTAATTCTAGTACAGAGTTTTAATAATATTTAGATCTTTTTGGTTAAGATGCAGATACATCTACGTTCATATCTTTACAATGCTGAACCAGTACATTTAATCAGAATAAAGTTTCCCGTGTACCCATGCCTATTTTTTCTGTACGATAAATGATTGAATGAATTTCTCTAATGATAAAACAACATTTTGATATATTTTAATTAAACCCCTATACGGAACTTAACTTTTAGCTTCCATTTTATTAACTTTTACTTAGAAGCAAAAACAGAGTATATATAAATTAAATTAGGACAATCAACCGAAAGTGGGTAGAAAAAGGTCAGAAAACCGAGATAAACTTTTTACCGATTGACGTAGCTAACAATAATTTGGTCAAATTTTACATGATACTCTTAAATTATTTTGCTTCTTTGTTAGGAGATTACTATTTAAGACGCCCACGCATATACGTCTAATTTAGTTAATTCGAATTATATAAAAAACAACACTATGTTTTAATTTCCAATATATTTAAAATGACTTAACAATTGTTTCACCATACAATGACTCCTTCAGAAGTGAATTAGAAAGAAAAAATGTTTGGTAATAATACTGGTTATGTAGTGCTTAAAACTGTCCTTAATTGCATGAGATTATGTTAATCGTTTTATTATATTGTTTACTGACAAAGTAATTTTAAAGATGCAAAACTGTGGTACTATTTCAGAAAACTAATAAAGATTAAGTAAGGGTGAATGGTCTATCTGTTCGTTTAATAATAGATTGGAGTTTTTCCGTTTGTTAATTTCAAGACATTCAAGCATATTTAATTTTTTAGATTTATTTTCTACATGCATGTATGAACAAAATTATGAGATTCGTTTATTATATGGGTTGCGTAATGTAAATTGTTCCTGTTTTTTAAATAGCTATGTTTATGTTCTTTAATGCGAGTTTCAAAAGATCTACCAGTTTGTTTTACGTAGGATTTAGTACAAGATCCAGAATTTAATAAATAAACTCCTGATTTTATGGATATTAGATTAGGTTTTGTTATTCAAAATTATATTTCCAACAAGTATCGGCTAACACAATCAAAGGTGTTATTGATGCTTCAACGAGCATTTTAACCTTATGGTATTTCAAACTGCTACTGGAAAACTAGAATTTGCACACAGAATATTTGGTTTTTAAAACAGTGCACACAGTTCAGAGTTTATCCTAAATATATGTGATTTAAAACAAATAAACAGTCTAAAGCCGCTAAAATTGCACAACAAGCTGGACTTAAGAGAAGAGAACTTCAACATATATCTTAAAGTAATACATACTGAAATTGCTCATAGATCAACAGATATTGAATTTGTTATCTTCGATGGGAAAGTGAGAGATCAAATAAAATCTATAATTACCAAAAATTCAATACACAAAATAAAAAATTCAAACCTTCATAACAACCAACAAACAGAAAATCCGACAATAGAGCAGAAACCAAACACTTCACTGATCATGCATTTTACAAGAAATTTATTAATCTTATTAACTCAACATTCACAGAAGAAGAATCAGGACTACTTGAAAAAGGCTTACAATATAATTTAAAACCTAAGGATATCCAAAAATCAAGAGAAATCCTCGGAGTTGAAACTGAATTAGCTTTATTCAATGAAGACCCACATTTTAAATATATGATAGCCAACAAGAATAAAAAAAAAGGATTGTTCGAACAACCACAACCAAGATAAGCTAGAGAACAGGAAACAGCAATATTGATCAAAACCAAAGCTAAAGAAAACAACATAATATTCACTAGAGCTGACAAGGATAAGTCTGTGGTAGCTACCTCTAGAGAACAATATATATTTAAAACTCTTTCTTATCTTAACGTAGACAAATTTCGAATATTAAATAATGACCCAACAAAAGCCTACCAAAAACTAATAAAATCTACTTTGAAATATCTCACAATTTTCAATGAATTTGAAAAAAAGTACTTTAACCATAATGAACCCACAAGCTCCAAAATTATATTCCCTAATTAAATTATATGAAAAGGATTTCCCTATTAGACCAGTTGTATCTTTTGTTACGGTACCATCAATCAAATTATCACAAAAATTCATCCCTTTACTAAGACAACATTGCAAATTTAAACCGAAACATAGTATATCCAACACTTATGAACTAATATATAAAATTAAAAACATTAACTTACCAAAAAATTCTGGAATTATCTCATTTGATGTACAAAACTTATTTCCTAGTATCCCACCATATGAAGTCATAGAATTAGTAGATATACTCTTAATCAAGAATAAAGTAAACAAAATTAGTAAACGGGATATTTTAGATTTACTTACGACGTGCCTGGATCAAAACTATTTTGTATTTAAAAATAACTTTTATACATGTAAAGAAGGTCTAATAATGGGTATTCCTTTAAGCCCTTTACTAGCGGAAATTTTTAAAAATTCACGGGAGCAGATAGACTAACTTCCTAAATAATTTGCATCCTAACATTAAATTCACCTTAGAATTAGAATCCAATAACTCTATAAATTTTTTAGACATATCTATATCAAAAGTGAACAATAAACACGATTTCTCGATTTTTCACAAGCCTTCACATACTGACACAGTTATAGACAATAGTTCATCCCATCCTTATACTCACAAAATTTCACTTTTAACTCATTCATACATAGACTGTTATATATCCTATGACTAAAACTAATTATAATAAAGAATTCAACATAAATAAGCAATTAGTAATTAATAATGGATATGACCCTAGCATTATAGATAACATCTTGAATAAAAAATCGTTTAAACAAGCAATCTCTCTAATTTATCCCACCATTAATGACAAAAAAGGAAAATTTAACACACTCACGTACACAAGGAAATTAACTGGAACAATTTCAAAACATTTAACAAAAGTAACAATAAAATAGCATTTAAAACCAGTAATAGCTCAGGGAATATAATTCGGAATAACAAAACCAATTCTAATAAATCCATAAAATCAGGAGTTTATTTATTAAATTGTGGATCTTGTCACAATCATCTAGGCTCGTTAGGATTCGTCCCTAGCCTCAAAAAATACGTAAAAAATCTCGAAAATCTCTTTAAATTAGCAAAGTAAAGATGGAACCTTCGTATACCCAAGTTTCGTGATATGGAATCCGAATCTTATTTCAAAATAACCTCATCACAACAGGATTCGTTCCTAACCTCAAAGACACCTTAAAAATAGCCCCAATATCTTTGTAACAGCAAAGTGAAAACGAAAACTTTGTTTACCTTTGCTTTAAACGTAATAAATCAAGTGTAGCCTAATAAGGATAGGAAATAAGACAGAATATTAATTTTCAATTATAGAATATTAATTTTTAAATATAAAGTATTAATTTTCAATAGGAAATATTGGTTTCCACACATAATATTTCTATTCCACGAAGTGTAAATTTAACATAATCTAACCCAAGATAACCTAACTTCAAACCTGACAAAACCTATTATAGCCTAATGAGGACAGGAAGGAATTCAATATATTTTTTCACATAAAATTTTTGTGGCTAGTAACTACTTTCAGTAGTATCAGAAATCTATACAAGAGTAGACTAGACCAAAAGATACAACGGACGGGATTTGTTAATATAGAAGAAGAATATAAGTATATAAAGGAATGTCTACACGCAGCCGCACTGGAAGCATTAGGGTACCAAGAGAAAAGGGAAAAACAGCAAAAACCATATTGGTGGGATGAAGAAATTAAATACGAAATTGAAGAAAAACGGAAAAGCTATCACAAATACTTAAGTTCAAAGAGCACAAACGACAAAGTAAAATACAAAGAATCCCAAGCTAGAGTACGCAAAATGATTAGTGACAAAAAGAACAACCAATGAGAAAAGACATGCTCAAGACTCAACACTTACATAGGAGGAAGAAAAAAAAGCACAGAAAGCTGGAGACTTTTCAAAAAAATATGAGAACAGAACGGAAAAGAGAAATCTTCTCACCAATAACACCAGAAAAAATGGAACCAATATTTTACAAAAATGCTAAACAGAAGATAGACCAGAGTTCAAAAGTACCCAACATGGAAACCCAAATATAGTTATACGAGGATCCCAATAAGGATAACAACATCAGAAGTTAAAGAAGTATGTAAAACGCTAAAAAAAGGTATAGCTCCAGGACCAGGAAACATCCCAGGAGAGATAGTAAAATACGGAACTGAAAAGCTATTTAGCGCTTTGAGGAACTTATTCCAAAGATGTATTAACACATCAGAAGTACCTGAGGAATGGAAAATATCATACATATCAACAATTCATAAGAAAGGAGACAAAAATAATTGCGATAACTATAGGGGAATAACGGTTACAGGATCTATTAGCAGAATATACGGAAAAAAATACTTAAAAATAGAATAGAAACGGAATACGCGGACGTAGAAGCTGAAGAACAGGCAGGCTTTAGAGCAGGAAGATCCACAATAGACCATCTCTTCTCACTGACAACAAATCATAGGAAAGAAAACCGCATTTGATCAGGAAGTCCATATCTTGTTTGTTGATTTAAAAAAGGCCTACGACAGCGTGCCCCTAATGAGATTGTGGGAAATACTACTACAGAGTAATGTAAGCACCGAAATAATTAAAGCCGTAAAATCCTTATACCAAGACGCAAGAAGTAGTGTGAAAACCAAATATGGTATACCAACAGGGTTCCAGGTCACAGAGGGTCTCAAACAGGGCTGCTGTATATCCCCAACGCTATTTAAAATCTATTTGGAGAGTGCACTGAAGAACTGAAAAAGGAAATGCAGCAGTATGGGATTACCACTGGATGACGATACTACATTGTACACGCTATCATTTGCAGACGACCAAGTGGTAATCGCTCAGGACATCGATGATATGGAATACATGACACGAAAACTTATGGAGGAATATTAAAAATGGGGCCTAGAAGTCAATATTAAAAAAGACCGAGTACATGTGCGTCGGAGGACAACAGCAAGAGCTGAAACTGGCCACAGGACACAACATCAAACACTGTGCCAGTTATAAGTATTTGGGAACGAGAATATCTAGGGACGGAACACTAGAAGAAGCAATATTCGAGAGGAATATCCAAGGAAGAAAAGCGATTGCAATGCTTAATAGTATACTATGGGACAAAAACATAACCATTGAAAATAAGAAGAGAATTTACAACTCAATAGTGAAAAGTATAATAACTTACAGCTCCCAGGTGTGGCCATTGAAGGAAAGAACAGAAAAAATACTAAAAGCTACAGAAATGGATTTCTGGAGACGAGCAGCCAGAAAATCCAGAAAAGACCGCATACTAAATGACACGATAAGAGGAGCTTTAGAAATAAAGCACGATATAGTGGACGAAATCAGAACCCAACAGTTGGTATGGTACGGACATGTACAGAGAATGTCACAAGACCGACTACCTAAAAAAGATTTTAAATTGGAACCCTCATGGAAAAGAAAGCGAGGAAGACCACGCCAAAGCTGGAGAGCAGGAATCAACAAGGAAGTACTAGAGAGAGATCTAGAGGAGGAGGGATGGAGAAACCAGGAGGAGTGGAAATTAGGCATCGGAAGACGGAAGACGGAAGACGTTATAAAATCGATTGATATATATATATATATATATATATATATATATATATATATATATATATATGTATATATATATATATATATATATATATATATATATATATATATATATATATATATATATATAATATAGTGAAAGCATGATTGGTGAAAATTCATTTAACTTGAGAAACAGTTTTGAATCGCTTGTTCAATTTTCTTCGAATTTTGCAATGTTAAGTTTTGTTGAAATAGAATATTTTCATTTTATTAAAGTGATTCTTTGCCCACGCAAAAATAGCTTCAGGGGTTAAAAGAGTCTCTGTCGGTTTTGCCAAGAGAGTTCTCTTTTAAATGTTGCATCGATTCCATCATATGCCCCCTTTCCATGGAAAATTGCACTAAAATGCGACTCCGCATCTACACCGAAATCTTCTTTATGATGAATTAAATTTGACATCTGAAATTTATTTTTAAAATGCTGTCTCCCTCCACCGGTTGATAGACAATTTTTCTGAAGATTTTTTGCCTTTTTTTTAAATTTTAGAATAATCATTGTTCTGGTAGTATATATACGGCGGCACTATCATGCTTTAAACTGCTGGATAAAAAGACACAACTTGTATGTTGTAATTCATCATTTTTCATATAATAGTAAATTAAATTAAATTAACTGATCATTATTAAAATGAAATGATTGAGAAGCATCCTGAACAGCATATGCATAATCTTGTGTGAAATCAAACATAACGAGAACTTTGTCTTCACTGAGATTAGCCTTCTTTTTTGTAATAAGTAAAGATTGCTGTAGCTTTGGAACTATAAGGCTACTGCAAAAATTGTCAGCAAAATCATCTACACATTTCGACTATTTTAAATTGAAAAATCTCAAATTTTTTTAATGGCACACCCTGTACATTATTATTTTTTTCTGATAGATTTTATAAAATCCTCCAACTTTTATTAAGTATGGCATATACCTATTTCTAATAGTTTTCGATTTATTTTGAATTTTTTAATTTTTGTTCTTATTTTTAATACACTTACACTGCTGTGAAAACATAAACAAATAGTTAGTGATAATTTTAATATGGTTTAACTTATCTAATGATGAATTATTATGACGTAATAAATGTTCAAAAATATGCCCGTCTACTTGAATACACATGTTTAGTCGTTTTACTGTGTTTTCCTTCACTTTCTTTAACATAAAGGGCGTTATTGTCCTACACGCATCCCGTAACCTATTTCCTATATCTATTGGTGTTGCAGGCGGATTCACATCAACACGATTTTTAATGTAGCCCCACAAAAAGAAGTCTAAAGCTGTTAAGTCACATGATCGAGAGGGCCACTGAATGAATCCATCCCTACCGACCCATTTTTGTGGGTAACGATCGTTTAAAAATTCCGAACTGCCCAGTGGTAATGAGTAGGTGCGCTGTCTTGTTGAATCCACATTTGTTCCCTGCTGGGGTAATTCGTTTTGCAAAAAATTTAGATATCTAGGCCCGTTAAGCGGTCCGCGGAAAAAATTATGGACCAATAATTCTAATATTAATATTCTACACCATACATTAACTTCCCGAACCCAAAATGGAAAAATTGTTGAATAATAATGCATGTTATGGTCGTTAACTGCTCCATTACTGCGAAAAGTAGCTTCATCAGAAAACATTATTTTGAATAAAAAATTCGGATCGGCCTCTATTGCTTCATTCATGGTGGTACAAAAGTTTATTCGTCGTTCAAAATCACGGTCTTGAAGTTCTTGGTGTAGTTCCATATGAAAGGGATAATACTTATCTTTTCTCGTTGTGCGATTAGCCGTAGATTGGGATGTATCAGATAAGTCAGCTGGTTGACGGCTGCTGACCTAGGGATTTCCTCATTGGTAGCATTCTGGTTTACTACTTTCCGTTTCATATACTCAACGCTACCACTACCACCAAACTGCTTCATTAAGCACTGAAAAGATTTTCTAGATAGTATACGTCTATTAGGGTACTTCGCTTCGTAAAGCCCTACTGCCAAAAGACAATCTTTTCCCGCCTCGCCCAGTATATAAGCCATATCGATTAATTCATTTTTAGAAAAATCCGTACCTATTACCTTTATACGTCACTTACTACAACAAATTAAACTATTTTTACTTGTAAAATCTATCAGGAAAATGATAATATACAGGGTGTGCCATTTAAAAATTTGAGATTTTTCAATTTAAAAGAGTCGAACTGCATAAATTTATTTTGAACACCCTGTAGCATCTAACTCAAATTTCTTTAAATATATATTTTTTTCATCTCTATGGAATGCTCGTACCAATTACGAGTATTCCACCTTCAGAAACAATGGCACTACTGGCAATTTTTTACAAAATTGAAAACTAGTATTTTTTTAAAGAAATTGAAATATTACAAAAACTACTAGGTTTAGGTATATCACATTATTAATAAAAAAGTTATAAAATTTTACGCAGAATTTAAAAATAAATTAGAAAACAGAATGTTCCATTTAAAAGAACATACGTTTTATCGGCTACACTTTTTTGAAGTACCCTGTATACTCAAAAATAATTTTAAACTGTGCACCTTAACATTCCCTAAAAACTATTTTATTTAACAGTTTTTCGTCATTCCCGAAACAAATGAATTATAAACTTTAGTCTATCGTTGACTTACCCTATACATTTTCTGAAACAATTATAATTCTAGACCAAATAACGAAATCTTCTATACAAAATTATATTTAGGAATAACTTGGTATGAGGAACAGTTAAAATAAATTCGGCGTTCATTTATTTAACCTGATTTTTAAAAATTTTAGTTAAATACATTTATTACGATTATATTTTGTCTTTTTGCCTACAATTATTTAAGGAAGTAGACTAACATAAATCATAACTAATAATAAGGGCATTGGGGTCAATGTAACCTGTGTCTTCTTCAAATCTTATTTCAAAAACTTGTATATACTACTTTACGTAATTTTAGTAATAAAACACAATATAGTCGTACAATGTATTTAACTAAAATCTTTAAAAAAATGGGTTAAATAAAGGAAGACCGAATTTATTTTAGCTTTTCCGGAGTACAAGTTATTTTTAAATGTAATTTCGAATGAAATTTTTCGTTATCTAGTCTAGACTTTAAATTATTTAGTTGTAGTGTTTTAGTAAATTCTCTTATCGATAAACTGCCTATATTTTATAATAAATAATTACAATATGTTAAAATAATAATATTAATTTCCTTCATGTTACAATTTTAATTTATATTATTAACATAAACCGGTATTTGTCCACATTAACTATTTACTTACTATTTATTCTATATTGGTCTACTTTTTAATATCATTCTGATTGCTCTTACTAACCCAAATTTAAGTTAATAAAATACTTCCTAACATACGATGAAATATAATGCTCATAAAGTTTCCACATCTTAACTCAGGCAACATTCTAATTAAATTTATAGTTAATCGCTTCTAATTGCGCAGTATGAAACTTCAATTATTGCATTAATAAGAATTTAATTACAGCTGTAATTACTATAATACCGCCTTAGAAGACTAAAACGAACATTTCCTTGGTAAATAAAACAAGATTTTATGTTTACTTAAGCAAGGCGCTTGTAGTAAAGAAAACACAATTCTTGTCCCTACCTTATAACGTTAAACGCTACAGTGACTATAAACAGTTTACTGCCAATACAATCAAAATTGTTATTTTTTATGGGTATGTCACACGCACTGCAAGAAAATCCCTAAGTCGTTACAGGAAAGGCACTTACGCAGAAATAGCAATTCTTGTTGCTCTTAAATGACTACATGTTTTTAAAGGTATGACACAAAATCCAGAGCCATTCACACATCCCATGGATGCATTATAGAATATATTCTAGTTATCATTTTTTTTTGAGGATCCAACTTAAAATTTCTGCCTAGTTCTACGATCCCAATGAAATAATTAGCTTGACAGAATCTAGCAAATACAAGGTAATCGTGGAAATAGAACCCTTAAGATGAAAGCAGTATATTTCTGAATTTTTGAAAATTTCTCCAAGGTTACCATATAGTAAATTAAATTACGATGCTAGCGGAATAGCATGCTGTCATCAGCAAGACTATTAATTGTATTCTTGTTCATTTTCAGTAGATCGTTGTTGTAAAGAAACGAAAGGGTAGGAGACAATACACTCGGTAGATAGTTGTAGAAAAATAACACATTGTTTATTGAATACATAACGATTAAAAATACTCACAAATAAATGTATGCGATAAACACCAAGCAGATTTTTTGCGATCACTTCAGCAAAAGGAAATAAAAGAAGCTATCTATATAGAAGATGAGCAAATCATTACCAGGATATGATGTGAATATAAGAAGTGTTGATAAAGGAAACACCAAATAGACAAAAGACAAATATCCGAGAGTATCATGGGGCCTATTAACAGACTGCTTTACTTTTTTTCTTGGCAAGGATATACTTAAATGAATATATTTACAATATATTGTATTTTTAAGTTAATAAGGTAGAACTAGTCATAAGAAATGTGTAGTGTTGATAGTGGAAGTGGAAAAGACAACCAACAAAGAATTGACATTTACGACTCTTTTATTCATTATCCAACAGTGATTGATAAGTAGATAATAGATATCAGTCGAAAAATTACGAACTTGTACTGGAACCAGTATGCTCTGTAAGAATAGAGAAAACTTGCTGTAAAGAATGAATAAGAAAAAAGAAATTTTGACTACTGTTAGGGCTCGGAAGCTCCAGTAGCTCGGTCATATTATGGGGAATATAAGTAGATATCACTTTGTGCAAGATATACTGCAGAGCAAAGTATTTCTTGGCTCAGAAATTTCAGAACTCGGTTTTCAGTGACCACCACACAGTTGTTTAGAGCTTTAGTGATAATAGCTTATATGATTGTCAACATCCGGAACACATGAAAGCCTTAAAAAACGAAAATTTTTCCATATCGACAGAATGACAAATAAGGAAAATTTATAACAATTAAGACCTAGTTCTATATACGGCACTTAAAATACTTGTTAGATTTTTTTTTTTGATAAACTTGGTGCAGTAAATAGAAAATACCAAAAAATTTCTTTCTTAAAGTCTTCCCTATATATTTCTTAATCTTCATCCAATCATATCCATTATGAGGACATATGAAGACTTACATACCACTAAATGTGTTTTATTGCACATAGGTTAAAAGTTATGTCTCACAATCTCAATTTTCTTCCCCCTACCCACACTAGTATACAGGGCGATTCTTAAGTTACTATTCATGGTGCCATAATTAAATCACTACAGATAGAAAAATAACATTTAATGTAGTTGTATCTTTAAAGTAAGCATCTACTTTAAATAGATAAGCAACTGAAAATTACTTCTCATATCACGAGTAATACAGATTTTTTCAAATTTCTATTTAAATACCCTATATATTTTTAATTGTTTGAATTCTAAGAAAAATTTTCCAGAGTTTTTATGTACTATTCTTAATGTCAAATAGTTTCTGAGATAAAAGCTTTCCTAATATCTACTATAAATAGCTTCTAAAATAACAGCACTTGAAAAAGAGTCAATTTTGATCTTTTATTTGATTTTTCATGAAAACGTTTACGATAGCCCTTAAAGAATTACTATTTTTTAATATAAAGGTAATCTTAGCATCCTAACTACTAAAGTAACTAAAATTATTTTCAATTTTTACTAATTGAAATTCCTCAAATTCCAAATTTTGATAAACGGGCACTAAAATTGTTGAATCTAGAAAGTCGGCAATATTATTATCCGACAGAAGTTCTTTTTAGCATGTAACTAATTGTGAAAAGTTTCGAATTTGAGTAATTTTAAAATAGCTGGTATTAAATTCCATTACTTTATTCAAAGTATAATAAGAAATATAATTTTTTAGGGTAATCATCTTGAAAAATTAATAAAATTTACTGATTTTTAGAGTCCATTATCTCAAAACATAGCAAATAACACGTAGGCTAGAAAATTTTTGGTCTAGCTACTTAAAACAGATTTTTTTTTTTGCAAAATTCAACTTTTTCATCAATATAGTCTCCTTCAAAAGCGATATAAATAGGCCAACGCTTTTCTAACATTTCTATACATTCCTTGTAGAAGGATTTACCTTTGCCTTCAAAACAGGCCTCAGCTTCGGCGATAACTTCTTTACTGAAGCCAAATCTCTTTCCCGCGAGCATTTTTTTGAGGTCTGCGAATAGATAATAGTCGCTGGGGACCAAATCTGAAGAATACTGTGGACGAGGAAGCAATTCGAACTTCAATCCATGCAATTTTGCCATCGTAACCATTAACTTGTGACACGGTGCATTGTCTTGATGAAAGAGCACTTTTTTCTTGTTCATTTGAGCCGTTTCTTTGTGATTTCTACCTTCAAACCCAACAATAACTTTATATAATATTCGTTATTAATGGTTTTTCCCTTCAGTATAGTCAATGAAAAATATTCCATGCACATCCCAGAATACAAAGGCCAAAACCTTCCCAGCCGATTGTTATGTTTTTGGTCGCTTCGGGCGGCTTTTACCGGCTGCTATTCACTCAGCTGTCTACTGATTTGATTCTGGTGTGTAGTAGCGGATCCAGGTTTCATCCTTTTTATTGCGCTTTTTAAAACAGGTCCAAACAGCGCTCAGAAACATCAACACGTTGTTGTCTTTGGTCCACTGTGAGCAAACGCGGTACCCATTTTGAACAGAGCTTTCTCATGCTCAAATCTTCATGCAAAATATGACCAAAACGTTCTTTTCATATCCTTAGGGTGTCAGCTATCTCACGCAATTTCACTTTACGGTTATCCAAAACAAATTTGTGGACTTTTTGATGTAACCACCTCATTTGGGCGTCCAAAGCGTTCAGCATCATTTGTATTTGTACGACCGCCTTTAAATTTAGCAAACCAGTAAGTGACGAGTGATTTTCCAGGGGCAGAGTCCCCGTAACACTTATCAAACCGTTGCCTTGCTTGAACGGTATTTTTTCCCATCAAAAAAGAGTGTTTAATCAACACACGAAATTCGATTTTTTCCATTCTTTTGAAAATATCAAAAGTAGCGTCACTTAAATCACTGTAACTTGTAAACTAATCGTTGAAATTTCATGAAATCTTTGACACACATTTGAAGGTTGGTACTTCCTAAAAATCATATGAATTTTTTGAAAAGGGCTACATCTATGTGTCATACCAAAAACTTTTCAGCCTACCTGAGAGCTGCCTAATAGCCCAGTCGCCAGGGGTTTTGTCCTTTCGTTAAATGTTAACAAGCTGCATTTTGGCACACAGGTAGTTTTTTGGACTTAGAGCACGATAAGTCCACAAAATCTAAAATAAAATCAAAAATTCTGTTTTTCGGTAACATCTCGAAAAATAAAACAGATATCGACAAACTAAGAGCACGATGTGAAAGGGCGGGAAATTTTACAAAAAAATAGTATGTAGATTTTTTCCGGAATTTTTTTATTAGAGTGAGAATTTATTAAAAATTAGGATAGGTGATATAAAAGGTGTAGCGCATCAACCAGGTTGATTTGA
>CM032447.1:192887549-192900546 GCA_019049505.1 Pachyrhynchus sulphureomaculatus | reverse complement strand
TTTTAAAACATACTTATATTCTCTGGCCAGGTTATAGGCTATATCTTATTACGATAGGTAGCATAAGGAATGAGCAGTGACGATATATAGTGAATGAAGTCGGAAAAAAAAGTTTGCCGCTAGCGCGTTCCCATTGCAATACACATCCTAAACCATTAAATATGGAACAATATTATGTAGCAGAAAATATCTATAATCTATAATATATATAAAATGCAATGTCTCTCTCTCTCTCTTTGTCTGTCTGTCCATTAGTGCGTTTATCACGCGAGAACCACTTATCCGATTTACGTGTCTTTTTTTTAAATTCATACATATATTCCTTGGTTATACAATAATAATAATAATCTATATCTATAATATATATAAAATGCAACGTCTCTCTCTCTGTCTGTCTGTCCGTTAGTGCGCTTATCCCTCGAGAACCACTTATCCGATTTACGTGATTTTTTAAATTCATAGATATGTTCTGTGACCAGGTTATAGATATATATTTTATTACATCTATAATATATATAAAATGCAACGTCTCTCTGTCTGTTTGTCCGTTTGTGCGCTTATCGCTGGAGAACCACTTATCTGATTTACGTGCTTTTTTTTTTTAATCTAGCTAAACCATTAAATATGGAACAATATCATGTAGCAAAGAATATCTATAATATATATAAAATGCAACGTATCTCTGTCTGTCCGTTAGTGCGCTTATCACTGTAGAACCACTTATCTAATTTACGTGCTTTTTTTTAAAACATACATATGTTCTTTGGTCCGGTTATAGGATATATTTTATTACGTTAGGTGACATAAGGAATAAGCAATGACGATAATAGTGAATCAAGTCGGAGAAAAGTTTGCTGCTAGCGCGTTCTCTTGCAATACACTGCCTAAACCATTAAATATGAAACAATATCATGTAGCAAAGAATATAATATATATAAAATGCAACGTCTCTCTGTCTGTCTGTCTGTCCGTTAGTGCGCTTATCACTCGAGAACCATTTATCCGATTTACGTTTTTTTTTTTTTTTAATTCATACATGTGTTCTCTGGTCAGGTTATTTATAATCTTCTTTCTATAATATATATAAAATAAAATGCCTCTCTAACTCTCTGTCTGCATGTCTCTCTGCCTATCTTTCTGTCTGTCCGTTAGTGCGCTTATCACTGGAGAACCACTTATCCGATTTACGTGCTTTTTTTAAAACATATATATGTTCTCTGGCCAGGTTATCTATCTATAAAATGTATAAAATGCAACGTCTCTCTGATTGTTTGTCTGTCCGTTAGTGCGTTTATCACTTGAGAACCACTTATCCGATTTACGTGTTTTTATAAATTTATACATATGTTCTATATAATTCGATAAAAGCCTAGATAATGGGAGATAAGGTGAGATAATGAGAGATAAGTATAAATATAGGGAGATAAGGAGAAAACAATGGGAGATAAGCAGAGATAAGTCTAGATAATGGGAGTCATGCTGAGATAATGGGGGATAAGGAGAGAGATAATGAGAAATATTGCGAGATAAGTCGAGATAAGCCTAGATAATGGGAGATAAGGTGAGATAACGGAAGATAAGGAGAAATAATGGAAGATGAGCAGAGATAAGCCTAGATGATGGAAATTATGTAGACATAATGGGAGATAAGTATAAATAATGGGAGATAAGGAGAAATAATGGGAGATAAGCAGAGATAAGTCTAGATAATGGGAGTTATGGTGAGATGATGGGGAGATAAGGAGAAATAATGGGAGATAAGGAGAATATTGCGAGATAAGTCGAGATAAGCCTAGATAATGGGAGATAAGGTGAGATAATCGGAGATAAGGAGAAATAATGGGAGATAAGGAGAAATAATGGGAGATGAGCAGAGATAAGCCTAGATAATGGAAATTATGTAGAGATAATTGGAGATAAGGAGAAATAATGGAAGATAAGGGGAAATAATGGCAGATATTTTATTACGTTAGGTAACATAAGGAATAAGCAGTGATGATAGTAGTGTATCAAGTTCACGCGAGCGGAGCTGCGGGCACGGCTAGTATGTATATATATATATATATATATATATATATATATATATATATATATATATATATATATATATATATATATACATATATATATGTATATATATATATATATATATATATATATATATATATATATATATATATATATATATATTATATATGTATATGTATTATATATATATATATATATATATATATATATATATATTATATATATATATATATATATATATATGTATATATATATATATATATATATATATATATATATATATATATATATATATATATATATATATATATATATATATATATATATATATATATATATATATATATATACATACATATATATATATATATATATATATATATATATATATATATATATATATATATATATATATATATATATATATATATATATATATATATATATATATATATATATATATATATATATATATATATATACATATATATAATCCAAAGTTGACTACTTGGAACAACCTGGTGAGGAAACAAAAATGAGAAATTAAAGATATCTAGACTCTAGTTTCTGTTCGTTATTACGTTAGCTACAATTTAAAAATAGAGTATCATTTAGGCAACGTCTTGTTTCTCATAGTTAATCTTGGTTGTAAAAAGACCATCAAAAATGTTAATGTTATTATTTTACCTCTTAAGACTGTTGTAATTTCTCCAAATGTGTTGTTCTCATGTTTTGTATGATCAGATCGCTGCCTGGTTAGTGAAATACTTGACCTACATCTATACTCAATTAGAGAAAAAACTGTAACAATTTTGTATATAAACTATTATAAAACTTAAAGTAATTTAATTATTGTACTTCCTGATGAGCATTTTAATTTTCCTTCTGCCGCTTAGAAAGTGTGCATTTCAGAATCCAGAAGAAGCTGCCATTTAGGTAGCGAAAACTTACTTAAAAATAAAAGCAGAAACTGGGGCCTAAAGATCTTTAATTGCTCATCTCTATTTCCTCACGAGGATGTCCCCAGTAGTTAACATTTGATAGTTTGTTACCAGTACCCTGTTACTGTCCTTCCTATTTCCCTTAAAATACCTAAGAAATGTACTAAAAAACTTAACCAACACAAAATTTTGAATGAATAAAACAAAACATAATTGCAAAATAATATTTTCCTACTAATAACCTGAAAAAGAGCCTTCAAAATGTATTCATTATTTGCCAGTATAAACAAAAATAAATCAACAACATCGACAACCACCGGTTTATTAGGAATATCTCTATTTCTCCTTATTTCTTTAATTCAATGTTCTTAAGCGCCTAATTCTATAAAAGATTACTACTTAATATTTTTATAACTTTTAGAAAAAAAACTGGCAATGTCAAAATAAGTGTACTGTACATTTTAATTAAAAGATGAGCGTTTTCATTAGATAACTGACATTAATTAAAACAGCCACGGTTTTTCATCTGAAAATAACTTCCTTTAACTGATTCAAAATATAAATATTAAAAGCCTAATAGTAAATTCAACCCCAAACAAAGAGTAAACCCTCATGATGTTTTATAAACAAACAAGTGCCGTGCTTCAACGATTTTCTTTTAAAGCTTTTTTATGGCCTCACCTAATAAAATAAAAAATATTCAAAATTTTTATTTTTCACAAGGCACCGGTGTAAACAATACAGACAATGTCACGTATATTCTGAATAAAAGAGAAGAACAATGGATGACTGGATAATCCATCATTCAAGTCGAGTAAACAGGTTTTTCCCTATTTCCCTAAAACTTTTCATCGTATGTCGACAATAAAACATTCCCATTTCTCGAGTCTCAGCATCCTCGTTAACCCCGTTGCGTGCAGGGATCAAACGCGGATTCCAAGGGAAACGTTCATAACATAGCGGCCACAGATATGGGAGCATTAGGGAGGTTTGCTCGTAAATAAGACGTTGGGTCGCCTATACATCAGCTTCGCGTCTGTCCAAATCCGATACACGCCATCTATCAGTGCCTTTTGCACAACATCCCAGTAGATTTACTAGCAAAGTGGCAATGTTTTAAAGTTACACTATGTGCTATAAAATTTTAGTGGCTGTATCCTTTTTTGAAAATATATGGTAAATGAATTGAAATAGTGATATTTTCTGCATTTTTCTCTATTTAAAATTTTATAAAATAAGATTTATTCAGCTAATACAAATAAAACAACACTGCGATAAAAGACAAGCCTGATATAAATGGTAGGGAAGTGTGAAAGGGGAAGTCTTTTGTAAAAAACAGGCAGTTATTAACGAGCAACTAAGATACAAGGATTAAGGATTTTTTTTTAAATATACGTTTAGAGCGTTGCCTTATGTGGGTGTGATATGAGTAAAGAAGAAAAATTGCTTAAGCTTTCTAAATGTAGTGATACAAAAGAATAATGAAAATAAATTAAGAAGGTCCATTTAGATAAGGTTACAGAGAAGATTGGGAAAATAAATTCTGAGGCATGGAAGGGATATATCATGGCATATACAGTAGAGAGTAATACAGGCAGGGACACTTTATAACATAGCCAACGTACGCTCTAAAGCTATACAACATTTAAAACGAAATTCTAAGATTAAGAACAGAAACAGGAAATTGACTCACAAATTTTTAAGAATACACGTTCACTAAAAACATCTCGTAAAGATTTTCACTTATTTTATAGACGTGACTTCGTGGGAAATTTAAATGCAAATTCATTGCGAATTTAACATTGCGATTAGTGAAGCGCATGTTGCAAGGAAAATTACGAATGAAAAACGAAACGTTCAAAGGATGAAGAAAAACAGAAAATAATTACTAACGATTATCGTAGCAAAGAAATAATTATAGGCCAAAATATTTAATTGAAAACTAAAATCAGCAAATTTATGTTAGAAAGAGTTTAAAACAAAGTAGTATACAAGTATATAATTAACAAGAATAGTCAAAATGCACTTCCAAACAAGAAAATATTGCTATGAAACGATAAAAGCCACTGAATGCTATCTTGCTGAATATATCTCAAAATGATAAGGGATGATGAATTGTATTTTAAATATGATTTTAGAACTCTACCAGGACTCCAATTCTTCAAGAAATGGGCAAGAATGTTATAGATAATGTAAAACGAATTGCTACAGAAAAATTTGGAGGCAGGCAGGTTATCTGTCAACGTGGCCTTTGGGGAATATGATCGCTATAATCTTCTAGGTTCCCAAAAATATAAATTCGCCTAACACAACATACCTTTTCCCAATTGAGAGCTCCTAAATTCCTCCGAGAATTTTTTTTTTAATTGGAGAGCGAGTGGCAGAAAAGTCAAAGCTCAAATTGTGCAGAAATTAATGAACGATAAAAGAGTTGAGTTTCGGATCGCGAAGTGTGTGCATGTGAATCGAACGCCCGGCAATAGTCAACTCGTTCAACGAGTATTATTACGGTAGTGTTTCAATCTATTTAATTATTTTGTCGATTGCAAACGAAAGGGACTAGAAATAAAGCAGAGTGTAGTGTTAGAATTAAGACAATAAGTAAAAAATTTGGAAGTTTATGAGAATAATTCTGTAAAATTGTATGAAGCTAATGAAACGATAAAAGACGACCTTGACCGTTTTACTGTTTACGGTGATAAGAAGTATAAACGACAGTTTTTTTATCTTTTTCTCTCGTGTTTGAAAATGAAATATACGAGGAACACACGTAAAGTTTTTATAACAGAAAAAACAATGGATAGCTATGATTATACATTAAGAGACTCGAAAAGAGGAAGAGTCGAAGAAAAAAAAGAGCCAATGGGATTATTCAAGAAAAGTAAAAAGCTGGATATAAAAACAAGATCAGAAGAGATACCAATAAGAGTTGCAGGAACTAAGAAAGGAGAATGAAGTATTGAAAGAGGAAAATAAATATCGATTTGAAGATGAGTATACTGGAAAAAAGACAACGTAAGGAATAATATTGTAATATCGGGAATGAGATTTGAAGCGAATAGCCAACCAGATCTGAAAATGGGTGTAGAACATTTTATGGAGAGGACTATGAAGACAAAAATACAGATTAAAGATGTGATAAAAATAGGAGCGACTATATACAAGATAGAACTTGAAAACACGGGAGATAAAGAAGCTGTAATGAAAAATAAAAACAAACTGAGAAACGTAAGAGAGAGAATTTACATAAACAACGATTTAACAAAAGATAAACGGGAAATTCAAAAGAAATTGAAGCATATAGCAGAGAATGAGAGAAAGAATGGAAAAAATGGTGAAAATAGGATGTCAAAAAATTGTAATCGAAGGAAGAGAATATAAATGGGACATTGAGGAAGAAAAACTGAAAGAACAAACAAAGAATACTACGACCATCAAGTCAAAAAACTGAGAAAAAAGAGAAAGATAGGTAGATTGACGACGACCCTGGCAAAGATAAAGTATACGGAAGAGAGGACTAATAAAAGAAATACAAATAAGAAGATAATCAAAGAAGTAGATAGGAAGAAAGAAATGGGAAATAATTATCGAGTTATTAGTTTGAGAACACGGAATAATAGGGTATAAACGGAAAAGAGGATGAACTGTCAGAAGAACAACAAATGCACTATGTAGGAATCACAGAAATAGAAAGGAAAGGAAATGGATGCAAAAAATTAGAAGGAAAGATCATAAAAGAAGAAGACAAAATTATGGAAATATGGAGGGAATACTATAAAGAGCTATCAGATGGGAATGACATAGCATACAAAAATCAACATAGAGACATAATACTGGAACAAAATACAGAACCCACACCATCCACACAAACAGAAACAAATACAGAAGAAACAAAAGAGGCAATCGGCAATTTAAACAGGACGGAAGGATATAGAAGGAAATATGGAAAAGACAAATAGAGAATAACTCAACTCCACGGGCCTTACACTCCTAACAAAAGGGGTAGAAAGGCATAAGGATTAAGTAAGTAAGTAAGTTTGAAGAGAAAAGTTTTGTTATTTAGTAGAAAACAATTGATTAATGAGAACTAAATATTCTTAGTATGTTATTGAGTTAAATACGAGTATATCAAAAATATAATTTTTAAAGCTTATTTTGTAAAATAACGTGAAACATTACGAGGCCATCCTTACATAAATTTAAAAAGAAAGATATCAAATTAGAAACCTCTTTTTGCAAAATATATACATCACCTCTCGTATTATTTTTATTAGGTAAATATTGATATAAAGGGAATTATGAATTATCAGCAAATCGAATCTACAGCTAGTGCAAATAAGCAATTATTATTGCATGTCATAATTACCAAAGCTGCGATGTTTCACATACTAAGCAACACGACGGAGGTAATTTGTGGCATACAATTTCGGTTAATCAGGTTGTAATGCGAGAAAGATGATCAAAGTCGACTAATAATTATTGATTGTATTGAACTAATTGTTTATACAAGGTACAGTATTATTGTGGTTTCCACTGTGTGTTCCATTTTGATGGAAACATTAATGTAAATCTTGAAATCTATAAGAGATATAAAAATATACAATGAATGATAAAGAAAAAACTTTAAGAAAATAAGCTTTTTATTAAATTCTGCAAATGAACGTAACAGTGGCTAACTTTTAGTCTGCGTAGTGCACTGAATATGACATTTTCGAGCTAAAAATATAGTTTATCGTAATATACAAGAATTTAATATAAAAAAAAACGTTGCTGCTTGTTGAATTTATTCGAGTTTTCAATTTTTGGAAGTTCATGCTTTCCGATAAAGAGTTTTATCTTATAGGCTGTTATAAAAATCGTCTAATATATTGAAACTAGTGAATCCTTATAGAATAAGGGATTGCACAAAAATACTAATGAATAGCTGTTTCGTTTTTATAACGGAAAAATTTAACACTAAAAAATGATGAAATGTTTACTCTACAACTGGTAAACGAAACATGTTGAAGACAACATATAAATCGTTGATTTCAGTTGTTTATTGAAAAAAAAAAAGTGCTATTCCGAAACCGACAGCTACTTTTTAAAAAAATAGGTCTGGCATCGTAAATTTCCCGTAATAATTTAAAATTAGTATTTAAATAATTCCCTTTTTAATTATAAATACGTCTAAACCAGTTACATTTGGAAACAATAACTGTCAATACCAGCTGACTGAAACTGCACAGATGATAGTTTGCATGCTGACGCTAGCAACTACATGATTCGATACGCCAACGAGTTTTCATTTTATAGAGGACATATACTAAGTTCACAATTTAATGCTTAATCACTATTTGATTCCAATTTTGCAGGCATAAGGGTTTTGTTCCGGAGAATTTAGTTATAAATTTTTATTGACCGTTGATAAGGAGCAAAGTTTAAATATGAAATAAAAAAAAAATAAAAAATATGCACAGAGATTTTCTCTCACCTTAAACGTAATGAACTGTATACTTCTTGAGATTCTTTAACTGGTACTTACATAACTTAAAGCTTTGAGCTCTTGATAAGGGTGTCAACCACCGCTATTCTTAAATCATTAAAAAATCATTAATATGCAGAAAATTTGCTTTGTCTTAAGGTTACTGTAAGCTACACTCCTGCAGATATTTTAAGTAGTGGTTTCGAGCGTTAAAAAAACCCTTGGTAAGGGGTAAGCTATTTTTTAAAATTTTTATTTGAGGGTAGTTTATAATCTTTTAAAGGGTTCAACGCGCGAAGCTGTATAACCAGTTATTATGTTTCTAGTAGTACAGTTTACATCAGACTTAATGTGGAACAAATTGTTCAAACGTGTATTTTTTTGATTTTTTTAGTGATTTTAGAATAAGGAAACTTGACATCCTCATCAAGGGTTCATGATGCTAACTTGTATAACTACTAGCTAACGTTAACGTTTCAAGAGGTATACACTGTATCAAGCTCAAGGTCGGAGAAATTCTCCATGTATATTTTATAAGTTTTTATTTGATATTTAACCCTTGCTTGCTTTATATGCCTATCAAGGGTCAACGATATTGCTTAACTAAATTTCTCAAATCAAAACCCTTCTGCGTGTAAAATTTTAATCAAATAATAATTAGCTCTTGACAGTGATTAATTATCAACCAGTGAAATTATTAGGTGTAGACTCTATCCAATAGAAACTCATTGCGACTTCGTTGCTAGCTTCAGGTTAGCATAGACAAGATATTCCCAAATTAGTCTTTTAAAACGTCCAGGTGAAAAACAAACATAAAATTAATAAAATTCGCATTTAGTGACAGTATACAAATAACAAAATGTGTTTAAAAATAATTGAAATAAAAAATTAATTGTACAGGCATGCTAACAAACGACAATTAGTTGTGTTCTGCCAAATTTAGTTGGTTTTGTGTTATTTTATATGAAATGATAGTTTTAAATAACTGAAATAATAAAAAAGGGGTTTAAGCGGTGTATTGTTAACAATTGATCATTGAAAAAATGACTATTAGATCGAAAACAAAAGAAAGTAGGTAATTAGTAGATAATTATCTCCACCCACGGAGTTTATACTATAGGAGATAACTCTCACTTTTTCTCTCTCATTAAAAATACTGAGATATGTCACAAGAAAACTGTTTACTATTTCAGTATTATTCTTCGATTTGGTATTAGAACAATATTTCTCTAATTCTGGTTCCATTTTGCCGAAACATGTGTAACGTGGAAGACGCAGAAACGCGACTTACCAAGGGATGTCTTTTGTCTCACACCGAAAAAATTTTCTGCAGTGTGATTAAATATTATTTTTTTCGAGGTATGCGTATTATTTATTATTATTTTAATTTATTATTAGATGAACTGTTCCTCAAATGTGAAAATTTAAAATTATTGAATACAGTGGTGTATTTAGCAACACTGGGAAAGTTCCATATCTTGTTAAGCATTTTCTTTACTCTAATCGCAGCCATTGATCTGATGTCAGATGCAAGTTGGTTTGGCGGAAAAAATTCAGTTTTGTTTTTTTCTAATTTTTCAAAAATGTTCCAATTTAAAAATAAAAGTATTAAAGGAGTTAATACAACACAACGCCAACAGTCACAAATTTCAATATATTAAATGATTTTTTTAACGCCTTGTATCCAGTTTAATTACTAGTTAGACTTTTCATGTGTATTATTTTATTAAATTTCTTTAGTTGAAAACTTTCTAGGAGATATTAAATTTTGATTGGCTAGTAGAGGAAGACTTATTTTAAAAATAAGGTATTGTTTTTTATTTAGAAGTATGGATAATTTTTTTCTTCTTGCGTGCATTCAAATAAAATGCAAGTTTGGTATTGGCAAAATTAAATTAGTTATATATCATTTCGGTCATCGGCGGATCAATTTGATTTGCTAAAAACCATGAAAAAAAATATACTGGTGTGGATTATATTCTAGCACCGGATTGATTAGATAAGACAACATCAGTTTTAAATACCGTAAAGACAGTTTGCCAAAATTTTCATTTTTAGCTACAAAATTGCATGAAGCGTTTCGTTACATGGTACCTTCTTCTGATGCATCTTGCAACTAACAAACATTTAGGTTTTATTTCACCCTATTATCTACTTTTACAATTACTCTGAAAATAATTAATTAGGGTATTCTTGGAATTTATACTGAACTTTGAATAATGATGAGTTTCATCGGTCATACTTATTTCTGTTTGATCATTTAAAATGGAACCTGTATTTTTCAAACGGTTTATCTCTAGGCATTCCAAAAGGTTTAACTTTTTTCCTTTGTTAAACCTTTTGGAATGCCTAAAGATAAACCGTTAAAAAACACAAGTTCCATTCTAAATGAATAAACAGAAATAAATATAACCGATGGGAAATCTCTACTATTAGATTTATATACCTTATAAAGTTCAATGTGAATTCCAGGAGCACCCTAATTAACCACTTTCAGACTAACTGTAAAAGTAGATAATAAGGTGGAATAAAATCTAAGTGTTTGTTAGTTGCAAAAAGTATCAGAGGAATTTAAAATATAACGAAACGCGTCATGTAATTTTGTAATAAAAAGTGGAAATTTTGTCAAAATGTCTTTAATTACGTTAGTTATGAATTTCCATCAAGTAAAAGTCAAAATAATTCAAATTTTAAATAGTTTTTTATATTGTTTTATCACTCTATATAACTGAAATACTTCTCTTTATACTTGGATAAAAATTCGATATTCTTTGTTAAAATTTATCGGCCCTCTAATGCTGTCTATATTCTTCTACAAGTTAAAAGCGACACTCCTAGTGTATAGTCTTCTATTTGTATATCAGAAAGCTTATCCTTCTATTTCGGTAATTTTAACCTCGGTCTAGCATCAAAATTCCCGTTTAAATCTGCTTACTTATTCACTTAAACAGTGTTTTCTATCCATCACTTTTATTAGATTATTTAATACACAACGAGGACAATTGACCCGTATGATAACCAAGCAAATGCTCACAACACATCTATATTGATTAGTTACGGATGTCGGCTTGTGGGTTTGTATACATTTGTATTGTGAAAATGCCCTCATAACTAAATGGTATTTTGTATGCCGAAATTATATTATCATCATGCTCAGGCACTGATATGCAAATCATCATATACCTAACAGGCATTCAGCTCGATTACCTTCCTTCCTTGCTTATATTATTGTTGTTATGGTAATAATGGTCTAATTTTCTTGGATACGATACACAGGTAGATAAAATCTGTTGGGAAATTAAACATTTATTTTAAAGCAATATTAATTAAATTAAGAGGAATATATATATATATATATATATATATATATATATATATATATATATATATATATATGTAAACTGTTACGAAATTCACGGCATGTAAAAGCACATTCAGCACTTTTTTTTTCAAATTCGAAAATTCTTGAAAAATTTAAAAAAAATGGGGAAAAACTCCTTTTTACCTAACATTTATTAAAATCACCCCGCCCACTAAAGACCGACCTTGGCCTTGGTAAAGTGCCAAACCCAATATATCATTTCTGGTTAACAGTTCTTTTTAAGTAGCGAGAGTAGGGCAAAATTAACCCTCACTTTACAAAAATCCCAGATTAAAAATAAATTTTTCTATTATACTTAACGGTGATGAAAGTGGATTTTCTACCATTCAGAAAAAAACGCAAAAAGTTTTAGGATTAAATATTTAAAATAATGATACATAATGTTGAATTGGGAAATGGCACACTTTCTGAAAGTATTGTCACCATTCCATGCACTGGCTATGTTAACTCAAACTTATTCGTAAAATGGATGAAATATTTTATAAGCGTCGTAAAAATAATCCCTGAAAATAAAGTGCTACTTCTGCTTGATGGACATACAACGCATTCGAAGAACCTGGAAGCATTAAACATAGCAAAGGCTAATGATACCACTGCCAGGCCTTACAACTCACCGGCTTCAGCAACTCGACTTTTTTTTCTTTTTAAACCTATGAGCTCTTATTATATTCAAGCAACAGAACGATGATTGAGGACAGATCCAGGTCGTCAAGTAACGCAATATCAAGTTACAGGTTTATTTGCAGAATCTTAATAAAGGAACGGATTTCAAGCGGCTGGAGTTTGGCTTAGGGACAAAGACGTCTTTCCCGAACCGTTGTTTAAAGCAGCTGAAAATATAAATGCTCTCTCTCTCAAAAAAACTCAAGTACTGAGAGCATATCGATATTTTAAGGACACACATTTAAATAGTTAACCGCCCTTTTCAGGATTTAACGCTGAAGGGTTATAAAAAAATTGTAAAATCTTTATGTCCAATACTACAAAAAATACTGTACAAAAAACTGTGGAAATTACAACAAGTCCTTACAAAAATATGTTAAAAAAATGAATAAAATAAACAAAAGACGTCTCGTATAATATACAGGAGCCTCTTCGACAACGGTGATTTTAAAGCAACCTTTTTTGTCGACGTCAGACCAAATTCTTTCTAGTTTAAAATAAATAAAGCGGAACAATCCA
>CM032447.1:192867549-192885049 GCA_019049505.1 Pachyrhynchus sulphureomaculatus | reverse complement strand
TAGCTAATATATGAAATAATATTAATAATTAAAACGTATTCAAGTAAATTTACTACTCAGCAAAAATAGATGAAATTTTAATTAGTAACTAATAATGTTTTTAACCTGTTCCGCGAAGGAAATTTTTAAATTTGGTTTAAAAAATAACATAGGTTAATTAAATGGAATATTAATATAAATTTTTCAACAAATTTATTTAAATGATGATTTATATGTTTCAGTTTGATATATAGGTATTTCTCTGTTCTATGTCCGTACGGAACACTAATGTGATCACTTCGCGGTCTGTCTGGGTGTCACGCCCGATTTTCTCCGAAACTATTGAACATAGAAAGTTGAAATTTGGCACAAATATAGGAAATAATTATATCATAATTACTTATGTATCTATCTATCTATCTATCTATCTAATAAGCCTTCTTTCATCCAGTGTCGGACGTAGGCCTCCCCTTCCTTTTTCCATCCTTCTCGATTCTGCGTCTTTCTGATCCATCCTAAACCAGCCGCTCTTTTCAGGTCATCTGTCCATCTTGTTTGGGCCTTCCTCTGGATCTTCGTCCCATTCTTGTATTTTTTTATTCCATCTCTTATCTTGTTATCTCATTTCAAACCTGCTACCTGTTCTCTTGCGTCTATCACTTTGGTCTTTTGTCTTATACTCTCGTTTCTGATTCTGTCTTGTAATATTATATTCAGCATCTGGCGTTACATTACTCTCTGTATTTTATTCAGTTGGTCCATCCTCTTCCTAGTCAATATCCATGTCTGGGCGTCGATCGAACATCATCTTTCTTAGTTTCAGTTCTTTGTTTGTCAAATGCTGCCCATGCCAGTCTAATTCGTCTCTGTACTTCTGCTGTTTGATTTGCTTTTCCACACTTTATTACTTGCCCTAGATAGATGCATTCCTCCACATATTCAAGAGTTCTGACCTCTATTCTCAAGTCTCGTGGACTATCTTCGTTTTTCATAGCCATCGTCTTATCTTTATTCAGCAGTAGTCCTACTCTCTCTGATTTGTTTTGTAGTTCAGTAATAAATTCCTGTATGTCATCAAAATTATCTGATATTAACACTACATCATCAGCATAACGCAGATGATTTAACTTTTGTCCATATACTGATCCCCTTTATTCCTAATCGACTACCTTGAAAATTTCTTCTAGTGCTGCTACAAATAGTTGTAGGCTCATAGAATCTCTCTGTCTTACTCCGCTATTGATAGGTATTAGATTTGTTTCACTATCCGTTTCCACTAGCATTTGAGACTATCCTCTTTTCTTCTAGACATTTATTTAATAAGAGTTTCAGCACCTGTATCACCAAGTCTCCTCCTTCTTTCATTAATTCTGTTAATACTCTATCAGGTCCTTTTGTTTTATTGTTTTTCATAATTTTTAGTGTTGTTAATATTCCTTCATCTATTATCTCTGGTATTTCTTCTGAGTTAACATTGATTATCTTTCTGTTTCGACGTTCTTTGAAATCATTTGATGGGCAGTTTTTTTGTTCATACAACCTCTGATAGTATGTTTGAAGCATCTGTGTTATTTTTTCTTGATCTTTCAGATCTTTTCGATTTTCATCCTTTATATGTATTGTAGTTTTTCCTAGGCTTTGTCGGAATGCTTTAATGTTTTGTACTGTTCTACAATTTTTTTATTTTTGTCTCTAACTGTTATCTTTTATCTTCTTTAATGGACATAATTACTTATAGGTTATATTATTTGAATTTTTTATTTTGTGTTTAAAAGTTTTAAGCCCATTAAAAGTGAATTAATTTTTGTTATATATACTTTTAAGATATGGACATTTATAACTGTAGAGTATTAAAAAAATCTTTATTAATTAAGGGGGTATAATTTTTTTAAACTACTATAGTTGTTTTCATGTTACCTCAAGAGAGGAAGGTCAAAACTATATAAAATAAATAATACTGTACAAAGAAGATATCCATGGGCAACAACAAATATGCGAGAGACAATTATTTTAAATTGAATAATTTATTACATATTTTAGAGCAGGAATACAAAAGTTTCACATTCGAATAGCTAGGACATCGGCATCGCAAGATCCTGTTTAATTTCAGATAAATTATTTACAATTTCAAAATATTAAATATGTATTAAATTTAGACACATACCTTCATCTATATAGGGATATTTATTACTTGAACAAAATGTCACTAAATTTAGACTTGAAGGAGTTTATAAATAAATTATTAAAATCCTGGGTAGTAATAGACATTGCTGCATAGACTTTGAAATTAATGTTAAGTTTTTAAAATAATTTAGGTTCTTTCTGAAACAGATGCTTTATCGTGATAAAAAATCAAATATAATAAAACCATTTATTGCATTTATTAGCTACAAGCTTATTTAAAATTGATCACTGGTTTGAGAGTTAGGCATTAAGATCCTTAAGGTAAATAATGAATAGGTACATGCTTGCCTAGAGAAAGAAATTTATAGGTTGTTATTTTATTACTTATACCAGACATGAAGATAATTCCATAATGAATAGTAAGGTATAAGTAAACTCAAAATTACATTGTGACATGTACGGATTTGCTTGTATCCAAATTTTGAACAGTTACCAATTAATATAAAAAATTTGATTTTATAGAATATAAATTTCAACAAATAACTTATTTTGGTACAAATCTGACATAATATAGAAAATATAAGAAAATAATATTAAAAATTATCAGCTAAACAATTAGTAAAGTGCCTCTCTCATACATCGAGGGATTTGTACCTACAAATATATAAAGTATGGAAAAATCATCTCAAGAATAGTTAATTTTTATGAACTTAGACTCCGACGTATTTGTTTTACGAGAATTTTATTATTTATTTATATTAAAGAATGAAGAAAGAAATATTAAGCATAGAGGGTGACTCAAAACATGAGGATGTGATTCAACCAAACTTTTTCCATGGAATGTATGGTTTATTTAGCACAAGAATTAAAAAATAACAATAAAAACTTTTACTTAAAAACAGTCTTCTGGATAAGAGTTAAATTTATTGATTTCTTGAGTGTGTTTAATTGATAGTGTGGTATTTATTTACTTCCAGATGGACCAGAAAACACCGTAAAAGTTCGCTATATTATGGCAGCAGTATTCCATATTTGAGCTTTGTAAAGAATTAACAGTTGTTGTGGAGTGTAAAGCTTCCCAATTTTTGGGAAGCTCTCCTTACTATGCCTGCAACATGTTCATGCCAGGACATATTTGCTCTCAAATTAACGCCCAACAAATTGAGTCACGATGCTAGGGGAATGGAGTGCCCCGACATGACTGTATCGGGTTCAGCAAAAAACTGCCTCCTGGATTTTTGTAGCGTTGAATTCTACTTGGTTACTCTCTCCCCAAGATAGAATTTCCTCCAGATCTTTGTTAAGTTGAATGACCTCCTGCTGTCTGCAGATATTCGCCTGAGTAGCCGATACCCGAGCGTTCGAAGGGAATGAAGAGGTAAGCGTACTGTCAGCTGCAAAGCTGTAGATTGGATTCCCGGTCTTTTCCAGCAGATCGTTAATGTAAATAAGAAAGAGAGTAGGAGACACTATGAAGCCTTGGGGCACACCGGCGTTGATAGTGAAGGTGTTAGAAAATTTGGGGCCCGCCGTTCGTAAAGAACGCTCTCTGAGGAAACATGAGAGGCACAAACAGAAGTTTTCAGACATACCATAAGAGCGTAGCTTAGCCAACAATCCGTCATGCCAAACACGGTTGAATGCCTTGGATATGTTAAGAGCAACCTCTCGAGATTCTCCAAAGTATTCAATTGCATTGTTCCAAACATGTGTTACATAAGTCAGAAGATCTCCTGTTGATCTATGTTTACGAAAGTCATATTGGTGATAGCTAATAATGTTGAATCATTCAAGATATTTTAGAAGATGCTGACTGATAACCTTTTCCATGACTTTCGATATTATTGCAAGCAGTTGCCAAATAACTACCGACCGTAGTTATTTGGCAAGGTCTTCTTGCCTTTTTTAGGTATCGCCTGAACTGTGGCACATTTCCAGCAGGAATGAAATATTCCCTTTCTGCAGGATAGGTTGAATAGTCTACAGAAAACTGGTGTTAGATCCCTCGCACAGTTTTTGAGAACTATGGCAGGTATTCCGTCAGCGCCAGAAGCCGTTTTGATGTCTAGCTTCATTAAAATACGCGTTATGATACGCTGTCTGAAGACAATATCGGGCATCCTTGACTGCAATATGGGAATAGTAGGTGGTGTTTTTCCTTGGAAATCGACAGTAAAATGTGAAGCAAAGAGTTCAGCCAACAAGTTCGCTTTCTCAACAGGTGTCGTTGCAATAGAATTATCTGGCCTTATGAGTGGTGGTATGGTGGATTTGGTGAAATTTAGACTAACTGCCTTCGCGACTGCCCAAAAGGACCTGAAATTGTTGGGACAGGCGAGAAGTTTGTTTTTAATTCGTTGATTGTGTGCCTCCTTGGTTTCGTCGATAATTCCTTTGCATCTGTTCCGGGCATGAACAAAGGTGTTACTATTTATGGTGTTAGGATTTTCACACCATTGTCGGTAGGCAAGATGTTTAGAAGCAACAGCTTCTTTGCATTTTCGGTCAAACCAAGGCTTGCCGTTGGAGGGGCATTTCTTCGAAAAAGGGATGTAAGCTTCCATACCAGCCAAAATAAGATCGGAAACCTTCCTGGAGCAGTCAGATTGGTTGTCGGATCGAAAACATTTGTCTATCTAAAGAAAAGTTCGAAAATATTCCATGAGATCTTCCCATTTAGCAGATTTGTAGTGCCAAATCTTGCGCGGCTTAGGCGCCTCTCTGCCACTGATTAGTACGATACTCGATGTCGAAAGCAGTTTATGTACGGAAGAACCTAACGGTGGATTTACGGTGACCGTCTAAATCTCCTATTGGTGGTTAAAAACAGATCAAGAAGACTGGCGAACTCCCCGTCTCGATCAGGGATCCGTGTTGGTTCATCAATAAGTTGAGTTAAGCCACAACTGATTGAGAATGATTCAGCTTCACGACCTTGTTCGTCGGTAGTATTTGAATATTTAAGCCAGTTGATATTGTGGACATTAAAATCGCCCGGATGACAATTTCGGCACTTGGATAGTTAGTTTGTAAATGATCGATGGTGTCTGCAAAAGAAGCGAAAAGTGTTCTAAAATTGGTATCACTTGGTGGTCGATATAGGATACAGATGAACCTTGTGGTTTGTTGAGTCGTTGTTTTTAACCACTCTTCTCCTTGGCAAGAGAGGTCGCTTCTGACAAAAAATAGATTCCAAAGTTATGCCTAAATCAAGAATAGAGGTCGTCGCCGCACTATCCCTCAATGGACTTAAATTGGTACTTAAGGATTTTGTGAAATAAAATTGTATACATAAGCATGTCAGAGGGTCTTTCATAATTACTAATCACTCTCAATATATTTCTATTATTATGGACTTTGTTAAAACCCTTTATAAAACACAAATTAAAATGTATTTTACTAGTTTAATGTTTGAAACATATTTTCATATTTTAAAGTATTTTTTACATACATCCATCTCTGCCTCGTTCCAGGCGTCTGCTTGCATTTCTTATTTTCTCTGAAACGTAGGACATTTGTCACACTTGATGCTTCTTCTTACGTCTCGTTTATCAATTCCAGTTGTGCTTACTGTTTTGTTATTAATTAATTTAATTATTACACACCTGCTAATTAAAGTATTAATAATTTAATTTGGAGCTAAGTTAATTTTGACTAAAAGTCGGTGAGGTGCAACGAAGTCCTTTATAAAATTAGCCTTATGAATTTATGTATACTTGGAAGATACGGTAACTATTCGTTTCTTTTAAATGGAATAATATTTCTTATTTTTTGTTAATTCTCGGATACTGCTGTTAATATTATGCTAAAAATGTGACATTATTCTGGTATTATCTCCAAATATTTGCGCATCTGGTATTTGTCACATTACAACCAACAGTGACTAAACTAAACTAGTTAACAAACGGTAAGAACAATGGTAGGCATTATGTAGTTTCCTATAATTTACTTGCCCTATGATCTTTGTTAATTGAAATTGAAATTTTATTCTTTTAATTAAGAAAAAAGAAAACAAAAATTGAAGAAAACATCAGCATAAAACAGGAAAAATATAATTAAAATATCTGAGTTATACAACAAGGCATGCACAAAGTCAAAGAACTATTGAATATTTTAACAATTTTTAAAAGTTAGAACGCTCTCAAACCAAATTCTAAAAATATTGGCATTTAACGATTTTTTAGTAGTCCACGGCATTATAAGCTTTATATGAACTACAAAAAATATTTTTGTTCATAGGTGAACTAATTTGTTTTTTCAAAAATGAATTTATTTTTATCAACATACACACAAATTTAAAAAATATACATATTCCAGCTAATGTAAAAAAAAAATTTAAGTTTCTCAAATAGTTGTGATCAGAGTCTTAATAAGAGATAACTGCAATAATTCTTTTCACGTAATTTCTTCCAAAGATATTCGTAATCAGTTGATATTAATTTCTTTCGTTATTTTAACATCATAGATAGGCCGGTAGATACTGTCGATTACTCAATTAAGTTAACGAAAGGTACCTAAGTTTAGCATACTACAATGTACAAGGTGAATCAACGATAGAGTAAAGTTCATTATCTCATTTGTTTCGGGAATTACGAAAAAATGTTAAATACAATAATTTTAGAAAATGTTAAGGTGCATAGTTTAAAATTATTTTTGAGTATACAGGGTACTTCAAAAAAGTGTGGCCGATTTTTAACATATTTTTTAAATTTTGGATTGTTGTAGCTTCTACTTGATGGAAATTCATTATAAATATATAATAAAAAACTGTTTTTAGTCAATTTCCACTGGTTTATTTAAATTGCGATGACGCGTTTCGCTGTCGATGCAGCTTCTTCAGATCTATATTTTACACTGTCAAGTTAGGTTTAATGTTCACAATTTTATATAATTTCTTAATTATAATATTACACCTAATTAAATTACATTGATAGTATTGGAAAACCCACACAGATTTGGAGTTAGGAGAATAAATTCAATAATGGCGAATTGCTTAAATCTACCTGGTTGTTGAGTAAAGTACCTGTAGTCCTTAATCGATTTATTTGCATTGTCTTTAAAAGGTTTAGTTTTAAACCTTTTTGTTGGGTGTGTAAAATTTTGAAATTCTTGTTAAATGTGTGATTTTCTGTTAAAAGATGATTAGCATATGTTGAATTAGATTTTCTATGGATGAAACTTTTTTCGTGTTCTGTAATTCTTTGTCTAAATGTACGTCCAGTTTGTCCGATGTATGTTTTAGGACATGATCCACATGTTAATTGATAAATCCCTGATTTATTGTCTTTATTGATTTGTGGTTTGTAGTTTTTAAGATATTTCCCTATAGTATTGTTAGTCTTGTAAGCTATGTTGATATTTTTTTTGATTTATTGAATTTTCATGGACAGTATTGAAACAATGATATTTAACAACCATAAGAACAATAGTAATAATTGTCTATACTGGTATCGATACGTAGACGATATAATTGTATGCTTTACAGGTACGGACAGACAATTAACTCACTTTTTACAGTATATTAATTATTTACATAGAAATATCAGTTTTACAGTGGAAGAAGAAGTCGAAGGGAAAATCAATTTTCTAGACTTAACAATCAGTAAAGCCATGAAAAAACATGAATTTGCAATATATCACAAACCTTGTCATACAGATACCACAATTCACAATAGTTCTCACCACCCTAACCGTCATAAACTTGCCGCTTATCATAGTTTTATACATAGACTAACTAATATCCCCTTATCAGAAGAAAATTTTACTAAAGAATTAAACTACATAAAAAAAGTAGGCGTTAACAACGGTTATTCGGTTACTTTAAACAATAGTATCGTGAAGAAAAAACTTAGAAACAAGGCAATCTCAGAAATATACCCACGTTTTAAGGACAGAAATACCACTTTTAAATGCTTAACCTATTTCGGCAAACCAACGGAAAAACTGGGGAAATTTTTAAATCAAAAAAATATCAACATACCTTACAAGACTAACAATACTATAGGGAAATATCTTAAAAACTACAAACCACAAATCAATAAAGGCAATAAATCAGGGGTTTATCAATTAACATGTGGATCATGTCCTAAAACATACATCGGACAAACTGGACGTACATTTAGACAAAGAATTACAGAACACGAAAAAAGTTTCATCCATAGAAAATCTAATTCAACATATGCTAATCATCTTTTAACAGAAAATCACACATTTAACAAGAATTTCAAAATTTTACACACCCAACAAAAAGGTTTAAAACTAAACCTTTTAGAGACAATGCAAATAAATCGATTAAGGACTACAGGTACTTTACTCAACGACCAAGTAGATTTAAGCAATTCACCATTATTGAATTTATTCTCCTAACTCCAAATCTGTGTGGATTTTCCAATACTATCAATGTAATTTAATTAGGTGTAATATTATAATTAAGAAATTATATAAAACTGTGAATATTAAACCTAACTTGACAGTGTAAAATGTAGATCTGAAGAAGCTGCATCGACAGCGAAACGCGTCATCGCAATGTAAATAAACCAGTGGAAATTGACTAAAAACAGTCTTTTATTATATAACATATTTTTTAATTTATTTTTAAATTCTGCTTAAAATTTTATAACTTTTTTATTGATTATGTTATATATCTAAACCTAGTAGTTTTTCTAATATTTCAATTTTTTAAAAAAATACTAGTATTCAGTTTTGTAAAAAATTGTCAGTAATGACATTGTGGAATACTCATAATTGGTACAAGTGTTCTATAGAGATGAAAAAAAGATATATGTAACGGAATTTGAGCGACATACTACAGGGTGTTCAAAATAAATTTATACATTTCTACTATTTTTTCTGATAGATTTTACAAAACCCTCCAACTTTTATTAAAAATGTCAAATACCTATTTCTAATAGTTTTCGATTTATTTCGAATTTTTCAATTTTTACCCTTGTTTTTCATACACTTACGCTATTGTGAAACCATAAACAAATAGTTAATAATAATTTTAATATAGTTTAACTTATCTAATGATTAATAATTACGATGTAATAAATGTTTAAAAAGATACCCGTCTACTTGAATACACATGTTTAGTCGTTTTATTATATTTTCCTTCACTTTCCTTAACATGAAGGGCGTTATTGTCCTGCACGCATCCCGTATTCTATTTGCCATATCTAATGGTGTTGTAGGGGGATTCACATAAACATGATCTTTAATGTAGCCCCACAAAAAGGAGTCTAAAGGTGTTAAGTCCAATGATCGAGAGGACCACTAAATGAATCCATCCCTACCGATCCATTTTTGTGGGTAACGATCGTTTAAAAATTCGCGAACTTCCCGTTGGTAATGAGCAGGAGCTCCGTTTTGTTGAATCCACGTTTGCTCCCTTTCAAAGTTATCAACTTCTTCAAGAAGCTGGGGTAATTCGTTTTACAAAAAATTTAGATATGTAGGCCCGTTAAGCGGTTCGTGGAAAAAATATGGACCAATAATTCGAAAATTTAATATTTCACACCATACATTAAGCGACAAATGGTTTTGGTTTTGAACTTCCCGGACCCAAAATGTATTTTCCCGTGGTGCGATTAGCTGTAGATTGAGATGTGTCAAATAAGTCAGCTAGTTAACGGCTGCTAATCCGGAGATTATCTTCAACATGAAGTAAAATCTTCATTTCTTTTTCCTCATTGGTAGCATTCTGGTTTACTACTTTTCCGTTTCGTATACTCAACGCTACTACTACCATCAAACCGTTCCATTAAGCACTGAAAAAATTTTCTAGATGGTATACGTCTATTAGGGTACTTCGCTCCGTAAAGCCTTACTGCCAAAAGACAATTTTTTCCCACCTCGCCCAGTCAATTAATTCATTTTTAGGAAAATCCATAACTATCACCTTTATACGTCACTTTCCACAACAAATTAAACTATTTTTACTTGCTTAATAGACATGTCAAAATTTTGACAATGTTTTTTGTTTTGTCTTGGCAACTATGATGTTATAGCGTTAGTGTATTAATAACATGAGTAAAAATTGAAAAATTAAAATAAATCGAAAACTATTAGAAATAGATATATGACATACCTAATAAAAGTTAGAGGGCTTTATAAAATCTATCAGAAAAAATAATAATATACAGGGTGTACTAATTAAAAAATTTGAGATTTTTCAATTTAAATTAGTCGAAATGCATAAATTTATTTTGAACACCCTGTAGCATCTAACTCAAATTTCTTTACATATCTCTTTTTTTTTCATCTCTATAAAACGCTCGGACCAATTATGAATAATCCATCTTCAGAAACAATGGCGCTACTGGCATTTTTTTTTTAAAACTGGAAACTAGTATTTTTTTGAAAAAAATTGAAATATTAGAAAAACAACTAGTTTTAGGCATATAACATTATTAATCAAAAAGTTATAAAATTTTACGCAGAATTTAAAAATAAATTAGAAAATAGGATGTTCCATTTAAAAACACATATTTTATGTCGGCCACACTTTTTTGAAGTACCCTGTATACACAAAAATAATTTTAAACTATGCACCATAACATTCCCTAAAACTATTGTATTTAACATTTTTTCGTCATTCCTGAAACAAATGAGATAAGGAACTTGACTCACCCTGTACAAGCCTTACCGCCGATATTTCTTCTTGAAAACACCAGTTACCTTTAACGGAGATTACTTATGGTTGTATGCCTATAGATTTTGTATATAATTGTATTGTAAAAATTCTCTGGTAATTAAACGTTCTTTGCCTTGGTGCCATAATGTTCAGTCCATTTAAATAAAGTTTTGGATATTATATATTTCTTTCCTTTAGAACATTCTAGATCATATATATATATATATATATATATATATATATATATATATATATATATATATATATATATATATATGTATCTATAATATATATAAAAATGCAACGTCTCTCTGTCTGTCTGTCTGTCCGTTAGTGCGCCTATCACTGAAGAACCACTTATCCGATTTAAGTACTTTTTTTTTTTAAAACATACATATGTTCTCTGGCCAGGTTATAGGCTATATTTTATTACGATAGGTAGCATAAGGAATGAGCAGTGACGTAAAATAGTGAATGATGTCGGAAATAAGTTTGCCGCTAGCGCGTGCCTTTGCAATACACAGCCTAAACCATTAAATATGGAAAAATATTATGTAACAAAGAATATCTGTAATGTATAATCTATAATATATATAAAATACAATGTCTATCTGTCTGTCTGTCTGTCCATTAGTGCGTTTATCACGCGGGAACCACTTATCCGATTTACCTGTCTTTTTTTAAATTCAAAAACATATATTCTTTGGCCAGGTTATATAATAATCTATATCTATAATATATATAAAATGCAATGTTTGTCTGTCTGTCTGTCTGTCGGTTAATGCGCTTATCCCTCGAGAACCACTTATCCGATTTACGTGATTTTTTAAATTCATACATATGTTCTCTGACCAGGTTATAGGTATATAATTTATTACATCTATAATATATATATATATATATATATATATATATATATATATATATATACATATATATATATATATATATATATATATATATATATATATATATATACATACATATATAAAATACAACGTATCTCTGTTTGTCTGCCCGTTAGTGCGCTTATCACTGGAGAACCACTTATCCGATTTTCGTACTTTTTTTTTAAAAACATACATATGTTCTCGGCCAGGTTATAGGCTATATTTTATTACGATAGGTAGCATAAGGAATGAGCAGTGACAATAATAGTAAATGAAGTCGGACAAAGTTTGCCGCTAGCGCGTTCTCTTGCAATACACTCCCTAAAGCATTAAATATGGAACAATATCATGTAGCAAAGAATACAATATATATAAAATGCAACGTCTCTCTGTCTGTCTGTCTGTCTGTTAGTGCACTTATCACTCGAGAACCACTTATCCGATTTACGTGTTTTTATAAATTTATACATATGTTCTATATAATTCGATATAAGCCTAGATAATGGGAGACAAGGTGAGATAATGGGAGATAAGGAGAAATAATGGGAGATAAGTCGAGATAAGCCTTGATAATGGAAGATAAGGTGAGATAATGGAAGATAAGTATAAATAATGGGAGATAAGGAGAGATAATGGGAGATAAGCAGAGATAAGTCTAGATAATGGGAGTTATGGTGAGATAATGGGAGATAAGGAGAAATAATGGGAGATAAGGAGAAATAATAGGAGATAAGGAGAAATAATGGGAGATAAGTCGAGATAAGCCGAGATAATGGAAAATAAGGTGAGATAATGGGAGATAAGGAGAAATAATGGGAGATAAGGAGAAATAATGGGAGATGAGCAGAGATAAGCCTAGATAATGGAAATTATGTAGAGATAATGGGAAATAAGGAGAAATATTGGGAGATAAGGAGAAATAATGGGAGATATTTTATTACGTTGGGTAACATAAGGAATAATCAGTGACGATAGTAGTGAATCAAGTCCACGCGAGCGGAGCCGCAGGCCCGGCTAGTATATATATATATATATATATATATATATATATATATATATATATATATATATATATATATATATATATATATATACATGTGTATTTAGTTTTGTGAATTGTAGAAACAGGGAAGATAAAAACCAAATAACGTGGTTAGGAAAATAATATGAGCAAAAAAATTAACAAATTACACTGAGAAAAAAACTTTAAAAATTGGATCAGAACATCACACTACCTATTATATTTCTTTTAAAGAAATTTAAGAAATTAAAATGTATAAAATCTTCGCTTCAGCTGCTAACGTTACAAAACAGTTATCACCATCACACTCAACACTTTAATTTTGTACTCAAAACGCGTTTCCAACTTCTGTCAAACTTTTCAGAAAATTTCAATCACATGCTTAACTGCCGATTAATCTATAACATCTATTGAATTTAAATAACATTAATATCTGTAGAATTATCTATCGTCATGTTGTGGACTGCAGAATTAAGGCTTAAAAAAAGAACGAAGAAGAGTAGGGAAAAAAAGGGGAAAAGAAAGGAAGAGGAAAGATAAAAGATAAAATAATAAAATCTATTAATAGAGGAAAACAATAAGAACAAAAGGCAGGAATTGGACAAATATGAAACATTCGTGTACAATGAGGTCGATTTCTTTTTATTGAACTTGCGCAAATAGTGTTCCGTACTTTGATTGCTTTTATAATAAAATTTTTTGTTAAAATGATCAGTGACTTCACAAAACACACCCCAAAATGAGTTTTCAACAAACTTTGTTTCCGATCTTTATTGTAAACTGATGACCTTGAAATTTTAGTTTTTTTTATATACCTGATAAATTATAAAGGTAACGCTCTCTTGACAATTTCCGATTCAATTTACAACCTGTAGGGAATATTCCAGAATGTTTTCAACATTTTTTGATCAGTACTTTTCGAGATAAGGGGGGACAGCGATTTTTCGCGTTTTTTTTAAAATAATACAAAGAAAAGTGGGTGCAAGTATTACATTACGAGTATACCCCACTCGATGTCCTAGTAAATTTTTTTTTTTACTTCCGATTTCACCCTCCAAAACTAACCCCCTAAGTCAAAATTTCACTTTACCTCTGATGAGGCCATCAATTCCTATATTATTTCCAAATTCCAACTTTCTATGTCAAATATTTTTGAGAAAATCGGGTATGACAGATAGACGGACGGATGGACAACGGAGTGATCTTATAAACGTTCTGCACGAAACCCTAAAAGACAGAAAAGTTGGCCAGTTGGTTACAGCTAGTGCCAAAACACTCACTCACACACACACATACAACGCATTTCCCTAATCAAATTAGCATAATCAGAAACGATGATTTACTTATTCTAAAATTAGTAACTAGACTAGTTATACTTGTGATTTACCCAAGTGGAACCGACCAATCACGGACGGCTATTTACTTTCATATGTATATATAATATAATTGCCTATTAGATTTATTTCTAAATTAACAATAAATTTGCTTTTTCAGTAACGGTCTAAGCCTATTTACATACATGATAATACGGTAAAAAAAAGGTCTACGGCAGTGTTGTGTCTTATCTCCCCTCCTCCTTAACCTATACTCCGAGGAAATATTTAACAAACCACTAGAGGGAGTTAAATAAGGCATCAAAATAAATGGCGAGATGATTAACAACATAAGATACGCCGATGATACCGTCTTGGTGGCCACTAACATCGATGAACTTCAAGATCTTGTCGAAAGGGTGCAAAGGGTTAGCGAATAGTATGGTCTCCATCTGAATATATCTAAAACCAAGTGGGAATAATCTGTCGAAATAAAGTCAAGAATTGAAAAAGCTCGAGCATCTTTTAATGGTATAAGAAAACTATTTACATGCCAGGAGTTGTCACTCGAACTAAAAGTTAGATTAGTCAAGTGCTACATATTCTTTGTTTTGCTATACGGTGTAGAATCGTGCACAATGAGATAAAAGTACTTGATCCTTTTCGAATTTCAGTACCATTAGAGAGTAGGGGTAGTTTCTACCACCCTCTTAGGGCAGTTTATAGTCGTGTATGGGTCTTCACCCTGCCTAAAACTACAAAAGCCTGAACTTTTTTCGTCGCCAGCCCCTCCGTAGGTGGGGCTGGTTTTTACATCCTATAGGGATGAGTCTCAACCCTTTAAGAGTAATGTCTAGTTGTCACACTATATTTAGATATTTTGTCCTAAGAGCTACAAGAATTTGTCCTTTGTACATGTTATTTAAACTCACGTGCGTTATTTGAGTTTTAGAGTTATTTTTCACCCCCTATAAGGGTGGATTTTGGTTTAATTAATAGAAATAGCATGTTCTGGTTTGAATGCATATTTTTTCTCTAGACTATAAAATATCTATCATTTTTCCAACTTCATTAAGAGTCATTAAATTATTACGAGTACTACAGTTTTAGTCCATTTTAAGAGATGGCTTTGGCAAAAAAAATGACACAATATTTTTTTTTAACTACGGATTCGAATTCACCGTCGAAAAATACACTAGATCCATATATTTTGGTTCGTGGTAATGAACTTTCATTTTTTTTGTGGGGCTGTGTAATTAATCTGGTATATAAAAAAAAAATATGGCGTCATCAGTTTTCAGTAAAGATCGGAAAAAAACTTTGTTGAAAACTCATTTGGGTTGTGTTTTATGAAGTCATTGATCATTTTATGCCTCTGTTGCAAAAATTATTTTAAAAGCACTCAAGCTAGGGAACACTAGTTGCGCAAGTCCGACTTTCACTTGGCCGGTTTTTATTTTGTAACAACCTAACAGAAAATTTAAAAATAATTTTTATATCCTGATAGAGGTAAATAATTTTGAATTGAAAAAAAAAATGTTCCCTTTGTGAGTCTCCGCGTACAACGCTTTTCAAGCAGTCTTTTATATGGATAACATCATCCCTTTGGAATAATTTACCCAGCGCTGTGTTTCCCACTGAGTACAATTTACAGCGATTCAAGAACAACGTGAATAGCTTTTTCCGCACACATGCCACTCCTGGAGCACTTTAGGGACTTCCCTGCAGCACGTGTGCTAGACCCATAAAAAAAATCTCTTTCCCTATCCCTATCACTATAGGCATTTTTACTGCCTAATGTGCTTATTAGTGGAACTGTTATGAGCTGGGTTTTTATAACAGATCGTATTCGATAAAAAGAAATCATTTTTGTAATATATTATTTTACTGGAAGAAAAGTTCTAGGAAAAAAAAACAAATATGTACAGTTTTCATCTTGCGCTTCGTAATAACAAACAACTCTCGAATTTTGAGCTATGTAAATCATCTTAATTGCTTAGCAGCTGTTACGATGCTAAAGTAAGCATAATTAGACGTCATATAAACTAACTCAAACCAAGACCTTGCTGAAATTACTTAACGTTTAAATTCTTAAATGTGTTTTGTTACCGCTATTAGGTATTCCAAAAAAGAAATTTAAGATATTTACAATTACATTTTAAATAAATGTCTAAATTTTATTAATTAATAAATTAAATGCAACTTCTTGTTGGGATGAGACCGAAAAAGAAATTATTACCATAGATTGTTGTGTGTTGTGTTGTTGTTTTTTTAGTCCACTGTGAGCAAACGCGGTACCCATTTCGAACAGAGCTTTCTCATGCCCTTGTAAATACGAACAACACGTCCTTTCGATATCTTTAAGATGTCAGCTATCTCACGCAATTTCACTTTACGGTCATCCAAAACAATTTTGTGGATTTTTTTATGTTTTCCGGTGTAACCACCTCATTTGTGCGATCAACATCATTTGTATCTGTACGACCGCGTTTAAATTAAAAATACCAGTAAATAACGAGCTATTTTCCAGGGGCAGAGTCCCGTAACCCTTATCAAGCCATGACTTTGTTGAACCGTATTTTTTCATGGAAATTTGATGGAAAAAAACAGTGTGTAATCAACACACCAAATTTTATTTTTTCCATTGTTTTGAAAATATCAAAAGTAGCTAAAACCACTATAACTTGTAAACTAATCGTCGTTATGTCATGAAATTTTGACACGTATCGTTTGAAGGTTGGTATTTCCCAAAAATATAGATTTTTTGAAAATGTCGACATCTATGTGTCAGACCAAAAACTTTTCAGCCTACGTGTTACATTAAATGCCTTCAAAATGAAAACATACTTCTTTCGAGAATAAAGTACTTTTTTATTACTTCTTTTAGGAATATTTTCTGGCTAACTTTCAAATTAGATAACGCAGTTATAGCCCTAAGTAAATGGTTTAATGTAAAACTACTGAGAACAAAATCTACATTTTAGCTGTCTACCCACTGTTCTCTTATTTGTCAAATTCATCCCGAAAGGCGTTTCGCCGTATCATGGCTCATCTATAGGGCTAGGATCGGCAAATAAGAGAACAGAATTTACTAGTCCTTATCCAGGTACTGACGGAACATAATGTTAAGATAAAACGAATTGTACCAAGTACGCATACCTAATACTCCATCGTAGGTTGACACAGCAGCCACAAGCCGACAGAGTGGTTGCCAAAGTCAACATTTCAATGTAGGCCGTGCAGTTTTCGAGAGATACCCCTCAGACATATGTGATTTAATGTAAAACTACTGAAAACAGACATAGGTGTTCGTACTTTTTACAATTTGTTATATCTTACCATTACGTTCCGACTAGTAAATCTGTTCTCTTGTTTGTCGATTTTAGTTCGACTAATGAGCCCCGATAGAGCAAAACGGGACTTGACAAATAAGAGAATAGTGGGTAGACTGCTGAAATATGGACTGTCTCTTTTCAGTATTAAACCACATACGCCCGAGGGGGATCTCTCGAAAACCGGGCGGCCTGCGTTGAAGTGTTGA
>CM032447.1:192760049-192860049 GCA_019049505.1 Pachyrhynchus sulphureomaculatus | reverse complement strand
CAGGAAGGCTTTTTCTCGATCGAGCCGCAGACCAGGCAGTACCGTCTAGCCGAGAGGCTATTTTCCATCTAGCCGAAGTAGGCTAATTTTCTTCAGAAGCCGCTAAGTAAAAGTACCAGTTTCGACAATAAAAGCTGTAGTGAGCTTTCTAAGTGTTAAGAAAAAGTGTGAAATCGGGCGAAGTCCATCACAGCAGGACTGAAAAACAGTAAGTCAACAAAACTCCCTCCAATAGACTTATTTGAGAGTAGTGCATTAACAGCAACGTATAACAGACAAAAAAGTGAAGTGTAAAACACGATGTCTCGCCTTCGGGGGTTGTAAAGGTTTAAAATTTAAATGTAACAACTACTATTTAGGCTAGAATTTTTTGGTATAACTGTAAAGGTTAGAACTTTTTATTTTCATTTTAAAAACATGAATAAATTCTTTTTTTGTTGATTAAAGCTAGTGTCTCACTGAATATTTATTTTTCTTTTCAGGATCAGTTGTGCTAGACTAATTTCTTTTTAGTAATATCCATAAAACACTTCAGTTTTTTCTCTCATTTTTCTTAGCTGAAGTTAAACCGTTTCTATTTTAAAATGAGTGGTGCCCAAAAAAAAGTCGTACAACTGAGGTTTCTTTAAAAATAGAATTCAATTCCAAAAAGACGTACAAAAATTATCTCTTACCCATATCTCTCTACCAAGGAAAACTGAGCTAGTATTTCTTTAATTTCTTTAGTTCTTTTAAAATCAGGTCTCACTCAATTCATTATCAGAAATTAAAGCGGGGCTGCAAGAAAATTGTGCTCAAGCTTGGGGCGTCCAGTATTTAAAAATGTTACAAAATGACGCAGTCTACATGGGGCGAAAAATAAAGCAAAATTAGCACACCTTACAAAATTGCGCTCAAGCGTGGGACAAACAACTTCTCACAGGGTACGGAAAAAGATGCCTCAAACTGAGGACAGTTTAGCATGTCATAAAAAGACGTCGCAATATATTATATATTATATATTATATATTATATATTATATATATATATATATATTATATATTATATATTATATATTATATATTATATATTATATATTATATATTATATATTATATATTATATATTATATATTATATATTATATATTATATATTATATATTATATATTATATATTATATATTATATATTATATATTATATATATATATTATATATTATATATTATATATTATATATTATATATTATATATTATATATTATATATTATATATTATATATTATATATTATATATTATATATTATATATTATATATTATATATTATATATTATATATTATATATTATATATTATATATTATATATTATATATTATATATTATATATTATATATTATATATTATATATTGTATATTACATATTATATATTACATATTATATATTATATATTATATATTATATATTACATATTATATATTATATGTTATAAACTGTGGATTATTATTGAGCCTCTATAAACTTTCTGTTACCAAAATTCTGCATTGATTTGAGAACAGAGCCTCAAATATGAGTATTCCATTAATGGTCGTATATCAGCTTTGTGCTGGATTAAAACTAATTGTTGAGTAGAAAGCTTCTTAGTAATAAATAATACCCTCAGCGATTAAGAAGCTCTCTTTGCTATGCATGCAACATGTTCATGCCAAGAGGCATCTGCTCCCAACTCAATACCTAGGAAATTTAGTGGCGATGCTAGAAGAAGAGTCCAGGCCAAACTATATCGGTTTCTGCAACGTTAACTTTATTTACAAAAAACTATCTCATCAAGATAGAATTTCTTCCAGATTAAATTGAACAACTACCTGTTGTATGCAGACATTTGCATGGATAATTAATCTTCACATGTGGTAAGGTAAACGAAGAAATAATCATACTCCTATCGGCATAGGTGCAGATTGAATTCCTAGTCCAATCTAGCACATCGCTAATATAAAGAAAAAAAAAAGAATAGGAGCCTCGTGGTACACCAGTATTGCTAGTCAAAGTATTACAAAGAAATATCTTATTTGATTAACCGTTTCTCAAGTAATAAATAAATGTTTGATCAATATTTAAGTACTTAACACGTAGGCTGAAAAGTTTTTGGTCTGACACATAGATGTCGCCTTTTACAAAAATCCAAATGATTTTTAGGAAGTACCAACCTTGGAACGATACGTGTCAACATTTATTGACATTTTATCGATTAGTTTAAAAGATACAGTGGTTTTAGTGACGCTACTTTTGATACTTTCAAAACAATAGAAAAAACTGAATTTCGTGGGTTGATCAAACACTATTTTTTGATGGAAAAAATACCTTTCAAGCAAAGCCATGGCTTGATAAGTATTACGGGGACTCTATCCCTGGAAAATCACTCATCAATTACTGGTATGCTGAATTTAAACGCGGTCCACAAAATTGTTTTGGATGACCGTAAAGTGAAATTACGTGAGATAGGTGACACCCTAAAGATATCAAAAGAACGTGTTGGTCATATTTTGCATGAAGATTTGGGCATGAGAAAGCTCTGTTCGAAATGGGTACCGCGTTTGCTCACAGTGGACCAAAAACAACAACGTGTTGATGATTCTGAGCGATGTTTGGACCTGTTTAGTCGCAATAAAAAGAATTTTTTCATGCGATATGTGACAATGGATGAAACATGGATCCACCATTACACACTGGAATCAAATCGGCAGTCAGCTGAGTGGATAGCAGCCGGTGAAAGCCGCCTCAAGTGACTAAAAGCTCAACAGTCTGCTGGGAAGGTTTTGGCCTCTGCATTTTGGGATGCGCACGCAATAATATTCATCGATTATGCTGCGAAGGGAAAAATCATCAATAGCGAATATTATAGAAAGGTATTGGTGTCACAAGTCAATGGTTACGATGGCAAAATTATATGAATTGAAGTTCGAATTGCTTCCTTATCCACCGTATTTTCCAAATTTGGCCCCCAGCGACTATTATCTATTCGCAGACTTCCAAAGAATGTTTGCGGGGGAGAGTTTTGGCTCCAATGAAGAAGTTGTCACCGAAACTGAGGCCTATTTTGAAGGCAAAGACAAATCTTTCTAAAAGAAAAGTATAGAAATATTAGAAAAGCGTTGGACTAATTGTATCATTCTTGAAGGAGACTACATTAAAGAATGAAAAAAAAATTATTTTAAGTAGCTAGACCAAAAACTTTCCAGCCTACGTGTTAGTAGTACCGTTTAAGTTATTCAGTGCTGTTGAACTGTGATCAATAATTCGGTATCGCTACTACAATAAGATGAATTTAAAAAGCCTTTTACGATACAAAAACATGTTAAAAGCACAAAATTTTTACTGTATGCTTTCAAACTTGTTATTAAAATTTGAAGTATCTATTTTATAAAATATTTTATATACTATAAAGTCACTTTTGTTAGAATATTGCATGATATTGTCTCTTTGATCTTTTTGTTATAAAGTTTAAGGGTGGATGCTTATAGAAAGTTATATTTACATAATATAACGCAGTTACAAATCTCTAATACGAAAACAGAAATTTCCAATTTTGGGTGAATTAATTCTTATGCGGTAATAAAACAGACACTGACCTATGCAAATATCAATTAATTTGGTCCCTCCAAGTAGTAATCTTATATGTGTACGCAAACAAAATGCAAATACCCTTCGATCAACATATATAATTAGCAGAAAAAATTACATATAAGTAGGCCCCAACTGAGATGAAAATGAAAATAAAGAAAGCTAGGACCGCTTTTATAATCAAGAAAAAACTCTATGGATGGATTGAACCATGAACTTTCGAATGATTGCTAACGATTACTAAAATACTATAGCATGTCAAAAACTAAGAAAAAAAAGTTGAACATGAAATATTTGTATAGTAAAATTATAGAAAACTTACTACTGTAAAATTACGTTTTATATTTGTGCCGTATTTATGTATTTTCTGCTCTATTTTCTCAAGTTCGCCCCTATTTGCAACAACAGAAGAAAAAGTGTTTTTGTACACATATAATAATAACGTAATATAACACTATAGTTTTGACAAATGAAGTCACTCCAAATGGTAAAATTTGTCCATTTTTATAGGTATACAGAAGCGCTCATTAAAAAATAAGAGTGGATCGAATTGGTGAAACTTGCGGAACAAGAATAAGATCTTGCCTAAAATAAAGTTGAAAACAATTAATATTTTGTCCGTAGTTTATGTTAATTATCTGAGTAGCTTTAAGTATATATATATATATATATATATATATATATATATATATATATATATATATATATATATATATATATATATATATATATATATATATATATATATATATATATATATAAATAAATAAATATAATACATTAAAATTCCGGGTTTCAACCCGTTCGTCCAACAATAAATTTTCACGACGTTTCGCCACAATCTCATTTGGCAATTTTTAAGTGCTCTTGCTGCTGCTGCTGCTACTCGAAGCTACTCTTTACATCTTAGCCTTACAAAAAATATAGTCATCGTCAATCTTGCTCTCAATATTCCACCATTGGTAAGTCGCTGAGGCCGTTAGTCAAAATTTCACTAAAACCATTATACTACCTTCCATATGGCCTGATATTACTACTGCAACAAGACCTATTGAGAAAGCCAACTTATTAGCTGAACTCTTTGTTTTGTATTATACTGTCGATTTTAAAGGATAAACATCACCATCTATTCCCATAGTGTAGTCAAGGACGCCCGATATTGTCTTGAGATAGCGCATCAATAAATTTTAATGAAATTAGACACCAAAAAAGCTTCTGATGTTAACGCAACATCTGCCATAGTACTCTAAAAATGTTCCCGCGAACTAACACCAGATTTCTGTAGAGTTTTTAACCTATCTTACAGAATCTTACTGGAAATACGCTCAGCTCAGCCTATACCCAAAAAATGCAAAAGAACCTTGCCATACAACTACCGACCAGTCGCACTGCAAAAGTTATGAAAAAGTTTATCAACCAGCATCTTCTAAAATATCTAGATTCAATATTATTAGCGACCATTGACATGTCTTTTGTAAGCTAAAATTAACAGATCTCTTAACTTATGTAACACATAGTGGTTTTACTTGATATATCCAAGGCATTCGATCGTGTTTGTAATGACGGGTTGTTGGTTAAGCTACGCTCTTATGGTATGTCTGTAGTGTGCTTTGTAGATGACACTACGCTTAGCGGCTACTCACACTAATATCCGCCGATAGCAGGAAGTCGTTCAACTTAATAAAGATCTGGAAGATCCCTATCACTAACCAAGTATAATTTAACGCTACAAAAACCCAAGGGGTAGTTTTTTCTAAAAAAGTTAATGTTGCTGAATCCGACATAATTACGTATGTAGCCTCTTTCTTGTTAAACAGAGACAGTTATTAATAATACATCATAATTTATTTTCTTTCTTCTATTTATATTTCATTATTAAGTTCTCTAAATTAATTTTAAAATTCCAGATTCTTTTTGCAGAATATTAAGTAACTGCTCGTAAATTAGATGTTCTTATTTTCATTTTGAATTAGATTTGTAACATTAGTGAATTTTAATAAACTTTGACTCCCTTCTTTGAAGAAACTCCTTGCCAGACTCAGACAGACATTAATAATACATAATGCCTTCTATTTATTTTCATTTTTAGGTTCCTAAATTATTTCATTATTTTAGATTTTTTATGGAATATGGAATAACTTTCATTTTGAATCCTATAATCTAAATTTTATTGGAATGTTGCATGATTTTTGGTTTTTAATTTAATGTAATGAAATTTATTAACGAACGCTTAAAGGAAGTATGCCTAGGCATATCATGACTCAGTAACGAATATATACGCCGAAAAGTTATTTAAATACGAAATAACGATTATGATTAAGTGGGAGTTATCGGTTAAGATAATACGATAAATTTGCCTTTTTTAACACTGATCTATAAATATGTAGTAAAGATAATTTACGTTCATCTGAGATAAAAAAAGGGAAATAAAATTCTACTTATTAACGGATATGGCAATCAAGATCTTGTCTTCTGATTTAATTGACATCTAGAATTCAAAGAATCGAAAACTCCACAGCAAATTTAAAATCAGTATTAGAAAAACCATTTATGTCTATAGTTTATCACACCCAATTTGCAAATTTTATTAAAATTGTGTTAAAGCTCAATAAATTTACATTAATGTACGGTACTTACTTTACTAATTCTTATTATATATATGTGTACGACCGACAATTTCTAATTTTCTCTACATAAATGCAAAAGATGTATTGGAATGAAGAACCATTAAACTTTTATTGGGAGATTACATATGTTCTCCAGTCCAAAAATTTTCCATAATTTTTCTTAAAAAAAGGTGAAAGACGTACAAAAGTATTGGCTAAAGGACTTCATTGATCATATATTGAATATTAAAGAAATAGTAGCTCTATACAGGGTACCTCTTTTAAGTGATGTAACTACTGCTACCTTCGAGAGACTGTCAAGGTTAATTCAAAATATGTTTACAGCGTAGTTTTTCTACTATTTATTTCCCGCAATAAATCAAAAAGTTATAAAAAAAACTTTGATTACAAGAACTTCAAATTTTGCGTCCGATGTGTCGTCTATTGGTGCCCGTCATAAACTTCATTTTTTTTAAATAGAGAATCACAATTTTTTACTATACTTTTGTAAAACATTTTTACATTGAATACAACGACTAGTATAGAAATCGATGGCCTCATCAAAGCCGTGTAGTTTTGAAAGTTAAATTTTGACTCAAGAGGTTAGTTTTGAGTTTAGGTAAATGACAGCTTGTAAAAAGACGAGTTCAAACATATATATAATGTAATACTTGCATACACTTTTGTTTGTACATTTTTAAAAAATTGCGAAAAATGACTGTCTCCTCCCCCTTATCTCGAAAAGTACTGATCAAAAAATTTTGAAAAAATTCTGGATTATTCTCCACAGGGTGTAGATTGAATGAAAATTATAATACCTTTAATAACACAAGCCAACAAAAAAAATATTTGTAAAAACTTTTCAAACCAATACTGTATTTTGGGTTCTGAAACCGTATCTGTATCAGTTTTTTTGTATCATCCACAGTTCTCTCACAATATGACATCGATATAATGTTAAATTAAATGAAATCATGTTAATATTTTCGTAAGTTTCCTTCATATGGACTAAATGAGCAACTGGCAGTGAAGCATAAGTATTTCCGTTGTGTAACAGAACACCTTTTAAACTAGTTTCTGATGAGTCTGTAAAAAGCCTCCAATCTCCCTTCTTGTACTCAATGCCAAATTCGTTCATTAGACTACCAATATCATGGCAGTAAACCAAATCCTCTTCCTGGTTGACAAACTAAGCAAACTGTTGATCTCTTGTTCTATAATGGTAAATAGATGTTCCAGATTCCAATAAATGTTTTTCTTTCAGCCTAGAACCAAGCAATTCTGCTGTTTCCTTAGTCAAACCCAAATCTCTCACTAAATCAGCTTGTGTAAACAACTGTGGTTTTAAATTTTCTAGGGAACATTGAAACTCATCATCTCCGGTCGACTTTCATTAAATTCGGGACTGGACTGTAAAACGTCGTCAATAGACTGAGGTGGCTCAGGGACAGAAGTCCCGGTCCATGTCCTACCGGCCGATTAGCTGAAGTAAAGTTAGGATAGACAATTACTTTCTTATTTTTGGAGTTATATCCAGAAACATCAACGCTGCAAAAGTAACAATCATTTGAATTATTTTCTTGCTCTCTGCATACCATGGGTGCTGCAAATCTAAAAGCTTTCTTTTCCTTCTTATAGCATTTCCTAAGATTCTCGACAAAAACATAACATACTTTGTGCGGAGCCCAACATTTTTCTTGATTACCGAGTTCTACACCAAAATATGCAAAGTATATTATTTTTACGAAGTCAGTAATGTTTCTTTGATGTTTTTTAACTACAAACTCACCACATATATAATAAAAAGTGTTGGGAGAGATTTTATTATTATTTTCGGACTCAACACACCAAAAAACATAGGAATCAGGTAAAATTATTGAAAAAGCTTTTTCATCGTTGGCCTGTGTAATTTATCTGATATATATATATATATATATATATATATATATATATAAAAGACACTTCAAGGTCATCAGTTTCCAGTAAAATACGGAATAAAAACTTTGTTGAGAACTCATTTGGGGTGTATTTTGTGAAGTAATTGATCATTTTATATTTCCCTAACAAAAAATTTTATTTTAAGGGAAAACATAGACAAGGCCGCTGCAAAAAGTACGTATATTTTAAAAAAATATGTATTTTAAAGGTTATTAAATGAATAATACATAAGAAAGGCGATTATATATTTTCACTGTACATCTATAATATATATAAGATGCAACGTCTCTCTGTCTGTCTGTCTGTCCGTTAGTGCGCTTATCACTGGAAAACCACTTATCCGATTTACTTACTTTTTTTTTTAAAACATACATATGTTCTCTGTCCAGGTTATAGGCTATATTTTATTACGATAGGTCGCATAAGGAATGAGCAGTGACGATAATAGTGAATGAAGTCGGAAAAAAGTTTGCCACTAACGCGTTCCCTTGCAAAACACAGTCTAAACCAACAAATATAGAACGATATTATGCAGCAAAGAATATTTACAATCTATAATCTATAATATATATAAAATGCAATGTCTCTCTGCCTGCCTGTCTGTCCATTAGTGCGTTTATCAGGCGAGAACAACTTATCCGATTTACGCGTCTTTTTTCAAATTCATACATATATTCTTTGGCCAGGTTATATAATAATAATAATAATAATAATAATCTATATCTACAATAAATATATATATAAAATGCAACGTCTCTCTGTCTGTCTGTCTGTCCGTTAGTGCGCTTATCCCTCGAGAACTACTTCTTCCGATTTACGTGATTTTCTAAATTCATACATATGTTCTCTGACCAGGTTATAGATATATATTTTATTACATCTATAATATATATAAAATGCAACGTATCTCTGTCTGTCTGACCGTGAGTGCGCTTATCACTCGAGAACCACTTATCCGATTTACGTGTTTTTTTTTTAAATTCATACATTTGTTCTCTGGCCAGGTTATCTATAATCTTCTATCTATAATATATATAAAATGCAACGTCTCTCTGCCTGTCTGTCTGCCTGTCTCTCTGCCTGTCTGTCTGCCTGTCTCTCTGCCTGTCTGTCTGTCCGTCCGTTAGTGCGCTTATCACTGGAGAACCACTTATCCGATTTACGTGCTTTTTTTTAAATATAAATATTTTCTCTGGCCAGGTTATAGGATATATTTTATTGCGTTAGGTAACATAAGGAATAAGCAGTGACGATAATAGTGAATCAAGTCGGAAAAAGGTTACCGTTAGCGCGTTGTAATACACTGCCTTAACCTTTAAATATGAAACAATATCATGTTGCAAAGAATATAATATATATAAAATGCAACGTCTCTCTGTCTGTCTGTCTGTCCGTTAGTGCGCTTATCACTTGGGAACCGCTTATCCAATTTACGTGTTTTTATAAATTTATACATATGTTTTATAAATTCGATATAAGTCTAGATAACAGGAGATAAGGTGAGATAATGGGAGATAAGTATAAATAATGGGAGATAAGGAGAACTAATGGGAGATAAGTAGAGATAAGATAATCGGAGTTATGGTGAGATAAGGAGAAATAATGGGAGATAAGGAGAAATATTGCGAGATAAGTCCAGATAAACCTAGATAATAGGAGATAAGGTAAGATAATGGGAGATAAGGAGAAATAATGGGAGATAAGGAGAAATAATGGGAGATGAGCAGAGATAAGCCTAGATAACGGAAATTATGTAGAGATAATAATATATAAAGAATGCAACGTCTCTCTGTCTGTCTGTCTGTCCGTTAGTGCGCTTATGACTTGAGAACCGCTTATCCGATTTACGTGTTGTTACAAATGTATACATATGTTTTATATAATTCGATATAAGCCTAGATAATGGGTCATAAGGTGAGATAATAGGAGATAAGTATAAATAATGGGAGATAATGAGAACTAATGGGAGGTAAGCAGAGATAAGATATTGGGAGTTATGGTGAGATAATGGGGGATAAGGAGAAATAATGGGAGATAAGTAGAAATATTGCGAGATAAGTCGAGATAAACCTAGATAATGGGAGATAAGGGGAAATAATGGGAGATAAGGAGAAATAATTGGAGATAAGGACAAATAATGGGAGATGAGCAGAAATAAGCCTAGATAATGGAAATTATGTAGAGATAATGGGAGATAAGAAGAAATAATGGAAGGAAGATAAGGGGAAATAATGGCAGATATTTTATTACGTTAGGTAACATAAGGAATAAGCAGTGACGATATTAGTGAATCAAGTCCACGCGAGCGGAGCCGCGGGCACGGCTAGTTAAATAATAAGAAAATATTTGTTTTAATATGTTTTAAATGTTAAAATTATTTTCTAACAGGTTAAATGGACAACTCATGAAAACTATGGCATCTTCTTGTCTGCCGGATAACTTCACAAAAATTATCCAATCTGCAATAATAAAAATTAATCTTAGAAAATAAAGTAGTATTTAAAAATTGTCGAAGGGGAGTTCTCTTCGGAGAATAAAAAATTTACGGTGTTTCAAAATTTAATATGCAATTTTTGACCCAAAAATGTATGATTTTTTTAAAAGAATTATCTATTAGAAAAATAGAAAAGCTCTCGAAAATTTGTATAAAAATTAATTATTAAGTTTAAAAAAAAAATGTTAAAAAATATTAAAAATTGTCTAAGCAATATCCCAAACAGTGTATTGAGACAGGTAGTGGTCCCAATCCGACGCCAGGTCACATTTAATGCTATAACTGAGAATGCTATAACTGGAATAGAATTTTCTTAATTTTTTTTTTTAATAATTCTTAGAAGTATAGGGAATAAAAATCCGTAAAAAAAATTGAATTCCAGGTGTATGTAACCCGTTTAAAAGCAATCAACTTACGGAACACTAATCGAGCAAGTCCGACTTGCACTTTGCCTGTTATTTTTGAGGCCGTGCACTTGCTCACATTTTTGATTGTAACTTCCTTATTTTAACAAGTTTGGCGATTATATTCGTATTACAGAATGATATTGTTACAACGTTATATGTGTTGTAGTTATTTTTACATTAGTTTTGAACTCTCGGATTTTAATGTTGGTAATTAAATAAAGTAACTTAAATTTTCACGTTCTTGTTTTTCCCACATTGAACGTCTGATCTTGTAATCTAGATTTCCTTAAATTAAAACATGATTTTAGCTTTTTAATATACTCTTATAAAATTTACAGGCGGACGCTTGCAGGAAATGTACATTCGCGTATCATAGAGCAGTAACGAATCTCCGGCGCCAGATGTTTAGTTCGATAAGAAATTGCTATTATGATAAAGTCGGATATGTCGGTTAACATACAATTTCACAGAATGCTAATTTAGTGTTATCTATTTTATAATCTTTTGTTTAGTTTGCTCTTATTCTATGTTATTACATATATAAGATTCTTTAAAAGTCTGGCAAGAATGTGTTGTTTGTTTATTATAACTAACTAGCCGTGCCCGCGGCTCCGCTCGCGTGGACTTGATTCACTAATATCGTTACTGCTTATTCCTAACGTAATAAAATATCTGCCATTATTTCCCCTTATCTTCCATTATTTCTTCTTATCTCCCATTATCTCTACATAATTTCCATTATCTAGGCTTATTTCTGCTCATCTCCCATTATTTATCCTTATCTCCAATTATTTCTCCTTATCTCCCATTATTTCTCCTTATCTCCCATTATCTAGCTTTATCTCGACTTATCTCGCAATATTTCTACTTATCTCCCATTATTTCTCCTTGTCCCCTATTATCTCACCATAACTCCCAATATCTTATCTCTGCTTACCTCCCATTAGTTCTCATTATCTCCCATTATTTATACTTATCTCCTATTATCTCACCTTATCTCCCATTATTTAGGCTTATATCGAATTATATAAAACATATGTATACATTTGTAACAACACGTAAATCGGATAAGCGGTTCTCAAGTCATAAGCGCACTAACGGACAGACAGACAGACAGAGAGACGTTGCATTCAATATATATTATTATCTCTACATAATTTCCGTTATCTAGGCTTATCTCTGCTCATCTCCCATTATTTCTCCTTATCTTCCATTATTTCTCCTTATTTTCCATTATCTCACCTTATCTCCTATTATCTAGGTTTATCTCGACTTATCTAGCAATATTTCTCCTTATCTCCCATTATTTCTCCTTATCTCCCATTATCTCACCATAACTCCGATTATCTTATCTCTGCTTATCTCCCATTAGTTCTCCTTATCTCCCATTATTTATACTTATCTCCCATTATCTCACCTTATCTCCTATTATCTAGACTTATATCGAATTATATAAAACATATGTATAAATTTATAAAAACACGTAAATCGGATAAGCGGTTCTCAAGTGATAAGCGCACTAATGGACAGACAGACAGACAGAGAGACGTTGCATTTTATATATATTATATTCTTTGCAACATGATATTGTTTCATATTTAAAGGTTAAGGCAGTGTATTACAACGCGCTAACGGTAACCTTTTTCCGACTTGATTCACTATTATCGTCACTGTTTATTCTTTATGTTACCTAACGCCATAAAATATATCCTATAATCTGGCCAGAGAAAATATTTATATTTTAAAAAAAGCACGTAAATCGGATAAGTGGTTCTCCAGTGATAAGCGCACTAACGGACGGACAGACAGACAGGCAGAGAGACAGGCAGACAGACAGGCAGAGAGACAGGCAGACAAACAGGCAGAGAGACGTTGCATTTTATATATATTATAGATAGAAGATTATAGATAACCTGGCCAGAGAACAAATGTATGAATTAAAAAAAAAAAACACGTAAATCGGATAAGTGGTTCTCGAGTGATAAGCGCACTCACGGTCAGACAGACAGAGATACGTTGCATTTTATATATATTATAGATGTAATAAAATATATATCTATAACCTGGCCAGAGAACATATGTATGAATTTAAAAAATCACGTAAATCGGAAGAAGTAGTTCTCGAGGGATAAGCGCATTAACGGATAGACAGACAGACAGAGAGACGTTGCATTTTATAGATATTATAGATTTGCTTGTCTAAATGGCAAAAAAAGGAAAAAATTTTTAGTATTTACTGAAGGTATATAGTAACATCCTAGAGATTATACTACTATTGAAAATGAAGACACGTAAATCGGATAAGTTGTTCTCGCCTGATAAACGCACTAATGGACAGACAGACAGACAGAGAGACATTGCATTTTATACATATTATAGATTATAGATTGTAGATATTCTTTGCTGCATAATATCGTTCTATATTTAATGGTTTAGACTGTGTTTTGCAAGGGAACGCGTTAGTGGCAAACTTTTTTCCGACTTCATTCACTATTATTGTCACTGCTCATTCCTTATGCGACCTATCGTAATAAAATATAGCCTGTAACCTGGCCAGAGAACATATGTATGTTTAAAAAAAAATGTAAGTAAATCGGATAAGTGGTTTTCCAGTGATAAACGCACTAACGGACAGACAGACAGACAGAGAGACGTTGCATTTTATAGATATTATAGATTTGCTTGTCTAAATGGCAATAAAAGGAAAAAATTTTTAGTATTTACTGAAGGTATATAGTAACATCCTAGAGATTATACTACTATTGAAAATGAACCTAAATTTTCTGTTTCATTTATCTTTTGTAATGGAAGAACAAAGAGTCTATTAAATACTCTTCTGAGTCGAGTCAGGATTCAAGTATTAAAGTTTAAATCTCTTTTTCTCTCTCTCTGTATCCACTGTTCATGCTCCATGAGCGGATGAATGGTTCCTTCGTTTCCTTCCATTGGTTTTTCACCTGTGCTACGTTCCGCCATCCTAAAACTTTCTTAACGTCATCTTATCAACTCAGTAATGGAATCCTAAACTTTTTCTTCTTCCCATGATTTCCATTTCATATTTTCTTTGTTTATCTTGTTTTTTTTTTCTTGCTACGTGCGTGCTTATCTGCGTTTTGTTTTTAGTATCATTTTCGGGCCATTTTCCGTTTTGATACATTCCCCATTATATATATATTTTTTTCCTGTAGTGTTATACTTAGAAACGCTATCTCCAAGTGACGTTAGGTAGTTGGCATTTTACTCATCGTTTTCTTCCTGATTTTTCACTTTTCAGCTCTATCAGGATGTCTCTTTTAAGTGATATAACTACTGCTACTTTCGAGATATTGTCAAGGTTAATTCAAAATACGTTTGCAGCGCAGTTTTTCTTGAGTTTTTGAGATAGTAAAGAAAGTTCAGAAATCGAAAAATTCTAATTCCCAAAATAAATCACAAATTATATAAGTTATAAAAAAAACTTTGATTACTAGATCTTCAAATTTTGCGTCCAACCTTTCGTATATTGGTGCCCCTCATAAACTTCATTTTTTTAAATAAGGATCACAATTTTTTATTAATTTTTGTAAAGCATTTTTACCTTGAGTACAACGATGTATACTCGACCGTATATCCTAACGTTTCGATTGGTGTCCATCGTAAACTTAATTTATGAGTGGGCCTGATTTTTTGAATGGGAAATGATAAACTATTTGCAAAATAATCTTGCATAGCTATCCGTGGCTATCATATATTTAAAAAATGTATCGCTAAAAGTTACGTTTTTTTTTGTCACCAGGCAACAGATTTTCCAGTTTTTTATAATAAAGAGTTATAATTGAAAATCCTATAAATAAAAAAGTTTAGAGTACGCTTTAATTGCGGTTTACAATTCTTACTACAGGTATTTTAAACCTTTTAATCATAAAAAATGTTATTATTACAGAAATCTAAATGCTTGTTATATGCATGTAACTTTTTGTTGGTTTTGAAATAATTATAATAAACGGCAAATAGTAGATTACTAAATTAGATATATGACAGCTTTCCATGTGTGTTTGAATTTTACACAATACGTATATAAAGTGGAATTAATTAATAGTGAAAAATAGACATGATAGTAGTTTTTCACGACGTATGTGTATTTCAAATACCTCACGTTAAACCTATATCAAACTATACCCGTAGAGGGTAAGATATACTTTATAAAGTGGGGAAGAAATTTTTGGAAATTTGGATCATTTAAAAATGCACGAAATAGACAAAAAACAGTAACTTTTTTTTATCTGCTAGTCATATTTATTAAAGGCCTGCTTATAACTAAAAATTTTAGAGTACGGGGTGAGAAACGAATCTGCAAAAAAAATTTTACATCGGAACAATTTTAAACCATTTCCTTGTCGCAAGTACGTAACATCTACGACAAGAAGATTATCGGCATAAGGTAAGGCGAGAACATATGTAAAAAAAAAGTTATGGTCAGATCAGAGCAGGTTTTGTAACAACGGATGGTTCAATAAGAATATCCACTATCTGTGGACCTAAGAAAATTGGTATTTCTATCGGGAAACTACATTCCAAGAAAAATTTAGGATTAATTTCTGGTTGGGCATTCTCTATTCAAAAGTGGTACCCAATTTTTTCGATGCTGGTTTAACCAAATAAACATTTTAAATAAGAAATTATAAGATTTTCTAGATGTCAGCTATTAGAAATTATTAGAACTTTCAGATGTTTTCAAGACCGTTATCGTCGGTGTGTCACCACCGATTGACACCAATTGACCCCTAAATTATCAACTGCGTTCACCTGATTTAACCTCTATGGATTAGTCCATACGAGGTTGAATCGAAGATAACGTATATAAAACTGCACCAAATGAGTTAGAGACTCTTAAGGAAAAAATAAGAGTTGCTTGTAATAAAATTGTACTGAGGATATTACAAAACATCTAGAGAGAGTGGTAATCAAAAGTGCAAGGTTATGTGTAATTACAAATGGGTATTTTCGACATTTACATTAACAGATTGAGTTTTGTTGTAAATTGGTAGTTAATATTATATCTTGTTTTCTAATAATTACGAAGAAAAACCTTCGTATATTAAAAATCTTTTATTCCCTGCTTCAATTGTGCAATTTTTTTTTGCTCTGGTTTTCCTAATTTATTAATATTGTGAATTTAAATAACCCAAAATGAATTTTTTGTTCAAATTCATTTTTATCGTTCTTCTATCTAAACTAATTAAGAACATCATGAATAAATATTAACTTGTTTGTTAGAAAGATAAGGTAAATATATTCTTGCAAAACCCAGTATTTTAAAACTTAACACAGATTTAATTATCTTATGCTAAAAAGAATAATGTAGCAAACGTTTTAACTTATTCCATTTTAAAAAATCCTGGCCTCACTTGGAAAATTGTGTTTATGATATATATTTCGCACAGAAACGTTGGGGTATAGGGCCGAGTGATTTGTTGTTGTATTTGGAGTTGAAAATACTTTCAATATGTTAAACGAAAAATACAGGTCCGTATTTAAAAAAATGAAGTCAATGATTGGCAAAGTAAACGAAACATCGGATAAAAAATCTGAATGTGCTCTTTTCAAAAGGCGAATGAATTGTGAAATTTTTGCATTCAAATTTTTTGTTTTCTATTGCAAATTATATTTTGGAAATATTTACATTTCCGTCAATATCTAAGAAATTAAAAAAGTAAAAATATAAATGTATTTTAAGTTGATTTCAAAAATGTCAACGTTTTTCTTATTTCATCGACCTTTTAGTTCTTTCCTGTTTTCAAAATAGCGGTAGTTGTTCTACTTAAAATTGACATCCTGTATAGCTGACTGGCAAAACACAGTTTTAAGTTTTTTATCCTTTTTTGTATGGTGTGTCTTAATTTTTCATTCATGAGAATCTCATTTGAATATTTAAATCTGCCGTTTGCATTTTTTTGTGCTTTGTACCAGTTATATCTACTGTTCTTTTTCCCTGATTTCCTCATTCCATTTAGCATCATCAGCATGTGTTGGTAACAGATACCCGGGGGATTCCTCAGGGATCCGTACTTATTTAACACTGCCATGACCTCTCTAATTGAGTACATTCCACAATGTATCAGATATAAATTGTTCGGGGATAATATAATACTATTTCACTCTTCTCCCTCTAATGAAGACATTACTTCCATCCTACAAGACTCCTTACAAGTCCTCGAAATATGGACTAAAAAGAATGCTATCTCCTTCTCTTCTACAAAGTCCACTTCCATTCATTTTTGCCATTCCAGAACTTGTCCCATATTGAATGCTCTCAGCATGTATAACTCTCCTATCCCCAACACGAATTGCCTCAATATATTGGGGCTAACCTTTGAATTGGTCCTCACATATAAAATATCTAAGAGCGGGAGGATCTCAATCTAATCCGTACCGTCTCTAAATCCTCTTGGAGATATGATTTTCCAACCTTATCCACCATCTACAAGGCCCTAGTTTTATCAAAACTTAAATACGGTGATTTCATCTATGGCTCGGCCTGCCCCTCCATCAAGAAACAGCTAGACACAGTCCAAAACCAGGCCTTGCGATCCATTACAGGTACATTCAGAACTACCCCGAATACGAGTCTGCAGTGCATCTCCTCTTTTCCTCCTATCTCCCTTGCAAGACAACAATCATTGCTAAGATATTATATATCTATTCTTTATCGTCAGCGCCTCAAATCCTCTATCAACTTAATCAATATTCATTTCAATCGACTTTTCCCACCTAATTCCATTCAGCAAAGAATTAGATCTTTACTTCTTACTCATCATCTTTCCCCTCCAAATTATAAATATCCCTTACAAAACACTTTTCCTCCCTGGCGTTCTCCATCACCTTACATAGACTTCTCCCTGAGATATTTCACAACGTCCACGCACAACAACCTTCTAATTAAAATCAAATTTCTATCAATAATAAAGGACCAATTCACAGAATATTCAACATCCTACACAGATGGTTCGAAATCAGAGGCGGGTGTGGTAGCATCCTATATTATAGGTAACATCATCAAAACCTTTAAACTTCCTTCCTGTTTTGCCGTCGAGTTGTTAGCTATCAAAGAGTGTCTCAGATATATACTCAATTCCAACTTGGACAGAAAGTTCATCATTATGTTTGACCCTTAAAGTGCTTTGCTCTCCTCCAGCAGGCAGTTATTCCTTCACCAGACAAATAGTGGATTTATTGAATATAGCAGACATCAGAAACATCCAAATTGTTTTCCTATGGATTCCGGACCATTCCGGTGTTAGAGGTAACGATTTAGCCGACATTCATGCCAAACGAGCTGCTACAAATGGCCTAACTACAAATGGTGAGAATCATCCGAATAAATATTCCAGACTCCTCAAAGAGACTTTTAACGATGTTTTTCAACTCCACAGGAACCTGGAGGAAAACACAAACAGACTCTGGGAGGTGAAACCTCTGGTGTTTCCCCCATTTCACAATCCTGCAATAAATAGAAAGGAAAACACTATTTGGAGAAGGCTTGCCGTGGGACACACCCATATTCACTTATTAAAGGGAGACTCTCCCCCCTATGTCACATTTGCAACAATCAACTCACCATAAAACAAATTTTTGAATCTCTTGACTATCATCAAATCAGAACTGACCACGACATTCCACATCAACTAAGTCAAGTACTTTCACCTAATCAAATCAAATCTAACATCAATAAAATCATCGTTTATCCTATATGGGGCGCTAAATGACCTCTGCAGTCGACGCGCCCGGAATCTCTAAACACTAACTAACTCATTCCATTTAGCATCATGGGTTCGTTATTGTGTTGGTAACAGATACAGTATTTTCTAAAGAAAGACTAGACCTGGACACATAAAATTGCAAAAAATAGACATTATTTTGTTTTATTAACTAGACTCGGACGTGTAAAATTAGAAAAAATAGCAATTATTTTATTTTACTAATTTTTTTAAAATCTCTCTTAATAAACACAATACTTAAAAATATTTAGGTTCTACTAGAACAGAAACAATACCTTGATTTAGTGCTAGTAATAAAATTTTGAAAAAATGAACAGAATCACAGAATTCAAGCGAAATGTTTTCTAAGTTGGAAACTACATCCTGATGTTTGCTCTTCGGATACTGTTGTTGGAAACGTTGAAATAAGTTTTCAGATAGTTATAACAGAGATTGAATAGGTAAAACCATTTGTATTTTTGTATAAAGTGTATTTATTCTGAATCAGTGCGATAAACTGCTAGTGCTTCTGTAAAATAAAATAAATGAAAATTTTACTGGGCTAGTTTCAGTCTCCAACATTTACCAGAACTGGAGTAAATAAGCGAAATACTTGTGTATGGATATTGAAAAATCCTTCGATCATTCAACAGTCAAATTTTCATCAATGATTTTCAACAAATTTTTGGCAGGTATTGTTACAGCTTGCGTATTAGTCAATTGATATTACCTGATACGAGTAGGATGACTGGCTTAGCAGGTAGCATTGCTTCTGGAATGGCATGTCTGGGTTACTGGAACATGCGCATTTGGACACGTCATTCCTGATCATTTATATACAGATAGCCTAAGATAAACCAAATTCTTCGCTTGTCCGATTACCAAACTGGAATTTCCGTGAAATTAGGTAAAAAGTTTGTTAAAGAAAATCATAGACCTGTAGAAGTTCTTAAGGTCTTCGACGGGCACTGTGTCTAAGTGTTGCTCTGCTAGAGGAATTTACGGCTAAGGCATGCGAAGACTTCAGAATTATCATCCCTATGAACGATTATCTAAAGAAGCTGGGTTACTTAAAGTAACCCAAGCACGGTTATATAGGAGTCGCGAGAAGAATATAAGCGAATACAAATTTCGTTTTCAGAGTGGCTTAAGTACACGAAACGCACTATTCACAATACAAGGGCTGAGTCAGCGGTGTACAGGCATGAACCACGAGTAATGTATATGCATACATTTTGGACTATACGAAGGCCTTTGACAGCTGTCAATACGGCAATTTAATAAAGATTCTTAAAAATATAAATATCAGGATTACGACTCATCTGTATTGAGGCCAGAGAGCGTTTGTGAGGACACAGGATCAAACTTGGAGACCGCTCAAATCAAGAGAGTGATGAGACAAGGATGTGGTTTGTCACCAGTTTTTTTTTAACCTTCATTCTAAAATATTCTTAAAAGAGGCACTTAACAACATCAAGTAAAGAATTTTTTTAAACGGACAATTTTTAAAAAATATGTTAATGATTCAATTCTCCCGGGAAGTCCAGTCCCACTTAGTCCAGGAAAACTATTTATTAGGGTACGCTTTCTGAAGCATTGATAGCCATGTTCAAAACTAAATTCAATCGCAAGATCTTGTTTAAAACTTATTTTCCATCCGTTTGCCAAGTCACCGTGTAACACTTCCCACTCTATTTAAATATAGAACGAACATAATAAGACTGATAAAACGCTAATGAAAGTTGCAGCTTTCGACAACAGAAAGATTTCAAAATGTTCGGTCTCCATAGACGGTGTAGACTGTATTTCAGGAAATAACTATATTTTTTAGGTAGTAATACATATACAGGATTCGCAGTTGATGTCACTCTGATAGCCAACACAAAAGAAGAATTACAAGAAATGCTGTATGGCCGCACATTGCAGCCATTTTGTATAGCCTTACTTTATTTTTTAATAAATATTTTATTTATTAAATAGAAGCCATTATTTTCCCCTTTATGTATAACTTAATTTTTGAGAATGGATTGAGTGGGTATTAATGCTGAGGGAACAAAAATTAGATATAAGCTAGATCGTTTTTTTACTGGTAGAGAACATGGAGATCAAGATAATTTTTGTACGTCTTTTGAAAATAGTCTCTATAGTTGTTTAAAGCTTGGTTGTACTGTTTTTGAGCACCATTCATTTTAGAATAAAACGAATCTAAGTTCAGCACAAAAAATGAAAAAAATATTTAAGAGTTATTTAGTTGTTAAAATAAAATTGAATATAATACAACCTGTGCGTCCTGAAAGATTCTTACAGTTATTACACTCTTAAAATTACATGAACTAAATAAAAATCCCTTATGCTCTGAGAGTGTACACATTTAAACTAAAGTTAGGAGGGTTTTATGAATCACTGGTTCTAAGTGTAAAAAAAAAATTAAACGGCTTTAAAAGACACGATATAAAAGTTTGTAAAACCGATTTTGTGGACCGATCGTGTTGACTTACTGCTTGGCTTCTCCTCGTGGGTTTTCCATAAACAGCTTGACCTCTCCTGGTGAGATTTTCATCCAGATATTGACTCACCTGCTACTCTCCTATTCTCATTTGAGTAGCTAATCACTCTTTGACCCGAAATGCCTTAGGATGAGCAGAATATTTTTAGATCGGAAAAAGGCCACTGCACTACGGCAAGATGGAAGAAAAAGCCTACTACAGCCTGAAGAAGGAAAAAACCACTACTCTATCACTGAAGAAAAAGCCGTTTCTGCACTATGGCATGACGGAAGGAAAAAACTACTACGGCATGCTGAAGGAATAAGCCTTTAAAAATTCCAAATGGCCGTTTATATATCTTTTGTCCCTTCTTCAAAGTGAAGTCTTTAAAATGGTTCACTTCCGGAACGCAAAACGAGAAAGGAGTGTTAAACTGTCGACTTGATAGACAAGGACCGTGGATGCCCGTTTTTTTTTGTAAACCAGACGCATTCAGTGCAAATAAAATAAGTTAAGTCGGCAACACGCGTTACACACTGGTTAAGTTATACTGCTCAAAAATTTAAACTCACTGCTTAATCAAATATAAAAATGTAATAAAATATAAATTATAGAAAGAAAAACGGTGTGGCAACATGATCTTAAAATCTAGGAAAAAATGAATGTTACAGCTGATGGAATTAAATAACAAGCTCGAGAAATAGATCTAAAAATAAACTTGACCAAAACCACTATTTGAACAACAAAAGTGAAGATAAAAGCCAGGAACAATTAATAGAAGGTGAAAGAATAGGTAAGGTACATACATTCATATATTTAGAATAAAAAAACCGAAATATCAAAAAATAATTTAAAGGCTGACTTGGATAGAAGAGGTTAGCTTGGTCTGCGTTCGGAAGATTACAATCTACATTTAAATTGGACATCTGAAATACAATAAAAGTCTGAGAGTTCGATCAATATGTACTGCCGGTATTAAGATATGTTACTGAAACGTGGGCCTTAAATAAAAAGTAGAAAATCAAAAGTGACAGATACAATACAACGAATATGTATAGTAAGGTGGAACTGGGCTGAGCATATCGCAAGGATGAATGATAACAGATTGACACGCCGTATTTTTGAATGGAGAGCTAGAGAAAATAAAAGAGTAGATGCAGACCACAGACAAGATGAACGGATGACATAAAAAGATTAGCGGGACACAATTGGATGCAAAAATAAAACAATAGAGCTCATTGGAGACAAATTAGGAAGGCTTATATCCGACTATAAATGGCATAAGCTAATGATAATGATCCATATTTTCTAAAACTCATTATCAACTCCTTATGGCAGAATAAAAAAACAATATGTATATTCATATAAGTTTATTGTATGACATCCCTCTTATGTTTAGTTTATTTTGCTTAAAAAGGCTTTGTAGTTTACGACATAATTCTCTATTGTCGTGCCTAGTTCTATTTTCCATAAATATTTAAATTAAATGTGTCCCTTACACAAATTTCATAAGCCCGAGTTGTTTATGGCATCTAAGGAATCGCCTGAACTCTCTCGTTTTAACTTGGGAAAAGTCCTTGTGACTGCTCGGTTATAAATATACATTATTGATGTTTAATAAAAATTATTATTACATTTATAGCAAGAGACATTTGATTTATTTCATATGAAATTGCAATATATCTTAATAAAATGCACAGTTTCAGTTAATAAAATCGTTTTGGAAACAGAAGAATTCAATTTTACGTATTTAAACTAACTTAAACAGAGTATATGAATATTCCGTAAATGATATATTTTTGTTACATAGTCTGAGTATTACCTCATTTTTCATAAGAACAGTTCATGTACTATAGGGAAATTCTGAAATTGCTACAAAAGAAGAGCGTACTTAGAAGTTATTCACCTAGCTTCTTGGGCAGTTCGTTCTGAAGGAATAAGATATTCCTTATAAAAGAACTCGGGAAGAAGGTAGTATGAGTATTGGCAAGTTGCATGCGCCACTTATATTCCCAGCAAGGACCACTATGGAAGGAACTGAGCCAACTACATCCATCGAACACTTCCATGAAAGCATTTTTAGAATAGACTGCAGTCATCAACTATGCTTTCGGAGCTTCCAAATGTTTTCTATACGATAAATGCAACATGATCATCTCAAGACGTAATTGTCTCCAGGTTATCACTTCGAAATACCGCTAGTATTGAGTGAAACGTCAACCAAAAAAAAAAAAATAAATAAATAATCATTTCATTGCCGAACCTAAATACCCAATTATAGAAAAATCATGTAATTATTAAAAATAATAAGGTTTAAAAAAGGAACAAATTATATATATACCCGTATATATATATATATATATATATATATATATATATATATATATATATATATATATATATATATATATATATATATATATATATATATATATATATATATATATATATATATATATACATACATACATATATATATATATATATATATATATATATATATATATATATATATATATATATATATATATATATATATAGTTTTATGTTTTATGTTCTATAAATTTCCACAATTTGAAGTACTCCTGTAAAATTATTACACATATAACATTTTTTTTATGAGGGATCGGGAACTTTTAAAAGCTTTTTGACATAGTTACTGATACCCTTTAAAAAATTCTTAGCGTTGAACTAGTGTTGCTCTTAGGGAAAATATATTTATTTAAATATACCGTTTTGATTTAGCTAACATTCTGTAGATGCGATAGTAATCATGAAACAGAGACTTGCGATTTTTCTCCTTGAAGCCAAAAACTGGAGAGGAAAAGGCTGTAAAATTAAGTAAGTTGGGAATTAAGAACAATTTAGGGTTATATTTCTTAACATTTTTGGTGTTGTAAGAACTAGCAAAATAATAAGAGAACTTACCACTGGTACAGAATTATTAATTAAAGTAATTCTTATATATGGGACGGAGAAGCATGAACTCTTTTATAATAGTCGTTAGTTTTATATTATGGGCACAACTAGCGTACAATTACATTTTTATCCAAACACGTTAATAACAATTGGATAAAATAATTACCGTTGTAAATTTTTAATTATACAAGAACATGAATTTAAAAAAATATTTGCAAAAATTTTAAATTTGTACGCTTTACTTCTAAATGTGTCGGAATAATTGCTCATTCCCAATCTGCCAATAAAAGGTACTAATGGATTTTCTTTACTGTATTAATCATCGCTTATCAAAAATTGCCCAAACAAATGATACGATGAGCTAGACGATATTTTAGATTTAACGTCTGTAGTTACTTAAAAAAAATCCATGGCTCTAATAGCGTCTAGCTTCCTATAAGTGTCTTATTTTAATTTAGCTGCTCTAATAGTGTCGCTAGTCAAATTATAGAAATGTCATTTCTCGTACTTCTAAAAAATTAAGTAGAAGATTTCTTGAAGGATATTCAAAATGTACAAAAGGAAAATCAATGTTTATTTAATATTGTTGTGCGTACGTTCAGTTTGGTATTCTGTATATAAAAGTACATATAATAGAATACCAAGTTTATTAAAAAAATAAACAGGAATCAATTTCAAAAAATATACGAGAGAAAAATATATTTACTCTCGACCCAACCTTTTCTATGGAACAAAGGATGACCTTATCAAAGGACCGAGGTCTAGTTTATTTGCCAGAACAACTTTTGATAGAAAATTGATATATTTTAGAGAGTTCTTTCTAGAAACATCTTACTATGTGTTTGAGCTGTAACTAGTTCGTATTTTATTCAATTTGTACTATCAGGAGTAACATAATAAACATCTTGGTTATCTTGAATTTAAAAAAATCTACGTATTTTATAAGGTTAAAGACTAGCTAATTATTTCGGAATAAAAAACATACATAGGCATACACACACTCAGATATATACATATATATATATATATATATATATATATATATATATATATATATATATATATATATATATATATATATTTACATATATATATATATATATATATATATATATATATATATATATATTTTTACATATATATATATATATATATATATATACTCGTATATATATATACATATATATATATATATATATATATATATATATATATATATATATATATATATATATATATATATATATAAATTTCGTAAAGTATAAAGGCTCAAATTTTAGCTTTTTTTATGTAGAATCGAATGCCGTGTGGTACTTTTTGCAATTCTCAATTCTTTGACAGTGACAGTGTCAAATACAAGTGAAGCTCAAAAAATTTTTCAAATATTTTTCAATTTTAAGACTATGTTAAATGCAAAAATACTTCTGAACACATAAGTAGGGGTTTTTGAGGTTACTGAATACGATTCTGATAGAAAAAAAATATTTAAGTAATTGGCAGCTGTCAAACAAGCTGTCGATTTACTCAAAATGCTATTTAATCATTATTTCATCACACTAAAATACTTCAAATATTAGCTGAATACGATCCTGAATAAAAAAAAAAACATTTTAGTTGTTGACAGCTGTCAAACAAGCTGTCAATTTATTCAAAATGCAATTTAATCATTATTTCATCGGATTAAAATACTATTCAAGGCTCTTATGTTTTCGAGGTTACTGCAAATATTTTAGTAGTTGACAGCTGCCAAGCGGACTGTCATTTACTTAAAATGCCATTTAATAATTATTTCACCACATTAACACACTATTTAAACATTGACCCTTATGTTTTCGAGGTTATTCTAGTAGTTGACAGCTGTCAAACGGGCTGTCAATTTACTCAAAATCCCGTTTAATCATTATTTCATCACACTAAAACACTATTCAAACACTGACCCTTATGTTTTCGAGGTCGCTGAATACGATTCTGACACACAAAAAAAATATTTAAGTAATTGACAGCCGTCAGACGAGCTGTCAATTTACTTAAAATGCCATTTAATCATTATTTCAGCACACTGAACCACTATTCAAACATTGGCCCCTATGTTTTCGAGGTCGTTGAATACGATCCTGATGCAAAAAAAATATTTTAGTAGGTGACAGCTGTCAAACGAGCTGTCGATTTAACCAAGATGGCATTTAATAATTATTTCATCACTTTAAAATACTATTCAAACATTGGCTCTTATGTCTTCGAGGTTACTGAGTACGATCCTGATACCAAAAATATTGTAGTAGCTGACAGATGTCAAACGGGCTGTCAATTTATTCAAAATGCCATTTAATCATTATTTCACCACATTAAAACACTATTTTAACATTGACCCTTATGTTTTCGAGGTTGCTGAATACGATCCTGATGCAAAAAAAAAATAGCAGTTGACAGGTGTTAGACGAGCTGTCGATTTACCCAAAATGCTTTTTAATCATTATTTAATCACATTAAAATACTATTCAAACATTGGCCCTTATGTTTTCGAGGTTGCTGAGTATGATCCTGATACAAAAAACATATTTTAGTAGTTGACAGCTGTCAAATGAGCTGTCGATTTACTCAAAATGCTATTTAATCATTATTTCATCGCATCAAAACACTATTTAAACATTGACTCTTATGTTTTCGAGGTCACTGAATACGAATCTGATGTCAAAAAGATATTTTGACAGCTGCTAGCTGGGGCATTTTACGTAAAAATAATAAATTTTTCTTGTGGGGTTTTTCAAAACCATACATGGTTTTTCTGTGTTCGATAGTCAATTACAAATGTAATATCAGATTTTAAATGTTACAGGTGCCAACTGTATAATTAGCTGTCAAAACAACGAAATTAAGATGTTAAACGATAAAACGCGATTTTATTCTTAATTTTGTCATTCATATATTTAATATTTTTGGGATCGTTGGCAGCAAATATGATATGGAATTGAAATTTGACAGCTGCCAAACATTAATCTCAGCTATTGAATCGATGAAAATAATATTTAAACCTATAGCAATTGCTGCCTATAGCAATTACTAAGTACATAAATTTTTTCAAAATATTTTTTTCGTTGCTATGACTTGAAATGATGTCTTTGATTTCACACCGACCAAATATAGATTACACAGCCCTGCAAAAAGAATGGTTCTGATCCGCAAATGATTTAATATTCTTATGTAAACATGAATCTGCCATTAAGAAAATTCGTAGACTGTCAAATTTTCGTGCTTTAGCCTAAAAAAGGAGGAAATAGTTCCGGATGACGCCAAGTTATAGTAGGTACAACGACTAAAAATTAGTTTTTTTAATTTTGGTAATGCCGTTATGGTCTAAAGAAATTTAATCATATGTTTTTGTTAAGTATACAGCTGGTTTTAGATAAAGACGACGCATACAACTGCAAATAAAACTGCCCAAAATTATTTCAATAAAATATTGCATATATTTGTATCTAAATCTGTTTATACCGTATAAGCTTCTTGAAAAAGTTAGGTTCTATTGAAAAGAAAAAATATTTTTTTATGCTGAATCCAAGAAATCATAAAAAAAGACACGTTACGTAGCAAAACGCTATTTAAAATAAATATGTGCAACGGCTAAATTAAAAAATTGTTTTTAATTTTTGTTAACATTGAACAAAACTTTTATTTCATGTAATTTTAAAGTTTCAAATTTGAATTTGATATTAAAACATGAGGAATAGTGTTGTGTTGAAAAAAATATCCGTTTACTATTTAGGAACAAAAGGTTGCAAAATGCAATCTAATATATATCCCTTGACAGTTTTAGAAGTCAATTTTATGGATAGATTGATTGAGTGAATATGGGGGAATGTGAGTGGTGGTAGGGAGTGAGTGAATGAGGTAGTGAGTGAGTGAACGAGCGAGTGAGTGAATGTAGAAGTGAGTGTAGAAGTGAGTGGCTGAGTAACTGACCGTGCGAATGAGTGAGTAAGAGAACGAGTGAGTTTTGTTTAATATTAATAAAAATTAAAAACATTTTTTTAATCTAGCGGTTGCACATCTGTATTTTAAACAGCATTTTGCTACGTAGCTTAGTTAAAGGTGGTGTATGCGTGTTTTTTGTTAAACATGAACACTAGAACCTAATATTTTAAAGTTTTTATGACAAATGTAGTTTCAGAACATTTAAAGATGTCCAAATTAATAATTTTGTTCCATAATTTTAATGATTATACAGTTTACATTATTTATTAAAATAGATTTCTGGCAACTTTAAGTGTGTTTTCTGAAAAAACCTCACGGTGGATGTCTTTTTTATGATTCTTGTTTTGGATCAGCATAAAAAAATACTTAAGAAATTTTTTTTATTTTGTATACCGTGTAATTCAAATTTTTTCAAAAATGAAAATGATTTTTTCACCAATCTCTAAATTATGACCGAGAAGTTATAAAAATTTTAATTTTACAGGCTTAGGTATAATTTTATCTACCTCAAAGTGGAAAGAATGTCTACGGATTTGCCATATTATAGCCTGATATCTTACACAATTTTATTTTACGTGTACAGGATTTATTTACCATTCATTTAAAACGAAGATCATTTTAAAATGACTCTGTCAATTAATCGGTTAAATGTGCTGAAATAATGATTTAATGTGATTTTTTGTAATTTGGTTTGACAGCTACAAAACTGTCTAAATATTTTTTTAGCATCAGAATTGTATTCAGCGACCTTGAAAACATAAGAGCCAATGTTTCAATAGTGTTTTATTGTAATAAAATAATGTTTGAATGGCATTTTGAGTAAAATGACAGCTAGTTTGACAGCTGTCAACTACTAAAATATTTTTTTTGTATCAGGACCGTATTCAGGACCTCAAAAACATAAGGGCCAATATTTGAATAGTATTTTAGTATGATGAAATAATGCTCGTTTGACAGCTGTCAAGTACTACAATATTTTTTTGTATCAGGATCGTATTCAGCCACCTCTAAAACATAAGGGCCAATCTTTGAATAGTATTTTAATCCGATGAAATAATGATTAAATGACATTTTGAATAAATTGACAACTTGTTTGACAGCTGTCAAATACTAAAATATTTTTTTAATCAGGATCGTATTCAGCGACCTCGAAGACATAAGGGCTAATATTTGAAGTGTTTTGGTTTGAAGAAATAATGATTAAATTGCATTTTGAGTCAATTGCCAGCTCGTTTGACAGCTGTCAATTACTTAAATTTTTTTCTATCAGAATCATATTCAGCAACCTCAAAAACCCCTACTTATATATTTAGAAATATTTTTCATTTAATATGGTCTTAAAATTAAAAAATATTTGAAAAATTCTTTGAGCTTCACTTGTATTTGACACTGTCACTGTCAAAGAATTGAGAATTTCAAAAAGCACCACACGGCATTCGATTCTACATAAAAAAGCTAAAATTTGAGCCCTCACACTTTCCGAAATCATTCAACCAGTTCTGACGGCAGCCATTTGCGTTTTCGTATGGAATGACTCATATATATATATATATATATATATATATATATATATATATATATATATATATATATATATATATATATATATATATGTATATATATATATATATATATATATATATATATATATATATGTATCTATATATATATATATATATATATATATATATATATATATACGAGGCTGGTTTGAAAAGTCCGTGCAAAGTCCGAGAGATGGCACCACCGGCGCGTATCGAGGTCATGTTTAGTTAGTAGCATCTCTTGAATGAACGCACACCAAGTTTCAGCCATATTGGTCTATTTCTTTGTGTTTGGCATTCGTGTGAATCAAGGAAGTCGAGTGATTTTCAAGAAATGGACGAATAAGAATTTCGTGTGGTGATTAAACATTACTTTATGAAAGGCAAAACGCCTCAGGAGACTAAAGAGAAGCTTGATAAACATTATGGTGACTCTGCACCTTCGATTAGAACAGTTTATAAGTGGTTTCAAAATTTTCGGACTGGCCATATGGGCACAAGTGACGCTGAACGTTCTGGACGGCCTGTGGAGGTTACGACTCCAGAAATCATTGATCAAATCCATGATATGGTGATGGATGACAGAAGAGTTAAGGTGCGTGAGATTGCTAGTGCTGTGGGCATCTCGACTGAACGGGTACATAATATTTTGCATAAACATTTGGACATGAGAAAGCTATCCGCAAGATGGGTGCCGCGATTGCTCACGCTTGACCAAAAACGGAATCGTGTGAAGTGTGCAAGGATAGTTTGCAGCTGTTCCAGAAGAATCCGGAGGACTTTAAGTGTCGTTTCGTCACCGTGGATGAAACATGCATACATTACTATACTCCTGAAACCAAACAACAATCTAAACAATGGGTTACCAAGGGGGAATCTGCACCAAAAAAGGCGAAGACCGTTCCTTCGGCCGGAAAGGTTATGGCGACTGTCTTTTGGGATTCGCAAGGGATAATCCTCATCGACTATCTGGAAAAGGGTAAAAACTATTACAGGTGAATATTATTCATCATTATTGGACCGTTTGAAAACCGAGCTGCAAGAAAAACGCCCGCGATTGGCCCACAAAAAAGTCCTTTTCCATCACGACAACGCACTAGCACACACCTCAGCAGTTGTGGTCGCAAAATTAATGGAAATAGGATTCCAACTCGTTTCACATCCCCCCTATTCTCCAGACTTGGCTCCCTCGGACTACTATTTGTTCCCCAATTTGAAGAAATGGCTGGCGGGACAAAGATTTTATTCAAACGAGGAGGTGATTGCAGACACTAATGGATATTTTGCAGACTTGGACAAATCCTATTATTCGGAAGGGATCGACAAACTAGAACGTCGTTGGACGAAGCGTATAAGCCTAAAAGGAGACTATGTCGAAAAATAAAAAAGGTTTACCCCAAACACATAAGTAGTTTTTATTTTTGCACGGACTTTTCAAACCAGCCTCGTATATACATATATATATATATATATATATATATATATATATATATATATATATATATATATATATATATATGTATATATATATATATATATATATATATATATATATATATATATATATATATATATATATATATAGATATATATATATATATATATATATATATATATATATATATATATATATATATATATACATATATATGCATACATACACATATAGCTACCCAACTGGACCTTTTGGAAAATAAGAAGCACGATAGTTTGGTTTAATGGCTTACCCTTTTTATGCACTGTACACCGTAAGACTACAAAGAAAATCATGACAAAAATTAGCTTCGTTTTTCACGGAATTGTACATAAGTATTTATTTTCACCGAAAACAAGTAAACAAAAAATATGACTGAAGGGGTAAGGTTACAAATATCTATGCATTAGTAATGGTGATTAAAATTACATAAAGTTATGGTATTTTAATACTTTTTATACAACTTTACATAATAAAATGTAATATTTACATTATAAGATGTATAATAATAATAATATCAATAATTCATTGATATGCAGATTACTAAGGGTTTTAACCCGTATTCACGCCTGCAAGGAGCCATGTTTTTTGGCCTAGCCAAACTCGTTACTTAAAAATTATTTTTTCAACCATACGTCTTCAGTGCCACCGTCGCAATATATGTATATATATATATATATATATATATATATATATATATATATATATATATATATATATATATATAATCTCTTTCCAGATCCTAACATACATTTTTCCTTATAATTTTAGAGAAACCGGACACTGCTCTTATAATAAACGAAATTGATTGTGCATTAATCTTATTTCATGGATTGATATTATGAACCTTCAATAACATTTCCATAATATACGCAAATAACACCATCCTACATTATGCTCACACATGTTTCGCAGTGGGATCGTGTTTCCGACATCAATCCGAATTCCATTGATATAATCAACATGTTTATTGTAGCCAGTTGTTAAGTGTTTACCATAATTTTTAACCAGTTTAAAGAAGTGTTTTACTAGTAACGTATATACGGAAATGTTAAAATTTAATAATAAATTAAATTTTTTAGATCTCATTATAAAAATTGTCAATAAAAAATTTGATTTCAAAATCTCAAACTAACTACATGTTCCCTTGGGAGTAACGTCCTTATGATTCCCAAAAAATTGTCGTTATAAGTATATATTTTTATGGCATTTTTTAGTTATTGTAAGGACAGATCATTTTAGACAACAATGGATCTCCATCTCACATTGTAGATCATGTATTTCACAAAAGCTCGGGAAAACTTTTTACCATAATCTATAATATATGTAAAATGCAACGACTCTCTGTCTGTCTATCCGTCAGTGCGCTTATCATTCGTAAACTACTTCTCCGATTTACGTGTTTTTCTTTTTTAATTCATGCATATGTTCTCTGGCTAGGTTATATAATCTGTGATTTTGACTTGTTTCATTACTATTATTATTATTAGAATAATAATAGTAATGAAAGAACTCAAAATCACAGAAACATTCACCTTAGATATCAATATGGAATTTGGTATAAGTAAGTGTAAAGTCATCCACATCAACAAAGGCCAATAGCTAAGAACATGAGACAGAAACCATCAACAATGAAACACTCGATAACATGCTCGACAAACAAATGCAAACATCTAGGCTTCCATCAATGCAACCACATTCATATTAAAACAGAGCTCAGAACCGAATTCAAAAACAGACTCACGAAACTTATACAAACAAAACTCAACTCCAAAAGTCTCACAAAAGCCATCAGTACGTTTGCTATACCTATACTCACATATTAATTTGGTATTATCAAATGGTCAGACACAGATACAGAAAACACTCATATCCTTATACGTCCTCAATTCGCCAAATACAGGAAATTTCAGCCCAATGCATGCAAAGAAAGACTTACCATCGAGAAGAAGGCAGGACGAAGATAAGAGCACTACATACAAAACAAATACAAACACTCAGGAAATTCTTTCACACCAAGCAAACCAGCCTCCACAAAGTACGGTGAAAGCAGACAAAAACTACACTCCTCAACCTATCCCGGGCATACCACCCAGCAGACACACACACAGTCACATTCAATTACAACAGGAAAAGATGAAAAATTGGTCAGAAAAAACACTCCACAGAAAAGACAGATACCACATAGAACAAGACCACGTAAATAAAAAACAACCATTCACTTGGTTACAGGATGGGCTGCTATTCCCTGAAACAGAAGGTTTCTTACTTGCCATCCAGGATAAAGTCATATTAACCAGAAACTACCAAAAGCATATCATCAAAGACCAAACTGTTACAGAAGACAGATGCAGGAAATGCCACCAGCATAAAGAAACGATCGAACACATAACAAGCGGATGTAAAATATTAACGGAATACACAGCCCGACATGATTCAGCGGCAAAAGTAGTTCACGAAGCACTAGCCACAACATACAAACTAATAGAAAACACAGATCCCTACTACAAATACACACTAACTTCCATACTTAAATAAGTAAAGATTACAAGCTCTACTGGGACATCAGTATCCATACAGATAAAACAGTCCCCGCCAATAGACCCGATATTACTTTTCAATACAAAAAAGGAAAAGTAACCTATCTGATTGACATAGCTGTCCCCAACGACACAAACATCCAAACGAAATACACAGAAGAAATCTCCAAATGCACAGACCTTGCAACAGAAATAAAAAGGCTATGGAAACAAGAAAAAGTCATCATTATCCCCCTCGTCATATCAGCCACAGGCCTTACAACAACAACATTCACACCACACTTAGTACAATTAGGACTCAACACAAACATACACAAAAACGTTCAGAGATCAGTAATTTTGAAAACCTGTAACATTGTCAGGTTATTCCTTAATACGCAATGGTAATAGTGTTTGCGCTGACTTGGCTTAGGTCCGTCAGCCAAACATGGAACCACATTGACCAAATGTGAGAAAGAAGAATAACAATAAAAACATTATAATAATAATCTATTTAATATGGTATGGTATATATAAAACGCAACGTCTCTCTCTCTGTCTGTCTGTTAATGCACTCGAAAACCACTTATCCTATTTTTTTTTTAATTCGTTCATATGGCCAGGTTGTAGGTTATATTTTATTACGTTAGGTAATATAAGAAATAAGTAGTGAAGATAATACTGAATCATGTCCACGCGAGCAGAGCCGCAGGCACGGTTAGTGCATACATAGCATACGTACAGAAAGAAAAACTGTCTCTCAAACAATTTGTCTCTCTTTCTTGGAAAAATTTTCACCTTTTTAAAAAACTTAAACAAAATATATTTATGAATTACAATTTGTTTAGCACAATTTCCAAATGTTTTTCCCAGTTAAAATACAAGCCCAGATAACAGCGGTATGTATCTTATCTGGTGTAATTCTTGCCTGACTGAATATATGGGAGAAACTGGACGCTCTTTTCAAAAACAAAGATTAAAGAACATCTCAGATCAAGAAGACGCAAACATGATAACAATATCTTATTTCTAAGATTCGTAGTTACCCCTAGTGATAAGGCGTAAAATGAATAAGGTTTGTCTGATGCTACTTTTAATTCGTTGGTTTTTATGTCTGCATTATTATCTTTCTAAGCCTGTTACTTTAATCTTGGTGTTATGATAATTCGTGTCTGTTTGTCTTCGTCTGGATAAATTTCCAGACTGCAGGTTATGATTTTAAATTCTAGACCTATTACATCTAAATTAGTAATTTTTATTTTTCTTTGCAGAATCTCTTATTTCTAACTTACAGTCAGGCCTAAATGATGGTCTCCTATACCAAAACTCATAGAATAAAAATAGAAATATATAATTTTCAAAATAGAAGGTAGATGGGCACTTATCAATTGTACTCCAATCAACCCTTAATTTTTATCTGTTATAGCCTAGCTGCTTCTAAACTTAATTTTTTCTTGGTCACTAATATCATATCACCTGCAGTGGTACATATTTATCTTCAATTCTGTTATTGATGTCATAGGTTAGTTTGTATAGAAGATATAACAAGTTCATGACTGAAACTATAACAGATATTGATATAATGGTATTTATGGCCAGGAACATTCAACATATTTGGACATAGGGACCGAAACTGTCAAATCAGTTGTTATATAACTTTAGCAAAATTATTAACAGGGTCTATTAAAAACTTTTAAAATTTACATGAAATTTTCCAAAGTTTTTGTAAGTAAATAAAGTATTTACTCACAGAAAATAATGTCGGCCTAGTGCATCGAAACCAGGAATAATCATGAAAATATTTGAAACTACAAAAGAATTTAAAAAGTATAAAATTAGTTCTGTCATTACCTTCAAATATATTTCCCGATTATTCATTTCGGTATCCCAAAAACTGACATTATTTTCTTTAATTAAAAACCTATTTGTAAGGTTTACGTACTCTTTAACATTTTTTATACAAACCCGCAAACAGACGAAATAGTAAAATTGGTGGCAAAAAAATTGGGACTATTTACTGATGATGACAATGCACGTGACTTCAAAGGAATTAAGATTGGTTTTCAACTGAGATGGGGAAGCTATCGAAAAATCGTCGATTAGCGGGCTAAGATATGGTAATGCTGGGGCTTAGTTGGCAAAGCACACGGACACCCCGACATCGAAAAGTCTAGTCCCACTTGCACTGAGCAAATTATTTTAATTCTCTTGTGGTTGTGTCTATACCTTCAAATATTTTCCTGATTGTTCTTTATTTCGATACTCAAAAGTGACCTTATTTTCCTGTATTAGACTAATTTGCAGGATTTATGTATTCTTTAACTTGTATTGTAGAAACTCACGAACGGGCGAAACAGTAAAAATGGTGACTACAAAGTTGAATTTATTTACTGACAATGCCAAGGCGTATTACGTCAATGAAATTAATATTTTGACTAAGGCTGGGGAAGCGAAGAAACAGGTATGTCGGTGCCGTGACTCAGCTGGTAAAGTACAGGAGCGTATATGCTGAGATCGTAGGTTCGAGTTCCACTAGTACCGAGAAACGTTTTTTTAATTCTCTCGTGTGTGTGTGTAATTCTCTTACCTACAAATATTTTCCATAGATATAATTTGTCACAATTTTGAAAATGTATTAAAATCGGTTAAGTCGGTTCTCAACTATAGGCAATCAAAAGTGGAGTTAGATATATATTTATCACTTTTTATGATGAATACTATCTCTTTTACGCAGGGGAAAATCTTGTTCGTGAACGTAATTTTTTCGGTTTTTAATTTTTTATTGGTCTGCAATTTTTGGCAACTACAATTCCGGCAAGAATGATAGAAGTGGATGGAAATGGGAAGCTGTCCACTTAATTCCATGAAAATAAGTTCAGTAGCTGTTGACAATTGGACAAGAAATTCCAACATTGCCATTATATTTACAGTTAAATTTAGTTGGTGTGTTATTTAGTTTGCAGTAACATAATAAATAAGATAATAATAAGCTACATAAAAATGTAGTTGATGTGCTATTTAATTTGCAGCAACATAATAATAGGATATAAATAGGCTACAATCTATAAATATTTATTTATTTAACTTAATGTAAATTAAATTAAACTAAAAAAATAATTATATATTTTTAATGTTTACTAGCTGTGCCCGCAGATCCGCTCGCGTGGATGTGATTTACTATTATCGCTTATTCCTTATGTTAGCTAACGTAATCAAATATATCCTATAACCTGGCCAGAGAGCATATGTATGAATTAAAAAAAAACACGTAAATCGGATAAATGGTTCTCGAGTGATAAGCCTACTAATGGACAGACAGACAGAGCGACATTGCATTATATGTATATATATATATATATATATATATATATATATATATATATATATATATATATATATATATATATATATTGTGGTGTGTTAATTTCGCCCGCACATTGAGGCGCTATTTTTGTAGCCCCTCCTTTCTATACCTTTTTTTTATAATTTCTCAGAATGGATTGAATGGATATTAATAATAAAGGAAGTAAAGAAATTAAACATACTCTAGCTCAGTTATTCTTGGTAGAGTAATATGGGTAAGAGATAATTTTTGTACGTCTCTATAGTTGTTAAAAATTTTTGGTTGTACAAATTTTGGGCACCATTCATTTTAAAATAAAAAGGATCTAACTTCAGCTAAAAAAATGAAAAAACACTGAAGGGTTATATAGTTGTTAAGGATAATTTTGATATGGTACAACCCTTTTGTCCTGAGAAGTAAAATAGGTGGTACAGTGAAACACTAGCCTTAAACAAGAAAAAAAAGTTTATTAATGACTAAACTAAAAGTTCTAGCTTTGCGGTTCTGTTATTACCCTGTATTACAAAAAAACTTAGCCTAATAGGTGGTATTGCTAAATAGAGTCCTTAAATCAGGGTTTTTTAATTAAAACTTTGCTACACCCGGTGTTGAACGAGTTATCAGTTCAATACGATGTGAAATGCACTTCTCGGCGGGAAAATAGGTCTACGGATTGATATTCTGATGACTTACGGTTTTACTACGAGCTTTTAGGCCTGTCCTGGTGGGATGTTCATAAAACAGATGTCTCCCACTTTGTTAGTTCAGTTTTCTTTGGGCTACTAAACTTTTCTTGGCCCCTAAAAGTCTGGGAATAAACAAGATATTTCAAGGAAAAAGGCCTTGAATTGAGCACTAAAACCGTTTTCACACTACTCCATCACTAATACATCAGTACGGCTATTTGATAGTGAAAGCCTACTGGGCGACTTTCTAAAAAAGAAGCCCTTACTTTCTCGGCTGAAAAAAAAAAGACCCTAGATCCATGCCATCCGGACCCTTAAATATCATTCTCCCTTCCGTTTAAATCACGTCTTCAAGATGGCTACTTCCCGGATACAAACACCTAACTAATCGACGCATTAGAAACGAATTTAATATACCCAGCAGACAACCAGCACTGCACAATCTAGGAAAAAATTAATGTTACGATATATATATATTTATATATATATATATATATATATATATATATATATATATATATATATATATATTTATATATATATACACTAGAGTGACCGGATCTCATAGAGGGGGAAAAAAATGTCGGAATCTTGGTCGTCTGGACCCCACAAAACGATTCCCCCTTCCAGATATTGAGATAGCCGAAATTTGTGCTCGATTAAACGACGTTAACCCGTGCCGCTCGTCGCTCAAAGTTTGAAAAAATCCAAATTTTTGGCCAAAAAGCTGACATATGGAGCCATAACTCCAGAACGGTAAATAATAGAAACACGCTTAATATCTCAAGAGAAAGCTAATGTTGTTCTTCAAAATTTATATTCTATACATAATTGTTGTTATTTTAAGTCAAACCGAGTTACAACAGCCTGTAGCCCCAAAAACGTGACCTGGTACCACTAGGAGCATACTTCGTATATTTTGTTATTAAGTGATAAATTTTGCTTTTTTTTGGTATATTTTTGAGTTTAAAGTAGAAATATAATAAAAAAACAAGTAATACTTAAGTCTAATGACATTTTTTTTTTAAAATATAAAAATTAGGTATATAATACATACAAAACAGACACAGAAAAGATATAGACGTAGTACCTACATGAGTTGATAATTTTACATAGTTATCTAATCTATTCTAGAGCTTTTGTTAAAGTAGTTTTTGAAACGTCAGGATATAATGCTCGGCATTTACTTACAACTTGCAGGACATATTGCTTTTGGTCTTCATCTTTTGTCAGAAGGTCGTTAAAGTCGGTTATTAATTTAACACTACGCTCAGCCATATCATTAACTACTTTTAATGTTTTGACAATTTTCAATCCTTCTTGGAAGCCATTATTTTGAGGCCAGGTGTTTGGATGTTGTCTTAGGAAATCTGTTTTTATATTAAATTGGTCAAAGAATGTAAACGTTTCTTTGGTAAGTAAATTTACCAATCCTCCATCAACTACCTCTTTTAAGTTTTCTTTCCTAACTTTTGGATTTACAACCCTAGCGTGCTGTGATGGTTCATCTGTGCTACTGAGCAATTTATTAGCCATTAACAACTTTTCATCGTCTGTAATGGTGGGATCAAAAAACGATAGTCCCACCAACTTTGCATTCAAATACCACAAATGGTTCGAAAATTTGGTCAGGGCTATTTCTGCAATGTCGTTGTCACATTCTTTATAGTCTAACAGACTATGCAAAATACCTAAATCTTGCTTTGGTGCAAGATGAGCTTTTGGAGCATTGAACCAAGCTTTACAATAAATTTTAACTAGGAAAACAGAAATGGCACGCACAGAACTTTCTTCTTCTTTAGACATCTTAAATTGACGACGAAAAATGAACATTTTTAAGCAGTAAATAGCCTTTGCCATCCACCTAGCGGGATGAATGGCTCCTGGAGTTCTAAAACCTACAACATTGCCGTCTAGTGATCTAACAAATACGAGAACCAACTGCAATAGCTCCTTGTAGTCATCTCTGGGGTGGCTCTCAGTTAATTTGGTCTCGAATTCAGCAGTAACATTTGCAATTACTTCTGGAGTTAGCTGCTTTTTTATTAGATTGTCACTGATACCTGTGTCGTATTTTCCTTTGTCTATCTTGGGCCACGCAGTGAGGAATCTCTTGAAAATGTCTGGATGAGGTCCAGTGGTTGATCCCATTTTTGTGTCGAATACGCCTCTTAACAGAATTTTCAAGATATGGTGACGGCAAGCTAGATATAACAATTCTCTTCCTAACATTTGCTCCAATATGATGCATGCTCCTTTGAGTCTTCCCGTGTTGGATGCTGTAGTGTCGAAGCACATCGCCTTGACGGTGTTGAGAAGACCCCATTCATGTAGGCATTCATATACGGCTACGGCTTGCTCCTCTCCAGAGCTGTTTGCTGTTACAGGAACTCCCAGCAGCTGTTCCTTTTCGCCATATGAAATAGCTATAGCTATTCGCTCACATTGTTCATTTTTTAAAACACCCGGTAAAAGTTTACCGTCCCAATGGACAACCACGGGCTCTTTTTCAGGAATGTTTACTTTATCAAAAATTTTTTTATTATGTTGTTCTCTGAACATTTGCCTTCTATCATGTAATAAAGTTTTCGAGACTTTGTACTCAAGAGGGTCAAGGTTTAGTGCTTCTAGAGTAGCTATTGAAATTCTCGTGGCATTTCTGTGGGATACCTTACATCGATCTAATAAAATGGACAATTTCATGTTTAAAATCTCTTTAACGCCCCTTGCAAATGAAACTTTCATCCTCTTGCTCTCAGATGGTCCTCGATTTTCTGCAGCTTCTTCAGGGATGTCCATTTCCTCCAAGCTCTCAAGTTCCTGGTAGATGCTGTCCTCTTCAGTGTCTTCTTCTCCTTCTTCGAACTTGTCTTCATCATCCGTCTCTAAGAAGCAACAAAAGAAAGAGAAAAAAAAAGACTATAAAATCTTGTCGTTTTAGCAGAATAGTAATAATACATAGGTACTAAATTACCTACTTCTAATTATCCAAAGGTATTATTTAAAAAATATAAACTCAATCATAAAGATGCCAAATCATGCTCTCATGTACAATTTTCTTTCAATTATAATGAAACTATTTACTTATTTGTTTATCTATTTTTTAGAATACTAATAATAAAAAAAAACTCACCAATATCAAAAGTTGCTTCTTGGATTTGTCGGTTCATTTTTGCAAGTTCCTTTTGCACCTTGATTTCTTCAGCTCGAGACAACTTGAGATCCACTTCAGTCATGGAACCTGGGCGGCCCTTCTGCCTCTGTTTCACGAGAAACGCCTTATCTTCTTCCGATTTCATCAGAGCCAAGGCATCTTGTTGAGCAATATCAAAGAGATCATCCAACTTTTCAACAAACTGTTTAAATTTGTTCTTGGCCGTTTTCGATGCTTTCTTCCGGTCTTTTTGAAGAGTTCTCCACTCGGCGTGAAGTTTTTCCAGCTTAGTAATTGCATCTTGTTCATGTTTAGTCGGGATTCGAGCTTTCTCCCAAAAAAATGAACACTTCTCGTATTGTAAGTTTTGCTGATTCTCTTACAGTTAATTTCACAGTACGTAAATTATAAAATAAAGCACACAAAACTTGACGATTTGAGGGTAGTTTACAACTGGTGATCTGGTGAATGGGATAGCCCACAAGAAATATTTTATCCTTGGTCCGGCTTTGTACACCTGATGTGGATGCCATTTCAGAGGCCAATAGGTAAATAACAGTTAACTTGGAAAATGAAACAAAATATATTGCAAACTTTAATTTCAATAAAATGTTTTCAAATGTCTTTTAAAATAATACTATAATAGTTATAAAAACAATAACACACACACTTGGAAAATTAAAAAAAAACGTTAAAATATCTTCACTAGATAATTGTTCGATCTAACCAGCTCAAAGGCACTTTAGAAACTAAACTGAATAAATAAAAGGTCGGTTGTACGCTGAAGTAAAATCGCCATCCCTAAAATAGAAATTAGATTCACCCTCCTTTTTACCTGTCAAACTGGTCTTTCTTTGGTAAACTAGTCAGGTAATCCCCATATAATAAAAGATTAAATTTGAACAAAAGGCTCTTTATGTTTGAAAATTGAGTTCCAAAATACTTTTTAACAAAAAAATGTTAATTCCGAGACACATTATGTAAAAACCCGTAAAATTCTTAGAATACTCCCAAACTGGCTCCTACTGGTACCAGGTCACGTTTTTGGGGCTAAAGGCTGTTGTAACTCGGTTTGACTTAAAATAACAACAATTATGTATGTATATAAATTTTGAAGAACAACATTAGCTTTCTTTTGAGATATTAGGCGTGTTTCTATTATTTACCGTTCTGGAGTTATGGCTCCATATGTCAGCTTTTTGGCCAAAAATTTGGATTTTTTCAAACTTTGAGCGACGAGCGGCACGGGTTAACGTCGTTTAATCGAGCTCAAATTTCGGCTATCTCAATATCTGGAAAGGGGAATCGTTTTGTGGGGTCCAGACGAACAAAATTCCGACATGGATTTTTTGCGGTCACCCTAATATACACATATATATATATATATATATATATATATATATATATATATATATATATATATATATATATATATATATATATTTATTTATTATATTCCTTGCTACATGATATTGTTCCATATTTAAAGGTTGAGTTAGCGTATTGCAAGAGAGCGAGCTAGCGGCAAACTTTTTTCCGACTCGATTCACTGTTATCAGAAAAGACCGGCATGTAACTAGCAAAGACATGGCAAATGAACTAAACATCCGTCATCAAACTATTAAACGATTAAAAAAAATCTGCCGGAATTAAACAACAGAAAGAGTGTTATCCTACACCATCACATCACAAAACCATACACATTTTTGATGAGTCAAACCGTCAGACTATCATTTGTTTCGGTCCCTGCGGAACTTGTTCAATGGAATTAAGTTAGTTTTAAAGGAGGCTTGTGAAAATAACAATTCTTTACCAAAAAACAAGAGCAGTTCTACGCTGACGGGATTATGGCACATATTTTGTTGCATTAGGTTTCTCAAAATATAAAGATGAATTGTTTCAATTTTGGCTTTAAAATACTTTTTCGACAACCCTTTATTCCTAGACCATGAATCAGAATGGATACGAGGGTCGTCTTTTAAGTTTTTAGAAACGGCCACTAGATTGAGATGTGATATTACCGTTGTTGTAAAATTTGACATTTATTAGTGTTAAAAGAGTGGCAGCGCAGAAACTAATCGAGAAGTTTGTTTACAGTGAGCGTTTAAAAAAAAAAACCGTTTTGTAAACAAATGGAAATTTTACGTGAAGGTTTCCGTTGGATGATTTTTTACGATTTGAGTAGAGGCTCAACTATAATGCCTCGAATTTCTTGTTCAACGTTTGGTAACGACTCACCAACAGAAAAAGCAATTGATATGCAGAATTTCGGTATGGTCCTGCTTCCGTCAGCGATGAATTTCGTGAAGGTCGACCAAAATCGGTACTTGTTCCAAAAACATCGATACTGTGCGCAACATGACTGAAGAGGATCGGCATGTGACCTACCGTGAGGTAGAGGCATCCTTAGGCATATTGAAGACTGCAGTACATTGGATTTTGCATGAACATTTAGCTGTGAAAAATATTTGTTTCCGACGGAATCCGCATAATTTGACCGCAACTCAAAAACAGGCTCGTGTCAATTGGTGGAAAAAAATGCTAAAAAAATTCGACTGAGAACATGCAAAATCCTTATACAACATCGTAACAGCAGACGAAATTTGAATATATTTGTACGAGCCGGAAACTAAGTAACAATCAACTGTTTGGGTGTTCCAAGATGAACTGAATCCAATAAAAGTGGTTCGTTCGCTAAGCTCGTCCAAGAAAATTATCGCTTCTTTCTTTGGCTATACCAGACATGTTGCAACCATTGCATTAGAGGATCGAAAAACAGTTAATGCCGAATGGTATGTAACAATTTTTTTCCCAGAAGTCATCAATAAAATTAGGAAAAATAACCGAAAACGCCGCATTATTCTTCATCATGACAATGTCTGCTCTCACACAGCACATCAAACAATTGATTATTTGACGTAGAAAACATCCAATTAATGTTTCATTGCCCTTATTCACCTGATTTATCTCCTAACGACTTCTTTTTGTTCCCGGATGTCAAAAAAAATGCGTGGACAGCGATTTTCATCACCTCAAGAAGCTGTTGAATCATTTCAAAATCATAGTTTTGAGATACCAACTTCAGAGTGGAGAAATTATTTTGAGAATTGGTTCGAACGCATGCAAAAGTGTGTAGATCTTAAAGGCGAATATTTGGAGAAAAAATAAAATTATTTGTACTAAAACTTTTTTTCCTTTCATTGTTTTTGTAAAAACTTAAAAGGTAGCTCTCGTAGCAGGTGCAAATAGTTGAATAGAGAGTAGCACATATGAGGAGCTAAAAGATTTTATTTTCAAGTTTTGATGTGCTATAGAGGGTAGTGATATACCACCTGAGTTGGAGGAAATCTTTAGTGGATATCTGTAAATTCTTCTTGTTGCAAAACCAATTACTGCACACCCTACATTTTTGGTTTATTGAATTCCACGAAAAAATTTAGATAATTTTCATGTAACGTGAAAGAGCAAGACATAATCGCCTGTGACAATCGGTTGAAATTGGGCTTTTATTCCATTTTAATAATTATCATTTTTAGTGTTCCGTACCGATCATTTATAAGATGACTTCGGTGTCTGTCTGTCTGTCACACCCGATTTTGCCCGAAACTATTTGTTGAAATTTGGTAATAATATAGGAATTAATGGCTTCATCAGAGCCGTGTAGTTTTGGAGGTTAAATTTTGACTTAAGTGGTTAGTTTTGGGGGTGAAATCTAAAGTGAAAAAAAATTGTTTACTATGTCATGTCAAATGGAAGCTTGTGAAAACACGAGTAAAAAATATATATATAATGTAATTCTTTCGCATACTTTTCATTGTATTATTCATAGAAAATCGCGAAAAATCGCTGTCTTCCCACTTATCTTGAAAAGTACCGATCAAAAAATTTTGAACAAAATTTTGGAATATTCTCCACGGGGTGTAGATTGAACGAAAATTATCACGAGTGCATTACCTTTAATAATTTATCTAGTATATAAAAAAAAAAAATTCAAGGTCATCAGTTTTCAGTAAAGATTGGAAACAAACTTTGTTGAAAACTCATTTGGGGTGTGTTTTATGGAGTCACTGATCCGTAACAAGATTTTTTATTTTAAAAGCATTCAACGTACGGAACACTAATTACGCAAGTTCAACTTGCACTTGACCGGTTTTTTTTTTATTGTAGTTCTAATATTCTATACAATATGTTCACTTGTCATAATTATAAAAACTATTAGGATAAAAATGGGTTTCTTCGATGGAGCACGGTAATAGAGGTAGTTAATTTTTTACTTAAAGAACTTTTTGCAGCTTTATTCAAAATTAGTTAGGTGACAAAAAACTGCTTATGGATAGTCACATTCTTAGTACTTGCTAAATTGAACCGTTGTAATGCGAAAGTTTTTCAAAGTTTCGAATTCGATTAATTTTAACTTATATAATTTTTTTAAAATTGCTATCAAAATTATTTTAATTCCTTTATTAGGCAGCACATGAGGACTGTAACAAGAAATTGTTTATTAAAGGCAATCAAATGTAATAATACTAAAAATTTGGTGAATTTCGGAAGCGACAGTAGGTATTAAGGTTTGGCGTAAGGAATCATACGTGAAACTTCTATGATTTTCTGTTAAAGTCAAGAGAATGAACCTGTACCGGTTATTTCATTAAAATAAAAAGCATGTCCACTTTTCTGTAAAACAGGAAGTGCCTGTCAATTATTTTTTACCTAAAATAAGCGTCTAGTATCACCAACCTGAACTAAATTTTATTTTGCTCTCTGAAGCGATTTAATTTTATCACCACGGATAGCAAGTTCATGGCCATCCGATATAAATATTGTATATATTTTGATAAAAGCGTAAGACATAGAATATCAGTGAAGGAAATCTATGTTTTTTGTTTTGTTTTCAGACTACAAAAATTACATTTTTTTGTATTCGGTCAACCCGAATCTACTCTTATTGTATATAAACAACATAAATAATAAAGTTATTTAGACGTTTTCCGCCTATTGTTATCGTTAGGTAAGCTCTCCAAAGAATAGAATTTCAAAAATTTAAATATTTATAAGCAATACTGAAAATAAAGACTTTTACGATACTTGATGTGAATTTCATTTTACATATAAAATATAATAAAATTCGAAACGAATTTTCTTATTCAGTTTTAAAATAGAATGTTATTTATCTAGTACTTTTTATGCCTATGCAATTAATAATAATAAACAGGCTGATTTTTGCTCACTAAAGAATTAAATGGAAATTAGGAACCTCGAAGTTTTGTATTAACATATAATTTTGTACAGGGTGGATCAACGGTAGAGTAAAGTTCATTATCTCATTTGTTTCGGGAATGACGAAAAAATGTTAAATACAATAGTTTTGGGGAATGTTAAGGTGCATAGTTTAAAATTATTTTTGATTATACAGGGTCCTTCAAAAAAGTTTTTATCCGATATAACATATTTTTTTTAAAAGAAACATCCTATTTTCTATGTTATTTTTAAATTCTGCGTAAAATTTTATAACTTTTTTATTAATAATGTTATATACCTAAACCTAGTAGTGTTTGTAATTTTTTTGAATATTTTTTTTTAAATAATAGTTTTCAGTTTTATAAAAAATTGTAAGTAACGCCATTGTTTCTGAAGGTGGAATACTCATAATTGGTACGAGAATTGATGAAAAAAAAAAGTTATATGTAAAGAAATTTGAGTTAGATGCTACACGGTGTTCAAAACAAATTTATGTATTTCAACTATTTTTAATTCAAAAATCTCAAATTCTTTAAAAGACACACCCTGTATATTATTATTTTTTTTCTGATAGTTTTTACAAAACCTTCCAACTTTTATTAAGTATGTCATATACCTATTTCTAGTAGTTTTCGATTTATTTTTAATTTTCCAATTTTTACCCTTGTTTTTAATGCACTTACCCTATAACATCATAGTTGCCAAGACAAAACAAAAATGTAGGCATTGTCAAATTTTGACATGTCTATTAAGCAAGTAAAAATAATTTAATTTGGTGTAGTAGGTGACGCATAAAGGTAATAGTTATGGATTTTCCTAAAAATGAATTAATTAATATGGTTTATATATTGGGCGAGGCGGAAAAAAAATTGTCTTTTGGCAGTAAGGCTTTAGGAAGCGAAGTACCTTAATAGACGTATACCATCTTGAAACTCTTTTCAATACTTAATGGAACAGTTTGATGGTAGTGGTAGCGTTGAGTATACGAAACGGAAAGGAGTAAACCAGAATGCTACCAATGAGGAAAAAGAAATGGAGATTTTACTTCATGCTAAAGATAATCCCCAGGTCAGCAGCCGTCAACTAGCTGACTTATCTGACACATCCCAATCTGCGACTAATCGCACTACGAGAAAATACAAGTATCATCCCTTCCATATGGAACTACACCAAGGACGTCAAGACCGTGATTTTGAACGATGAGTAAACTTTTGTACCACCATGAATGAGGCAATAGAGGCCGGTCCAAATTTTTTATCGAAAATAATATTTTCTGATGAAGCTACTTTTCGCAGCAACGGAGTAGTTAACAGCCATAACATGCATTATTATTCAACAGTTAATCCATTTTGGGCCAGGGAAGTTCAAAACCAAAACCACTGTATGTATGGTGTGGAATAATAAATTTCCGAATTATAGGTCCATATTTTTTCTGCGAACGGCTTAACGGGCCTAGATATCTAAATTTTTTGCAAAACGAATTACCCCAGCTTCTTAAGGAAGTTGATAACTTTGAAAGGGATTTAACAAGCCGGAGCTCCTATTCAGTACCACCGGGAAGTTCGGGAATTTTTAAACGATCGTTACCAACAAAAATGGATCCGTAGGGATGGATTCATTCAGTGGCCCCTCGATCATGTGACTTAACACCTTTAGACTTGTTTTTGTGGGGCTACATTAAAGATCGTGTTTATGTGAATCCCCTAACAATACCACTAGATATGGAAAATAGGATACGGGATGCGTGCAGGACAGTAACGCTCTTTACACTAAGGAAAGTGAAGGAAAATATAGTAAAACGATTAAACATGTATATTCAAGTAAACGGGCATATTATTACGTTATAATAATTAATTATTAGATAAGTTAAACTATATTAAAATTATTATTAACTAATTGTTTATGTTTCCAGAATAGCGTAAGTGTATTAAAAACGAGGGTAAAAATTGAAAAATTCAAAATAAATCGAAAATTATTAGAAATAGGTATATGACATACTTAATAAAAGTTGGAGGGTTTTATAAAATCTATCAGAAGAAATAATAATATGCAGGGTGAGCCATTTAAAAAATTTGAGATTTTTCAATTTAAAATAGTCGAAATGTATAAATTTATTTTGAATACCCTATAACATCTAACTCAAATTTGTTTACATATATCTTTTTTTCATCTCTATAGAACGCTCGTACCAATTATGAGTATTCCATCTTCAGAAACAATGGCGCTACTGGCCATTTTTTACAAAACTGAAAACTAGTATTTTTTTTTTAAATTGAAATATTAGAAAAACTGCTACGTTTAGGTACACAACATTATTAATAAAAAAGTTACAAAATTTTACGCAGAATTTAAAAATACGTTAGAAAATAGAATGTTCCATTTAAAAGAAAAGAATGTTATATCGGCCACAGTTTTTTGAAATACCCTGTATACTCAAAAATAATTTTAAACTGTGCACCTTAACGTTCCCTAAAACTATTGTATTTAACATTTTTCATCATTCCCGAAACAAATGAGATAATAAACTTTACTCTATCGTTGACTCACCCTGTACAAAGTGAGGATATAATGTATTTAAAAAAATGCTAATTTAGTTATCAATATAAATATTACTTTTTTGGCAATTATGGTGTCAGGGGCACACAGGAATTTATGTCAATTCTTCTGTTTAATAATATAATGCAAAGTTGTTTTTATCCTGCCTTTACAGCTTATTACTTAGTTATGTTGGGAATGTGGAATCTTTAGCACAATGACACTACTCAGTATATATCACCACTAACACCAAGCATTTTATTTTTGCACTCGATGCGTGTTACAAAAATTAATATAGCATTAAACAAAAAAATCCTTGTGCGTATATCATTATTATAAATTAAGTTTCGATATAACAGTAATTAAAAATACCCACATTGTCTGTGTTATTTAAAAATTGAGTTTTAAAATATTAAAATTTGCCTGCTGCAGTGCGCCGCCGGCAAGCAATACGAAATGGTCTAAAAAAGGCGGACAATTTTTTTTCAGTTACAATATACTTGATATTAGAAGGTCATTAAAAATTTTCTATTTTTTATAATTTTGCTCTTAAAAAAGTGTTCATGATAAATGTATTTTTTGCTTATTTTTAATCATACAACTTAAACTTAAAATAAAAAATTATTTAAAGGTAGGAATTGAAAGACCAAAACTTAAGCTTTAACCCTAAAGTATTCATATTTCATTTAAACATCCAGGTACAAAGAAAATAGTTATGGAACACACAAAAGTTCTAATTTACTCGGAGAAATTAAATGAATAACGTACACTCTGGCCGTCATATTGGATCCGCCATTTTGAATTTTTTAAATTTGTAATCGAATTCTTGATCATCACCCTGAGAAACCCCTTAAAAGATAATTTCAAAATATTTAACGGTATACGGAAACGTTAATTTAATCATAAATGAGGTTGGGAGCATGATTCTCATTACAACTGAAGAGGGTAAACCAGCCATTTTATTTTAAATATTTTCTTTAAATTAAGGTAAAACTAAAAATAATCTATATACTATTTTTTTGTAAAACTTCCAGTTCTTTTACATGGTGCTATTAGTTCTTCGATATCTTTTATTTATTAGAGATATTTGCAAAAAATGAATTCTTCATTTTATTTTCGATTTTGTGAGCTTAGCGTACACTTTAGAGCAGCAAACTTTTTTTAAAGTATTTTACTTTCAAAAAACTACTGTATGCCAAAATGTAACCTGTTAACGTTTAATGAGAGCTTTTCGTCCAAATTTGCCTCTGACGACTGGGCTATCACGCCTTCTAGTGATTTTTATTTCCTGTTGAGTAATGGCCATTTGAGGGAATAGCCTGTATGTCATAACTTAGTTCTTTAGTCTATAGTACAACCAAATACACTTGATGTGTGAAATTTTAAGCTCCAATATTTCTAATGGGCACTTTATAGAAAGGGTACATACTGCTCTATCAAACGAAGTCGATTTGTAGTTATTTTAGAACTAGCCACTTTTAAATTTTTAATGGACACTCCCTTAATCTATTTTCAATATCTACCACTCTCATTTTATTGATTTACTGATATTTTTCAATGACACTAGAGATTAGCATTTTCCTTTTTATTATTTATTTATTCGTCCCTTATTTGCTTTATCTTCGGGTAAGCTTCCCAAGAGGAAATTTAAATATTTTCAATATTAATTCTATTTTCGTAAGAATATTCCAATTGATTCTTTTAAAGTAAGTTATTTTCCTTAAAACAACATTTAAAGGAAATAACTTTAAAAAGCTATATAGAATTTGATGCCTACAGAAAAACTTTTAACAGACTTTTGAATGTTGATCTTGATTTGCTAATTCAAATATTTCCTTAACAGGAAGAAGTTGCAATTTAAACATTGAAATTAGAATAAAAATTAGTAAAGCACACACGCAGATTTCAGTAAACTTGTCAAGTGCACGTTGAACTTGCGCAATTAGTGTTTCGTACCGTGATTGCTTTTAAAATAAAATAAAATCCTTACCTGGGCTAAGCTAATTAGGCCCATCTTAAGATCCAATATGTATTTTCACGTTTTTTCTTAGTCAATAATGTATAATAGTTATAGCACCTTAGCTACCTAATAGCCAACGAATCAATCTAGCTCAGTCTAGAATCTCGCAATAAAAGTAGGAAATAAAGGTTTACTACCTAAATATTTAATTATAAACAAGTAAAATATCGACGAGCCGTGTTCAAAAATATATATCATAATACTTACGCACACTTTACTTTGTATTATTTTTAAAAAATGGAAAAAACATCACTGTCCACCCATCTTATCTCGAAAAAAATTTGTACAAAATTCTGAAATAGTCTTCATAGAGCGAAAATTATCATGGGTTTGATAATTTATTTACTATAAAAAAATAGTGAAAAATACCCAGAATTCGGGAAATCCGTACAAAATGGTGAGGGTGAATTACTTTTCATCGTAGGTCGACCAAATAACTTTATTTTATTTTTTTATAATTAAATATTTAGGTGGTAAACATTTGTTTTCCATTTTTATTACTAGTTTCTAGATTGAGCTAGATTTATTTATTGGCTGTTAGGTAGCTGCTACAACTATTATACATGATTGACTAAGAAAAAACGTGAAAATACATCTTAAGATGTCAAGGCCTAATTAACATGTAACATTAATTTTTTCTTAGATTTTAAGATCATGTTACGACACTGTTTTTCTTTCTATAATTTATGTTTTATTGCATTTTTATATTTATTGCAGTGATTTCAATCTTTGAGCAGTGTAGCTTAAAACAGTGTTTTAAATTTTTAAGCAGTTTAAATTAAACCGGCAGTGTGTAACTTAATTAGTTTGCATTCAATTTTGCGCCCGGAGGTGAGCCATTTCAAAGACGTCACTTGGAAGAAGGGGCGAAAGATATATAAACGGTCATTTTGAATTTTTTAAGGCTTTTTTCCACTATGAAGCAGTAGTGGCTTTTTTGATCATGAAACAGTAGGCCGTAGTGGCTTTTCCAGCACGCCAAAGTATTTTTTTTCAGTGGTGTAGTAGTGCAGTAACGGTTTCTAGCTCTCAAGTTTAAGGCCTTTTTCCTTTCTTGAAATATCCTGCTCATCCGCATTCATTTCGGGTCAAAAATTGTTTAGCATTCCAAATGAAACTAGGATGTTAATGACTGAGACAATATTTTTATGAGAATTTCACCAGAAGAGGCCAAGTAACTTATGGAAAACCCACGAGGAGAAACCAATCCGTAAGTCATAAGCACACCAGTCTAAATATCTCACTTCTTGTCTACAAGTGCGTTTCCAACGATTACTCAATACGTATAATCCGCGGAGTTAATTTCACAAACTTTTAATATCGTGTTTTATCAAGCCTCTTATTAAAATCTTAATAATCCTAATTTAAAGACTCTATGTAATAGTTTACACTCTTCTAGTAATTTTAAGAGTGTAATAAAGTAGGAATTTTTATTTTGCTAATATACCTTTTTTATTTAATTGTGTAGCGTTTCACCTGCTCTTTCTTTCAGGACGCACAAGTTGTAATAAACTTAATCTTATTTTAACAACTAAATAACTCTTCAGTATATTTTTATTTGTTGAGCTAAAATTAGATTCCTTTTATTCTAAAATGAATGGTGCCCAAAAAAAAATAAACATTACGACCAAATGTTAAACAGCTATAGAAACTATTTTCAAAAGACGCAAAAAAATGATCTCTTATCCATATTCTCTACCAGAAAAAAAATGGGCTAGTTTATATCTAATTTCTTTAGTTCTTTCAGTATTAATATCCACTCATTTCGTTCTCAGAAATTAAGATATACATAAGGGACAAATAAGGGCTTCTATTTAATAAATAAAATATTTATTAAAAATAAAGAAAGTTGGGGCTCTACAAAATAGCGCTCCCACGCAAAGCTATAACTAAAATGATATAAACTTAGCCTAGCTAAGCAAGATCAATTTACACTTGACAGTTTTTTTTATTTTTAAACAATACAAAGAAAAGTGTGCGCAAGTATTACATCACATATATTTCTGAACTCGTATTTTCATAAACTTTTATTTGACATCCTACTCGATGATCTGGTAATTTTTTGTTTTACTTCCGCTTTCACCCCCAAAACTAACTTAAGTCAAGATTTAACTTTCAAAACTACACGGCTCTGATTAGGTCATCAATTCCTATATTTGATTCAAATTTCAACTTTCTGTGTCAAATAATTTCGGAGAAAATCGGCCGTGACAGACAGATGGACAGACATAAGTGTTCTCTGCGAAAGACTAAAAATGAATACATGTGTCTGACTTACACTAAAGAATAAATTAATCTCCATTATTTTTTTATCTTTTGCTATAAATATTTATGCTAAAAATCCATCCAAAATGGCAGCCAAAAACCAGGAAAAATTCTTATAGTACTATTCAAAATAATCCAATATTTAACAACCCCTACCTCTTTAAACCTCTTCCCTATTGAAATTGAAATAAATGAGAATATAACAGAACTTTCGAATCCCTCAATTCAAAAAAAACTAGATATATATCACAATATATACGAAGACCCTTACCCTTTTCTTGTACCATACATAATTAGGTTAAAATTTGTCCATATCTTAACCCAAAACTAGAAATTTTCCATAATTCCATTAAAAGAATAAATAACGAGCCCCGTAAATGTTACCCTCTTTCCATATTAAAATATAAAATAATAATGATGAAAATGTAACTTAATTTTCAAAACGATATGGTTTTTAGGAAGTACCAACCTTCAAACGATACGTGTAAAAATTTCTTGACATTTCGTTTAGTTTACAAGTTACATTAGTTTTAGTGACGCTACTTTTGATATTTTCAAAACAATGGAAAAAATCGAATTTCGTGGGTTGATTAAACACTATTTTTTGATGGGAAAAAATACCGTTCAAGCAAAGCAATGGCTGATATGTGTTACGGGGACTCTGGAAATCACTGATTATTTACTGGTATGCTGAATTTAAACGCCTTCGTACCGATGTAAATGATGCTAAACTCTCTGGACGCCCAAATGAAATGGTTACACCGGAAAACAACAAAAAAATCCACAAAATTGTTTTGGATGATCGTAAAGTGAAATTGCGTAAGATAGCTGACACCCTAAAGATATCGAAAGAACGCGTTGGTCATATTTTGCATGGACATTGGGGCAGGAGAGAGCTCTGTTCGAAGTGGGTACCGCGTTTGCTCACAGTGGACCAAAAACAACAACGTGTTGATGTTTAAGCGCAATAAAACGGATTTTTTCATGCGATATGTGACAATGGTTGAAACATAGATCCACTACTACATACCGGAATCCAATCGACAGTTAGCTGAGTGGACAGTAGCCGGTGAAACCGCTCGAAGCTACCAAAGACACAACAGTCGGCTGAGAAGGTTTTGGCCTCGGTATTTTGGAATGGGTATGAAATAATTTTCATTGACTAGACTGAGAAGGGAAAAGCATCAATTGCGAATATTATATAAAGTTATTGATGCGTTCGAAAGCAGAAATCGCAAAGAAACGGCCCCAGATAAACAAGAAAAAAAGTGCTCTTTCATCAAGTGTCAGAAGTCAGATGGTTACGATGGCAAAATTGCATGATTGAAGTTCGAATTGCTTCCTCAGCCAGCGTATTTTCCAGATTTGGCCCCCAGCGACTACTATGGTATCTATTCGCAGACTTCAAAAAAATGCTCTCGGAAAAGAGATTTGGCTACAAAAAAAAAAAAGTTATCGTCGAAACTGTTTTGAAGGCGAAGACATATCCTTCTACAAGGAAGGTATAAAAATGTTAGGAAAGCGTTGTTGGACTGGTTGTATCGTTCTTAAAGGAGACTATATTAATGTATAAAGTCGAATTTTGCAAAAAAATGTGTTTGAAGTAGCTAGACCTAAAACCTTTCAGCGTACGTGTCGTAAGTGATATATACGAAAAAACGCCTCTAATATCCATCCCACCCCTTTTACCTCGTATATGTTTCACTATAAATAATTATATTGACCAGGAAAAATTCTGATAATACTGTTAAAACTAAACAAAACTTAATGACGCTCACTCGGTTTTCTACAGCAATATTTCTCAAAAACTACAGTTTTTTATCCCTACTACTATCAAATATGAAATCGATATAACAGCTCCTTCGACAGTTATTGTGCCAATAGACCAACAGAATAACAAACATACCGGGGAAAATTAGATTTTTTAGGATCATCTAGGAACCCTACAACGTGACGAAAAGTAAAAATTTTGAAGTGTGCCTTTTTCTTCAATAAACTAATTCTCGTAACAAGGGTAGTAAAATAAGAAAAAATATAAATTGTCGTAGTTATTTTTTTTTATCTTTCACCTTCCTGTCTCAATAGGGATATTATTACCTTTTTAGATGGATATCGGCGAGGATGTCATAATCAAGTTAAGCTTTAGTACCTGTTGCTCTACCACTTAGCCTAACTACTAAGAGTTTTGTTTTTGATTATGAGGAACCCTTTGCATCCAATACTGAAGATCCAAATGTGACTTTTCTGGAAGGATCAAGCCACAGCAACCATCACCAAGGTCTTTTTGTGGAACTCCGTTTACTTCTAATTTGAACCAGTAAGTTGCTATCACAGATAAAGCTTGGTATTTGCAAGATCATCGTCAGATCAAAACTGTTGTTCTCGTGCCAGACATGGCTACACGTATATAAGACACAGTTCAGGCAACATAGAACAATATATTGAGGTGGGTGACTAACGGTATATAAAGTCTATGAGGTATTTATAGACAAAAAGAAAACCAAAAATCATTTTGAGACTGATTGAAGATAAAATAGGATTTTCTAAATCAGCTGTGCAACAATATTTTAATTAGGTGTTTTCTAAATTAAATTCGTGAGTTGTTCGCCACAAGTTGAACAACTATTTATTTTATCGGTTATTCCGAAAGAGTAGTTGAGCGAAAACTAACTTTGTGCTTTGGATTACTCAACGTATTTCCCTGATTTAGTACAGCGCGACTTTTTTTTTCACTCTTTCTCTTCTTTTGACTTCATTTGGATATGAAAGGAACACAATATGATTGAGTTGGAAGTTGGAACTACATATCGATTGAATATATTGAATAACTATGTTTAGCCTGTGTTTTGCCGCTCTCGATGAGGTTAGTTGATTAACGCCAAAATTACTTACTACCATGGTAAGATACAACAAATTGTAGCAAAAACGCATACCTTCTACTCAATTGGAGGCTGACACAGCAGCAACTAGCCGACAGAGTACTTGGCACAATCAACACTGAAGGTAGGCAGCGCCATTTGAAAGGGATCAATCTTAGACCTTATGTGGTTTATTGTAAAACAACTAAAAATAGGCAAAGCCCATATTTCAGCAGACTACTCACTCTTATTGGTCCATCTATCCCTAGACGGCTCATTAGTCGGGCTAGGGCCGACAAACAAGAGAACAGAATTTCTAGTACTTATTCCGGTACTTTCGGAACACAATGATAATATGTAGGCTGAAAAGTTTTTGGTCTGACATATAGATGTCGCCCATTTCAAAAGATCCATATGATTGTTAGGAAGTACCAACCTTCACACGATACGTGTCAAAATTTCATGACGTCGCGACGATTAGTTTACAGTGGTTTTAGTGACGCTACTTTTAATATTTTCAAAACAATGGAAAAAATCGAATTTCGTGTGTTGATTAAACATTGTTTTTTGATGGGAAAAAATACCGTTCAAGCAAAGCAGTGGCTCGATTAGTGTTACGGGGAGAGACTCCACCCCCTGAAAATTACTCACCTTTTACTGATATGCTGAATTTAAAAGCGTTCGTACAGACACAAATGATGCTGAACGCTCTGGACGCCCAAATGAGGTTGTTACATCGGAAAACATCAAAAAAATCCACAAAATTGTTTTGGATAACCGTAAAGTGAAATTGCGTGAGATAGCTGACACCCTAAAGACGTCAAAAGGATGTATTGGTCATATTTAGCATGAACATTTGGGCATGGGAAGACCAAAGACACGACAGTCGGCTGGGAAGGTTTTGGCCGCTGTATTTTGGGATGCGCATGGAATAATTTTCATCCACTATGCTGAGAAGAGAAAAATCATTAATAGGGAATATGGCATGAAGGCAGAAATCGCAGAGAAGCGGTCCAAATGAATAAGAAAAAAGTGCTCTTTCCTCAAGACAATGCACAGTGTCACAAGTCAATGGTTACGATGGCAAAACAGCATGAATTGAAGTTCGAATTGCTTCCTCATCCACCGTATTCTCCAGATTTGGCCGCCAGCGACTATTATCTATTTGCAGACCTCAAAACAGTGCTCGTGGGAAAGAGATTTGGCTCCAATGAAGAAGTTATCGCCGAAACTGAGGCCTATTTTAAAGGCAAAGATAAATCCTTTTACAAGAGAGGTATAGAAATATTAGATATCAACGCTTATCTGACTGTACCACTCTTGAAGGAGACTATATTGATGAATAAAGTCGACTTCTCAGCCTACGTGTTAAGATACAACAAATTGTACCAAATACGCATACTTAGTACTTAATTGGAGGCTGACACAGCAGCCACAAGCCGACAGAGTGGTTAATACAGCCAACACTAAAGGCAAACAGCGTGATTTGCGAGGGATCAACCTCAAACCTTATGTGGATTATTGTAAAGCAACTAAAAATTGGCAAAGCCCATATTTCAGCAGTCTACACACTGTTCTATTATTCGTCCGTCCATCCTAAGACGAGTTTACTACTACTACTACTTACTACTTAACGTTAGGTATATGGGACATGTGTATGGTAACTAGTTCAGGTTTATATTATCTCGGTTATGTATAATCCAGGTTCATTTTAGTTCAGGTGAGTTTTGATCGACTCAGATTAGTTCAGATTAAATCAGGTTACTTCAGGTTAGGTTATGTTTTAGTTATATGCAAAATTTCATTCATTCAGCTTAGCCCCTCCAAATCTGTCGAACGAGAGGACGTTTGTCTAAATTGTTCGTTACTCATAATAATAAAACTTTGATTCATATACTCGCGTTCTATTGGTCGGAAGCACTTAATTTTGGTATCGTTCCATTTAGCTCTTTGATGTCTGCAGAATGAGGGATCATTTGTGCAAATTGATCAAGTAATCTAAATCAGATTTCAATACAGTTTTTTTGAACAAATAGTGTATAATATAATTCTCGACTTCTTGAACAAGGATTGGCCGTATCTGTTAAGTAGACTTGCTCAACCGGCTTTCATTCTGAATTTATGTAGTTTTCAACTTCAACTGTAATTGCTCCAATTACAAAAAATTGTAGCAACCCGTATTTGTGACAAGTGCTGTAAAATATCTGTTTATGATATAATTTACTTCCAAACTCCATTTGATGAATTGTGTTTCAATACATCAATATTGTTTGCTGCTGACATCAAATCAGCCTTAAAAGTTTTTTTTAGGGCTAACATAAAGTAAGCTAATTTTATCAGAGCTCCTTTATATCTCTACATTCGTCAGTTGTTATCAGTTTCTTAGTAGCTGGGGCCCAAAAGGTCACGTCCCAAAACTTATTACAGATAATCTTATAAAACGATTCTCTTATTCAGTACATTTAAGCCGTCCTAAGCCAGTTACTTTAACACAGGAAGCCATAAAGTTTTACTAGTATTACCTCTTTAAAGTTTTCTTAAGAATTTAAATAAACTTTTAAAATGGAATCCTTGTTATTTTGTTGTTAATAAAAATTTGTCGGATGGTACATAATTTGTCAAATCAATCATAATTAATATTTAGTGAAAAAGTATAAAATGAATTATTATATATTATTATAAATAATTGTAAATTTCCAGATTAAGACAGCACAATTTTTACCTAATTATTCCCTATATAATTTCGCCCTTTCAGAATTATTTTAACACATCATAAGAAATGACAATAACATTTGAAGATACAAGGTCAGAAGGATAAACGTATAAAAATTATCAAAACATATTCAAGTTATCAAAGTTATCGTCTAATCTATTCCATTAAAGCTACCAATTTTTTTTATGGGCATAGCACTACAGGGAGATCCTTAAAGTGCTGCAGGAGTAACGCGTGTGCTTTTCACGTTGTTTTTAAATTGCTGAAAATTTTACTAGGTGGGAAACATAGTCCTGGATAAATCATTCCATAGAGGTTCTCCATATAGAAGAATTCTTAACGGTACGAGAAGGAACAAGATGAATTTTATACAGGTGTGATATATGCCACATCGCAGATAATGCTTGAAGAAAAATGGTAAAACTTCGTTACGCGGGCTTTTCAGAAAAAGGTTTTTTTTTTTTTTTTGGAATAAGCTAAAAATTGTCTAATTTTGAAAGACTTACGAGAAAATATCTGGGGAGGCCGTTTCTATACGTTCTTTTTTTCATATAAACATTGATACGTAAGCGTACGAAAGTTTACTATGCTATTGACAACCAGTGATCGAAACTGCTCGGGAGAACTCAGTTCGTTTATGCGCATGAGCCGAGATAATTATGCTACATTTAGAGTCATAGTAAAATTCCAACCAATAAGGAGCTTTGCTGTGAAATTTTCTTTGCGGAAAACAACACGAAAAGAACAAATCACAAGGTTTCTTTTTGAAAGACCTAAAATGGTCTAATTTAGAAAGATTGACGAGAAAAAATCGAGGTAAGGCTGTCTTTGCTAACCTAAACCAACTTTGGTCTCCAGTCACTAATATAGCACGTATATCATTTTTTCACATTAAGGTGGGACATTTTTTTTCATTATTTAATGTATTTTGTAATTGTTGATAATTTAATTCAGTTTAGTTTCATTTAGTTCAGGTTAACAAAAACGGTTACCTCGCGATTTTGTCTCATAAATTTTTCATATTTAGGACATTTTAAGCCTATTTAAAAAAAACTCTTCTTTTTCTGAAAAACCCGCGTACTGAAATTTTACCGAATAAAAAAAATGCCAAACAATTTTGTGATAAGATTAGATTATAACTGAAAAAATATAATAATTTTTTGAAAATATTAGGCTGACCTTTACATTTCACCCATTAGTGTGAACGGAGCCTATTCTTCCGAAAATAACTGACAGGTTCGATCAGTGGTTATCAACAGTTGTCAGTGACAGGTAAATTTTTATTTACAAAAAAAAAATGCAAAAACGGCTTCCCCCCGATATTTTCTTGTAAGTCTTTCAAAACTAGATCATTTTAAGCCTATTCCAAAAAAAAACTTTTCTAAAACGCCCGCGTAACGAAGTTTTACCGAAAAAACAAATAAAAATCAAAATTAAAAGAAGAATTAGACAAGGTGACTCAATATCCCCAAGCATGTTCAAATCACAAAAGTGGGAAGATAAAGGAATATTAATGGACAGTGAACGATTAAATCACTTAAGGTTCGCAGATAATGTTACTTTGATCGCCAACCCAGAGGAAGAATTACAAGAAATGCTGATAGAATTAAATAAGACTCCAGAAATAGGTCTAAAAATAAACTTCATCAAAACCAAATATTTGAACAACGAAAATGAAAATAACAGTCAGGAACTACTAATAGAAGGTGAAAGGATGGGAAAGGTAAAAACGTTCATATATTTAGAACAAAAAATTGAAATATCAAAAAATAATTTAAAGGCTGATTTCGATAGAAGCCTCTCCTTAGCTTGGCCTGGGTTCGGAAGGTTACAACCTACATTTAAACTGGACATCCTAAATACCATAAAAGCCAGAGTTCGATCGGTATTAACATATGGCACTGAAGTGGGCTTTAAATAACACTGTAATAAATAAAGTCCAGCTAACTCAAAGAGCAATGGAGAGGAGAATGCTAATTATTAGACTCCAAGATCGTATCCCTAACATTGAGATACGAAGACGTTCAAAAGTGACAGATGTAATACAACGAATATGTATATTAAGGATGAATGATAACAGAGGGACACACCGTATGATTGAATGGAAGCATATAAAATATGCAAAGGCAGACCACAGGCAAGATGGATGGATAAAATAAAAAGGTTAGCGGGACAGGATTCCATGCAAAAAGCAAACAACAGAGCTCCTTTGAGACAACTGGGGAGGCTTACATCCGACTATGGATGGAATAAGCTAATGATGATGATGATAAGTTCTGGGTCTCCTACCACGTGAACAGCTCTCTTCTGAATAGAATTCAACAAATGCGGCGTGTATTGGTAGCAGAGCCCCAAATATGAGAGCAATATTCCATCGTTGGTCGAATTTGAGATTTGTGCAACTTGCGAAATGTTAAACTTCTTAGAACAAAATAATATTTCCAGCTTTTGCAAAGCTCATACCAGTACATATTTTTTAAGTTAACGCCTGGCAAGTTAAGTGACGATATTAGCTCAATGAAGTGACACGACATAACTATGTCGGGTTCCGAAGAAAACTGCCGTCTAGGTTGTTATAGCGATAAATTCTACTTGGTTACTCTTACTCCAAAATAAAATTTCTTTCAGATCTATGTAAAGTTGATCATGCCAACAGATAAATGGTTTGACGTAAATGGCAGACTATTTTTCTTGATCTACAAAACTTAAAACATGAAGAGAAGCAAGAATCTTGATGGGTGTTTTTTTCACGAATACAATATTTGCCTTTTGCAAGAAAAGTAAAACATCACAATAATATAACTGAACTATGAACGATAAATTATGTTGTCATAAAATACCACCATGTAAGGTTTCGACGTTGTCATCTTTATTTAGTGAGTGTATAAGTTAATTCGGTATCTTAGACATAAATATCGCAAAATTCAGTTTCATATTCAACCTATTGTATGGTATGCTACTTTTATTTTCATTTTTCCGAACAAGGTCCAATCTTATTACTATTTATTTTGGTCATTGAAATATTATCTCGCTATTTCTGACTTCTCTTCATTGAATGACATCGAGAAAAGCGTAACAAAGTTCATCGATTCGAAACCCCATCTATTTTTAGAGAGGAAATCTGCCAGCTGCCTAAAAATTGAGCAAAATATGCGGAGAATAATGGTAAATATTTTTCTTGATCAAGTTGTATTCTGTTTTAAAATAAAGAAATATTTTTCTTGATTAGGTAGCAATTTAACGATATTTGGGAGGTACTGATCGAGGAAAATTTTAAATTTTTGAAGTATGGAAACATTGCAAAATCCAGCAAATCCTTTTTTTATAGAAAACTTTCAGTTATTGCCAATCATATTTATGGAACACTACAAAAAACAAACCATCGACAGTTTTCATCTTAAACCAAAATCTGAACACGTTACAAGGATGATACTGGCCTAATTTGGCCACACTGTCAAGCCTCTCTTCAAAGTTTTTTTAATCATCTCAACCCGTTACATCCAAATATCCACTTCACCATTGATATTAAAAATAATACTACTCTCCATTTCCTAAATATTCTTACCAATCGAAAGTCAGATATGGCTTTAGGCCATTCAGTATATAGAAAGCCTACTCACACATATATCTAAATGCTTTCTCGCATCACCATCCTGACCAACAACACTCAGTCATCAGTTTCCTTGTTTACAGAGGTGTATTACTCTCTTAGCCACAATCCCTTCAATCAGAACTAAAGTATCTTACTTCCATTCTTCAATCAAATAATTTCCAGTAAGGAATTATAAAACGTTCCATTCAAAAATATATATCTCCCCAGATATATCCGAAGACGAGATGTCAAGCCGATCAGCCTCTTGGGACTGTAGTCCTTCCATATATTAAGAATGTCACATTTCGAAAATTCTACGGAAACATAAAATAATAGCACATCTCCACATGGTTTAAAACTCTGAAATATTAGATCTCTTAAAGATAAGGTTCCCCTCTCATATTCAGGAGTCTATTGTATCCCGTATAAGTGTAGTACAACCTTTTTTAGCAAAATGAGCAGGATAATATGTACTAGAATTAAACCACATCCAAAAGCCGTAACATTTCCATTTCAGCACTTGAACAACACCATCATGAAACAGAACATCAGATTCTCTTCCTCCAATCAAAGATTCGTTTTTCTATTCTTGGTAAATCTCAGAGCCCAAAGAGATATCTAAATATCCCAACAACCCTTATCGTTACACCTATCTTTATCTCTCACCAATCTGAGAACAGATCATCCATGAAACACCGCCCCCCCACCCCTACCCCGATCCACTGATACAAAATGGCGTGTGCAGCAACCTTAATTTTGACCATCTGGGAATAGATCATCCATGAAGCCTCCGCCAACTCTACATCCCGCTGCACTAATACAAAAAGGCGTAGGTAAACAGAATTAACTCAGTTCTGTGCTAGATTCAAGAGAAGTTAGTTATCGGGATAAGCTATGAAGAAACCGACAAAATGATCGTCAAAACGTTAGCATCACTTTGTTAATCCACACAGGGGAAGTCTAATAGAATTATACCGATGTTGTTAGTATACGTTAAGCAACTCATCGCCTTTTAATTTAAATATCTCAACTTCTATAGTGTATTGCGTTTTCTATTCATAAAAACATTGTACTTTACACAAAAAATGCTTACGGAGTAAATTTTATCCATCAATTATAAAGTTATAAAAAAAATATTAAGTGACTAAATTTTAATTTTTCCATTATTCTTACAAGTTCCTCTTTTTATACCAAGGGACATATGTAAGGGAGCTTGCATAACTAAGTAGATGGCGTCAGCTGTAATCAAGAGTACTAATTAAGCCAATTTTCAGCGCCTCTTACTTGCCATACATCGCATTTAAATTAGTCAAATTTGCATTAGTATGTAAATTGGAAGTAGGCTCAGGGAATATCATTTAGTTTATTCCAATGAACAGTCCTCTTACACATAATTTTGAAACGTTTAGATACAAGAAGGTTAATATATTAAAAAAAAAATTGATTTAAGTTCAGTAGCTATCAACCAACCTATAAATCATCTACGACAAATTTACCCAATAACAGGTACTTATTCAAAAAAAAAACTGTATGCCATATACACTGCAGCAAAAAAATCGACTCAACTATTTGATTTCATTTAACGTGAATCCTAGAATTTAGTGTTCATATATTTTTACGGATTTTAGTATCATTTGAAAGTCCATTCTATTCTCTTTTCTAATCATTATCATCAGTCACGAAAAATACATCGGTTTTCGCATTGAGTGAGATGCCTCTCCACACCATGATAGAACCTCCTCCGTAGGCGACCGTTTCAGTAATGCAGCGCTGCGTATAACGCTCCCCAGGCCTTCTATATACTCGTCTTCTTCCATGGAGGCACATTCAGAACTCGTGGGAGATAAAACGGACCGCTAATGCTCTAAGGTCCAATCGACATGTTGTTCTCGGGCAAATCTGAGTCGCGCTTTTAGATGAGCTGCTGTCCATTTTGGGTCCTTAGCTGGTCTCTTTGGAGTTATGTTACCTTCTTTAAGTCTTCTTTTGACTGTCCAATGACTGACAGCCCGACCGCGAACTTATCGGTGCTCCTGCTGTACCTTAACGCCGGTCAAGTGACGATTTCTTAAAGTTGGTTGACAATGAAGCGGTCGCCTCACTCCGAGGTACCTAGACTCCGTGTAAAGGTACCAGTCTCTTGGTAACATCTGTAGACTCTGGAGATAGCTGACTGACTCAGGTGCAGTTGCGCAGCGACTACACGTTGGCTATGCCCTTCTTGCAATAGGGCAATGACTTGTACCGTTTCTTCCGGGGTGGTATCCATTTTTCAATGACGTAATTAGTGAGAGGGTATAACAGAGATTTTGACGGTTCAAATTCCGATAAAGGAATGATAGGAAAATTCAGTTGCATATGTTTTTATAGGTATGAATAGCGCGTAACGAGTACGTTGTTAAACGGGCAAAAATGATTCTATTAAGTAAAACCGTTTTAATCACTACAACTTTTTGGAAATCCAAATGTTTTTGGTATTATTGGAAAGAGTAGAAAATCAACATTCTAATGATACGAGAAATAATACCACTGTTTGAAAATTAAATTCAAGGATCGGTGTTAGATGAAGCGATTTTTGCGCACCAGTTTATTAATAACTAAATTTCTTTAGCATTGACTATAATACACTTTTCCTTATCCTTATCTTAAATTTTTTGTTGTTACCTGGTAACTGAATACAAGTTCGTGAAGTTCTCATCTTTCATAAATAAAAATGTGGCAAATTTTTTCAAATTAATTTTATTCATTAAAATATTCACCACTGACTTCAGTTACCTTTTTTAGCGGCTTGCAAGCTTATAAATTTCAGTTTTGTAAAATTCCTATTTTCTAGATTCAAAAAATTGTATTTGGTTGGTACCTTACTTCCTATTTCAACGCAGTCCACTTCACAGATAGTTATCCATGTCAAAAAATGAAATGGGAAGGGATTACGGTGGATACGGCGGAATTGCTTGGCTCACCTTCTTGTGTCGGCGTCGTTCTTCCACTGACTTACTAAACTAAAATTTCCGAAACCATCATTTTGCTATACTTTTACTTCTCTCCGAATATCAAGGATACGTTTTTGACTAGTATGTGCAAGTTCGCTGGCCAATTTCGATTTATACAGCTGTATTCAAGTAAAGCTTATTAAATTAGATTGCCAAAAACTCACGAGTTGAAGAACTGTACACGGTGGTCCAAATGAGACACTATTAAAGGTAAACCCCTTTATCTAAAAAGATAGACGAAAACTGATGTCGGTATCTGAGGCTCAATTTTTTATGATAAACTCAATGGTAAAAACCGCATATCGATATCTAGTACCGTGTCAGATATTCAGAGTGTTTTTCAGAAATCTGCATTCTGGAAAAATTTGTTGTAATTCTTTTCCTATTCAAAATTTTTGATTTTTGTAAAAATATTCTCAAAGCAATTTTTTTACGTGGATTTCAACAGTTTTTTACAACTAATATTTTAATAGTTATTAACGCAAAAATATATTTTTTTAAATGGGATACCAGGTATGAACTTTAAATTACCGTTCTAAAAATATAGCATACTTTATATTTTGCTTTAATCTACTACAAAATATAAAGGTTTTCAGTTTTTACGCGAGTTTTAAATGCACATTTTGTGAAGTAGGCTTTGGACGGAGCGGCATTGTCAATTGTATAAAGATAGCAGTCAAATCTTAAAAAAAAATTTGAAAAATAACTCATAACTGCAATGAAATTTACTAAATGCTATAGTACTTTAAACTATGTAGAAAATAAAACAAAACAACAATAAAACAATTTATTCCGAGTAGAGCAAACTAAAACAAAACAATTTTCTATAAGAAATGTTCGAAATGTTGACCAGTTTCATTTACACATAGGCAGCACCTTTTCTGGACACTTCTTACCGAGTTGATTAGTTCAAGAGGAGTGAGAGCTGCGAAACTTTGTATCACTGCGACTTCTAACTCTTACCTGGTGTTTGTCGGCAATTTAAAAATTAGGTCTTTCAATCTTCCCCAGAGATAGAAGTTCATGGGTGTTAAATCCGGTGACCTTGCCAGCCAACGGTTCGGACCTTGGTTGGCTATCCAGTTATTGTCGAAATTAGCCGATAAAAAATTACTGATAACTGTAGCGTTATGAGGGGGTGCCCCGTCGTGTTGAAAAAATATATTTCTAAGGTCCAACGGCAGTTCATCAACAGGAGGTTCTATTTGCTGCCTTAAAATTTCTAAATATCTCTGAGAGGTGAGTGTTCCTTCGTAAATAAATGGACCTATAACCCTGCCTCTAAAAATTCCTGCCCACATATTAAATCCAAATCTGCCTTGATTTCTTTGCTCCACAAATAATTGAAGATTTTCTTGTGCCCACGTATAAGAATTGTAACGGTTAAAAATACCTGCATTGTTTACATGCTTCGTCTGTCCAAATGCAATTTAGTGAAAAATTCGGAACAGGGTTACAATTCTTCAGAAACAATTGGCAAAAATCCATACGCCGTTGAAAATCTCCGTCTCAAAGGTGATGGACTTTTCTTGTCCTATATGGCCTGAATTTGCGCTTCTTCAAAGTACGACTTACGTTAGTAGTCCAGTGGATTCTTTTAACTGTCGGGTTGGAGTGTTGGGATTATTTCCGATAGTTCCTAAAACTACTATTTCTTCTAACTCCTTATCCCTGTTTGATGCATAATTTTTGGGTCGTGTCTTTTCAAACTGGCCACTATTAACTAGGTTATGTCGCAATCGAGCGAATATATCCTTGAAGGGTTGACGCTTCTCTGGATACTGTTTGAAGTACAAATTACTTGCCGCTTCCGAATTTTCTCCGATTTGTATGAAACATATTATCATATCTCATGTTCAATAAAAAAAGAATTACAAACATTTTTCCAAAATGCAGATTTTTAAAAACACCCTGTATATCTGAAACGGTACTAGATATCGATATGTGGTTTTCACCATTGAGTTTATCATAAATATTGAGCCTCAGTCACCGACATCAGTTTTTGTCTATCTCCTTTAGATAAAGGAGTTTACCTTTAAAAGTATCCAATTTGGGCCACCCTGTACATTAAATGAGCTTTTAACTGAATGTAAGTTGGTCGCCTTAACACTGCAAGAGAGATTACGTCAGATATCTATACCTGTCTACACTCGAAAACCACACTATCTTTTCTGGTTACTTTAAGAAATGAAAGAGTATTTACTATCCTTGATATTATGAATTATTGACAAGTTTACAAAAACAAACTAACAAGTTTTAAATTATACTTGTTAAAATTGCCTGATCTCATAAAAAAAATCGATATTGTTGGTTTTATTAAGAATAAACTGACATTCTAAAATGAACTGTGCACAAAATTTTATCGGCTCGTAAACACTCAAACTTTATAGTTATACTATGTTGGGGGTTATAGTTGTAACTTGTGATGGAACGTGATGTGCTCGGATATTGAAAGTGAATTTTTCTGCGAAAACCTAAATTGTGTTGGGAAAAAAAAGACCTACGACAAGATTGAAAATGTTCAAGTGATGCCCTGTATGAATATCCCAAAAAACAGTTTAATGAACTTATTTAGTGAACGTATTCACGATGTCAAAAGCTATATCAAAGCTAAAGATGAAAATGTTGATTGAAATAAATAATTTGAAAAATTAAAATTCTACTGTGTCCTATTTTTATTACAAGTTCGGTTTATTTTTGGAAAGAAAAATAAATAATGCTGCCATTTTCTCGTTTACAAATTCACATATAAACCCAAAGTAAGTTGTTCGCAGTGAAACTCCCGTAGTTTATTAGTGTGACTAGTGACTATTTTTTCAAGATCTAGGGGTCTAAGTGTGATTTTTGCAATAATTGTGTCAGTCAAAAATATGAAAAATGAAATATAATAAGTAGTGAGTAATTTGTCCAGGTCAGGTTTGATTTTTGCTAAATCCAAAAGTAAACAAAGGTATCATGGTCTAATCTGTTCCACACAGGACAATTTTCGATCTATAATTTTTTACATTAAAATAGGTGTGTAAATGAATTCTGGGTCCCCACCATTCATCAACGACAGAACTTATTCAAAATGAATTTTAACCCTGTAGTAATTTTAAAGCGCCATATTTTAACTTTAAAACAGCAAGCCCAAACATCCGCGTAAAAACGGTGTGGTATTTGATAGAATCTGAGGGACATGAAGTGAGATGCTCCGATCCAATTATAACATCACTTCTGATCTCTACAGCTGATCGGTTTGGGTGATGCAAAAATGACTGTTTACTGATAGTCGATTAAGGAGTGTGATGCTGCTGCTGCCGGGCCCCGCACTGTAAAGTAATCCTGAGAAACAATCTCAGTTTTTGACTGGGAATGTTATACTTATGCAGGGTATTCTCCGAATCTGCCTCCTCTTAATTGTAGTCTATTACCATCTATACAACATTACTTGGCTCATTCGCAGTTTAAGTCAGTTAAACATGACGAGGAAGCTTCAATTAACCCATCGCACCGAAATTATTATCATTTTGTCAGTCTAAAATCAGACAATTGCCCAAAAGCTGGCAAAAATGTGTAACAAATGAAGAAGATTACTTTGAAGATTAAGTTTGTATTAATTTCCTTATAGATAGCGCTTAAAATTTTACCTGAAGATACCTGCTTGACAAAATATAACAAAGAATCATTTTCTTCTTCTCAAATAAAATTATCGTTCCTTCAACTAATCCACGACAAATATCAAAACTACCTTCATTACTACATTGATGGATCAAAATCAAACTCAGGAGTAGATGCTGCTGTGGTGGCATCAAAAAATATTCATAAATACAAACTAAATAACATTTCTACAATCTACACAGCCGAATTATTGGCTATCAGAGAAGCCATCAAAATCGGATTAAAAACAAATAAAAATAGCAACATTCTCATCATAACTGACTCATTTAGCTCTCTGAAATCCATCTGTTCCTCGAAAATATCCATCCCGTTAGTGTTAGACATGATTAATCTCCTACACATAAGTGATATCCGAAAGAATAACCATTGCTATGGACTCCTAGCCATATCAACATAAGGATAAATGATTTGGCGGATATGAATGCCAAATAGGCTATAACCTCCGGAACTACCCTAAACACAATATTATCACCAACGGACTTAATAATTTTCTTCAAAGACACCTTCAAAATAATTTCTAACTCTCATGGGATTTACAAGAGGAAAACAAATTATGGGAATTAAAGCCTTTAGTATATCCTACTTTTCATCTTAACAATTTAACACGTAAAGAAAATGTCTTATGGAGAAGAGTATCCATAGAACATACAAACCTAACCCATTCATATCTTCTAAAAGGAGACCCCCCTTTATGCCAACACTGTAATACACCCCTTACGATAAAACACATCCTTTCTCATGATTATTACCCCCAAAGAGATAATGATAATTTACTTAGACCCCTACACCAAATACTTGCACCAAATAAAGGGTGTTTTTTATAGAGGTATAGAACTTTGAAATGGAATAAAACAAAGATGAATTTTTTAAATTGACATGAAATTTACTTTATTCGAAAGATAATCTTCTGGCATTATAATTTAAATATGACTTGTGGCATATGACCGCCACGGCTGGCTCGGACGTAGTCTAATCTGGAGGTCCAATTTTCGATGACTTTTTCCAACATTTGTGGCCTTATATCGTCAATAACGCTGCGAATGTTGTCCTCCAAGTGGTCAATCGTTTCGGGCTTATCGGCGTAGACTAGCGACTTCACATATCCCCACAGAAAATAGTCTAGCGGCGTTAAATCGCACGATCTTGGAGGACAATTCACGGTCCGAAACGTGAAACTATGCGGTTACCAAACGTTTCCTTCAATAAATCAATTGTGGCACGAGCTGTGTGACATGTTGCGCCGTCTTGTTGAAACCACAGCTTTTGCACATCATGGTTGTTCAATTGATGAACGAAAAAGTCAGTAATCATGGCTCTATAGCGGTCACCATTGACTGTAACGTTCTGACCAGCATCGTTTTTTAAAGAAGTACGGACCAACGATTCCACCAGCCCATAAAGCACACCAAACAGTCAGTTTTTCTGGATGTAACGGTGCCTCAACATACACTTGAGGATTATCATCACTCCAAATACGGCAGTTTTGTTTATTGACGTATCCATTCAAACAAAAGTGAGCTTCATCGCTAAACAAAATTCGCTTATGAAAATCGGGATCAACGGCAATCTTGTTTTGGGCCCATTCACCGAATCTACGCCTTGCTAGGTGATCGTGTGGCTTCAATTGTTGCACGAGTTGGATTTTGTAAGCACGCAAACCAAGATCTTTCCGCAAAATCTTCCATAAAGTGGATGGACACATATCCAGTTCCTGTGCACGATGGCGGATAGACTGATTCGAGTCTTCCTCTACGCTACGCTCTACAGCTGCAATGACTTCTTCTGTACGCACTGTACGACGTCTCTGTGGATGCGTATTATCATTTAGAGTAAACGTGGTGCGAAAACGTTCCATAGTTAATCGAATTAATTGCTCTGATGGACGATTATGTTGACCGTAAAATGGACGTAGTGCGCGATACGTATTTCGAACAGAACCATGATTTCAAAATAGATTTGCACAATTTGGAAGCGTTGTTCAGGCGTCAGTCTATTCATGTTGAAATGCCAAACCAAACTAAACATAAATCACTTGACAGTTGACAAATTGGCCGCCAGTTAAAAAAGTGTTGCCAACTTAAAGTTTTATACCTCTATAAAAAACACCCTTTACAAACAATATAAAACATCTAATTGATTTCTTAAAAGAATCCGGTCTTTATTCTAAAATATAACCGTAATAGGAACTGGCGCTAAATGATCCTAGCTATTGATGCGCTTCATCGAAACATACATACATACATACAATGTTATATTTATGCAGGGTATTCTCCGAATCTATCTCCTCTTAATTGGAGTCTATTTCCATCTATACAACAGTAATTGGCTCATTCGCAGTTTAAGTCAGTTAAACATGACGAGGAAGCTTGGATTAACTCATCGCATCGAAATTATGATCAGATCATTTTGCCAGTCTAATATCAGACAATTGCCCAAAAGCTAGCAAAAATGTGTAACAAATGAAGAAGATGACTTTGAAGATTAAGTTTGTATTAATTTCCTTATAGATAGCGCTTAAAATTTCTCTCTAACTAGGAAAAATTAATTTGTACACCTGAAATTTAGCGTAATAAAGTTTGCTCTGTTTCAATATTTTTAAAAAAATGATTTATTAAAGTTCATTTATATTTTAAAATAACATATTTAAGAAATAACGCGAATCGATTTTCTATAGATCGAATAAATATTTAAATAGGAAAATCCCATTCGGCCGGGAGCTTACCTGGATGTAAAGCGGACCCAAAAAGAAATAAAAAAAAATGAATAAATAAAGACTGAGGAAAATTGCTGGTTTACGGTATCAGAAAAGTCGACGAAAGAACCAATGAAAGAGAGATTTAAGGATTTTTAAACAACAAAATGCATTTTTAACGTTTTATTTGTATGTTTTTTAATATATCATTTCAAGAAATTTTTTGAGAAATAATAAGAAAGATGTTGTTTCTACAAACGTAAAATAGGAATGTTTGCTCATTTATGTTAGTTTGTAAAGTGTCATTTTTATAAATCGACAATATTTTTATAACGATATCATGACAACGTGTGTGAAGTATTTTTCGCCTAGTATACAAATCATTTTACCAAAATTAATTAGATCTATATACTTAATTGAGGTTTTGAAAAAAAATTGTCATAAATGGATAGATCATATATAAGTTTTATAACAAAACTATTTTTATATTTTTTTTTGTTATAATTAAAAAGTTAAATCAAATTGAAAATAAATTTTCAACTTATTACTGATGACGCGACGAAAAAAGCCGAACGCGTGTGCCGTCATCATGTTTATTTCTCCCCAATATTTTTTTTTTAGTTTTCAATCAATTTATTTTTGTCATTATCATCAGTGTATTGATAAATTTAATGTAAATGTCTAATTTAAAAAGTTATCGTGGCTGTTTCGTACCATTTTGTACGAATACTACAAAAATAACTCGCAAAAAAAAATGTTTGTTAAAGTGCTATAGGATGTTAAATGTCGAAATCAATAGTTCCAAGCAGCACGACGTATTTATCCTAAAACAACATCATTTTTTTTTCTGTTGTGAAGATCATTTCGATGTAAGTATTTTAATAGAATAATAATCATTTTGGCATTTAAGTTGAACATAACCTATAGCCTTGTCACTGTAACTTCCGCGTGACACCCCACAAATAATTTAATTATATTTAATAAAAATATTTTGTTTCTTATTTACATTTATATTTTTAACAAATATAACAAAAGGTAGCATACTTCAATAATTTTGACAGTATATATACAGGTAGAAGCTGTTAACAGTACTTACTTGAAAACACTTTAACATAATGACGCCACAAATATGGAAGTCAATCGTGGAGCCTTTTTTAAATTTTATAAATTTTCATTTATTTGTAATTAATTGTAACATTTATAAAGATCACTTCGGTGTCTGTCTGTCTGTCTGTCTGCCCGTCTGTCTGTCTTTCTGTCACACCCCAATTTTCTCCGAAACTTTTGACATAGAAAGTTGCAATTTAACACTAATATAGGAATTGATAGCCTCATCAGAACCGTGTAGTTTTGCAAGTTAAATTCCAACTTAAAGGCTTAGTACTGGGGGTAAAATTGGAAGTGAAATTTTTTTTTTCCAGGTCAACGAGTGGGGTGTCAAATGAAAGCTTGTAAGTTCAAAAATATATATAATATATTACTTGCGCACACTTCTGAAATATTGTCTACAGGGTTGTCGATTGAATGGAAATTTTCACGAGTGCATAACCTTTAATAATTTATCTGGTATATAAAAAAAAACAAAAATGTCAAGGTCATCAGTTTTCACTAAAGTTCGGAAAAAAATTTTGTTGAAAACTCATTTGGGATGTGTTTTGTGAAGTCTCTGATCATTTTATACTTTCATAACGAAAATTTTTATTTTAAAAGTAATCGACTTACGGAACACTAATTGCGCAAATTAAAAAATAAACCAACAAATGTGTGTGGTGTTATTATTTAGATTATTAACTTTGTGCACAAATTCGTTAATGAAGCTCTGGATGTAAAACATAAACAGCCCTTATTTTTAATGTATATACGATAATATCTCCGTTTAAAACTTCGCAGTTAGGGATTTTAATTGAAGTTATAATTTTATTATCGATTGAATCCATCAGCAACAGCCTAAGATCGCCTTTCTCCGTGACGCTTTAATTCAGAGATATCGCCCACGCAATGGCCAGTATAACCCTCGAAACTTGGCAACTATATGTACTTTCCTATTAGTCTAGGTTTTCTTCCAATGAAGTCAATCTGCAATAAATGACTTGATTTACGCATATTTTGTTTCGATACTTTAAAAACAGACGTCTGCTAGTCGTATAATTTGGGTGAAGAACCCAGTATTTCCGGAAAAAGTAGATTTAGTCTAATTCAGGAACTAAAATTGTATTTTATGTTAATTTTTATATCAGGAACTTTCACAACGGAAACGCGCCCTTGTCTTCTGTGATATTACCAAAATAAGTGAAGAACTTACAATTATTTTTTTTTGCATGAATCATTGTCTGTACTAACCAATTAGAAGCATATTTATCATTTTTTCTGATTTGTGATATTTAATAGAATTACTGTGGGTCAAAACAATAGATTTTTAGAAGCTGCTTCAAAGTTATCCGTTACTTATTTTACTAAACTAACTAAAACTTTTTAAAACCATATTCAAATAAATGAACATACGACATAGTTGTTGAGCTCTCAGGGAAAGCATATATTTTTATAGAAAAACGTAGCTTTTGCATAAAAAATATATTTTCTAATTAAAAAAAAGTATTTTTGGAATCGGAGGACCATGCTACATAAAGATATAGTGAAATTTTTTCCAAAATAAGAATGTACAGGGTGGTCCAAATTGGACACTTTTCAAGGTAAACCTCTTTATCTAAAGGAGATAAACGAAAATTGATGTCGGTGTCTGAGGCTCAATTTTTATGATAAACTCAATTATGAAAACCGCATATCGATATCTAGTACCGTTTCAGATATACAGGGTGTTTTTCAAAAATCTGCTTTTGAAAAAATGTTTGTAATTCTTTTCCTATTGAAAATTTTGATTTCTATAAAAACATTCTTAAACCATTTTTTCACGTGGATTTCAACAGTGTAATTTACATTTTTTCACAACTAATATTTTAATAGTTATTAACGCAAAAATATATTTTTTAAATGGGATACCCTGTATATTTTTCTTTATCCGAATAGAGCTTTAAATTACCATTCTACAAATATAGCACACTTTATATTTTGCTTAAATCTACTTCATAATATAAGGGTTTTCAGTTTTTACTCAAGTACATTTTGTGAAGAAGGCTTTGGTCGGAGCGGCCATATGGTTTAATTCAAATGTTTACTCGTAGTTGTCAAATTTTACTCTAGGATCAGTTATTGAATTGTCGAATAGATCACAATGAAGTTTGAAAATTACGAAAAATGGGATATGATAGTTTCATACAAACATTCGGAAGCGGCAAGTAATTTGTACCACGAACGGTATCCAGACAGGCGTCAACCCTTCAAGGATATATTCGCTCGATTGCGACAGTTAATAGTGGCCAGTTTGAAAAGAAACGACCCAAAAATTATGCATCAAACAGGGCTAGGAGAAATAGTAGTTTTAGGAACTGTCGGAAATAATCCCAACACTTCAACCAGAATCCACTGGACTACCAAGAATTAACGTAAGTCGTAATTTGAAGAAGCACATATTTAGGCCATATAGGACAAGGAAAGTTCATCACCTTAGAGACGGAGATTTTTAATGGATTTTTGCCAATGGTTTCTGGAGAATTGTAACCATGTTCCGAATTTTTCATTAAATTGCATTTGGACAGACGGGGCTTATGTAAGCAATGCAGGTATTTTTAACCATTACAATTCTTATGCGTGCTCACAAGAAAATCCTCATTTAGTTGTGGAGCAAAGAAATCGAGGTATATTTGGATTTAATGTGTGAGCAGGAATTTTTAGACGCAGGGTTATAGGTTCATTTATTTACGAAGGAACACTCACCTCTCAGAGATATTTAGAAATTTTAAGGCAGCAAATAGAACCTCTTGTTGATAAACTGACGTTAATGTATCGTAGAAATATATTTTTGAACACGACGGGGCACTCCCTCTTAACGCTGCAGTTATCAGTAATTTTTTATTGGCCAATTTCGACAATAACGAGATAGCCAACCAAGGTCCGAACCGTTGGCCGGCAAGGTCACCGGATTTAACACCCATGGACTTCTATCTCTGGGGAAGATTGAAAGATCTAATTTTTAAATTGCCGACAAACACCAAGCAAGAGTTAGAAGTCGCAGTGATACAAAGTTTTGCAGCTCTCTCTCCTCTTGAACTAATCAACTCGGTAAGAAGTGTCCAGAAAAGGTGCCACCTATGTGTAAATGAAACAGGTCGACATTTCGAACATCTCTTATAAAAAATTGTTTTGTTTTAGTTTGCTCTACTCGGAATAAATTGTTTTATTTTTGCTTTGTTTTATTTTCTACATAGGTTAAAGTACTATAGCATTTAGTAAATTTCATTGTAGTTATGACTATTAGAGTTACTTCTGGGATTTTTTTTACGATTTGACTGCTATCGGTAAACAATTGATATTGCCGCCGCTCCGTCCAAAGCCTACTTCAGAAAATGTGCATTTAAAACTCGCTTAAAAACCGAAAACCTTTATATTTTGAAGTAGTTTTAAGCAAAATATAAAGTGTGCTATATTTTTAGAATGGTAATTTAAAGCTCTATTCGGACAAGGAAAAAATATACAGGGTATCCCATTTAAAAAATATATTTTTGCGTTAATAACTATTAAAATATTAGTTATAAAAAAAATGTAACTTGCACTGTTAAAATCCACGTGAAATAGTGCTTTAAGAATGTTTTCACGGAAATCAAAAATTTTCAGTAGGAAAAGAATTACAAATGTTTTTCCAAAATGCAGATTTTTGAGTAACACAACACAACCACCGACATCAGTTTTCGTCTATATCCTTTAGATAAAGGAGTTTACCCTTAAAAGTGTCCAATTTGGACCACCCTGTACAATTAAAAATTCCGATTTTTGCTGGGTTGGAATATTATTTTGTGAATCTGTAATGACATTGGACTATATTCAACAAAACACTTTAAAATTTTTTAAAGTAACTACAGTCTATTTAACTTTCTGACATACCAGATTACCTACTGGCCAGTTAGAAATATTTTACAGCTCAAAGAAACGCAGTATAAAATAAAGAGAAGCGATAATTTTAAAGCATAAAATTTTATGTCAAATTATAAAATTAGGAGGGTGTATTTTTAAGTTGTTTAGGCAGATTTAAGGACGAGAAAAATTTATGCACGATGGATTTCCAAATTTTTTACATCAGAACAGAAACTAGTGATCAAAAAATTTGGCCACTGTTGAGAACGATGAGAGTTATTTTGCTCAAATTTTCACTTGGTTGTTCAACTGAAATCTTTGCACGAAGAAGGAGTCGGTGCGATTTGTTCTTAAGGGCTTTCCACCTCTAAAGAAAGGAAAAACTCAGTGGCCTTTTGGCGATAGTTTCTTTGGGACTATGAAGGAATTTTACTTATTGAGTATATAGAAAAAAAGGTCCATAATAAATGGAAGGTTGACAAGGAGGATACATAACCTAAAACAGGCTATTAGAGGAATATATCCGAATTCACGGAGTACGAAAACTATGCTACTGCACATCAGCAAGATCCATAAGAGTCACATAGTTCAGCCTTTACCAAAAGCTAGAGAAAGAACTCAGGGGTTGAAAATTCTTATCAGAACATGAGTCGAAAGCCATTGTAACGTCATTTTTTGAAACCCAAATAAAATATTTTTTCTGAGATGGAATGAAGTAACTCAAGAAACAGGTCTCTTAGTGTAACCTGTATTTATGCAGAAAAATGATAATTTTTTTAAAGGTCTGTCATCCTTTATAGCTAGGTAGATAACTAAATAAAACAACCTCCTAAAATATAGTTCACAACTTCCATATATAGTCTTATGGCATGAATATTAAACTCTAAAATCATCGTAAGTCATGTTCATCTAATATATCAAAGCTCTTATATATTGCGCAAATTTGTGTGAGCATAATTATACAGCACAGATAGCTAAATGTTTATCAAAAAAACTCTATAAATAAACTTCGTATATTTTAATACCACTAAAAAATTTAATAAGATAATGAAGCCCTCCTTAGGAGTTTATTTTCATTTCAAATGTTTATATTATGCTAACAGAACTCGCCTTTTGTAAATAGCAAATACTTTGACGGCATTCTCAAAGAAAATTGCTAGGAGCCGCTTCTACCGATGCAACTTTATGCTTAAGTTAGCAATTCCAAGTTTTGTTGTTCAACAATTTTACCGAGTAAAATAAATAAGTTTGTTTTGCTAAAATTAGGATACGTGGCGTGTAGGTAAATATTTTCGAGCGAGCCACAATTTTGTTTTTTTGACTTCCACTTTAAACAAGTTTCAGTTAACTGTTTACCGTTTACCTTTACCATTAACTTTTAGACAAACTTTAACATGACCTTTAACCAGAATAATATTTAGTAGCTTAATGGACTAAAACCGTCAGTATGTTTTGCCTTAGCATTTAAAGTACGGGAAGTTCAAGACAGTGGGCAACAACGATCTGCCGTTTACGAATTATCAAAGTAGCACAAGACAAGAACTCCCTCTTTGTACGGCTCATTAACTATTTATACGAAAATATTTGAACAAATATCATCAACAAAAATCAGTACCACCAGATGTAAGACAGAATTTACATTTCATTCAATAGCAAGCCTGTGGACGGGTAATACGAGATAACTCACTACTATCGCCATGGGCTAATGGGGTACTACCACATATAAAGCAACTGTATTAAAATATTGGCTTCACATATGTGATGCAAAAGGTAATGCGAATGGACAGAAAATAGTGAGCGATAAGGGAGACCGGGTGCGGAGAGATATTTTGGCGATTCATCTTAATGCAGTTGGACATAGCATCAAAACACTCTAACTCATGCAAGCTAATACAAATTAATTCATTCACTGGTGGACTTTTCCAGTCAGATAGTTTAGTAAGTCAAAAAACGTTTAGACTCCAAAAATCATTCAAAAAAAAAACAAAGAGTCCTTTTTTTTGAGAAAGGCAATTTTAAAATTTTTTAAACGGTCTTGTGAAAAATATCGTTGCAATTTTTGTGAAATACCCATTGTCCCCATCAGTACCATAAATTTTGATGGTTATATTTTTTTATTAAACTTTGCTTTTAGGATTCGGAGACCATTCGAAGATACAAGTAAAATTTTATAAAAATAGGAGACGTTCAAAATGATTCTGCTAAGCGATTTCCTGTTGTTCTTATTAATCTTGACTTTGCACCAAAAATATCACTGCAAAGTCTTAGATGATTTCACAGTTTTTACATTTTGACCATTCTTACTGATTCAGACTTATTACTTTAATAATCCATTTATTATTGACTTTACAGTGAAATATATGCTTTTTAACATCATAGAAAACGGATTGTCGATTACGAAGCAGGCTTGGGTGCTGTTGTGTACTTTTTATTTTGGTATTTTATTGGGTTCAATTATATTATAATTTAATGAACAATAAAGTAAAAAAACTTCTTTTTTGTGATAAGGTAAATAGTAAAAAATACTTATTTTTACATTGACTGATTTCCCCAAACGAACTTGGAAATTAATTTTGTTATTGTCAAATAATAGTAGTTGTTTTTTTAGTGTTCCGTACGGAACACTTATAAGATGACTTCGGTGTCTGTCTGTCCGTCTGTCTGTCTGTCTGTCTGTCTGTCTGTCTGTCTGTCTGTCTGTCACACCCGATTTTCTCCGAAACTATTTGTCATAGAAAATTGAAATTTGGTAATAATATAGGAATTGATGGCGTCATCAGAACTATGTAGTTTTGAAAGTTAAATTTTGACTTAAGGGGTTAGTTTTGGAGAATGAAATCGGAAGTGAAAAAAAAAAATTACTAGGTCATCGAGTGTGATGTCAAATGAAAGCTTGTGAAAACACGAGTAAAAAATATATATAAAAAAATGTAATACTTGCGCACACTTTTCTTTGTATTATTTTTAAAGAATGGCGAAAAGTCGCTGTACCCCCACCTTATCTCGAAAAATACTGATCAAAAAATTTTGGAAAAATTTCTGGAATATTCTCCACGGGGGGTAGATTGAGCGAAAATTATCACGAGTGCATTACCTTTAATAATTTATCTGGTATATAAAAAAAAATTCAAGGTCATCAGTTCTCAGTAAAGATTGGATACAAACTTTATTGAACACTCATTTGGGTGTGTTTTGTGAAGTCACTGATCATTTTATAGCACCGTAACAAATTTTTTATTTTAAAAACAATCAACATACAGAACACTAATTGTGCAAGTTCAACTTACACTTGACCGATTATTTTTCTCTACTTTTATTTAAAAAATTACGACTGACTTACATCGGTTAATTTTAAGGATTATTAAAGAAAGATTATTTGATTGGCTGACATTTCTTAATGTTCCGTACGGAACACTTATGTGCTCCCTTCGGTGTCCATCTGTCCATGTGTCCGTCTGTCATACCCGATTTTTTCCGAAACTATTTGACATAGAAAGTCGAAATTTGGTGCAAATATAGGAATTGATGGCTCAGTTAGAGCGAGTGTAGTTTTGAAAGTTACATTTTGACTTAAGAGGCTAGTTTTGAGGGGGGTGAAATCGGAAGTGAAGAAAAAAATTACTAAGTCATTGAGTGGAGTGTCAAATAAAAGCTTGTGTAAACACCAGTTCAAAAATATCCGAGATCTAACAGTTGCGCACACTTTTCTTTGTAACATTCTTAAAAAATGACGAAAAATCCCTGTCCCCCTCCTATCTCGAAAAGTACTAATCAAAAAATTTTGAAAAAAACTCTGGAATATTCTTCATAAAGAATAGATTGAGCAAAAATTATTGCGAATGCATTACGTTTGATAATTTATCTGATATAAAAAATTATGACAATATGGTGGAGGTTTTGTACTTTTCAGTACATTACTGTTCGCGCGTCGCTCCTGTAGTGAGACAAAAGAATTTGATTTTATTTCTTTATAATTAAACAAATATTTAGGTACTAAATATTTCTTTTACACTTTTATTACTAGATTCTGGATTGAGCTAGAGAGAGCTATTATTACTATTATATATTATTGACTAAGAAAAAACGTAAAAAATACATATTGGATCTTAAGATATATGCATGTTAGAGACCTAACTAACTTAGCCTAGGTAAGGACTCTATTTTATTTTAAAAGCAACCACCGTACGGGACACTAATTGCGCAAGTCCGACTTGCACTGGGCCGGTGTTTATTTTTCAAACACTATCTACTGAGAAATATTTTTTTTTTAAATATTATTGGATGGATGGATGGATATTAGGAAGAGGCGCGTCGACGTTTGTTGTCATTTAGTGCCGTATTTCTAGGTAGTGCACTGAACATGTTATATGTTGTGTATTATGTTTATATCTTTTAGATATTTAAATAAGGATTTTATGCGTTCTTGGTCCTGAGCTTGAATGTATTGCAGTGGTTTGTCTATACAATATTTTGGTCTTATTGGCTGATAGTGTCTTGCTGTGAGTATATGTTTCACTGTTAAAGGTAAATTGCAGGCATGACACGTTGGTGGTGACTCGTTCTTAAGTAGGTGAGAGAGTGTGTGTCCTATCGCAATTCTCCTCAATACGACATTCTCTCTTCTAGTGAGGGTATCAAATTCAAGAGGGGGAAAAGACAATTTGTTTGATCTCGCTCAATTTGTTTGGTCCTTCGAGTAGGTCCCATTATAGTTGAAAAATTTTCTGAATAGTGTTTTTTATATGTGTTATGAAATCTTGAGGGTACTGGAGGTGGGGATTAAAGTTCCTGAGTTGATGGCTTCTTTGGCAGCCAGATCTGCTCTTTCGTTTCCCTGGATGCTGGAATGGCTAGGGACCCACATGATTGTTATACTTATTTTCCTTTGAAAACCAATTTGTATTAAGTCAAAGATGTCAAGGAAGTACCTGTTTTTAAACTTTTTTGTTTTTGTTGATTTGATTCAGCTTAGAGAATCAGTGACTATTAAATATTTGGTGGATAGCTTGGTTGTTATGGCGATCTTAAGGGCTTCTCTGATCGCCAATAGTTCTGCTGAGTATACTGAGGTGTGCATTGGCAGTTTAAATCTTTTTGTAAATGAGTTCGTTAGTAATGATGCTCCTACTCTTGATTGAGTTCTCGAGCCATCTGTGTACATTTGGTAGTGAGCACTATATTTTTGAGATATTAGGTTTCTAAAAGTTAGTTTTTTTAGTTTATTTGGAGTGATTTTATTATTAAACTCCAGTAGGGATAAATCAAGATTTGGAGTCGATGCCATCCATGGTGGAAATATAGGGAAGCTTGATGAGTTTATGGTTTTTAGTGCAATATTATGTAGGTTTAGGAATGCTTTTATTCTATATTGAATAGTATTTTTTTTTTGGTTGGATGATGCTTAGACGGTTTAGGTTTAAGGGTAGCTTAATGTGCTGCTTGAACATTCCTGTTGCATAGAAGAGGATTAACGATTTTTGTCTTGTTAGATATAATGGGGGAGTCGAGGCAATACATTGGAGGCTTGCGATTGGTGATGTCCTATAGGCACCCTTGGCCAGTCTCAGGGCTTGGTTTTGTATTGTGTTTAAGGATCTTTTTATATGATTCAAGCGTGGACTCGTAGATGAAATCACCGTACTTGATTTTAGGAAGGATGAGACTATTGTAGATTTACGAGGTGGTTTGAAAAGTCCGTGCAAAAATAAAAACTACTTATGTGTTCGGGGTAAACCTTTTTTATTTTTCGACATAGTCCACTTTTAGGCTTATACACTTCATCCAACGATGTTCTAGTTTGTTGATCTCTTCTGAATAATAGGATTTGTCCAAGTCTGCAAAATATCCATTAGTGTCTGCAATCACCTCCTCGTTTGAATAAAAATCTTTGTCCCGCCAGCCATTTCTTCAAATTGGGGAACAAATAGTAGTCCGAGGGAGCCAAGTCTGGAGAATAGGGGGGATGTGAAACGAGTTGGAATCCTATTTCCATTAATTTTGCGACCACAATTGCTGAGGTGTGTGCTGGTGCGTTGTCGTGATGGAAAAGGACTTTCTTGTGGGCCAATCGCGGGCGTTTTTCTTGCAGCTCGGTTTTCAAACGGTCCAATAACGATGAATAATATTCACCTGTAATAGTTTTACCCTTTTCCAGATAATCGATGAGGATTATCCCTTGCGAATCCCAAAAGACAGTCGCCATAACCTTTCCGGCCGAAGGAACGGTCTTGCCTTTTTTGGTGCAGATTCCCCCTTGGTAACCCATTGTTTAGATTGTTGTTTGGTCTCAGGAGTATAGTAATGTATCCATGCTTCATCCACAGTGACGAAACGACGCTTAAAGTCCTCCGGATTTCTTCTGGAACAGCTGCAAACCATCCTTGCAACACTTCACACGATTCCGTTTTTGGTCAAGCGTGAGCAATCGCGGCACCCATCTTGCGGATAGCTTTCTCATGTCCAAATGTTTATGCAAAATATTATGTACCTGTTCAGTCGAGATGCCCACAGCACTAGCAATCTCACGCACCTTAACTCTTCTGTCATCCATCACCATATCATGGATTTGATCAATGATTTCTGTAATCGTAACCTTCACAGGCCGTCCAGAACGTTCAGCGTCACTTGTGCCCATATGGCCAGTCCGAAAATTTTGAAACCACTTATAAACTGTTCTAATCGAAGGTGCAGAGTCACCATAATGTTTATCAAGCTTCTCTTTAGTCTCCTGAGGCGTTTTGCCTTTCATAAAGTAATGTTTAATCACCACACGAAATTCTTTTTCGTCCATTTCTTGAAAATCACTCGACTTCCTTGATTCACACGAATGCCAAACAAAGAAATAGACCAATATGGCTGAAACTTGGTGTGCGTTCATTCAAGAGATGCTACTAACTAAACATGACCTCGATACGCGCCGGTGGTGCCATCTCTCGGACTTTGCACGGACTTTTCAAACCAGCCTCGTATTATTAAATCTAGTAGTAGAAATATTATTAAATCTTTATTTTAATTTTATATCGCTATCGATCTCGCTCATCCACACCCCAAGAAATTTAAATGGATCTGTAACCTAAAACCTTTTATTCTGACCCACTGATTCTTGTGGAATTCACTGAAATTAACTTGCTCGAGACAAAGAATATAAATATGACACCCTCAAAATAATGCTAAATAGATTTCCAGACAATTTAGTTAGAATACGAAATAGAATCTGCGCAAATATTTATATTTTTGCTATCACAATAATAAGCCATTTTTAAAATTTGCTAAAATTTTGATAAAAACGTTATTTAATTCACTCGAATATTACTGCCCAATTATACTGAGGTAGGAGTAGAGAATTTACAATATTTAAATATATAAGTTTATAATAGAATTAATTATATATTTTTTTTTAATAAATATCTAATCGATCACTAAAATATGTTTCTTTTTTTTTAATACTTTTTAGAAATTATAAAGAAGAAACTTTTATTATAATATTTTTTGCATTTATCATCTTATTGTAAAATGCGAGTAGGATGAACTCTTACTTAGGTGAAGTGTTAAATTTTTATGCTTAATCCAATCAATTATGTAAAAGGTGCAAGCTCAGAAACCTAGAATTTGTATATCGCACATATGTAACTGCATATGTATGGGTACTACTACCGCTATTAATTGGTTATAGGTACCAATGTTAGTAAGCCAGCTTTCACTTTGACTATATTACAATTCAGCACCTCAATCTCCTTGGACGTCTATTGCAACTGAAGAGAATAAGTACCAAAATTTTTACAAAACGTTAGGGGGAAAATTTTTCCTTAAGTTAGCAATTCTAAGTTTTGTTGATCCGAACTTCCTTTAACCTTAGGCGAAAATTAAGTGTAAAAATCATTCATTTCCATTTTGACGCAAGTTTTACCGTCTGCAACTATAAAAAGGTATCATTTTAGGAACCTTATGGGCATAACTCATTTAGTTAGCAAAATAATGATGTGTTATAAGTAAAGGACATGTTAAATGGACTTCTTGTATTTCCAGCTCATTAAAACGCTGTCGGTTGATTCATAAGAATTTTCAAGTTAGTGCTAACATTAAATTATGGACGATACTGAATTATATAAAGAATATTTTTAGGTGAGAGAATTTTGGTAAAATAAACATTGTGAGTTCACCTACTGTGTAATGAATGGATAAGTTTCAACCAATAAAAATTTACCTTGGTTTGTATTATATAAATCGTCTAAGTAAGTCTTATGTAGTTGAAAAAACCAACTTGCTGCACTCTTAGAACCCTGACAATAATAGAGTGACACTAATTCTTTTTGTGAGGTCATTTTTTTAATAAAACCCCACATTCTTCTACTTCTATTAAAACTGAAAATAAGAAAATAATATAATTTTCAAATCTCTCGATTTAAGGACCAGATACAAAACTGCTCGCCTTCGTAACCCACTCTCTTAGTTTATATCTTCTTCTTATATCCGATATAGACGTAGGCGACCCTCTTGCTTACGAGACTTACTGGTTAATGCCGGTTCCAAAGGGCCAAGATGCTTTACTAAGCATAATACTACGGGTGGTTTGTTATTGCCTTCCCGAGAGAGGCGACGATCACGAGCTGACGTAGAAAGCAGACGCATTAACAACTACGTTATAGCCGTACCCTACAAGGGTACTGCGAAATATCAATAGTAATTTGGCCCACTTATTATGTGTAGCCTCTATTAAATGGAAGCTTGTTGGAACTTCATTACTATTTTCAGATATATATTTATATAGACGAGGAATTCCCAAATTAGTTTTGAAAAACAAAATATTTACGAAAATAATTAAAATATAAAACAAAACAATGAATTGTAAGGGCATGCCAAAAAATAATAATTAATTTTATTCTGTTTTTAATTGATTTTGTGTTATTTTATACGAAGTAATATAAACATAGTTTTTAATTCGCTAAAAAAAAACAGAAGTTTAAAATGGTGAGTTGTTAATATCTGACAATTGAACTATTAGTTTAAAAACACAACAAAGTACGTAATTAGTAAAAAATTAACTCCGCCTCTCGAGTTAATGTTATAAAAGATATTTCTGATTTTGTCTCTCTCATTAAAAAACCTTGGATTCGTCACAAGAAAATTGTTTACCATTTTAGTATTACTCTTTAAACTGTTATTAGAAACAACCTTTTTAAAATTCTGGTTCCATTCTGCCTAAAGATGTAAAGGAAACTGTAATATCAACGTCAGCAATTAAGGGTAATAATTTGAATGAAAATAGCACATCTTGTAGCGCCCTAACTCTTTAATATAACAAAAAAAAAAGATAAATAACATTTTTATTGCAAAAACAAAAATGTATTTTTCGATATAATCTCTGTTGAACTCAGTAGATTTGATCCTGCGAGATGCCAATTTCATTCAAAAAAAAATTATTTCGAGCTGTTCATAATATTTATTTACAGCATAGATATCCTTTTAAATCAACGAAAATTTTTTTCTCCAAGCCAATTTTGGCGATTAGGAAACAAAAGAAAGTCACTTGGGACCAAATGTGAAGAATAGGATGGGTGGCGGAAAACTATTTCGACGCCCAGCTTGTGCATTGTTGCCATTGCGTATTGTCCTGGAGAATAGCACTTTTTATTCGCTAATTTTGGTCGCTTTTGCTTCAACCCACTATGCTATGGTCCAATAACTTTTCGTAATAAGAAGCAATCACTATTTTACCATTTTCCAAATAGTCAATCATTATAATACCCTTTGGCTCACAAAAAAAACAGTTGCCATTAGTTTTTCCAGCCAATAAAACTGTTTTCACTTTTTTCGGGCTACTTTCACCTTCGCCTACACACTATTTTATTTGTCGTTTTATATCCAGGGCGTCACGGTAAATCCACGTTTCGTCGACAGTCACAAAATGACGTCAGAAGTCCTTCGAATTACGATGCAACTCTGTTAGACACAATTTTGAACTATCATTTCTCGTGTGTTTTTTTTTTTGGTCTATAGTCATCAAATGCTGCAAGCATCACGTACCCACCTATTTAGTGTACAGAACACTTATAAGATCAGTTCGGTGTCTGTCCGTCCGTCTGTCTGTCTGTCGGTCACACCCGATTTTCTCCGAAAAAGTTGAAAATTTGATACTAATTCATCAGAGCCGTGTAGTTTTGAAAGTTAAAATTTGACTAGTTTTGGGGGTGAAATGAGAAATGAAAAAAAATTTTTTTTACCAGGTCGTCGAGTGGTGTGTCGAATGAAAGTAAAAACACAAGTTTAAAATATATTGTAGTACTTCCGCACACTTTTCTTTGTATTATCTTTAAAATATCACAAAAAATTACTGATTAAAAAATTTTGAAAAAACTTTGGATTATTCTTCACAGGATGTAGACTGAACGAAAATTATCATGAGTGCATTACTTTTAGTGGTATATAAAAAAAATCAAAAATTTCAAGGTCATCAGTTTTTAGTAAAGATTTGAAAAAAACTTCGTTGAAAACTCATTTCATACAGGATTTTTATGTACCCATTATAAGAGATGCCTAGCATCTCAGCAATCTCACGAAGCTTAATACCACGATCTTTCGCCACTATACTAGAGCTTTATCGACCATTTATTTAGAAGAGACCTCATTCAGGCGTTTCTGAATGTGCAGCGTTTGCAGTACTCGTACTTTAATATGTTTTATCGCTGTACTCGGCTTTACCCATTTCTACGAAACGTGTAACACCGAACAGTTACAATAGCTGCCACCTTGCATCTGTTTTGAAACTTTAAACACAACCGTTACAAGAATAGGCTTAGCAACAGTTATGCCGCTTAACAAAACGTCCCGCCATTTGGTAGAAATTTATCAGATTTATCAATCATCCACCCTCGTATTATATTTTATGCCAAGACTAATTACAAAAATCCATTTTATAACCCGGACAAAAAAAAATTTACGTTATGCATTATCAACCAAAAACTAATAAGAGTATCGAATTTTATAGAAGATTAAAAGAAAAACAATGCATTTTAGCTAATCGTGCAGTGCCGCTTTCTAACTCTCCCAACTAAAAACCAGAATAGGATACCTTTCCGCATGAAAGAGAAATTTTCTCAAATAAATTGATTTTATTCTAAATGAGATGACAAAGCCTTAATTTAACTCGGTTAACATTTTCTTGTAGGAAAATCTCAAAAACAAAGTCTACAGGAGCAATCCTTGCTCCCTGGAACAATTCAAAGAAAATATCCGGAAGTCAAGAAATTCTTACCTAGGAATACATAAATGTTTTCATTATGAAATTAAATATGTGTGGACATCATATGTTTACCGTTCATTATTGCTTTTTTTTTTTCGCCATCCGAAAAATTATTTACGCATAAAGTGTGTTACAAAAGGCTCTGCCAGTATTCAAATGTGTTATACATTTGGAAATAAAAGGTATATATTTATATTGAATCTAATATTTGGCGTTTTGAATTATTTTTTCTCGGTTTTATTAATATGGAATTGAGTAATGCATTTTTTGTTCTTTTCTTTTAAAGTATAGCTATTTAGTAATATTGGCAAAGTGTAAAAAATATTACACCCAACTATAAGCAATGCCCATATCACAAAGAAAATCTTCACCATGTGCACTGTATCTTCGTTAGTGGTTTTAATTTTAATATTGATGTCAGTATTCAAATTTATTATTTTTTCGTTTCGTCGACAGTCACAAAATGACGTCAGAAGTCCCTCGAATTATGTTGCAACTCTTTCAAATACAATTTTGAAATGTCCTCTCTCGTGCGTTTTTGGTCTCTATTCATCAAATGCGGCAAGCATCGCGTACCCACCTATTTAGTGTTCCGTACGGAACACTTATAAGATCACTTCGGTGTCTGTCCGTTTGTCTGTCTGTTACACCCGATTTTCTCCGAAACTGTTTGACATAAAAAGTTGAAATTTCGTACTAATTTATCAGAACGGTGTAGTTTTGAAAGTTAAATTTAAAGGGTTAGTTTTGGGGGGTGAAATCAGAAATGAAAAAAAAAAATTTTACCAGGTCATCGACTGGTGTGTCGAATGAAAGCTTGTTAAAAAGCTTTCATTCGACACACCACAAGTTCAAAAATATTGAAGTACTTCCACACACTTTTCTTTGTATTATTTTTAAAAAATCCGAAAAAATCGCTGTCGAAAAAAATGTCCCCGCCATTTGGTAGAAATTTATCAGATTTATTAATCCACCCTCGTATTTATATTTATACCAAGACTAATTACAAAAATCCTATTTATAAAAACCAGACAAAAAAAAAAAATTAATGTTATGCATTATCAACCAAAAACTAATAAGAGTATCGAATTTTATAGAAGATTAAAAGAGAAACAATGCATTTTAGCTAATCGTGCAGTACCGCTTTCTAACTCTCCCAACTAAAAACCAGGATAGGATACCTTTCTGCATGAAAGAGAAATTTTCTCAAATAAATTGATCTCTAAATGAGATGACAAAGCCCTAATTTAACTTGGTTAACATTTTCTTGTAAGAATATCTCAAAAACAAAGTCTACAGGAGCAATCCTTGCTTCCTGGAACAATTCAAAAGAAAATATCCGGCAAGTCAAGAAATTCTTACCTAGGAATACATAAATGTTTTCATTATGAAATTAAATATGTGTGACATCATATGTTACCGTTCATTATTGCTTTTTTTTTTCGCCGTCCGGTTTATCACTCTGAATTGGGTCTGATAGGTCTCAGCGAAAAATTATTTACTCATAAAGTGTGTTACAAAAGGCTCTGCCAGTATTCAAATGTGTTATACATTTAGAAATAAAAGGTGTGTATTTATATTGGCGTTGAATTATTTTTTTCTCGGTTTTATTAATATGGAATACATTTTTTGTTCTTTTCTTTTAAAGTATAACTTTTTTAGGAATATTGGCAAAGTGTGAAAAAATATTACACCCAACTATAGGCAATGTCCATATCACAAAAAAAATCTCCACCATATGCACGCCATCTTCGTTAGTGGTTTTAATTTTTATATTGGTATCAATATTCAAATTTATTATTTTTTAAATTAAAGTATTCGTTTGTCGACATTGTCAAGATAACGAAAGAGACAAAGGGACAATAATTTTTAATTATACTAAGCAATATTCAGGCCGGTTAATTAATATAAAAAAAAATATATTGATATAAAAATGGTTAAGAGAAGAATATTTTAATACAAATTTGTAATTTTTCTAAGAGCGAAAATCTACATTTTTTAAGTGGAATCGCAAAATGGATAGTGGGCATCAAAGAAAGAAGGTCAATTCCTCAAAATAGCTTTCCAGTTATACAAAGTTACCATCCAGGACAACCTACAAACAATTTTGAAGAAATCAGCAATCTAACTAGGAGGCGATGAACCAGCCAATTAAGAAAAACTAACTCGAAATGGACGTTTGTGACTCTAAGGACCATCCCAAGGAAAGCTGGAGTAAAGTATGTAGAAGCTAGTTATTTTGCATAAAATTCCCACATTATTGAAAATATATGGATTAAATCCTAGTCCTTGTTGCTAAAGAAAACGTAAGCTGGAAACTACTTAAAGAGGATTCGCATCATGTAACAGATACAAACACTGTAATAAAGCTGCGCGACCTGCTTGATATCGTGCAAGGTGGATGTAATAAATAGATTATTACTAATCTCAGATACACTACTTTCATGTTTACGTCAAGCATTTAGGGCAGATAAAATACCGTCTGCTCAAGAAGATTTAGATTTTCTTTTATCAACTGAAAAACTACAAAAAGATTTTCTGATTATGAATCTTACTTACCAGTGCGATTTCAGGTGGGGATAAAGTCATGTAACTATAAATAAATGAGATTAATTTGATGTAATTACTAGGTAATTTTCATTTGCCTTTAAGCTAACAAGCATTTAAATTTACTCACGAAGTAGTAACTCGACCTGAAGTTATTAAAACTAGTAAACAAAAAAATTTGACCACCAAAACCCAATATAGGGTCGGTTATTCAGAAAAAAAGCAAATAACTAGTCATATGAAATTGAATTTGATGAAAAATATTTTTGGCCAGGTTTTAGCTATGCAAGTGTCGAGATGCAGAGCTAATAACAGAAAGGTATCCTCCTGGTGAATCCCTCCGGACTCCGCCTTGTGTTTTTTCAAGTAGAGCCCTTACTTGTTTAATTGTCCTCGCATTGATCGTTTGATTTTTTTATGGTCCTGGAGAGTAACTTGGAAAGCTTCATGTTAAGAGAGGAAATTTTTAGGGATAATCAGTTTTTGCGGGAGAGTACTGAAAAAAGTAAAAAGTTTGAAAGTGGGATGTTAATAGAAGATTTGTTTTTTTTTTCTTGGGAAAGCGTACATATGAAAAGTGATCAAGATTTATGAGAAGACAGAAATTTTTTCTTAAGTAAGTCTACTTCTCCAGTTAATATCAGATGGTAAGACAGTGTTTCTTTTCTTCGGGAAGCACTTCCTATCAATCTTCAATTTTTGAGGTAGTAGGAAAACTAAATTCTACTGGGTTCGCATTTCCTCTCTGCTCTCGGTCCATTAGTAAATTTATCACTTGCTTAGAATGATGGCGAATATCAGAATCTATTTATAGGGACTGTAGTTTAGTATACAACAAAGGTTTTTTGATTAACTTATTTTTATTAGAGTACTAGATTCTCTGCAACATCTTAATTACAATTTATGATATTTCCTACAAAATAATTTCGTAGGAACTATATTTTCATAAATTCGGTCAATATATCCCCAACATTTATCCACGTAAAGAAAACGAGCTATTCTAATTGGTTTTAATTAAGCCGTAAAATATTCCTTAATGTTTAACGTAATATTTTTACCCTTGTTTATTTTACTCGCGTCACCATTAAGCTTTCCGGCGTACGTGATGTCCATTTCAAATACGATCTACCCGGCTAAGAGATTATTTATTAAAGTTATTTAGTCTAGCTTTATCTTTTACTCTGACAGTAAAGGTTATTTATACTAACCTTATTAACCCTTGGTATGAGCTTTTCTGTATTTATTGAAAAAGCTGAGAGTTACTCTGACCTACACATATAATAAAATTATGACCATTGTCAAATCGGTAAATAGGAAATATTTTGACAATTTTTCATTTATTTGTAGTTTCACAATACAAAATATATATTTTTTCCAGTTTCTATTGCTTCGCGTGTATGTTTCTTAAAGTATGACGTGGAGACGGCTAAATGGGATTTTACAAAATTTTGCCACAAACACATAAGGTATTTACTAACAAAAAAAATATTCTTTTTTTAAATTTAGCCAATTATAAAAAATAGTTTTTATTGTATATCAAACTAATTTCTAAACTTATTCCGTGATTGCTACCATTTCTGATCCAATATTTTGTCTTAATTGCTACAACGAACAAGAATTGTTACTATAAATTTTTCTTTTGTGATATTTCCACAACAAAAAATTAATCGGCATCAAACGAAGACTACCTGAACACCAGTGATGTAGCTCCATTATAGTGAAATCAGGTTTTCTATTTACAGCTATTAACATAGGGGTTCTAGAGACTCACTCACACAAAGAGGAAACAAAATTTAGTATATCCTAGCTGTAATCCCAGAAGTAGTTCAGCAACTTTTAAATCTCCACATATAGTATACTCAAGTTATATTTTCTGTTTTCAATTTTCTCCAATACAAAGTTTATTTTATCATGTTTCTTCCAAATTTGCACCAGGTGTAAGTATAGAAGAAAATTCGTTGCCATTAGATGATAATATAGCTTTTAAACTATGTTTTCAATCTACATTCCTAGTATACATTAACGTTCTAATGGTAATAATAAATTCATTTCATTCATTCATTAGAATATATTAATTTATTTTCTTCAGAAAACTAAGAACCCAATACGCTGGGTTGCGTATGGTACTCGGTAAATTTGCACCTTGTTTGGCTCTACTGCTTTAACCTTGAACTAATATCTTCGACTTTTATGTCCCTAGGTCATTATGACTGCCTCATTAGATTGGTGCGTCAAAATTAGTAGGTAATTTTAATTTCATGAATTTCCTAATGAAAACTTAACTTACTTTCTGTATCTGAATTTAGAACTGGAAACGTTGATATTGAAGATACAATCATATAATTTATGGAATGCTTGAATTTTTGAAAATCCCTTCAAATTGATGCAAAAAAAAAATAACAATCCTGGTGAATTTGGGGTTCTCGCCATATCATAGACATTCCAAAAAGTATTTTCAGAGTAGGACAAGTTAAGCCAATCTATTGATTGTATATAAGATCCAAGACAGCAAACATGTTATGTCTATGTTTCTTTTTGGACTTGAAATAAAATAAATCACTTTTTTTTTTTTTTTTTTTCAATTTTTAGTGTAATTTTTCCGCTTTTGGAAACATCATGTAAATTTCCCATAATTAAAATAGAAGAAATCCGAAGACTTAACACAAAATCGCGCACATTTTTTAAGGTGTACCATGCACGTAAACTATGCAATTATAAGTATAGTTGATATTCAGTAAAACAGAACATATGTTATATTTTTGGCTGTGTATGTAAATATTCATAAATTACTTTTTCTTAAACTATTTATACCTCAGGCACTATCAACAGTAGTAACCTGATTCTTTTCTTACTGTTGCTCAGTGTTTACTGCAGCAGATGTAAATGTTTAAAAAGAATGGGTTTGTAATGAAATGCTGAGCCCATTTATGGTTTTTGATCATTTGCTCATTCAGAAGTTAGAATTCTGCGAACTATTTGCATAGCTTTTTGATGTTGTTAATCGCCCTTCCTGATGTTTACTTAGAGTCAAACCAAATTTCTTTAAACTTCCGTTCTTCGTTAATAACTATTAACTTAGGGGTTCTAGAGACTCGCTTACACAAAGAGGAAACAAAATTTGGTATATCCTAGCTGTAATCCCAGAAGTAGTTTCAAACCACTTTTAAATTTCCGCATATAGTATACTCAAGTTATATTTTCTGTTTTCAATTTTCTCCAGTACAAAGTTTATTTCATCATGTTTCTTCCAAATTTGCACCAGGTCCAAGTATAGAAGAAAATTCGTTGCCATTAGATAATAATATAGCTTTTGAAATAGATTTTTAATCTACATTCCAGGTATACATTAACGTTCTAATGATAACAACAAATTAACAATATGATTAGTATATATTAATTTATTTTCTTCAGAAAATTAAGAACCCAATACGCTCGGTTGCATATGGTACTCGGTAATTTTTGGGCCTTGTTTGGCTCTACTGCTTTAAACCTTGAACTAATATCTTCGACTTACATGTTCCTAGGTCATTATGATTGCCTCATTAGATTGGTGCGTCAAAATTAGTAGGCAATTTAATTTCATAAATTTCTGGGAAAACTTAACTTACTTTCTGTATCTGACTTTAGAACTGGTAACGTTGATATTGAAGATACAAACATATAATTTATGGAATGCTTGAATTTTGAAAATCCCCTCAAATTGATGCAAAAAAATAACATTCCTGGTGAATTTGGGGCTCTCGAAATATCATAGACATTCCAAAAAGCATTTCAAAATAGGACAAGTTAAACCAATCTATTGATTGTATATAAGATCCAAGACAGCAAACATGTTATGTCTATGTTTCTTTTTGGAGTTGAAATAAAATAAATCACTTTTTTCAATTTTTAGTGTAATTTTCCGCTTTTGGAAACATCATGTAAATTTTCCATAACTAAAATAGTAGAAATCCGAAGACTTAACACAAAATCGTGCATATTTTAAGGTGTACCATCACGTAACTATGTAATTATAAGTATAGTTGATGTTCAGTAAAACAGAACATATGTTATATTTTTTGGCTGTGTATGTAATATTCATAAATTACTTTTTCTTAAACTATTTATACCTCAGGCACTATCAACAGTAGTAACCTGATTCTTTTCTTACTGTTGCTCAGTGTTACTGCAGCAGATGTAAATGTTTAAGAAGAATGGGTTGTAATGAAATGCTGAGCCCATTTATGGTTTTTGAACATTTGCTCATTGAGAAGTTAGAATTCTGGGAATTATTTGCATAGCTTTTTGATGTTGTTAATCGCCCTTCCTGATGTTTACTTAGAGTCAAACCAATTTCTTTAAACTTCCGTTTTAATTTTTTATTCATACGAACATGTATATTTACTTATTTTCTCATATAACATAAACCATTTAATTTATTTTAATGAGTTAAAAGTTAAAATATTCGTTATAAATTCAGAAGTGACACTGATAATAAAAACCATATCAAAAATTAAATATGGCGGACATCTTAAGTCATTTGGATTATCACGATGAAACACAAAATTTTAGATTCAGTATAATCTTTGCCTATGTATGTAATATTCATGAATTACTTTTTCTTAAACTATTTATGCCTCAGGAACTATCAACAGAAGTAACCTGAGTCTTTTCTTACTGTTGCTCAGTGTTACTGAACATGCCGACATTATAAACCAAGCGGACACCGTAGCGGAATATAAAGACTTTCGTCTCGAGTTTGTCGGACTTCAAATAACAACAATTCTGTTGGTTAGCGCAACCGGTAAGATGCAAAATGTCTCATATCCCAGAAGATGTTAATAAATGTGGTAGAGCAACCATAAAGATTTGAATAACGAAACTGAACATGAACAGTATGAGTTTCTTTTAAATTTTATCCCAGCTCTCTTTTGTAGGGGGGCAGATGTAAATGTTTAACAAGAATGGGTTGTAATGAAATCCTGAGTCTACTTATGGTTTTTTTTTTGATCATTTACCCATTGAGAAGTTAGAATTCTGCAAACTATTTGCATAGCTTTTTGATGTTGTTAATCGCCCTTCCTGATGTTTACTTAGAGTCAGACCAATTTCTTTAAACTTCCGTTCTCATTTTTTTATTCATACGAACATGTATATTTCCTTATTTCCTTATAGAACATAAACCATTTAGTTAATTTTAACGAGTTAAGGCTTAAAAGATTCGTTATAAAATCAGAAGCGACACTGATAATAAAACCCTATCAAAAATCTGAAGTCATTTGGATCATCATGATGAAACACAAATTTTTAAATTAAGTCTCAAGACAAGGAACAAAAATTTTCAAATCCTATAGTTTAATAAAGAAAATATACACAAGTTGTTCATCATTTACGTTCTAATACATTACATTATCACATGACTTATGAATAGAAGAAAGACAGTGGTAGGTAATAAAAAAGATAAATAATATCTTTGAATTGTTGTGGCTGTTACTTGATGGAAATTCATAACGAATGTAATGAAAGACTAATATTTGTCAAAATTTCCACTTTATTTTAGTTTCACTGAAACTGTATGACGCGTTTCGCTATACTATATAGCTTCTTCTGATACAAAATGATATTTGAGTATTAGTGTTGTTACATTTTTATAAATACCCTAAGGTAGATAGTTAATAAAATTAATACTATATGCTAATGAATATTTTGCTGGGAAATCCATTCTGAATATTAATTGTATAAATTGAGTAAAGGGGAGTTACCATGGGCCAGACAGGTATCTTTTTATTCGTTTAAAATGACGTCTGAACTTTTAATTCTTTTTATTTCTAAATTTTCTAATAGGTTTAATTTTACGCCTTTGTTTTGTATGTGTAGAATTTTAAATTTATCGTCAAAAAGATGATTTGATTCTATTAAATGATTACTGTACTCGCTGAGTCAGTTTTTGTTTTTTAAATAGCTTCTTTTATGTTCTAAAATCCGAGTTAGAATGAGCGACCTGTCTGACCTATGTAACTTTTATGACAAGAACCACAATTTAGCTGATACACTCCAGATTTTTTTGATCTATTTTGTTTCCCTCCTTTGCGTTTTTAAATGAATTTTCCTAACGAGTTATACAAATACAAACACATCGACAAGAATTTAGCAAATCATTTTTTGTACTGGCACCGATATGTAGACGACAACTTTGCTTGTTTTAATGGTACAGAGCGTCAACTTGACAATGTTTTTAACTATATAAACTCAATACATAAAAATATTTTAAATTCACTATGGAACGAGAAGTCGACAATAAAATTAATTTTCTTGACTTACGATAACCAGACATTACAACAAACACAAAAATTCTCTATTTTTCACAAACCCTCACATACAGATTACTACAATTAAACATAAAATCAGCTCACCCCCTACAACACAAATTGGCAGCTTACCACAGTATGTTGCATTAGACTTGTAAGTGTCCCCTTATCTGTAGATGATTTTAATAAAGAATTAAATCTAATAAAACAAATTGCTATTAACAACGGATATTCTCCTAACAACCATAGACTCAAATTCTAAACAAGAAATTAAAAAATAAAGATATTTCTTTAGTATACCCTTAAGGAAAAAAACACAGGGAAAAAATTTAATGTTTTAACCTATTTTGGTAACACGTCAGAGAAAATTAAAAACCACTTAAACAAATATAATATCAACATAGCTTTTAGAACAAATAACTCGTTAGGAAAATTCATTAAAAACGCAAAGGGGAAACAAAATAGATCAAAAAAAATCTGGGGTGTATCAGTTAAATTGTGGTTCTTGTCATAAAAGATACATAGGTCAGACAGGTCGCTCATTCGAAACTCGGATTTTAGAACATGAAAGAAGCTATTTAAAAAACAAAACTGATTCAGCGTACAGTAATCATTTAACAGAATTCAAATCATCTTTTTGACGATAAATTTAAAATTCTACACATACAAAACAAAGGCGTAAAATTAAACCTATTAGAAAATTTAGAAATAAAATAGAATTAAAAATTCAGACATCATTTTAAAAGAACAAAAAGATACCTGTCTGGCCCATGGTAACTCCCCTTTACTCCGTTTATACAATTAATATTTCAGAATGGATTTCCCAGCAATATTCATTAGCATATAGTATTAATTTTATTAACTATCTACCTTAGGTTTATTTATAAAAATGTAACAACAAACTAATACTCAAATATCATTTTGTATCAGAAGAAGCTATAGTATAGCGAAACGCGTCATACAGTTTCAGTGAAACTAAATGAAGTGGAAATTTTGACAATATTAGTCTTTCATTACATAAATAATATCTCTTATTAAATTTAAGGATTTTCGGAAGGCCAAGAAAATCTGACTGCACTGAAAACTTTTTTTTACAGCGAATAAGGAAAAAGTACTCAAATTTCCCTAACGAGTTTTGAAAGATAACACTATGTGCGAGTGCGAAATCACACCTCGTTAGTTCGTACGTTAAATGTTTGAGGTTTGAAAAGAGGCGCTTAATGAATTATATACGCTCTGTTGAATTTTCAAATGGAAAGGATTTAATACACTCTTACTTATGATTTTATTAACCATGAACGGGAGAAGGGAGAAGGATGTTAACTAAGGTGCATCTTGAAACAGAGATTATTTAGCGCCATATAGAAGTTTTTATAAAAATTTTATATTTTAGTATAATAATTAATTTTCTTTTTGAGGAGCTTAAAATTGTTTTTTAATTTTACTAAAATGAGGGTAAGAAAATATATTTTTTTAGAAAATAATTTTTTGTTTTCAAAGGAAGAAATTTTTATAGTTTATACAGATTGACAATTGCAAAGGGTAGGAGGTAAGAATGAGTAAGAAAAAAAGTGACTGATGCAAAGTTTCCTCTAAACTATGGTTTTTCTACGAAAAAAGATTGGGAAGGTGAAGTGAGAGAAAAAAAAATATGAGTTTAATTTCTCATAGTTTTTTTATTTAAGTTAGCCTTGATATTTTGGCTTGCTAATTCGTTTCTTTTAACACCAATGTGGCTGGAGAGCCACAAAAGTGGAAATATAATGTTTCTTAACAAAACTTGTGTATAATAAATCGAGAATATTAAGAAGATGGAAAGTTGAATAGCTTTAACATTTCAATAGATTTGAGGACGTGGAGAGGATCGGATTTAATTTAATTAGGAAAATAGGAGATTTGAGTTTTAATTTTTTATTTATGTATGTTGTCTGTAGAACTAACTCTGTTATGTCCTTTGTTTAATAGAGAAAGGGTGGAGGTGATTAGAGTTTTGGAGTAGGATTTTTTTGTCAAATTTTTTTGTACAACATGTAAGCAGAAAACACTACTGACTCCAAAAAACCGATGTCAGTGTTTTTACCCGATTCTACACATCTTCGCTGTATTATGATTTTAGAGAGGTTCGCAGCCAGTAAAAATTTTTAAACGAGTGGCATGTATTTAAAATATGTGAAAAACATGGCAAAAATACATAGCTGCTTATCAAATTTTAAGTTGTTCTTTTTATTTTTTCGGTTATTCCTAAACGCTGGATAGTTATTAGGGCCCTATTTGCCTATAATGATAGAAATACCAAATATTCCCGATAGTGGGAATTCTCTTGAATTAAAAGTTTTTGGCGGGTCAAAATCAGATGGTGCCGAGATGTATTGGCTACCATGTTTTTAGATATATGGTTTGTAAATCTTTACTGATGGCGTCATTGCGTTGCTATTGAGTCTATATTTTTAGTCGATGTGCTCTGCAATTGAGTAAAAAAAAAATATAAAGAAATGTCTTCATAACTTTAAGGAAGCTATAATGTCTTCATAGATAACAAATTTATTATAAAAAGGTTATACTTATTTAGGAAGAGGAATCAAAAAAATATATATTATCTGATACTGTAATAATAATAAAATTAATAATTAAATTGTCTACTTACCAAAACAGTAAAAACACAATATCCTTGAGAATTTATACTTTTGTTACAATATTTTTTTGTTTGGGGGATATTTTCTTTTTATTTTAACAACTTTGGAGAAAAAAAAAATGTAGAAAACCGTTGCCAATAATTTAACAGCGACTTAGGATACAATTGTAAAGATGTAAGTTTTTGGTATTTTCGAGGAAGGCTTCCCAATTGAGTAATTGCCATGAAAGTAATAAAAAATATTTTTTACGGGCATAATTAAATCGAAATGCAAAACGTAGTTTCTAGAAAATAAGGCTTTTTATTACGTTGTTAACTCGATTGTAGCTAGTTGGAAAACTTTTTTTACTTTTTTTTTTTACTATAATGCAATCCTAATACTTTGTTGGCTAAAAAATTAAATTGGTATATTTTTGACAAGTGTATTTAACTAATTAATTAAACCCCCTGCCCGGTAAGAACAATAATATAAAAGGCTTTAAAACAATTTTTAATATATATACCGTTGGGTTAATATACCCAGTTAAAACGGTAATACCTTTTCGCAAGAAATAACATAGGACCACAAAAACAAGTTTTGTGGTTAAAAAGGTGGAGACATCCATACCATATATTTTTTTTTGGTATGTTAAACGAATCCGAGGTCAGAACGGACTAATCACCCAGGAATTTTCACATAACCTCAAAAAATACCTCGAAAGTGACCAAAAATACTTGAACAAAATAAATTAAAAAATGTAAAAGACCATATCAGCATCCCCAAAAATACGTATAGATATAAAAACCATATCTATATGTATTTTTGGGATGCTGAAGTCGAATTCAAGGTCAGAGTTCACCCCATCATGTGAGCAAATTTTGACATAACCTCAAAAAAAACACCGCAAAAAT
>CM032447.1:192627651-192759949 GCA_019049505.1 Pachyrhynchus sulphureomaculatus | reverse complement strand
AAAAAATTCGACCGAGAACATGCAAAATCCTTATATAAACATCGTAATAGCAGACGAAATTTGAATATATATTCGTACGAGCCGGAAACTAACTGTTTGGGTGTTCCAAGATGAACTGAATTCAACAAAAGTGATTCGTTCGCGAAAGCAAGTTCAGGAAGATTATCGCTTGTTGCTTGGTTATACCGTCCACGTTGCAACCATTGCATTAGAGGATCGAAAAAACAGTTAATGCTAAATATTATGTAACAACAATTTGTTTTCCCAGAAAGTCGTCGATGAAATCAGAAAAAACAACGAAAACGTCCCATCATTCTTCATCATGGACAATGCCAGTTCTCACACAGCACGTCAAAACAATTGATTGTCATAGAAAACATCTAATTAATGTCTCATTGACAATATTCACCTGATTTATCTCTTAAACGACTTCTTTTTGTTCCGGATGTCAAAAAAAAAAAAAAAAATGCATTTTTTTTTTTGACATTTCATCACCTCAGGAAGCTGTTGAACCGTTTCAAAACCATGGTTTTGAGATACAAACTCCAGAGTGGAAAAAAAATGTTTCAAGAATTGGTTCGAACACATGCAAAAGTGTATAAATCAAAGTTTTTTTTTCTTTCATTGTTTTTGTAAAAACCTAAAAGGTAGCCCTCATAGCAGATGCAAATAGACAGATTCTTTTTTTCAAGTTTTTGATGTGCTATAGTGGGTAGTGATATACCAGCTGACTTGGAGGAAATCTTTAAGTGGATATCTGTAAATTCTTCTTGTTGCAAAACCAATTACTGCACACCCCTAACATTTTTGGTTTTTTAAATTCCCACGAAAAAAAATTTTAGATAAAATTTTCATGTACCTACCTGAATAGCAAGACATAAAAATTGGGCTTTTATTCCATTTTAATAAATTATCATTTTTAGTGTTCCGTACGGATTACTTAATAAGACGACTTCGGTGTCATCTGTCTGTTTGTCACAAAACCCGATTTTGTCCGAAAAAAAATAATATAAATAAAAAAAAACTATTTGTTGAAATTTTGTAATAATATAGGAATTGATGGCCTCATCAGAGCCGCCGTGTAGTTTTGAAAGTTAAATTTTGACTCAAGAGGTTAGTTTTGAGTTTTGGTAAATGACAGCTTGTAAAAAGACGAGTTCAAAACATATATATAATGTAATACTTTTTTTGTATCGCTGTCTCCCCCCTTATATCGAAAAGTACTAATCAAAAAATTTTGGAAAAATTTCTGGAATATTCTCCACGGGGTGTAGATTGAACGAAAATTGTCACGAGTGCATTACCTTTAATAATTTATCTAGTATATAAAAAAAAAAATTCAAGGTCATCAGTTTTCAGTAAAGATTGGAAATAAACTTTGTTGAAAACTCATTTAGGGTGTGTTTTGTTTAGTCACTGATCATTTTATACTCTCCGTAACAAGAGTTTTATTTTTTTTAAAAAAGCATTCAACGTACGGAACACTAATTGCGCAAGTTCAACTTGCACTTGACCGGTTTTTTTTTTTATTGTGGTACTAATTTCTATACAATATATTTCACTTTTCATAATTATAAAAAACTATTAGGATAAAAATGGGTTTTCTTCGATGGAGCACGGTAATAGAGATAGTTAATTTTTTACTTAAGGAACTTTTTGCAGCTTCATTTAAAATTAGTAAGGTAATAAAAACTGCTTATGGATAGTTATATTCTTAGTACCTGCTAAATTGAACCGTAATGCGAAAAGTATGTCAAAAAATTTTCGAATTCGAGCAATTGTAACTTATATAATTTTTTAAAATTGCTCTCAAAATTATTTTAACTACTTTATTAGGCAGAACATGAGCACTGTAACAAGAAAATTGTTTATTAAGGGCAATCAAATGTAATACTACTAAAAATTTGGTGAATTTCGGAAGCGACAGTAGGTATTAAGGTTTTGCATAAGGGAATCATACGTGAAAACTTCTATAATTTTCTGTTAAAGTCAAAAGAATGAACCCCTGTACCGGGTATTTCATTAAAATAAAAAGCACGTCTAATTTTTTTGTAAAACAGGAAGTGCCGATCAATTGTCTGTTACCTAAAAAAAGGGTCTAGTATCACTAACCTGAACTAAATTTTATTTTTGCTATCTGAAGCGTTTTAATTTTATCACCATGCGTAGTAAGTTTCTTCGAAGAACAATCCAATATAAATATTGTTATATCTATTTGATAAAGCGTAGGACAATAAAATGCAATCAATGAAGGAAATCTTAATGTATGTTTTTTGTATTTTGTTTTTTTTCAGACTACAAAAATTACATTTTTTTGTATTCGGTCAACCCGAATCTACTCTTATTGTATATAAACAACATAAATAATAAAGTTATTTAGACGTTTTCCGCCTATTGTTATCGTTAGGTAAGCTCTCCAAAGAATAGAATTTCAAAAATTTAAATATTAATATAAGCAATACTGAAAAATAAAGACTTTTACGATACTTGATGTGAATTTCATTTTACATGTAAAAATATAATAAAATTCGAAACGAATTTTCTTATTCAGTTTTAAAAATAGAATGTTATTTATCTAGTACTTTTTTATGCCTATGCAATTAATTAATAATAAAACAGGCTGATTTTTGCTCACTAAAGAATTAAATGGAAATTAGGAACCTCCAAGTTTTGTATTAACATATAATTTTGTACAGGGTGGATCAACGGGTAGTAAAGTTCATTATCTCATTTGTTTCGGGGAATGACGAAAAAAATGTTAAATACAATAGTTTTGGGAAATATTAAGGTGTACAGTTTAAAAATTATTTTTGATTATACAGGGTACTTCAAAAAAGTTTTTATCATCCGATATAAACATATTTTTTTTAAAAGAAACATCCTATTTTCTATTTATTGTTAAATTCTGCGTAAAATTTTATAACTTTTTTTATTAATAATGTTATATACCTAAACCTAGTAGTGTTTGTAATTTTTTTTTGACTTTTTTTTTTTTTAAATAATAGTTATCAGTTTTATAAAAAAATTGTAAGTAACGCCATTGTTTCTGAAGGTGGAATACTCATAACTGGTACGAGCATTCTATAGAGATGAAAAAAAAAAGTTATATGTAAAGAAATTTGAGTTAGATGCTACACGGTGGTTCAAAATAAATTTATGTATTTCAACTATTTTTAATTGAAAAAATCTCAAATTTTTTAAAAGACACACCCTGTATATTATTATTTTTTCTGATAGTTTTTTACAAAACCTTCCAACTTTTTTATTAAGTATGTCATATACCTATTTCTAGTAGTTTTCGATTTATTTTTAATTTTCCAATTTTTACCCTTGTTTTTAATGCACTTACGCTATAACATCATAGTTGCCAAGACAAAACAAAAATGTAGGCATTGTCAAATTTTGACATGTCTATTAAGCAAGTAAAAATAATTTAATTTGTTGTAGTAGGTGACGCGTAAAGGTAATAGTTATGGATTTTCCTAAAAATGAATTAATTAATATGGTTTATATATTGGGCGAGGCGGAAAAAAAATTGTCTTTTGGCAGTAAGGCTTTAGGAAGCGAAGTACCTTAATAGACGTATATACCATCTTGAAACTCTTTTCAATACCTAATGGAACAGTTTGGATGGTAGTGGTAGCGTTGAGTATACGAAACGGAAAGGAGTAAAACCAGAATGCCACCAATGAGGAAAAAGAAAATGGAGATTTTACTTCATGCTAAAGATAATCTCCAGGTCAGCAGCCGTCAACTAGCTGACTTATCTGACACATCCTAATCTGCGAATAATCGCACCACGAGAAAATACAAGTATCATCCCTTCCATATGGAACTACATCAAGAACGTCAAGACCGTGATTTTGAACGATGAGTAAACTTTTGTACCACCATGAATGAGGCAATAGAAGCCATCCATTATCCAAAATAATATTTTCTGATGAAGCTACTTTTTGCAGCAATGGAGCAGTTAGCAGCCATAACATGCATTATTATTCAACAGTTAATCCATTTTGGGTCAGGGAAGTTCAAAACCAAAAAACCACTGTATGTATGGTGTGGAATATTAAATTTCCGAATTATAGGTCCATATTTTTTTCTGCGAACGGCTTAACGGGCCTAGATATCTAAATTTTTTGCAAAACGAATTACCCCCAGCTTCTTGAAGAAGTTGAGAACTTTGAAAGGGAACAAATGTGGATTTAACAAGCCGGAGCTCCTACTCAATACCACCGGGGAAGTTCGGGAATTTTTAAAACGATCGTTACCAACAAAAATGGATCCGTAGGGATGGATTCATTCAGTGGCCCCTCGATCATGTGACTTAACACCTTTAGACTTCTTTTTTTGTGGGGCTACATTAAAGATCGTGTTAATGTGAATCTCCCAACAACACCACTAGATATGGAAAATAGGATACGGGATGCGTGCAGGACAGTAACGCTCTTTATACTAAGGAAAGTGAAGGAAAATATAGTAAAACGATTAAACATGTATATTCAAGTGGACGGGCATATTTTTAAACATTTATTACGTCATAATAATTAATTATTAGATAAGTTAAACTATATTAAAATTATTATTAACTAATTGTTTATGTTTCCACAATAGCGTACGTGTATTAAAAACGAGGGTAAAAATTGAAAAATTCAAAATAAAATCGAAAATTATTAGAAATAGGTATATGACATACTTAATAAAAGTTGGAGGGTTTTATAAAATCTATCAGAAAAAATAATAATATGCAGGGTGAGCCATTTAAAAAAATTTGAGATTTTTCAATTAAAATAGTCGAAATGTATAAATTTTTATTTTGAACACCCTATAACATCTAACTCAAATTTGTTTACATATATCTTTTTTTTCATCCTCTCTATAGAAACGCTCGCACCAATTATGAGTATTCCATCTTCAGAAACAATGGCGCTACTGACCATTTTTTACAAAACTGAAAACTAGTATTTTTTTTTTTAAATTGAAATATTAGAAAAACTGCTACGTTTAGGTACACAACATTATTAAAAAAAAAGTTATAAAATTTTTACGCAGAATTTAAAAAATACGTTAGAAAATAGAATGTTCCATTTAAAAAAAAGAATGTTATATCGGCCACAGTTTTTTGAAATACCCTGTATACTCAAAAATAATTTTAAACTGTGCACCTTAACGTTCCCTAAAACTATGTATTGTAATTTAACATTTTTCATCATTCCCGAAACAAATGAGATAATGAACTTTACTCTATCGTTGACTCACCCTGTACAAAGTGAGGATATAATGTATTTGAAAAAATGCTAATTTAGTTATCAATATAAATATTACTTTTTTGGCAATTATGGTGTCAGGGGCACACAGGAATTTATGTCAATTCTTCTGTTTAATAATAATAATGCAAAGTTGTTTTTTATCCTGCCTTTACAGCTTATTACTTAGTTATGTTGGGAATGTGGAATCTTTAGCACAATGACACTACTTAGTATATATATCACCACTAACACCAAGCATTTTATTTTTTTGCACTCGATGCGTGTTACAAAAAAATAATAGCATTAAACAAAAAAAATCCTTGTGCGTATATCATTATTATAAATTAAGTTTCGATATAACAGTAATTAAAAATACCCACATTGTCTGTGTTATTTAAAAATTGAGTTTTAAAATATTAAAATTTGCCTGCTGCAGTGCGCCGCCGGCAAGCAATACGAAATGGTCTAAAAAAGGCGGACAATTTTTTTTTCAGTTACAATATACTTGATATTAGAAGGTCATTAAAAATTTTCTATTTTTTATAATTTTGCTCTTAAAAAAGTGTTCATGATAAATGTATTTTTTGCTTATTTTTAATCATACAACTTAAACTTAAAATAAAAAATTATTTAAAGGTAGGAATTGAAAGACCAAAACTTAAGCTTTAACCATAAAGTATTCATATTTCATTTAAACATCCAGGTACAAGAAAATAGTTATGGAACACACAAAAGTTCTAATTTACTCGGAGAAATTAAATGAATAACGTACACTCTGGCCGTCATATTGGATCCGCCATTTTGAATTTTTTAAATTTGTAATCGAATTCTTGATCATCACTCTGAGAAACCCCTTAAAAGATAATTTCAAAATATTTAACGGTATACGGAAACGTTAATTTAATCATAAATGAGGTTGGGAGCATGATTCTCATTACAACTGAAGAGGGTAAACCAGCCATTTTTATTTTAAATATTTTCTTTAAATTAAGGTAAAACTAAAAATAATCTATATACTATTTTTTTTTGTAAAACTTCCAGTTCTTTTACATGGTGCTATTAGTTCTTCGATATCTTTTATTTATTAGAGATATTTGCAAAAAATGAATTCTTCATTTTATTTTCGATTTTGTGAGCTTAGCGTACACTTTAGAGCAGCAAACTTTTTTTAACGTATTTTACTTTCAAAAAACTACTGTATGCCAAAATATAACCTGTTAACGTTTAATGAGAGCTTTTCGTCCAAATTTGCCTCTGACGACTGGGCTATCACGCCCTCTAGGGATTTTTATTTCCTGTTGAGTAATGGCCATTTGAGGGAATAGCCTGTATGACATAACTTAGTTCTTTAGTCTATAGTACAACCAAATACACTTGGTGTGTGAAATTTTAAGCTCCAATATTACTAATGGGCACTTTATAGAAAAGGGTACATACTGCTCTATCAAACGAAGTCGATTTGTAGTTATTTTAGGACTAGCCACTTTTAAATTTTTAATGGACACTCCCTTAATCTATTTTTCAATATCTACCACTCTCATTTTATTGATTTACTGATATTTTTCAATGACACTAGAGATTAGCATTTTCCTTTTTTTATTATTTATTTATTCGTCCCTTATTTGCTTTATCTTCGGGTAAGCTTCCCCAAGAGGAAATTTAAATATTTTCAATATTAATTCTATTTTCGTAAGAATATTCCAATTGATTCTTTTAAAGTAAGTTATTTTCCTTAAAAACAACATTTAAAGGAAATAACTTTAAAAAGCTATATAGGATTTGATGCCTACAGAAAAACTTTTAACAGACTTTTGAATGTTGATCTTGATTTGCTAATTCAAATATTTCTTTAACAGGAAGAAGTTGCAATTTAAACATTGAACTTAGAATAAAAATTAGTAAAGCACACACGCAGATTTCAGTAAACTTGTCAAGTGCACGTTGAACTTGCGCAATTAGTGTTCCGTAGCGTGATTGCTTTTAAAATAAAATAAAATCCTTACCTGGGCTAAGTTAATTAGGCCCATCTTAAGATCCAATCTGTATTTTCACGTTTTTCTTAGTCAATAATGTATAATAGTTATAGCATCTTAGCTACCTAATAGCCAACAAATCAATCTAGCTCAGTCTAGAATCTCGCAATAAAAGTAGGAAATAAATGTTTACTACCTAAATATTTAATTATAAACAAGTAAAATATCGACGAGCCGTGTTCAAAATATATATATCATAATACTTACGCACACTTTACTTTGTATTATTTTTAAAAAATGGAAAAAACATCACTGTCCACCCATCTTATCTCGAAAAAAATTTGTACAAAATTCTGAAATAGTCTTCATAAAGCGAAAATTATCATGGGTTTGATAATTTATTTACTATAAAAAAATAGTGAAAAATACCCAGAATTCGGGAAATCCGTACAAAAAATGGTGAGGGTGAATTACTTTTCATCGTAGGTCGACCAAATAACTTTATTTTATTTTTTATAATTAAATATTTAGGTGGTAAACATTTGTTTTCCACTTTTATTACTAGTTTCTAGATTGAGCTAGATTTATTTATTGGCTATTAGGTAGCTGCTACAACTATTATACATGATTGACTAAGAAAAAATGTGAAAATACATCTTAAGATGTCAAGGCCTAATTAACATGTAACATTCATTTTTTCTTAGATTTGAAGATCATGTTACGACACTGTTTTTCTTTCTATAATTTATGTTTTTATTGCATTTTTATATTTATTGTAGTGATTTCAATCTTTGAGCAGTGCAGCTTAAAACAGTGTTTTAAAATTTTTGAGCAGTTTAATTTAAACCGGCAGTGTGTAACGCGTGTGGCCGACTTGACTTGCATTAAATTTTTCGCCCGGAAGTGAGCCATTTCAAAGATGTCACTTGGAAGAAGGGCGAAAGATATATAAACGGTCATTTTGAATTTTTTAAGGCTTTTTTTCCACTATGAAGCAGTAATGGCTTTTTTGATCATGAAGCAGTAGGCCGTAGTGGCTTTTCCAGCACGCCAAAGTGTTTTTTTCAGTGTAGTAGTGCAGTAACGGTTTCTAGCTCTCAAGTTTAAGGCCTTTTTCCTTTCTTGAAATATCCTGCTCATCCGCATTCATTTCGGGTCAAAAATTGTTTAGCATTTCAAATGAAACTAGGATGTTAATGACTGAGACAATATTTTTATGAGAATCTCACCAGGAGAGGCCAAGTAACTTGTGGAAAACCCACGAGGAGAAACCAATCCGTAAGTCATAAGCACACCAGTCTAAATATCTCACTTCTTGTCTACAAGTGCGTTTCCAACGACTACTCAACACGTATAATCCGCGGAGTTAATTTCACAAACTTTTAATATCGTGTTTTATCAAGCCTCTTATTAAAAAATCTTAATAATCCTAATTTAAAGACTCTATGTAATAGTTTACACTCTTCTAGTAATTTTAAGAGTGTAATAAAGTAGGAATTTTTATTTTGCTAATATACCTTTTTTATTTAAATGTGTAGCGTTTCACCTGCTCTTTCTTTCAGGACGCACAAGTTGTAATAAACTTAATCTTATTTTAAAAACGAAATAACTCTTCAGTATATTTTTATTTTTTGAGCAAAAATTAGATTCCTTTTATTCTAAAATGAATGGTGCCCAAAAAAAAAATAAAACATTACGACCAAATTTTAAACAGCGATAGAAACTATTTTCAAAAGACGCAAAAAAAATTATCTCTTATCCATATTCTCTACCAGAAAAAAAAATGAGCTAGTTTATATCTAATTTCTTTAGTTCTTTCAGTATTAATATCCACTCAATTCGTTCTCAGAAATTAAGATATACATAAGGGACAAATAAGGGCTTCTATTTAATAAATAAAATATTTATTAAAAATAAAGAAAGTTGGGGCTCTACAAAAATAGCGCTCCAACGCAAAGCTATAACTAAAATGATATAAACTTAGCCTAGCTAAGCAAGTTCAATTTACACTTGACAGGTTTTTTTATTTTTAAAACAATACAAAGAAAAGTGTGCGCAAGTATTACATCACATATATTTCTGAACTTTGACACCCTACTCGATGACCTGGTAATTTTTTATTTTACTTCCGCTTTCACCCCCAAAACTAACTTAAGTCAAGATTTAACTTTCAAAACTACACGGCTCTGATTAGGTCATCAATTCCTATATTTGATTCAAATTTCAACTTTCTGTGTCAAATAATTTCGGAGAAAATCGGCTGTGACAGACAGATAGACAGACATAAGTGTTCTCTGCGAAAGACTAAAAATGAATACATGTGTCTGACTTACACTAAAGAATAAATTAATCTCCATTATTTTTTTATCTTTTGCTATAAATATTTATGCTAAAAATCCATCCAAAATGGCAGCCAAAAGCCAGGAAAAATTCTTATAGTACTATTCAAAATAATCCAATATTTAACAACCCCTACCTCTTTAACCTCTTCCCTATTGAAATTGAAATAAATGAGAATATAACAGAACTTGCGAATCCCTCGATTCAAAAAAAAACTAGATATGTATCACAATATATACGAAGACCCTTACCCTTTTCTTGTACCATACATAATTAGGTTAAAATTTGTCCATATCTTAACCCAAAACTAGAAATTTTCCATAATTCCATTAAAAGAATAAATAACGAGCCCCGTAAATGTTACCCTCTTTCCGTAATAAAATAAAAAAAATAATAATGATGAAAACGTAACTTAATTTTCAAAACGATATGGTTTTTTTAGGAAGTACCAACCTTCAAACGATACGTGTAAAAATTTCTTGACATTTCGTTTAGTTTACAAGTTACATTAGTTTTAGTGACGCTACTTTTGATATTTTTTAAAACAATGGAAAAAATCGAATTTCGTGGGTTGATTTAAACACTATTTTTTGATGGGAAAAAAAAAACGTTCAAGCAAAGCAATGGCTGATAAGTGTTACGGGGATTGTGCCCCTGGAAAATCACTGATTATTTACTGGTATGCTGAATTTAAACGCCTTCGTACCGATGTAAATGATGCTAAACTCTCTGGACGCCCAAATGAAATGGTTACACCGGAAAACAACAAAAAAATCCACAAAATTGTTTTGGATGATCGTAAAGTGAAGATAGCTGACACTCTAAAGATATCGAAAGAACGTGTTGGTCATATTTTGCATGGACATTGGGGCAGGAGAGAGCTCTGTTCGAAGTGGGTACCGCGTTTGCTCACAGTGGACCAAAAACAACAACATGTTGATATTTAAGCGAAATAAAACGGATTTTTTCATGCGATATGTGACAATGGTTGAAACATAGATCCACTTCTACATACCGGAATCCAATCGACAGTTAGCTGAGTGGAAAGCAGCCGGTGAAACCGCTCGAAGTTACCAAAGGCACAACAGTCGGCTGAGAAGGTTTTGGCCTCGGTATTTTGGAATGGGTGTGGAATAATTTTCATTGACTAGACTGAGAAGGGAAAAGCATCAATAGCGAATATTATATAAAGTTATTGATGCGTTCGAAGGCAGAAATCGCAAAGAAACGGCCCCAGATAAACAAGAAAAAAGTGCTCTTTCATCAAGTGTCAGAAGTCAGATGGTTACGATGGCAAAATTGCTTGATTGAAGTTCCAATTGCTTCCTCAGCCAGCGTATTCTCCAGATTTGGCCCCTACTACTATGGTATCTATTCGCAGACTTCAAAAAAATGCTCTCGGAAAAGAGATTTGGCTACAAAAAAAAATTATCGTCGAAACTGAGACCTATTTTGAAGGCGAAGACATATCCTTCTACAAGGAAGGTATAGAAATGTTAGAAAAGCGTTGTTGGACTGGTTGTATCGTTCTTAAAGGAGACTATATTAATGTATAAAGTCGAATTTTGCAAAAAAATGTGTTTGAAATAGCTAGACCTAAAACCTTTCAGCGTACGTGTCGTATGTGATATATACGAAAAAAAAACGCCTCTAATATCCATCCCACCCCTTTTACCTCGTATATGTTTCACTATAAATAATTATATTGACCAGGAAAAATTCCGATATTACTGTTAAAACTAAACAAAACTTAATGACGCTCACTCGGTTTTCTACAGCGATATTTCTCAAAAACTACAGTTTTTTTATCCCTACTACTATCAAATATGAAATCGATATAACAGCTCCTTCGACAGTTATTGTGCCAATAGACCAACAGAATAACAAATATACCTGCAGAAAGGGAAAATTAGATTTTTTAGGATCACCTAGGAACCCTAAAATGTGACGAAAAGTAAAAATTTTGAAGTGTGCCTTTTTCTTAAATAAACTACTTCTCGTAACAAGGGTAGTAAAATAAGAAAAAATATAAATTGTCGTAGTTATTTTTTTTTATTTTTCACCTTCCTGTCTCAATAGGGATATTATTACCTTTTTAGATGGATATCGGCGAGAATGTCATAATCAAGTTAAGCTTTAGTACCTGTTGCTCTACCACCTAACTACTAAGAGTTTTGTTTTTGATTATGAGGAACCCTTTGCATCCAATACTGAAGATCCAAATGTGACTTTTCTGGAAGGATCAAGCCACAGCAACCATCACCAAGGTCTTTTTGTGGAACTCCGTTTACTTCTAATTTGAACCAGTAAGTTTCTATCACAGATAAAGCTTGGTATTTGCAAGATCATCGTCAGATCAAAACTGTTGTTCTCGTGCCAGACATGGTTACACGTATATAAGACACAGTTCAGGCAACATAGAACAATATATTGAGGTTGGTGACTAACGGTATATAAAGTCTATGAGGTCTTTATAGACAAAAAGAAAACCAAAAATCATTTTGCGACTGATTGAAGATAAAATAAGATTTTCTAAATCAGCTGTGCAACAATATTTTAATTAGGAGTTTTCTAAATTAAATTCGTGAGTCGTTCGCCACAACAACTATTTAATCTATCGGTCATTCCGAAAGAGTAGTTGAGCGAAAACTAACTTTGTGCGTTAGATTACTCAACGTATTTAGTACAGCGCGACTTTTTTTTCACTCTTTCTCTTCTTTTGACTTCATTTGGATATGAAAGGAACACAATATGATTGAGTTGGAACTACATATCGATTGAATATATTGAATAACTATGTTTAGCCTGTGTTTTGCCGATCTCGATGAGTTTACTTGATTAACGCCAAAATTACTTACTACCATGGTAAGATACAACAAATTGTAGCAAAAACGCATACCTTCTACTTAATCGGAGGCTGACACAGCAGCAACCAGCCGACAGAGTACTTGGCACAATCAACACTAAAGGCAGGCAGCGCCATTTGAAAGGGATCAATCTTAGACCTTACGTGGTTTATTGTAAAAAACAACTAAAAATAGGCAAAGCCCATATTTCAGCAGACTACTCACTGTTATTGGTCCATCCATCCCTAGACGGCTCATTAGTCGGGCTAGGACCGACAAACAAGAGAACAGAATTTCTAGTACTTATTCCGGTACTTTCGGAACACAATGATAATATGTAGGCTGAAAAGTTTTTGATCTGACACATAGATGTCGCCATTTCAAAAGATCCATATGATTATTAGGAAGTACCAACCTTCACACAATACGTGTCAAAATTTCATGACGTTGCGACGATTAGTTTACAGTGGTTTTAGTGACGCTACTTTTAATATTTTCAAAACAATGGAAAAAATCGAATTTCGTGTGTTGATTAAACATTGTTTGTCGATGGGAAAAAATCGTTCAAGCAAAGCAGTGGCTCGATTAGTGTCACGGGGAGAGACTCCACCCCCTGAAAATTGCTCACCATTTACTGATATGCTGAATTTAAAAGCGTTCGTACAGACACAAATGATGCTGAACGCTCTGGACGTCCAAATGAGGTTGTTACATCGGAAAACATCAAAAAAATCCACAAAATTGTTTTGGATAACCGTAAAGTGAAATTGCGTGAGATAGCTGACACCCTAAAGACGTCAAAAGGATGTATTGGTCATATTTAGCATGAACATTTGGGCATGAGAAGACCAAAGACACGACAGTCGGCTGGAAAGTTTTGGCCTCTGTATTTTGGGATGCGCATGGAATAATTTTCATCCACTATGCTGAGAAGAGAAAAATCATTAATAGGGAATATGGTATGAAGGCGGAAATCGCAAAGAAGCGGTCCAAATGAATAAGAAAAAAAGTGCTCTTTCATCAAGACAATGCACAGTGTCACACGTCAATGGTTACGATGGCAAAACTGCATGAATTGAAGTTCGAATTGCTTCCTCATTCACCGTATTCTCCAGATTTGGCCTCCAGCGACTATTATCTATTTGCAGACCTCAAAACAGTGCTCGCGGGAAAGAGATTTGGCTCCAATGAAGAAGTTATCGTCGAAACTGAGGCCTATTTTAAAGGCAAAGATAAATCCTTTTACAAGAGAGGTATAGAAATATTAGATAAGCGTTGAACTGACTGTATCACTCTTGAAGGAGACTATATTGATGAATAAAGTCGACTTCTCAGCCTACGTGTTAAGCTACAAGAAATCGTACCAAATACGCATACTTAATAATTAATTGGAGGCTGACACAGTAGCCACAAGCCGACAGAGTGGTTAATACAGCCAACACTAAAGGCAAACAGCGTGATTTGCGAGGGATCAACCTCAAACCTTATGTAGATTATTGTAAAGCAACTAAAAATTGGCAAAGCCCATATTTCAGCAGTCTACACACTGTTCTATTATTCGTCCGTCCATCCTAAGACGAGTCTCGCCGTATCCTCATACTTACTTACTACTTACTACTTAATGTTAGGTATATGGGACATGTGTATGGTAACTAGTTCAGGTTTATATTATCTCGGTTATGTATAATCCAGGTTCATTTTAGTTCAGGTGAGTTTTGATCGACTCAGATTAGTTCAGATTAAATCAGGTTACTTCAGGTTAGGTTATGTTTTAGTTATATGCAAAATTTCATTCATTCAGCTTAGCCCCTCCAAATCTGTCAAACGAGAGGGCGTTTGTCTAAATTGGTCGTTACTCATAACAATAAAACTTTGATTCCTATACCCGCGTTCTATTGGTCGGAAGCACTTAATTTTGGTATCGTTCCATTTAGCTCTTTGATATCTGCAGAATGAGGGATCATTTGTGCAAATTGATCAAGTAATCTAAATCAGATTTCAATACAGTTTGCTTTATTTTTGAACAAATAGTGTATAATATAATTCTCGACTTCTTGAACAAGGATTGGCCATATCTGTTAAGTAGATTTGCTCAACCGGCTTTCATTCTGAATTTATGTAGTTTTCAACTTCACCTGTAATTGCTCCAATTACAAAAAATTGTAGCAACCCGTATTTGTGACAAGTGCTGTAAAAATATCTGTTTAGGATATAATTTACTTCCAAACTCCATTTGATGAATTGTGTTTCAATACATCAATATTGTTTGCTGCTGACATCAAATCAGCCTTAAAAGTTTTTTTTAGGGCTAACATAAAGTAAGCTAATTTTATCAGAGCTCCTTTATATCTCTACGTTCGTCAGTTGTTATCAGTTTCTTAGTAGCTGGGGCCCAAAAGGTCACGTCCCAAAACTTATTACAGATAATCTTATAAAACGATTCTCTTATTCAGTACATTTAAGCCGTCCTAAGCCAGTTACTTTAACACAGGAAGCCATAAAGTTTTACTAGTATTACCTCTTTAAAGTTTTCTTAAGAATTTAAATAAAGTTTTAAAATGGAATCCTTGTTATTTTGTTGTTAATAAAAAAATTGTCGGATGGTACATAATTTGTCAAATCAATCATAATTAATATTTAGTGAAAAAGTATAAAATGAATTATTATATATTATTATAAATAATTGTAAAATTCCAGATTAAGACAGCACAATTTTTACCTAATTATTCCCTATATAATTTCGCCCTTTCAGAATTATTTTAACACATCATAAGAAATGACAATAACAGGAAGGATAAACGTATAAAAATTATCAAAACATATTCAAGTTATCAAAGTTATCGTCTAATCTATTCCATTAAAGCTACCAATTTTTTTTTTATGGGCATAGCACTACAGGGAGATCCTTAAAGTGCTCCAGGAGTAACGCGTGTGCTTTTCAGGTTGTTTTTAAATTGCTGAAAATTTTACTAGGTGGGAAACATAGTCCTGGGTAAATCATTCCATAGAGGTTCTCCATATAGAAGAATTCTTAACGGTACGAGGAGGAACAAGATGAATTTTATACAGGTGTGATATATGCCACATCGCAGATAATGTTTGAAGAAAAAACGGTAAAACTTCGTTACGCGGGCTTTTCAGAAAAAGGTTTCTTTTTGGAATAGGCTAAAAATTGTCTAATTTTGAAAGACTTACGAGAAAATATCGGTGGAGGCCCGATTTTTTTTTTTTTTCATATAAACATTGATACGTAAGCGTACGAAAGTTTACTGTGCTATTGACAACCACTGATCGAAACTGCTAGGGAGAACTCAGTTCGTTTAGGCGCATGAGCCGAGATAATTATGCTACATTTAGAGTCATAGTAAAATTCCAACCAATAAGGAGCTTTGCTGTGAAATTTTCTTTGCGGAAAACAACACGAAAAGAACAAATCACAAGGTTTCTTTTTGGAAAGACCTAAAATGGTCTAATTTAGAAAGATTGACGAAAAAAAATCGAGGTAAGGCTGTGTTTGCTAACCTAAACCTACTTTGGTCTCCAGTCACTAATATAGCACGTATATCATTTTTTCACATTAAGGTGGAACATTTTTTTTCATTATTTAATGTATTTTGTAATTGTTGATAATTTAATTCAGTTTAGTTTCATTTAGTTCAGGTTAACAAAAACGGTTACCTCCCTATTTTGTCCCATAAATTTTTCAAATTTAGGACATTTTAAGCCTATTTAAAAAAAACTCTTCTTTTTCTGAAAAGCCCGCGTACTGAAATTTTACCAAATAAAAAAAATGCCAAACAATTTTGTGATAAGATTAGATTATAACTGAAAAAATATAATAATTTTTTAAAAAATATTAGGCTGACCTTTACATTTCACCCATTAGTGTGAACGGAGCCTATTCTTCCGAAAGTAACTGACAGGTTTGATCAGTGGTTATCAACAGTTGTCAGTGACATAGGTAAATTTTTATTTACAAAAAAAAAATGCAAAAAACGGCTTCCCCCCGATATTTTCTTGTAAGTCTTTCAAAAACTAGATCATTTTAAGCCTATTCCAAAAAAAAAACTTTTTCTAAAACGCCCGCGTAACGAAGTTTTACCGAAAAAACAAATAACAATCAAAATTAAAAGAAGAATTAGACAAGGTGACTCAATATCCCCAAGCATGTTCAAATCACAAAAGTGGGAAAATAAAGGAATATTAATGGGCAGTGAACGATTAAATCACTTAGGGTTCGCAGATAATGTTACTTTGATCGCCAACCCAGAGGAAGAATTACAAGAAATGCTGATGGAATTAAATAAGACTCCAGAAATAGGTCTAAAAATAAACTTCATCAAAATCAAATATTTGAACAACGAAAATGAAAATAACAGTCAGGAACTACTAATAGAAGGTGAAAGGATGGGAAAGGTAAAAACATTCATATATTTAGAACAAAAAATTGAAATATCAAAAAATAATTTGAAGGCTGATTTCGATAGAAGCCTCTCCTTAGCTTGGCCTGGGTTCGGAAGGTTACAACCTACATTTAAATTGGACATCCTAAATACCATAAAAGCCAGAGTTCGATCGGTATTAACATATGGCACTAAAACGTGGGCTTTAAATAACACTGTAAGAAATAAAGTCTAGCTAACCTCAAAGAGCAATGGAGAGGAGAATGCTAAATATTCGACTCCAAGATCGTATTCATAACATTGGGATACGAAGACGTTCAAAAGTGACAGATGTAATACAACGAATATGTATATTAAGGTGGAATTGGGCGGAGCATATCGCAAGGATGAATGATAACAGATGGACACACCGTATGATTGAATGGAAGCATATAAAATATGCAAAGGCAGACCACAGGCAAGACGGATGGATGAAATAAAAAGCTTAGCGGGACAGGATTCCATGCAAAAAGCAAACAACAGAGCTCCTTTAAGACAACTGGGGGAGGCTTACATCCGACTATGGATGGAATAAGCTAATGATGATGATGATAAGTTCTGGGTCTCCTACCACGTGAACAGCTCTCTTCTGAATAGAATTCAACAAATGCGGCGTTTATTGGTAGCAGAGCCCCAAATATGAGAGCAATATTCCATTGTTGGTCGAATTTGAGATTTGTGCAACTTGCGAAATGTTAAACTTCTTAGAACAAAATAATATTTCCAGCTTTTGCAAAGCTCATACCAGTACATATTTTTTAAGTTAACGCCTGGCAAGTTAAGTGACAATATTAGCCCAATGAAGTGACACGACATAACTATGTCGGGTTCCGAAGAAAACTGCCGTCTAGGTTGTTATAGCGATAAATTCTACTTGGTTACTCTTACTCCAAAATAAAATTTCTTTCAGATCTATGTAAAGTTGATCATGCCAACAGATAAATGGTATGACGTAAATGGCAGACTATTTTTCTTGATCTACAAAACTTAAAACATGAAGAGAAGCAAGAATCTTGATGGGTGTTGACCACCATGTAAGGTTTCGACGTTGTCATATTTATTTAGTGAGTGTATAAGTTAATTCGGTATCTTAGACATAAATATCGCAAAATTCAGTTTCACATTCAACCTATTGTATGGTATGCCACTTTCATTTTCATTTTTCCGAACAAGGTCCAATCTTATGACTATTTATTTTGGTCATTGAAATATTATCTCGCTATTTCTGACTTCTCTTCATTGAATGACATCGAGAAAAGCGTAACAGAGTTCATCGATTCGAAACCCCATCTATTTTTAGAGAGGAAATCTGCCAGCTGCCTAAAAATTGAGCAAAATATGCGGAGAATAATGGTAAATATTTTTCTTGATCAAGTTGTATTCTGTTTTAAAATAAATAAACATTTTTCTTGATTAGGTAGGAATTTAACGATATTTGGGAGGTACTGATCGGGGAAAATTTTAAATTTTTGAAGTATGGAAAACAATGCAAAATCCAGCAAATCCTTTTTTTTATAGAAAACTTCCAGTTATTGCCAATCATATTTATGGAACACTACAAAAAACAAACCATCGACAGTTTTCATCTTAAATCTGAAAACGTTACATTGATGATACTGGCCTAATTTGGCCACACTGTCAAGCCTCTCTTCAAAGTTTTTTTAATCATCTCAACCCGTTACATCCAAATATCCACTTCACCATTGATATTAAAAATAATACTACTCTCCATTTCCTAAATATTCTTACAAATCGAAAGTCAGATATGGCTTTAGGCCATTCAGTATATAGAAAGCCTACTCACACATATATCTAAATGCTTTCTCGCATCACCATCCTGACCAATAACACTCAGTCATCAGTTTCCTTGTTTACAGAGGTGTATTACTCTCTTAGCCACAATCCCTTCAATCAGAACTAAAGTATCTTACTTCCATTCTTCAATCAAATAATTTCCAGTAAGGAATTATAAAACGTTCCATTCAAAAATATATATCTCCCCAGGTATATCCGAAGACGAGATGTCAAGCCGATCAGCCTCTTGGGACTGTAGTCCTTCCATATATTAAGAATGTCACATTTCGAAAATTCTACGGAAACATAAAATAATAGCACATGTCCACATGGTTTAAACTCTGAAATATTAGATCTCTTAAAGATAAGGTTCCCCTCTCATATTCAGGAGTCTATTGTATCCCATATAAGTGTAGTACAACCTTTTTTAGCAAAATAAGCAGCATAATATGAACTAGAATTAAACCACATCCAAAAGCCGTAACATTTCCATTTCAGCACTTGAACAACACCATCATGAAACAGAACATCAGATTCTCTTCCTCCAATCAAAGATTCGTTTTTCTATTCTTGGTAAATCTCAGAACCCAAAGAGATATCTAAATATCCCAACAACCCTTATCGTTACACCTATCTTTATCTCTCACCAATCTGAGAACAGATCATCCATGAAACACCGCCCACCCCTACCCCGATCCACTGATACAAAATGGCGTGTGCAGCAACCTTAATTTTGACCATCTGGGAATAGATCATCCATGAAGCCTCTACATCCCGCTCCACTAATACAAAAAGGCGTAGGTAAACAGAATTAACTCAGTTCTGTGCTAGATTCAAGAGAAGTTAGTTATCGGGATAAGCTATGAAGAAACCGACAAAATGATCGTCAAAACGTTAGCATCACTTTGTTAATCCACACAGGGGAAGTCTAATAGAATTATACCGATGTTGTTAGTATACGTTAAGCAACTCATCGCCTTTTAATTTAAATATCTCAACTTCTATAGTGTATTGCGTTTTCTATTCATAAAAACATTGTACTTTACACAAAAAATGCTTACGGAGTAAATTTTATCCATCAATTATAAAGTTATAAAAAAAAAATATTAAGTGACTAAATTTTAATTTTTCCATTATTCTTACAAGTTCCTCTTTTTTATACCAAGGGACATATGTAAGGGAGCTTGCATAACTAAGTAGATGGCGTCAGCTGTAATCAAGAGTACTAATTAAGCCAATTTTCAGCGCCTCTTACTTGCCATACATCGCATTTAAATTAGACAAATTTGCATTAGTATGTAAATTGGAAGTAGGCTCAGGGAATATCATTTAGTTTATTCCAATGAACAGTCCTCTTACACATAATTTTGAAACGTTTAGATACAAGAAGGTTAATATATTAAAAAAAAATGATTTAAGTTCAGTAGTTATCAACCAACCTATAAATCATCTACGACGACAAAATTTACCCAATAACAGGTACTTATTCAAAAAAAAAACTGTAAGCCATATACACTGCAGCAAAAAAATCGACTCAACTATTTGATTTCATTTAACGTGAATCCTAGAATTTAGTGTTCATATATTTTTATGGATTTTAGTATCATTTGAAAGTCCATTCTATTCTCTTTCTAATCATTATCATCAGTCACGAAAAATACATCGGTTTTCGCATTGAGTGAGGTGCCTCCCCACAGTAATGCAGCGCTGCGTATAACGCTTCCCAGGCCTTCTATATACTCATCTTCTTCCATTATTGCCATGGAGGCACATTCAGAACTCATGGGAGATAAAACGGACCGCTATTGCTCTAAGGTCCAATCGACATGTTCTCGAGCAAATCTGAGTCGCGCTTTTAGATGAGCTGCTGTCCATTTTGGGTCCTTAGCTGGTCTCTTTGGAGTTATGTTACCTTCTGTAAGTCTTCTTTTGACTGTCCGATGACTGACAGCCCGACCGCGAACTTATCGGTGCTCCTGCTGTACCTTAAACGCCGGTCAAGTGACGATTTCTTAAAGTTGGGTTGACAATGAAGCGGTCGCCTCACTCCGAGGTACCTAGACTCCGTGTAAAGGTACCAGTCTCTTGGTAACATCTGTAGACTCTGGAGACAGCTGACTGACTCAGGTGCAGTTGCGCAGCGACTACACGTTGGCTATGCCCTTCTTGCAATAGGGCAATGACTTGTACCGTTTCTTCCGGGGTGGTATCCATTTTTCAATGACGTAATTAGTGAGAGGGTTATAACAGAGATTTTGACGGTTCAAATTCCGATAAAGGAATGATAGGAAAATTCAGTTGCATGTGTTTTTATAGGTATGAATAGCGCGTAACGAGTACGTTGTTAAACGGGCAAAAATGATTCTATTAAGTAAAACCGTTTTAATCACTACAACTTTTTGGAAATCCAAATGTTTTTGGTATTATTGGAAAGAGTAGAAAATCAACATTCTAATGATACCAGAAATAATACCACTGTTTGAAAATTAAATTCAAGGATCGGTGTTAGATGAAGCAAAATCATCTAGTCGATTTTTTGCGCACCAGTTTATTAATAACTAAATTTCTTTAGCATTGACTATAATACACTTTTCCTTATCCTTATCTTAAATTTTTTGTTGTTACCTGGTAACTGAATACAAGTTCGTGAAGTTCTCATCATCTTTCATAAATAAAAATGTGGTAAATTTTTTCAAATTAATTTTATTCATTAAAATATTCACCATTGACTTCAGTTACCTTTTTTAGCAGCTTGCAAGCTTATAAATTTCAGTTTTTGTAAAATTCCTATTTTCTAGATTCAAAAAATTGTATTTGGTTGGTACCTTACTTCCTATTTCAACGCAGTCCACTTCACAGATAGTTATCCATGTCAAAAAATGAAATGGGAAGGGATTACGGTGGATACGGCGGAATTGCTTGGCTCACCTTCTTGTGTCGGCGTCGTCTTCCACTGACTTACTAAACTAAAATTTCCGAAACCATCATTTTGCTATACTTTTACTTCTCTCCGAATATCAAGGATACGTTTTTGACTAGTATGTGCAAGTTCGCTGGCCAATTTCGATTTATACAGCTGTATTCAAGTAAAGCTTATTAAATTAGATTGCCAAAACTCACGAGTTGAAGAACTGTACACGGTGGTCCAAATGATACACTATTAAAGGTAAACCCCTTTATCTAAAAAGATAGACGAAAACTGATGTCGGTATCTGAGGCTCAATTTTTATGATAAACTCAATGGTAAAAACCGCATATCGATATCTAGTACCGTGTCAGATATTCAGAGTGTTTTTCAGAAATCTGCATTCTGGAAAAATTTGTTGTAATTCTTTTCCTATTCAAAATTTTTGATTTTTGTAAAAATATTCTCAAAGCAATTTTTTTACGTGGATTTCAACAGTTTTTTACAACTAATATTTTAATAGTTATTAACGCAAAAAATATATTTTTTAAATGGGATACCAGGTATGAACTTTAAATTACCGTTCTAAAAATATAGCATACTTTATATTTTGCTTTAATCTACTACAAAATATAAAGGTTTTCAGTTTTTACGCGAGTTTTAAATGCACATTTTGTAAAGTAGGCTTTGGATGGAGCGGCATTGTCAATTGTTTAAAGATAGCAGTCAAATCTAAAAAAAAAAGATTTGAAAAAATAACTCATAACTGCAATGAAATTTACTAAATGCTATAGTACTTTAAACTATGTAGAAAATAAAACAAAACAACAATAAAACAATTTATTCCGAGTAGAGCAAACTAAAACAAAACAATTTTCTATAAGAAATGTTCGAAATGTTGACCAGTTTCATTTACACATAGGCAGCACCTTTTCTGGACACTTCTTACCGAGTTGATTAGTTCAAGAGGAGTGAGAGCTGCGAAACTTTGTATCACTGCGACTTCTAGCTCTTACCGGGTGTTTGTCGGCAATTTAAAAATTAGGTCTTTCAATCTTCCCCAGAGACAGAAGTCCATGGGTGTTAAATCCGGTGACCTTGCCAGCCAACGGTTCGGACCTTGGTTGGCTATCCAGTTATTGTCGAAATTAGCCGATAAAAAATTACTGATAACTGTAGCGTTATGAGGGGGTGCCCCGTCGTGTTGAAAAAAAATATATTTCTAAGGTCCAACGGCAGTTCATCAACAGGAGGTTCTATTTGCTGCCTTAAAATTTCTAAATATCTCTGAGAGGTGAGTGTTCCTTCGTAAATAAATGGACCTATAACCTGCCTCTAAAAATTCCTGCCCACATATTAAATCCAAATCTGCCTTGATTTCTTTGCTCCACAAATAATTGAAGATTTTCTTGTGCCCACGTATACGAATTGTAACGGTTAAAAATACCTGCATTGTTTACATGCTTCGTCTGTCCAAATGCAATTTAATGAAAAATTCGGAACAGGGTTACAATTCTTCAGAAACAATTGGCAAAAATCCATACGCCGTTGAAAATCTCCGTCTCAAAGGTGATGAACTTTTCTTGTCCTATATGGCCTGAATTTGCGCTTCTTCAAAGTACGACTTACGTTAGTAGTCCAGTGGATTCTTTTAACTGTCGGGTTGGAGTGTTGGGATTATTTCCGATAGTTCCTTAAACTACTATTTCTTCTAACTCCTTATCCCTGTTTGATGCATAATTTTTGGGTCGTGTCTTTTCAAACTGGCCACTATTAACTAGGTTATGTCGCAATCGAGCGAATATATCCTTGAAGGGTTGACGCTTCTCTGGATACTGTTTGAAGTACAAATTACTTGCCGCTTCCGAATTTTCTCCGATTCGTATGAAACACATTATCATATCTCATGTTCAATAAAAAAAGAATTACAAACATTTTTCCAAAATGCAGATTTTTAAAAAACACCCTGTATATCTGAAACGGTACTAGATATCGATATGTGGTTTTCACCATTGAGTTTATCATAAATATTGAGCCTCAGTCACCGACATCAGTTTTTTTGTCTATCTCCTTTAGATAAAGGAGTTTACCTTTAAAAGTATCCAATTTGGGCCACCCTGTACATTAAATGAGCTTTTAACTGAATGTAAGTTGGTCGCCTTAACACTGCAAGAGAGATTACGTCAGATATCTATACCTGTCTACACTCGAAAACCACACTATCTTTTCTGGTTACTTTAAGAAATGAAAGAGTATTTACTATCCTTGATATTATGAATTATTGACAAGTTTACAAAAACAAACTAACAAGTTTTAAATTATACTTGTTAAAAATTGCCTGATCTCATAAAAAAAATCGATATTGTTGGTTTTATTAAGAATAAACTGACATTCTAAAATGAACTGTGCACAAAATTTTATCGGCTCGTAAACAGTCAAACTTTATAGTTATACTATGTTGGGGGTTATAGTTGTAACTTGTGATGGAACGTGATGTGCTCGGATATTGAAAGTGAATTTTTCTGCGAAAACCTAAATTGTGTTGGGAAAAAAAAGACCTACGACAAGATTGAAAATGTTGAAGTGATGCCCTGTATGAATATCCCAAAAAACAGTTTAATGAACTTATTTAGTGAACGTATTCACGATGTCAAAAGCTATATCAAAGCTAAAGATGAAAATGTTGATTGAAATAAATAATTTGAAAAATTAAAATTCTACTGTGTCCTATTTTTTATTACAAGTTCGGTTTATTTTTGGAAAGAAAAATAAATAATTTTCTCGTTGGCAAATTCACATATAAACCCAAAGTAAGTTATTCGCAGTGAAACTCCCGTAGTTTATTAGTGTGACTAGTGACTATTTTTCAAGATCTAGGGGTCTAAGTGTGATTTTTGCAATAATTGTGTCAGTCAAAAAAATGAAAAATGAAATATAATAAGTAGTGAGTAATTTGTCCAGGTCAGGTTTGATTTTTGCTAAATCCAAAAGTAAACAAAGGTATCATGGTCTAATCTGTTCCACACAGGACAATTTTCGATCTATAATTTTTTACATTAAAATAGGTGTGTAAATGAATTCTGGGTCCCCACCATTCATCGACGACAGAACTTATTCAAAATGAATTTTTAACCCTGTAGTAATTTTAAAGCGCCATATTTTAACTTTAAAACAGCAAGCCCAAACATCCGCGTAAAAACGGTGTGGTATTTGATAGAATCTGAGGGACATGAAGTGAGATGCTCCGATCCAATTATAACATCACTTCTGATCTCTACAGCTGATCGGTTTGGGTGATGCAAAAATGACTATTTACTGATAGTCGATTAAGGAGTGTGATGCTGCTGCTGCCGGGCCCCGCACTGTAAAGTAATCCTGAGAAACAATCTCAGTTTTTGACTGGGAATGTTATACTTATGCAGGGTATTCTCCGAATCTGCCTCCTCTTAATTGTAGTCTATTACCATCTATACAACATTACTTGGCTCATTCGCAGTTTAAGTCAGTTAAACATGACGAGGAAACGTCAATTAACCCATCGCACCGAAATTGTTATCATTTTGTCAGTCTAAAATCAGACAATTGCCCAAAAGCTGGCAAAAATGTGTAACAAATGAAGAAGATTACTTTGAAGATTAAGTTTGTATTAATTTCCTTATAGATAGCGCTTAAAATTTACCTGAAGATACCTGCTTGACAAAATATAACAAAGAATCATTTTCTTCTTCTCAAATAAAATTATCGTTCCTTCAACTAATCCACGACAAATATCAAAACTACCTTCATTACTACATTGATGGATCAAAATCAAACTCAGGAGTAGATGCTGCTGTGGTGGCATCAAAAAATATTCATAAATACAAACTAAATAACATTTCTACAATCTACACAGCCGAATTATTGGCTATCAGAGAAGCCATCAAAATCGGATTAAAAACAAATAAAAATAGCAACATTCTCATTATAACTGACTCATTTAGCTCTCTGAAATCCATCTATTCCTCGAAAATATCCATCCCGTTAGTGTTAGACATAATTAATATCCTACACATAAGTGATATCCGAAAGAATAACCATTGCTATGGACTCCTAGCCATATCAACATAAGGAGAAATGATTTGGCGGATATGAATGCCAAATAGGCTATAACCTCCGGAACTACCCTAAACACAATATTATCACCAACGGACTTAATAATTTTCTTCAAAGACACCTTCAAAATAATTTCTAACTCTCATGGGATTTACAAGAGGAAAACAAATTATGGGAATTAAAGCCTTTAGTATATCCTACTTTTCATCTTAACAATTTAACACGTAAAGAAAATGTCTTATGGAGAAGAGTATCCATAGGACATACAAACCTAACCCATTCATATCTACTAAAAGGAGACCCCCCTTTATGCCAACACTGTAATACACCCCTTACGATAAAACATATCCTTTCTCATGATTATTACCCCCAAAGAGATAATGATAATTTACTTAGACCCCTACACCAAATACTTGCACCAAAATAAAGGGTGTTTTTTATAGAGGTATAGAACTTTGAAATGGAATAAAACAAAGATGAATTTTTTAAATTGACATGAAATTTACTTTATTCGAAAGATAATCTTCTGGCATTATAATTTAAATATGACTTGTGGCATATGACCGCCACGGCTGGCTCGGACGTAGTCTAATCTGGAGGTCCAATTTTCGATGACTTTTTCCAACATTTGTGGCCGTATATCGGCAATAAACGCGGCGAATGTTGTCCTCCAAGTAGTCAATCGTTTCGGGCTTATCGGCGTAGACTAGCGACTTCACATATCCCCACAGAAAATAGTCTAGCGGCGTTAAATCGCACGATCTTGGAGGCCAATTCACGGGTCCGAAAAACGTGAAACTATGCGGTTACCAAACGTTTCCTTCAATAAATCAATTGTGGCACGAGCTGTGTGACATGTTGCGCCGTCTTGTTGAAACCACAGCTCCTGCACATCATGGTTGTTCAATTGATGAACGAAAAAGTCAGTAATCATGGCTCTATAGCGGTCACCATTGACTGTAACGTTCTGACCAGCATCGTTTTTAAAGAAGTACGGACCAACGATTCCACCAGCCCATAAAGCACACCAAACAGTCAGTTTTTCTGGATGTAACGGTGCCTCAACATACACTTGAGGATTATCATCACTCCAAATACGGCAGTTTTGTTTATTGACGTATCCATTCAAAACAAAAGTGAGCTTCATCGCTAAACAAAATTCGCTTATGAAAATCGGGATCAACGGCAATCTTGTTTTGGGCCCATTCACCGAATCTACGCCTTGCTAGGTGATCGTGTGGCTTCAATTGTTGCACGAGTTGGATTTTGTAAGCACGCAAACCAAGATCTTTCCGCAAAATCTTCCATAAAGTGGATGGACACATATCCAGTTCCTGTGCACGATGGCGGATAGACTGATTCGGGTCTTCCTCTACGCTACGCTCTACAGCTGCAATGACTTCTTCTGTACGCACTGTACGACGTCTCTGTGGATGCGTATTATCATTTAGAGTAAACGTGGTGCGAAAACGTTCCATAGTTAATCGAATTAATTGCTCTGATGGACGATTATGTTGACCGTAAAATGGACGTAGTGCGCGATACGTATTTCGAACAGAACCATGATTTTCAAAATAGATTTGCACAATTTGGAAGCGTTGTTCAGGCGTCAGTCTATTCATGTTGAAATGCCAAACCAAACTAAACATAAATCACTTGACAGCTGACAAATTGGCCGCCAGTTAAAAAAGTGTTGCCAACATAAAGTTTTATACCTCTATAAAAAACACCCTTTACAAACAATATAAAACATCTAATTGATTTCTTAAAAGAATCCGGTCTTTATTCTAAAATATAACCGTAATAGGAACTGGCGCTAAATGATCCTAGCTATTGATGCGCTTCATCGAAACATACATACATACATACAATGTTATATTTATGCAGGGTATTCTCCGAATCTATCTCCTCTTAATTGGAGTCTATTTCCATCTATACAACAGTAATTGGCTCATTCGCAGTTTAAGTCAGTTAAACATGACGAGGAAGCTTCGATTAACTCATCGCATCGAAATTATGATCAGATCATTTTGCCAGTCTAATATCAGACAATTACCCAAAAGCTAGCAAAAATGTGTAACAAATGAAGAAGATGACTTTAAAGATTAAGTTTGTATTAATTTCCTTATAGATAGCGCTTAAAATTTCTCTCTAACTAGGAAAAATTAATTTGTACACCTGAAATTTAGCGTAATAAAGTTTGCTCTGTTTCAATATTTTTAAAAAATGATTTATTAAAGTTCATTTATATTTTAAAATAACATATTTAAGAAATAACGCGAATCGATTTTCTATAGATCGAATAAATATTTAAATAGGAAAATCCCATTCGGCCGGGAGCTTACCTGGATGTAAAGCGGACCCAAAAAGAAATAAAAAAAAATGAATAAATAAAGACTGAGGAAAATTGCTGGTTTACGGTATCAGAAAAGTCGACGAAAGAACCAATGAAAGAGAGATTTAAGGATTTTTAAACAACAAAATGCATTTTTTAACGTTTTATTTGTATGTTTTTTAATATATCATTTCAAGAAATTTTTGAGAAATAATAAGAAAGATGTTGTTTCTACAAACGTAAAATAGGAATGTTTGCTCATTTATGTTAGTTTGTAAAGTGTCATTTTTATAAATCGACAATATTTTTATAACGATATCATGACAACGTGTGTGAAGTATTTTTCGCCTAGTATACAAATCATTTTACCAAAATTAATTAGATCTATATACTTAATTGAGGTTTTGAAAAAAAATTGTCATAAATGGATAGATCATATATAAGTTTTATAACAAAACTATTTTTATTTTTTTTTTGTTATAATTAAAAAGTTAAATCAAATTGAAAATAAATTTTCAGCTTATTACTGATGACGCGACGAAAAAAGCCGAACGCGTGTGCCGTCATCATGTTTATTTCTCCCCAATATCGCAGACAGCTGTGAGGAGTGTTTTAGTTTTCAATCAATTTATTTTTGTCATTATCATCAGTGTATTGATAAATTTAATGTAAATGTCTAATTTAAAAAGTTATCGTGGCTATTTCGTACCATTTTGTACGAATACTACAAAACAACTCAAAAAAATGTTTGTTTAAAGTGCTATAGGATGTTAAATGTCGAAATCAATAGTTCCAAGCAGCACGACGTATTTATCCTAAAACAACATCATTTTTTTTTTCTGTTGTGAAGATCACTTCGATGTAAGTATTTTAATAGAATAATAATCATTTTGGCATTTAAGTTGAACATAACCTATAGCCTTGTCACTATAACTTCCGCGTGACACCCCACAAATAATTTAATTATATTTAATAAAAATATTTTGTTTCTTATTTACATTTATATTTTTAACAAATATAACAAAAGGTAGCATACTTCAATAATTTTGACAGTATATATACAGGTAGAAGCTGTTAACAGTACTTACTTGAAAACACTTTAACATAATGACGCCACAAATATGGAAGTCAATCGTGGAGCCTTTTTTAAATTTTATAAATTTTCATTTATTTGTAATTAATTGTAACATTTATAAGATCACTTCGGTGTCTGTCTGTCTGTCTGTCTGCCCGTCTGTCTGTCTTTCTGTCACACCCAATTTTCTCGGAAACTTTTGACATAGAAAGTTGCAATTTAACACTAATATAGGAATTGATAGCCTCATCAGAGCCGTGTAGTTTTGCAAGTTAAATTTCAACTTAAAGGCTTAGTACTGAGGGTAAAATTGGAAGTGAAATTTTTTTTTTCCAGGTCAACGAGTGGGGTGTCAAATGAAAGCTTGTAAGTTCAAAAATATATATAATATATTACTTGCGCACACTTCTGAAATATTGTCTACAGGGTGTCGATTGAATGGAAATTTTCACGAGTGCATAACCTTTAATAATTTATCTGGTATATAAAAAAACAAAAATGTCAAGGTCATCAGTTTTCACTAAAGTTCGGAAAAAAATTTTGTTGAAAACTCATTTGGGATGTGTTTTGTGAAGTCTCTGATCATTTTATACTTTCATAACGAAAATTTTTATTTTAAAAGTAATCGACTTACGGAACACTAATTGCGCAAATTAAAAAATAAACCAACAAATGTGTGTGGTGTTATTATTTAGATTATTAACTTTGTGCACAAATTCGTTAATGAAGCTCTGGATGTAAAACATAAACAGCCCTTATTTTTAATGTATATACGATAATATCTCCGTTTAAAACTTCGCAGTTAGGGATTTTAATTGAAGTTATAATTTTATTATCGATTGAATCCATCAGCAACAGCCTAAGATCGCCTTTCTCCGTGACGCTTTAATTCAGAGATATCGCCCACGCAATGGCCAGTATAACCCTCGAAACTTGGCAACTATATGTACTTTCCTATTAGTCTAGGTTTTCTTCCAATGAAGTCAATCTGCAATAAATGACTTGATTTACGCATATTTTGTTTCGATACTTTAAAAACAGACGTCTGCTAGTCGTATAATTTGGGTGAAGAAGAACCCAGTATTTCCGGAAAAAGTAGATTTAGTCTAATTCAGGAACTAAAATTGTATTTTATGTTAATTTTTATATCAGGAACTTTCACAACGGAAACGCGCCCTTGTCTTCTGTGATATTACCAAAATAAGTGAAGAACTTTAGAATTTTAAGGCAGCAAATAGAACCTCTTGTTGATAAACTGACGTTAATGGATCGTAGAAATATATTTTTGAACACGACGGGGCACTCCCTCTTAACGCTGCAGTTATCAGTAATTTTTTATTGGCCAATTTCGACAATAACGAGATAGCCAACCAAGGTCAGAACCGTTGGCCGGCAAGGTCACCGGATTTAACACCCATGGACTTCTATCTCTGGGGAAGATTGAAAGATCTAATTTTTAAATTACCGACAAACACCAGGCAAGAGTTAGAAGTCGCAGTGATACAAAGTTTTGCAGCTCTCTCTCTCCTCTTGAACTAATCAACTCGGTAAGAAGTGTCCAGAAAAGGTGCCACCTATGTGTAAATGAAACAGGTCGACATTTCGAACATCTCTTATAAAAAATTGTTTTGTTTTAGTTTGCTCTACTCGGAATAAATTGTTTTATTTTTGCTTTGTTTTATTTTCTACATAGGTTAAAGTACTATAGCATTTAGTAAATTTCATTGTAGTTATGACTCTTAGAGTTACTTCTGGGATTTTTTTTTTTTTTTTACGATTTGACTGCTATCGGTAAACAATTGATATTGCCGCTCCGTCCAAAGCCTACTTCAGAAAATGTGCATTTAAAACTCGCTTAAAAACGAAAACCTTTATATTTTGAAGTAGTTTTAAGCAAAATATAAAGTGTGCTATATTTTTAGAATGGTAATTTAAAGCTCTATTCGGACAAGGAAAAATATACAGGGTATCCCATTTAAAAAATATATTTTTGCGTTAATAACTATTAAAATATTAGTTATAAAAAAATGTAACTTGCACTGTTAAAATCCACGTGAAATAGTGCTTTAAGAATGTTTTTACAGAAATCAAAAATTTTCAGTAGGAAAAGAATTACAAATGTTTTTCCAAAATGCAGATTTTTGAGTAACACAACACAACCACCGACATCAGTTTTCGTCTATATCCTTTAGATAAAGGAGTTTACCCTTAAAAGTGTCCAATTTGGACCACCCTGTACAATTCCGATTTTTGCTGGGTTGGAATATTATTTTGTGAATCTGTAATGACATTGGACTATATTCAACAAAACACTTTAAAATTCTTTAAAGTAACTACAGTCTATTTAACTTTCTGACATACCAGATTACCTACTGGCCAGTTAGAAATATTTTACAGCTCAAGGAAACGCAGTATAAAATAAAGAGAAGCGATAATTTTAAAGCATAAAATTTTATGTCAAATTATATAAAATTAGGAGGGTGTATTTTTAAGTTGTTTAGGCAGATTTAAGGACGAGAAAAATTTATGCACGATGGATTTCCAAATTTTTTACATCAGAACAGAAACTAGTGATCAAAAAATTTGGCCACTGTTGAGAACGATGAGAGTTATTTTGCTCAAATTTTCACTTGGTTGTTCAAATGGAATCTTTCCACGAAGAAGGAGTCGGTGCGATTTGTTCTTAAGGGCTTTCCACCTCTAAAGAAAGGAAAAACTCAGTGGCCTTTTGGCGATAGTTTCTTTGGGACTATGAAGGAATTTTTACTTATTGAGTATATAGAAAAAAAGGTCCATAATAAATGGAAGGTTGACAAGGAGGATACATAACCTAAAACAGGCTATTAGAGGAATATATCCGAATTCACGGAGTACGAAAACTATGCTACTGCACATCAGCAAGATCCATAAGAGTCACATAGTTCAGCCTTTACCAAAAGCTAGAGAAGGAACTCAGGGGTTGAAAATTCTTATCAGAACATGAGTCGAAAGCCATTGTAGCGTCGTTTTTTGAAACCCAAATAAAATATTTTTTCTGAGATGGAATGAAGTAACTCAAGAAAACAGGTCTCTTAGTGTAACCTGTATTTATGCAGAAAAATGATAATTTTTTTTAAGGTCTGTCATCCTTTATAGCTAGGTAGATAACTAAATAAAACAACCTCCTAAATATAGTTCACAACTTCCATATATAGTCTTATGGCATGAATATTAAACTCTAAAATCATCGTAAGTCATGTTTCATCTAATATATCAAAGCTCTTATATATTGCGCAAATTTGTGTGAGCATAATTATACAGCACAGATAGCTAAATGTTTATCAAAAACTCTATAAATAAACTTCGTATATTTTAATACCACTAAAAATTTAATAAGATAATGAAGCCCTCCTTAGGAGTTTATTTTCATTTCAAATGTTTATATTATGCTAACAGAACTCGCCTTTTGTAAATAGCAAATACTTTGACGGCATTCTCAAAGAAAATTGCTAGGGAGCCGCTTCTACCGATGCAACTTTATGCTTAAGTTAGCAATTCCAAGTTTTGTAGTTCAACAATTTTACCGAGTAAAATAAATAAGTTTGTTTTGCTAAAATTAGGATACGTGGCGTGTAGGTAAATATTTTCGAGCGAGCCACAATTTTGTTTTTTTGACTTCCACTTTAAACAAGTTTCAGTTAACTGTTTACTGTTTACCTTTACCATTAACTTTTAGACAAACTTTAACATGACCTTTAACCAGAATAATATTTAGTAGCTTAATGGACTAAAACCGTCAGTATGTTTTGCCTTAGCATTTAAAGTACGGGAAGTTCAAGACAGTGGGCAACAACGATCTGCCGTTTACGAATTATCAAAGTAGCACAAGACAAGAACTCCCTCTTTGTACGGCTCATTAACTATTTATACGAAAATATTTGAACAAATATCATCAACAAAAATCAGTACCACCAGATGTAAGACAGAATTTACATTTCATTCAATAGCAAGCCTGTGGACGGGTAATACGAGATAACTCACTACTATCGCCATGGGCTAATGGGGTACTACCACATATAAAGCAACTGTATTAAAATATTGGCTTCACATATGTGATGCAAAAGGTAATGCGAATGGACAGAAAATAGTGAGCGATAAGGGAGACCGGGTGTGGAGAGATATTTTGACGATTCATCTTACTGCAGTTGGACATAGCAGCAAAACACTCTAACTCATGCAAGCTAATACAAATTAATTCATTCTCTGGTGGACTTTTCCAGTCAGATAGTTTAGTAAGTCAAAAAACGTTTAGACTCCAAAAATCATTCAAAAAAAAAAACAAAGAGTCCTTTTTTTGAGAAAGGCAATTTTAAAATTTTTAAACGGTCTTGTGAAAAATATCGTTGCAATTTTTGTGAAATACCCATTGTCCCCATCAGTACCATAAATTTTGATGGTTATATTTTTTTTATTAAACTTTGCTTTTAGGATTCGGAGACCATTCGAAGATACAAGTAAAATTTTTATAAAAATAGGAGACGTTCAAAATGATTCTGCTAAGCGATTTCCTGTTGTTCTTATTAATCTTGACTTTGCACCAAAAATATCACTGCAAAGTCTTAGATGATTTCACAGTTTTTACATTTTGACCATTCTTACTGATTCAGACTTATTACTTTAATAATCCATTTATTATTGACTTTACAGTGAAATATATGCTTTTTTAACATCATAGAAAACGGATTGTCGATTACGAAGCAGGCTTGTGTGCTGTTGTGTACTTTTTATTTTGGTATTTTATTGGGTTCAATTATATTATAATTTAATGAACAATAAAGTAAAAAACTTCTTTTGTGATAAGGTAAATAGTAAAAATACTTATTTTACATTGACTGATTTCCCCAAACGAACTTGGAAATTAATTTTGTTATTGTCAAATAATAGTAGTTGTTTTTTTAGTGTTCCGTCCGGAACACTTATAAGATGACTTCGGTGTCTGTCTGTCTGTCTGTCCGTCTGTCTGTCTGTCTGTCTGTCTGTCTGTCACACCCGATTTTCTCCGAAACTATTTGTCATAGAAAATTGAAATTTGGTAATAATATAGGAATTGATGGCGTCATCAGAACTATGTAGTTTTGAAAGTTAAATTTTGACTTAAGGGGTTAGTTTTGGAGAATGAAATCGGAAGTGAAAAAAAAAAAAAAATTACTAGGTCATCGAGTGTGATGTCAAATGAAAGCTTGTGAAAACACGAGTAAAAAATATATATAAAAAATGTAACACTTGCGCACACTTTTCTTTGTATTATTTTTAAAGAATGGCGAAAAGTCGCTGTACCCCCACCTTATCTCGAAAAATACTGATCAAAAAATTTTGGAAAAATTCTGGAATATTCTCCACGAGGGGTAGATTGAGCGAAAATTATCACGAGTGCATTACCTTTAATAATTTATCTGGTATATAAAAAAAAATTCAAGGTCATCAGTTCTCAGTAAAGATTGGATACAAACTTTATTGAACACTCATTTGGGGTGTGTTTTGTGAAGTCACTGATCATTTTATAGCACCGTAACAAATTTTTCATTTTAAAAACAATCAACATACAGAACACTAATTGTGCAAGTTCAACTTACACTTGACCGATTATTTTTCTCTACTTTTATTTAAAAAATTACGACTGACTTACATCGGTTAATTTTAAGGATTATTAAAGAAAGATTATTTGATTGGCTGACATTTCTTAATGTTCCGTACGGAACACTTATGTGCTCCCTTCGGTGTCCATCTGTCCATGTGTCCGTCTGTCATACCCGAAACTATTTGACATAGAAAGTCGAAATTTGGTGCAAATATAGGAATTGATGGCTCAGTTAGAGCGAGTGTAGTTTTGAAAGTTACATTTTGACTTAAGAGGCTAGTTTTGAGGGGGGTGAAATCGGAAGTGAAGAAAAAAATTACTAAGTCATTGAGTGGAGTGTCAAATAAAAGCTTGTGTAAACACCAGTTCAAAAATATCCGAGATCTAACAGTTGCGCACACTTTTCTTTGTAATATTCTTAAAAAATGACGAAAAATCCCTGTCCCCCTCCTATCTCGAAAAGTACTAATCAAAAAATTTTGAAAAAACTCTGGAATATTCTTCATAAAGAATAGATTGAGCAAAAATTATTGCGAATGCATTACGTTTGATAATTTATCTGATATAAAAAATTATGACAATATGGTGGAGGTTTTGTACTTTTCAGTACATTACTGTTCGCGCGTCGCTCCTGTAGTGAGACAAAGAATTTGATTTTATTTCTTTATAATTAAACAAATATTTAGGTACTAAATATTTCTTTTACACTTTTATTACTAGATTCTGGATTGAGCTAGAGAGAGCTATTATTACTATTATATATTATTGACTAAGAAAAAACGTAAAAATACATATTGGATCTTAAGATATATGCATGTTAGAGACCTAACTAACTTAGCCTAGGTAAGGACTCTATTTTATTTTAAAAGCAACCACCGTACGGGACACTAATTGCGCAAGTCCGACTTGCACTAGGCCGGTGTTTATTTTTCAAACACTATCTACTGAGAAATATTTTTTTTTTAAATATTATTGGATGGATGGATGGATATTAGGAAGAGGCGCGTCGACGTTTGTTGTCATTTAGTGCCGTATTTCTAGGTAGTGCACTGAACATGTTATATGTTGTGTATTATGTTTATATCTTTTAGATATTTAAATAAGGATTTTATGCGTTCTTGGTCCTGAGCTTGAATGTATTGCAGTGGTTTGTCTATACAATATTTTGGTCTTATTGGCTGATAGTGTCTTGCTGTGAGTATATGTTTCACTGTTAAAGGTAAATTGCAGGCATGACACGTTGGTGGTGACTCGTTCTTAAGTAGGTGAGAGAGTGTGTGTCCTATCGCAATTCTCCTCAATACGACATTCTCTCTTCTAGTGAGGGTATCAAATTCAAGAGGGGGAAAGACAATTTGTTTGATCTCGCTCAATTTGTTTGGTCCTTCCAGTAGGTCCCATTATAGTTGAAAAATGTTCTGAATAGTGTTTTTTATATGTGTTATGAAATCTTGAGGGTACTGGAGGTGGGGATTAAAGTTCCTGAGTTGATGGCTTCTTTGGCAGCCAGATCTGCTATTTCGTTTCCCTGGATGCTGGAATGGCTAGGGACCCACATGATTGTTATACTTATTTTCCTTTGAAAACCAATTTGTATTAAGTCAAAGATGTCAAGGAAGTACCTGTTTTTAAACTTTTTTTGTTTTTGTTGATTTGATTCAGCTTAGAGAATCAGTGACTATTAAATATTTGGTGGATAGCTTGGTTGTTATGGCGATCTTAAGGGCTTCTCTGATCGCCAATAGTTCTGCTGAGTATACTGAGGTGTGCATTGGCAGTTTAAATCTTTTTGTAAATGAGTTCGTTAGTAATGATGCTCCTACCCTTGATTGAGTTCTCGAGCCATCTGTGTACATTTGGTAGTGAGCACTATATTTTTGAGATATTAGGTTTCTAAAAGTTAGTTTTTTTAGTTTATTTGGAGTGATTTTATTATTAAACTCCAGTAGGGATAAATCAAGATTTGGAGTCGATGCCATCCATGGTGGAAATATAGGGAAGCTTGATGAGTCTATATGGTTTTTAGTGCAATATTATGTAGGTTTAGGAATGCTTTTATTCTATATTGAATAGTATTTTTTTTTTGGTTGGATGATGCTTAGACGGTTTAGGTTTAAGGGTAGCTTAATGTGCTGCTTGAACATTCCTGTTGCATAGAAGAGGATTAACGATTTTTGTCTTGTTAGATATAATAGGGGAGTCGAGGCAATACATTGGAGGCTTGCGATTGGTGATGTCCTATAGGCACCCTTGGCCAGTCTCAGGGCTTGGTTTTGTATTGTGTTTAAGGATCTTTTATATGATTCAAGCGTGGACTCGTAGATGAAATCACCGTACTTGATTTCAGGAAGAAGGATGAGACTATTGTAGATTTACGAGGCTGGTTTGAAAAGTCCGTGCAAAAATAAAAACTACTTATGTGTTCGGGGTAAACTTTTTTTATTTTTCGACATAGTCTCCTTTTAGGCTTATACACTTCATCCAATGATGTTCTAGTTTGTTGATCCCTTCTGAATAATAGGATTTGTCCAAGTCTGCAAAATATCCATTAGTGTCTGCAATCACCTCCTCGTTTGAATAAAATCTTTGTCCCGCCAGCCATTTCTTCAAATTGGGGAACAAATAGTAGTCCAAGGGAGCAAAGTCTGGAGAATAGGGGGATGTGCAACGAGTTGGAATCCTATTTCCATTAATTTTGCGACCACAATTGCTGAGGTGTGTGCTGGTGCGTTGTCGTGATGGAAAAGGACTTTCTTGTGGGCCAATCGCGGGCGTTTTTCTTGCAGCTCGGTTTTCAAACGGTCCAATAACGATGAATAATATTCACCTGTAATAGTTTTACCCTTTTCCAGATAATCGATGAGGATTATCCCTTGCGAATCCCAAAAGACAGTCGCCATAACCTTTCCGGCCGAAGGAACGGTCTTCGCCTTTTTTGGTGCAGATTCCCCCTTGGTAACCCATTGTTTAGATTGTTGTTTGGTCTCAGGAGTATAGTAATGTATCCATGTTTCATCCACAGTGACGAAACGACGCTTAAAGTCCTCCGGATTCTTCTGGAACAGCTGCAAACCATCCTTGCAACACTTCACACGATTCCGTTTTTGGTCAAGCGTGAGCAATCGCGGCACCCATCTTGCGGATAGCTTTCTCATGTCCAAATGTTTATGCAAAATATTATGTACCTGTTCAGTCGAGATGCCCACAGCACTAGCAATCTCACGCACCTTAACTCTTCTGTCATCCATCACCATATCATGGATTTGATCAATGATTTCTGTAATCGTAACCTTCACAGGCCGTCCAGAACGTTCAGCGTCACTTGTGCCCATATGGCCAGTCCGAAAATTTTGAAACTACTTATAAACTGTTCTAATCGAAGGTGCAGAGTCACCATAATGTTTATCAAGCTTCTCTTTAGTCTCCTGAGGCGTTTTGCCTTTCATAAAGTAATGTTTAATCACCACACGAAATTCTTTTTCGTCCATTTCTTGAAAAACACTCGACTTCCTTGATTCACACGAATGCCAAACAAAGAAATAGACCAATATGGCTGAAACTTGGTGTGCGTTCATTCAAGAGATGCTACTAACTAAACATGACCTCGATACGCGCCGGTGGTGCCATCTCTCGGACTTTGCACGGACTTTTCAAACCAGCCTCGTATTATTAAATCTAGTAGTAGAAATATTATTAAATCTTTATTTTAATTTATATCGCTATCGATCTCGCTCATCCACACCCCAAGAAATTTAAATGGATCTGTAACTTAAAACCTTTTATTCTGACCCACTGATTCTTGTGGAATTCACTGAAATTAACTTGCTCGAGACAAAGAATATAAATATAACACCCTCAAAATAATGCTAAATAGATTTCCAGACAATTTAGTTAGAATACGAAATAGAATCTGCGTAAATATTTATATTTTTACTATCACAATAATAAGCCATTTTTAAAATTTGCTAAAATTTTGATAAAAACGTTATTTAATTCACTCGAATATTACTGCCCAATTATACTGAGGTAGGAGTAGAGAATTTACAATATTTAAATATATAAGTTTATAATAGAATTAATATATATATTTTTTTTAATAAATATCTAATCGATCACTAAAATATGTTTCTTTTTTTTAATACTTTTTAGAAATTATAAAGAAGAAACTTTTATTATAATATTTTTTGCATTTATCATCTTATTGTAAAATGCGAGTAGGATGAACTCTTACTTAGGTGAAGTGTTAAATTTTATGCTTAATCCAATCAATTATGTAAAAGGTGCAAGCTCAGAAACCTAGAATTTGTATATCGCACATATGTAACTGCATATGTATGGGTACTACTAACGCTATTAATTGGTTATAGGTACCAATGTTAGTAAGCCAGCTTTCACTTTGACTATATTACAATTTGTTGATCCGAACTTCCTTTAACCTTAGGCGAAAATTAAGTGTAAAAATCATTCATTTCCATTTTGACGCAAGTTTTACCGTCTGTAACTATAAATAAAAACCGGTCAAGTGCAAGTTGAACTTGCACAATTAGTGTTCCGTACTTTGATTGTTTTTAAAATAAAAATTTTTGTTAGGGTGGTATATAATGATCAGTGACTTCACAAAACACACCCCAAATGAGTTTTCAACAAAGTTTGTTTCCAATCTTTACTGAAATCTGATGACCTTGAAATTTTTGTTTTTTTTATATACAATATAAATTATTAAAGGTGATAATTTTCGTTCAATCTACACCCCGTGGAGAATATTCCAGAATTTTTTCGAAATTTTTTGATAAGTACTTTCGAGATAAGGCCCGGGACAGCGATTTTTCGCGAATTTTTAAAAATAATACAAAGAAAAGTGCGCTCAAGTATAATATTATATATATACATTTTTTACTCGTGTTTCCACAAGCTTTCATTTGACACCATACTCGATGACCTAGTAAAAAATTTTTTTTTTCACTTCCGACTTCACCCCCCAAAACTAACCCCTTAAGTCAAAATTTAATTCTCAAAACTACATGGCTCTGATGAGGCCATCAATTCCTATATTATTACCAAATTTCACCTTTCTATATCAAATAGTTTCGGAGAAAATCGGGTGTGACAGACAGACAGACAGACAGACACCGAAGTGATCTTATAAGTGTTCCGTACGGAACACTAAAAAGGTATCATTTTAGGAACCTTATGGGCATAACTCATTTAGTTAGCAAAATAATGATGTGTTATAAGTAAAGGACATGTTAAATGGACTTCTTGTATTTCCAGCTCATTAAAACGCTGTCGGTTGATTCATAAGAATTTTCAAGTTAGTGCTAACATTAAATTATGGACGATACTGAATTATATAAATAATATTTTTAGGTGAGAGATTTTTGGTAAAATAAACATTGTGAGTTCACCTACTGTGTAATGAAGGGATAAGTTTAATCCAATAAAAATTTACCTTGGTTTGTATTATATAAATCGTCTAAGTAAGTCTTATGTAGTTGAAAAAACCAACTTGCTGCACTCTTAGAACCCTGACAATAATAGAGTGACACTAATTCTCTTTGTGAGGTCATTTTTTTAATAAAACCCCACATTCTTCTACTTCTATTAAAACTGAAAATAAGAAAAATAACATAATTTTCAAATCTCGCGATTTAAGGACCAGATACAAAACTGCTCGCCTTCGTAACCCACTCTCTTAGTTTATATCTTCTTCTTATATCCGATATAGACGTAGGCGACCCTCTTGCTTACGAGACTTACTGGTTAATGCCGGTTCCGAAGGGCCAAGATGCTTTACTAAGCATAATACTACGGGTGGTTTGTCATTGCCTTCCCGAGAGAGGCGACAATCACGTCGTTTTATTTTATTTTTTTTTTATTATTTTCCGAGCCGAGATACGAACTCGAGCTGACGTAGAAAGCAGACGCATTAACAACTACGTTATAGCCGTACCCTACAAGGCTAGTGCGAAATATCAATAGTAATTTGGCCAACTTATTATGTGTAGCCTCTATTAAATGGAAGCTTGTTGGAATTTCATTGCTATTTTCAGATATATATTTATATAGACGAGGAATTCCCAAATTAGTTTTGAAAAACGTTTAAGTAGAAAACAACACGGTGCACAAATAACAAAATATTTACGAAAATAATTAAAATATAAAACAAAAACAATGAATTGTAAGGGCATGCCAAAAAATAATAATTAATTTATTCTGTTTTTAATTGATTTTGTGTTATTTTATACGAAGTAATATAAACATAGTTTTAATTCGCTAAAAAAAACAGAAGTTTAAAATGGTGAGTTGTTAATATCTGACCATTGAATTATTAGTTCAAAAAACACAACAAAAGTACGTAATTTTAACTCCGCCTTTCGAGTTAATGTTATCAAAGATATTTCTGATTTTGTCTCTCTCATTAAAAAACCTTGGATTCGTCACAAGAAAATTGTTTACCATTTTAGTATTACTCTTTAAACTGTTATTAGAACAACCTTTTTAAAATTCTGGTTCCATTCTGCCTAAAGATGTAAAGGAAACTGTAATATCAACGTCAGCTATTAAGGGGTAATAATTTGAATGAAAATAGCACATATTGTCGCGCCCTAACTCTTTAATATAACAAAAAAAAAAGATTAACATTTTATTGCAAAAACAAAAATGTATTTCTCAATATAATCTCTGTTTAACTCAGTAGATTTGATCCTGCGAGATGCCAATTTCATTCAAAAAAAAAAAATTATTTCGAGCTGTTCATAATACTTATTTACAGCATAGATATCCTTTTAAATCAACGAAAATTTTTTTCTCCAAGCCAATTTTGGCGATTAGGAAACAAAAGAAAGTCACTTGGGACCAAATGTGAAGAATAGGATGGGTGGCGGAAAACTATTTCGACGCCCAGCTCGTGCATTGTTGCCATTGCGTATTGTCCTGGAGAATAGCACTTTTTATTCGCTAATTTTGGTCGCTTCTGCTTCAACCCACTATGCTATGGTCCAATAACTTTTCGTAATAAGAAGCAATCACTATTTTACCATTTTCCAAATAGTCAATCATTATAATACCCTTTGGCTCACAAAAAAAACAGTTGCCATTAGTTTTCCAGCCAATAAAACTGTTTTCACTTTTTCGGGCCACTTTCACCTTCGCCTACACACTATTTTATTTGTCGTTTTATATCCAGGGCGTCACGGTAAATCCACGTTTCGTCGACAGTCACAAAATGACGTCAGAAGTCCTTCGAATTACGATGCAACTCTGTCAGACACAATTTTAAACTATCATTTCTCGTGTGTTTTGGTCTATAGTCATCAAATGCTGCAAGCATCACGTACCCACATATTTAGTGTACAGAACACTTATAAGATCAGTTCGGTGTCTGTCCGTCCGTCTGTCTGTCTGTCGGTCACACCCGATTTTCTCCGAAAAAGTTGAAATTTGGTCCTAATTCATCAGAGCCGTGTAGTTTTGAAAGTTAAAATTTGACTAGTTTTGGGGGTGAAATGAGAAATGAAAAAAAATTTTTTTACCAGGTCGTCGAGCGGTGTGTCGAATGAAAGTAAAAACACAAGTTTAAAAATATTGTAGTACTTCCGCACACTTTTCTTTGTATTATCTTTAAAATATCACAAAAAATTACTGATTAAAAAATTTTGAAAAAACTCTGGATTACTCTTCACAGGATGTAGACTGAACGAAAATTATCATGAGTGCATTACTTTTAGTAATTTATCTGGTATATAAAAAAAATCAAAAATTTCAAGGTCATCAGTTTTTAGTAAAGATTTGAAAAAAACTTCGTTGAAAACTCATTTAGGGTGTATTTTGTGAAGTTTTTGATTATTTTATACCTCCATAAGAAAAATTTTTATTATAAAAACAATCAGCGTACGAGACACTAAATGCTCAAGTCCAACTTGTACTTGACCGGTTATTTATTTTTAGAACTTCATACAGGATTTTATGTACCCATTTATAAGAGATGCCTAGCATCTCAGCAATCTCACGAAGCTTAATACCACGATCTTTCGCCACTATACTAGAGCTTTATCGACCATTTATTTAGAAGAGACCTCATTCGGGCGTTCTGAATGTGCAGCGTTTGCAGTACTCGTACTTTAATATGTTTTTATCGCTGTACTCGGCTTTACCCATTTCTACGAAACGTGTAACACCGAACAGTTACAATAGCTGCCACCTTGCATCTGTTTGAAACTTTAAACACACAACCGTTACAAGAATAGGCTTAGCAACAGTTATGCCGCTTAACAAAACGTCCCGCCATTTGGTAGAAATTTATCAGATTTATCAATCCACCCTCGTATTATATTTATGCCAAGACTAATTACAAAAATCCATTTTATAACCCGGACAAAAAAAAATTTACGTTATGCATTATCAACCAAAAACTAATAAGAGTATCGAATTTTATAGAAGATTAAAAGAAAAACAATGCATTTTAGCTAATCGTGCAGTGCCGCTTTCTAACTCTCCCAACTAAAAACCAGAATAGGATACCTTTCCGCATGAAAGAGAAATTTTCTGGTCTGTATTCATCAAATGCGACAAGCATCGCGTACCCACCTATTTAGTGTTCCGTACGAAACACTTATAAGATCACTTCGGTGTCTGCCCGTTTGTCTGTCTGTTACACCCGATTTTCTCCGAAACTGTTTGACATAAAAAGTTGAAATTTCGTACTAATTTATCAGAACGGTGTAGTTTTGAAAGTTAAATTTAAAGGGTTAGTTTTGGGAGGTGAAATCAGAAATTAAAAAAAAAAATTACCAGGTCATCGAGTGGTGTGTCGAATGAAAGCTTGTTAAAAAACACAAGTTCAAAAATATTGAAGTACTTCCGCATACTTTTCTTTGTATTATTTTTAAAAAATCCGAAAAACCGCTATCGAAAAAATGTCCCGCCATTTGGTAGAAATTTATCAGATTTATTAATCCACCCTCGTATTATATTTATACCAAGACTAATTACAAAAATCCTATTTATAACCCAGACAAAAAAAAAATAACGTTATGCATTAGCAACCAAAAACTAATAAGAGTATCGAATTTTATAGAAGATTAAAAGAGAAACAATGCATTTTAGCTAATCGTGCAGTACCGCTTTCTAACTCTCCCAACTAAAAACCAGGATAGGATACCTTTCTGCATGAAAGAGAAATTTTCTCAAATAAATTGATCTCTAAATGAGATGACAAAGCCCTAATTTAACTTGGTTAACATTTTCTTGTAAGAATATCTCAAAAACAAAGTCTACAGGAGCAATCCTTGCTTTCTGGAACAATTCAAAGAAAATATCCGGCAAGTCAAGAAATTCTTACCTAGGAATACATAAATGTTTTCATTATGAAATTAAATATGTGTGACATCATATGTTACCGTTCATTATTGCTTTTTTTTTCGCCATCCGGTTTATCACTCTGAATTGGGTCTAATAGGTCTCAGCGAAAAATTATTTACGCATAAAGTGTGTTACAAAAGGCTCTGTCAGTATTCAAATGTGTTATACATTTAGAAATAAAAGGTATGTATTTATATTGGCGTTGAATTATTTTTTTCTCGGTTTTATTAATATGGAATACATTTTTTGTTCTTTTCTTTTAAAGTATAGCTTTTTAGTAATATTGGCAAAGTGTGAAAAAATATTACACCCAACTATAGGCAATGTCCATATCACAAAAAAAATCTCCACCATATGCACGCCATCTTCGTTAGTGATTTTAATTTTTATATTGGTATCAATATTCAAATTTATTATTTTTTAAATTAAAGTATTCGTTTGTCGACATTGTCAAGATAACGAAAGAGACAAAGGGACAATAATTTTTAATTATACTAAGCAATATTCAGGCCGGTTAATTAATATAAAAAAAATATATTGATATAAAAATGGTTAAGAGAAGAATATTTTAATACAAATTTGTAATTTTCTAAGAGCGAAAATCTACATTTTTTAAGTGGAATCGCAAAATGGATAGTGGCATCAAAGAAAGAAGGTCAATTCATCAAAATAGCTTTCCAGTTCTACAAAGTTACCATCCAGGACAACCTACAAACAATTTTGAAGAAATCAGCAATCTAACTAGGAGGCGATGAACCAGCCAATTAAGAAAACTAACTCGAAATGGATGTTTGTGACTCTAAGAACCATCCCAAGGAAAGCTGGAGTAAAGTATGTAGAAGCCAGCTATTTTGCATAAAATGCCACATTATTGAAAATATATGGATTAAATCCTAGTCCTTGTTGCTAAAGAAAACGTAAGCTGGAAACTACTTAAAGAGGATTCGCATCATGTAACAGATACAAACACTGTAATAAAGCTGCGCGACCTGCTTGATATCGTGCAAGGTGGATGTAATAAATAGATTATTACTAATCTCAGATACACTACTTTCATGTTTACGTCAAGCATTTAGGGCAGATAAAATACCGTCTGCTCAAGAAGATTTAGATTTTCTTTTATCAACTGAAAAACTACAAAAGATTTTCTGATTATGAATCTTACTTACCAGTGCGACTTCAGGTGGGGATAAAGTCCTGTAACTATAAATAAATGAGATTAATTTGATGTAATTACTAGGTAATTTCATTTGCCTTCAAGCTAACAAGCATTTAAATTTACTCACGAAGTAGTAACTCAACCTGAAGTTATTAAAACTAGTAAACAAAAAATATTTGACCACCAAAACCCAATATAGGGTCGGTTGTTCAGAAAAAAAGCAAATAACTAGTCATATGAAATTGAATTTGATGAAAAATATTTTTGGCCAGGTTTTAGCTATGCAAGTGTCGAGATGCAGAGCTAATAACAGAAAGGTATCCTCCTGGTGAATCCCTCCGGACTCCGCCTTGTGTTTTTTCAAGTAGAGCCCTTACTTGTTAATTGTCCTCGCATTGATCGTTGATTTTTTTATGGTCCTGGAGAGTAACTTGGAAAGCTTCATGTTAAGAGAGGAAATTTTTAGGGATAATCAGTTTTTGCGGGAGAGTACTGAAAAAAGTAAAAAGTTTGAAAGTGGGATGTTAATAGAAGATTTGTTTTTTTTTTCTTGGGAAAGCGTACATATGAAAAGTGATCAAGATTTATGAGAAGACAGAAATTTTTTCTTAAGTAAGTCTACTTCTCCAGTTAATATCAGATGGTAAGACAGTGTTTCTTTTCTTCGGGAAGCACTTCCTATCAATCTTCAATTTTTGAAGTAGTAGGAAAACTAAATTCTACTGGGTTCGCATTTCCTCTCTGCTCTCGGTCCATTAGTAAATTTATCACTTGCTTAGAATGATGGCGAATATCAGAATCTATTTATAGGGACTGTAGTTTGGTATACAACAAAGGTTTTTTGATTAACTTATTTTAACTAGAGTACTAGATTCTCTGCAACATCTTAATTATAATTTATGATAATTCCTACAAAAAATTTCGTAGGGACTATACTTTCATAAATTCGGTCAATATATCCCCAACATTTATCCACGTAAAGAAAACGAGCTATTCTAATTGGTTTTAATTAAGCCGTAAAATATTCCTTAATGTTTAACGTAATATTTTTACCCTTGTTTATTTTTACTCGCGTCACCATTAAGCTTTCCGGCGTACGTGATGTCCATTTCAAATACGATCTACCCGGCTAAGAGATTATTTATTAAAGTTATTTAGTCTAGCTTTATCTTTTACTCTGACAGTAAAGGTTATTTATACTAACCTTATTAACCCTTGGTATGAGCTTTTCTGTATTTATTGAAAAAGCTGAGAGTTACTCTGACCTACACATATAATAAAATTATGACCATGGTCAAATCGGTAAATAGGAAATATTTTGACAATTTTCATGTATTTGTAGTTTCACAATACAAAATATATATATTTTTTTCAGTTTCTATTGCTTCGCGTGTATATTTCTTAAAGTATGGCGCCGAGACGGCTAAACGGGATTTTACAAAATTTTGCCACAAACATATAAGGTGTTTTATAACAAAAAAAATATTTTTTTAAGAATTTAGCGAATTACAAAAATAGTCTTTATTGTATATCAAACTAATTTCTAAACTTATTCCGTGATTGCTACCATTTCTGATCCAATATTTTGTCTTAATTGCTACAACGAACAAGAATTGTTACTATAAATTTTTCTTTTGTGATATTTCCACAACAAAAAATTAATCGGCATCAAACGAAGACTACCTGAACACCAGTGATGTAGCTCCATTATAGTGAAATCAGGTTTTCTATTTACAGCTATTAACCTAGGGGTTCTAGATACTCACTCACACAAAGAGGAAACAAAATTTAGTATATCCTAGCTGTAATCCCAGAAGTAGTTCAGCAACTTTTAAATCTCCACATATAGTATACTCAAGTTATATTTTCTGTTTTAAGTTTTCTCCAATACAAAGTTTATTTTATCATGTTTCTTCCAAATTTGCACCAGGTGCAAGTATAGAAGAAAACTTGTTGCCATTAGATGATAATATAGCTTTTAAACTATGTTTTCAATCTACATTCCTAGTATACATTAACGTTCTAATGGTAATAATAAATTCATTGCATTCATTCATTAGAATATATTAATTTATTTTCTTCAGAAAACTAAGAACCCAATACGCTGGGTTGCGTATGGTACTCGGTAAATTTTGCACCTTGTTTGGCTCTACTGCTTTAACCTTGAACTAATATCTTCGACTTTTATGTCCCTAGGTCATTATGACTGCCTCATTAGATTGGTGCGTCAAAATTAGTAGGTAATTTAATTTCATGAATTTCTAATGGAAAACTTAACTTACTTTCTGTATCTGAATTTAGAACTGGTAACGTTGATATTGAAGATACAATCATATAATTTATGGAATGCTTGAATTTTGAAAATCCCTTCAAATTAATGCAAAAAAAATAACAATCCTGGTGAATTTGGGGTTCTCGCCATATCATAGACATTCCAAAAAGTATTTCAGAGTAGGACAAGTTAAGCCAATCTATTGATTGTATATAAGATCCAAGACAGCAAACATGTTATGTCTATGTTTCTTTTTGGACTTGAAATAAAATAAATCACTTTTTTCAATTTTTAGTGTTATTTTCCGCTTTTGGAAACATCATGTAAATTTCCCATAATTAAAATAGAAGAAATCTGAAGACTTAACACAAAATCGCGCACATTTTAAGGTGTACCATCACGTAACTATGCAATTATAAGTATAGTTGATGTTCAGTAAAACAGAACATATGTTATATTTTTGGCTGTGTATGTAATATTCATAAATTACTTTTTCTTGAACTATTTATACCTCAGGCACTATCAACAGTAGTAACCTGATTCTTTTCTTACTGTTGCTCAGTGTTACTGCAGCAGATGTAAATGTTTAAAAAGAATGGGTTGTAATGAAATGCTGAGCCCATTTATGGTTTTTGATCATTTGCTCATTCAGAAGTTAGAATTCTGCGAACTATTTGCGTAGCTTTTTGATGTTGTTAATCGCCCTTCCTGATGTTTACTTAGAGTCAAACCAATTTCTTTAAACTTCCGTTCTTCGTTAATAACTATTAACTTATGGGTTCTAGAGACTCACTTACACAAAGAGGAAACAAAATTTGGTATATCCTAGCTGTAATCCCAGAAGTAGTTCAACCACTTTTAAATTTCCACATATAGTATACTCAAGTTATATTTTCTGTTTTCAATTTTCTCCAGTACAAAGTTTATTTCATCATGTTTCTTCCAAATTTGCACCAGGTCCAAGTATAGAAGAAAATTCGTTGCCATTAGATAATAATATAGCTTTTGAAATAGATTTTTAATCTACATTCCTGGTATACATTAACGTTCTAATGATAACAACAAATTAACAATATGATTAGTATATATTAATTTATTTTCTTCAGAAAACTAAGAACCCAATACGCTCGGTTGCATATGGTACTCGGTAATTTTTGGGCCTTGTTTGGCTCTACTGCTTTAACCTTGAACTAATATCTTCGACTTACATGTTCCTAGGTCATTATGATTGCCTCATTAGATTGGTGCGTCAAAATTAGTAGGCAATTTAATTTCATAAATTTCTGGGAAAACTTAACTTACTTTCTGTATCTGACTTTAGAACTGATAACGTTGATATTGAAGATACAAACATATAATTTATGGAATGCTTGAATTTGAAAATCCCCTCAAATTGATGCAAAAAAATAACATTCCTGGTGAATTTGGTGCTCTCGAAATATCATAGACATTCCAAAAAGCATTTCAAAATAGGACAAGTTAAACTAATCTATTGATTGTATATAAGATCCAAGACAGCAAACATGTTATGTCTATGTTTCTTTTTGGAGTTGAAATAAAATAAATCACTTTTTTCAATTTTAGTGTAATTTTCCGCTTTTGGAAACATCATGTAAATTTTCCATAACTAAAATAGTAGAAATCCGAAGACTTAACACAAAATTGTGCATATTTTAAGGTGTACCATCACGTAACTATGTAATTATAAGTATAGTTGATGTTCAGTAAAACAGAACATATGTTATATTTTTGGCTGTGTATGTTATATTCATAAATTACTTTTTCTTAAACTATTTATACCTCAGGCACTATCAACAGTAGTAACCTGATTCTTTTCTTACTGTTGCTCAGTGTTACTGCAGCAGATGTAAATGTTTAAGAAGAATGGGTTGTAATGAAATGCTGAGCCCATTTATGGTTTTTGAACATTTGCTCATTGAGAAGTTAGAATTCTGCGAACTATTTGCATAGCTTTTTGATGTTGTTAATCGCCCTTTCTGATGTTTACTTAGAGTCAAACCAATTTCTTTAAACTTCCGTTCTCATTTTTTATTCATACGAACATGTATATTTACTTATTTCCTCATATAACATAAACCATTTAATTTATTTTAATGAGTTAAAAGTTAAAATATTCGTTATAAATTCAGAAGTGACACCGATAATAAAACCATATCAAAAATTAAATATGGCGGACATCTGAAGTTATTTAGATCATCATGATGAAACACAAAATTTTAGATTCAGTATAAGTATAGTCGATGTTCAGTAAAACAGAAAATATGTTATATCTTTGGCTATGTATGTAATATTCATGAATTACTTTTTCTTAAACCATTTATACCTCAGGAACTATCAACAGAAGTAACCTGAGTCTTTTCTTACTGTTGCTCAGTGTTACTGAACATGCCGACATTATAAACCAAGCGGACACCGTAGCGGAATATAAAGACTTTCGTCTCGAGTTTGTCGGACTTCAATAACAACAATTCTGTTGGTTAGCGCAACCGGTAAGATGCAAATGTCTCATATCCCAGAAGATGTTAATAAATGTGGTAGAGCAACCATAAAGATTTGAATAACGAAACTGAACATGAACAGTATGAGTTTCTTTTAAATTTTTATCCCAGCTCTCTTTTGTAGGGGGCAGATGTAAATGTTTAACAAGAATGGGTTGTAATGAAATCCTGAGTCTACTTATGGTTTTTGATCATTTACCCATTGAGAAGTTAGAATTTTGCAAACTATTTGCATAGCTTTTTGATGTTGTTAATCGCCCTTCCTGATGTTTACTTAGAGTCAGACCAATTTCTTTAAACTTCCGTTCTCATTTTTTTATTCATACGAACATGTATATTTCCTTATTTCATTATAGAACATAAACCATTTAGTTAATTTTAACGAGTTAAGGCTTAAAAGATTCGTTATAAAATCAGAAGCGACACTGATAATAAAACCCTATCAAAAATCTGAAGTCATTTGGATCATCATGATGAAACACAAATTTTTAAATTAAGTCTCAAGACAAGGAACAAAAATTTCAAATCTATAGTTTAATAAAGAAAATATACACAAGTTGTTCATCATTACGTTCTAATACATTACATTATCACATGACTTATGAATAGAAGAAAGACAGTGGTAGGTAATATAAAGATAAATAATATCTTTGAATTGTTGTGGCTGTTACTTGATGGAAATTCATAACGAATGTAATGAAAGACTAATATTGTCAAAATTTCCACTTTATTTAGTTTCACTGAAACTGTATGACGCGTTTCGCTATACTATAGCTTCTTCTGATACAAAATGATATTTGAGTATTAGTGTTGTTATGTTACATTTTTATAAATACCCTAAGGTAGATAGTTAATAAAATTAATACTATATGCTAATGAATATTGCTGGGAAATCCATTCTGAATATTAATTGTATAAATTGAGTAAAGGGGAGTTACCATGGGCCAGACAGGTATCTTTTTGTTCGTTTAAAATGACGTCTGAATTTTTAATTCTTTTTATTTCTAAATTTTCTAATAGGTTTAATTTTACGCCTTTGTTTTGTATGTGTAGAATTTTAAATTTATCGTCAAAAAGATGATTTGATTCTATTAAATGATTACTGTACGCTGAGTCAGTTTTGTTTTTTAAATAGCTTCTTTTATGTTCTAAAATCCGAGTTAGAATGAGCGACCTGTCTGACCTATGTAACTTTTATGACAAGAACCACAATTTAGCTGATACACTCCAGATTTTTTTGATCTATTTTGTTTCCCCTTTGCGTTTTTAATGAATTTTCCTAACGAGTTATACAAATACAAACACATCGACAAGAATTTAGCAAATCATTTTTGTACTGGTACCGATATGTAGACGACATCTTTGCTTGTTTTAATGGTACAGAGCGTCAACTTGACAATGTTTTTAACTATATAAACTCAATACATAAAAATATTAAATTCACTATGGAACTAGAAGTCGACAATAAAATTAATTTTCTTGACTTACGATAACCAGACATTACAACAAACACAAATTCTCTATTTTTCACAAATTCTCACATACAGATACTACAATAAACATAAAATCAGCTCACCCCCTACAACACAAATTGGCAGCTTACCACAGTATGTTGCATAGACTTGTAAGTGTCCCCTTATCTGTAGATGATTTTAATAAAGAATTAAATCTAATAAAACAAATTGCTATTAACAACGGATATTCTCCTGAGACCATAGACTCAATTCTAAACAAGAAATTAAAAAATAAAGGTATTTCTTTAGTATACCCCAAGAAAGAAAACACAGGGAAAAAATTTAATGTTTTAACCTATTTTGGTAACACGTCAGAGAAAATTAAAAACCACTTAAACAAATATAATATCAACATAGCTTTTAGAACAAATAACTCGTTAGGAAAATTCATTAAAAACGCAAAGGGGAAACAAAATAGATCAAAAAAATCTGGGGTGTATCAGTTAAATTGTGGTTCTTGTCATAAAAGTTACATAGGTCAGACAGGTCGCTCATTCGAAACTCGGATTTTAGAACATAAAAGAAGCTATTTAAAAAACAAAACTGATTCAGCGTACAGTAATCATTTAACAGAATCAAATCATCTTTTTGACGATAAATTTAAAATTCTACACATACAAAACAAAGGCGTAAAATTAAACCTATTAGAAAATTTAGAAATAAATAGAATTAAAAATTCAGACATCATTTTAAAAGAACAAAAAGATACCTGTCTGGCCCATGGTAACTCCCCTTTACTCAGTTTATACAATTAATATTCAGAATGGATTTCCCAGCAATATTCATTAGCATATAGTATTAATTTTATTAACTATCTACCTTAGGGTATTTATAAAAATGTAACAACACTAATACTCAAATATCATTTTGTATCAGAAGAAGCTATAGTATAGCGAAACGCGTCATACAGTTTCAGTGAAACTAAATAAAGTGGAAATTTTGACAATATTAGTCTTTCATTACATAAATAATATCTCTTATTAAATTTAAGATTTTCGGAAGGCCAGAAAATCTGACTGCACTGAAAACTTTTTTTACAGCGAATAAGGAAAAAGTACTCAAATTTCCCTAACGAGTTTTGAAAGATAACACTATGTGCGAGTGTGAAATCACACCTCGTTAGTTCGTACGTTAAATGTTTGAGGTTTGAAAAGAGGCGCTTAATGAATATATACGCTCTGTTGAATTTCAAATGGAAAGGATTTAATACACTCTTACTTATGATTTTTATTAACCATGAACGGGAGAAGGGGAGAAGGATGTTAAGTAAGGTGCATCGTGAACAGAGATTATTTAGCGCCATATAGAAGTTTTATATAAATTTTATATTTTAGTATAATAATTAATTTCTTTGAGGAGCTTAAAATTGTTTTTTAATTTTACTAAAATGAGGGTAAGAAAATATATTTTTTTAGAATAATTTTTTGTTTTCAAAGGAAGAAATTTTATAGTTTATACAGATTGACAATTGCAAAGGTAGGAGGTAAGAATGAGTAAGAAAAAAGTGACTGATGCAAAGTTTCCTCTAAACTATGGTTTTTCTACGAAAAAGCTTGGGAAGGTGAAGTGAGAAAAAACTATGAGTTTAATTTCTCATAATTTATTTAAGTTAGCCTTGATATTTTGGCTTGCTAATTCGTTTCTTTTAACACCAATGTGGCTGGAGAGCCACAAAAGTGGAAATATAATGTTTCTCAACAAACTTGTGTATAATAAATCGAGAATATTAAGAAGATGGAAAGTTGAATAGCTTTAACATTCAATAGATTTGAGGACGTGGAGAGGATCGGATTTATTTAAATAGGAGATTGAGTTTAAATTTTTTATTTATGTTGTCTGTAGAACTAACTCTGTTATGTCCTTTGTTAATAGAGAAAGGTGGAGGTGATTAGAGTTTTGGAGTAGGATTTGTCAAATTTTTGTACAACAATGTAAGCAGAAACACTACTGACTCCAAAAAACCGATGTCAGTGTTTTACCCGATTCTACACATCTTCGCTGTATTATGATTTAGAGAGGTTCGCAGCCAGTAATAATTTTAAACGAGGCATGTATTTAAAATATGTGAAAAACATGGCAAAATACATAGCTGCTTATCAAATTTTAAGTTGTTCTTTTTATTTTTTCGGTTATTCCTAAACGCTGGATAGTTATTAGGGCCCTATTTGCCTATAATGATAGAAATACCAAATATTCCCGATAGTGGGAATTCTCTTGAATTAAAAGTTTTGGCGGGTCAAATCAGATGGTGCCGAGATGTATTGGCTACCATGTTTAGATATATGGTTTGTAAATCTTTACTGATGGCGTCATTGCGTTGCTATTGAGTCTATATTTTAGTCGATGTGCTCTGCAATTGAGTAAAAAAAATATAAAGAAATGTCTTCATAACTTTAAGGAAGCTATAATGTCTTCATAGATAACAAATTTATTATAAAAAGGTTATACTTATTTAGGACGAGGAATCAAAAAATATATATTATCTGATACTGTAATAATAATAAAATTAATAATTAAATTGTCTACTTACCAAAACAGTAAAACACAATATCCTTGAGAATTATACTTTTGTTACAATATTTTTTTGTTTGGGGGATTTTTCTCTTTTTTCTCTTTTATTTTAACAACTTTGGAGAAAAATGTAGAAAACCGTTGCAATAATTTAACAGCGACTTAGGATACAATGTAAAGATGTAAGTTTGGTATTTTCGAGGAAGCTTCCAATTGAGTAATGCCATGAAAGTAATAAAAAATATTTTACGGCATAATTAAATCGAAATGCAAAACGTAGTTTCTAGAAAATAAGGCTTTTTATTACGCTGTTAACTCGATTGTAGCTAGTTGGAAACTTTTTACTTTTACCATAATGCAATCCTAATACTTTGTTGGCTAAATTAAATGGTATATTTTTGAAAAGTGTATTTAACTAATTAAATTTGCCCGGTAAGAACAATAATATAAAGGCTTTAAAACATTTTTTAATATATATACCGTGGGTTAATATACCAGTTAAACGGTAATACCTTTTCGCAAGAAAATAACACAGGACCACAAAAAAAGTTTTGTAGTTAAAAGGTGAGACACCATACCATATGTTTTTTGGTATGTTAAACGAATCCGAGGTTAGAACGGACTAATCACCCAGGAATTTTGACATAACCTCAAAAAATACCTCGAAAGTGACCAAAAATACTTGAACAAATAAATTAAAAATGTAAACGACCATATCAGCATCCCAAAATACGTATAGATATAAATAACCATATCTATACGTATTTTGGGATGCTGAAGTCGAATTCAAGGTCAGAGTTCACCCATCATGTGAGCATTTTGACATAACCTCAAAAAAACACCGCAAAAATAGCCAGAAATATGTCTGTAAGTAAATTAAAGAATTAAATAAAGAGACCACCATATCTATAGGTATTTTGGGGCGCTTTAATCTTACACTACTTACTTATACACATTAGCTTATGTTAGGTTTAGATTTCTTGGTGTAAACCTCTTGGTGTAAGTTTTGTGCATTAGAGTATGTTAGGTTTAGAGTTTTTGGTGTACACTTTTTACATAAGATTATATTAGGTTTAGAATTCTCGTTGTAAAGTTCTTCCATTGGGGTAAGAGAAGAGGGGACTCACTGTTATCCAGAATCGCAAGAGTAATGTGCGAGGGGAATCACTTTGATAAAGTATCCAATGGGCGAGAAACAAGGGGATTCACCTTAATCCAGCAACCTGTAAATGAAAGGACTGGACTTTTTGAGGTTATTTCAAGATCTTTTTTTTTTTTTTTTTTTTTTTATTGGTCTAGCACACGTGCTGCAGGGAAGTCCCTAAAGCGCTCCAGGAGCGGCACGAGTGCGGAAAAAGCGATTCACGTTGTTCTTGAATCGCTGTAAATTGTACTCGGTGGGAAACACAGCGCTGGGCAAATTATTCCAAAGGGATGACGTTCTCCATATAAAAGATTGCTTGAAAAGCGTCGTACGCGGAGTAACAAGCTGAACCTCATACGGATGCGAAGCACCAGCGCGACGTGTATTTCTAACATGCACCGCTTTGGGAGGAATTAAGCGGGCTACATCCTTCGAACACTTTCCATGAAAATACTTGTAGAACAGACTCAAGTCGCCAACCGTTCTTCGATGTTCCAGCGAATCAAGGCCGCCGGTCAATTCCGGGTCCCCAATCAGACGGACCGCTCTTCTCTGAACAGAATCCAACAAATGCAGTGTATGTTTGGGAGCGGAGCCCCAAACGTGGGAGCAGTATTCCATAGTTGGTCGAATTTGGGCTTTGTAAAGAATTAACAGTTGCTGTGGGGTGTAAAGCTTTCTGGTTCTAAATAATATTCCCAATTTTTGAGAAGCTCTCCTTGCTATGCCTGCAACATGTTCATGCCAAGACATATTTGCTCCCAAACTAACGCCCAACAAATTGAGCGACGATGCTAGGGGAATGGAGTGCCCCGACATAACTATGTCGGGTTCAGCAACGTTAACTTTTTTAGAAAAAACTGCCGCTTGGGTTTTTGTAGCGTTAAATTCCACTTGGTTACTGTCACCCCAAGATAGAATTTCTTCAAGGTCTTTGTTAAGTTGAACGACCTCCTGCTGTCTGCGGATATTCGCCTGAGCAGCCGATGTCCGAGCGTTCAAGGTGAATGAAGAGACAAGCGTACTGTCATCTGCAAAGCTATAGATTGGATTCCCGGTCTTTTCCAGCAGATCGTTAATGTAAATGAGAAAGAGAGTAGGAGACAATATGGAGCCCTGGGGCACACCGGCGTTGATAGTGAGGGTGTTAGAAAGAAATCCGTCGACCGCCACTCGTAAAGAACGCTCTCTGAGGAAACATGAGAGCCACAAACAGAACCTTTCAGACATACCATAAGAGCGCAACTTAGCCAACAGTCCATCGTGCCAAACACGGTCGAATGCCTTGGATATGTCAAGAGCAACCGCTCGAGATTCTCCAAAGTGTTCAATTGCGTTGTTCCAAACATGTGTTACATAAGTCAGAAGATCTCCTGTTGATCTATGTTTACGAAAACCATATTGGTGATCGCTAATAATATTGAATCGTTCAAGATATTTTAGAAGATGCTCATTGATAACCTTTTCCATGACTTTCGATATTATTGAAAGCAGTGCAACTGGTCGGTAGTTATTTGGCAAGGTCTTCTTACCTTTTTTAGGTATCGGCTGAACCGTGGCACATTTCCAGCAGGACGGAAATATTCCCTTTCTGTAGGATAGGTTAAAAAGTCTACAGAAAACTGGTGTTAGTTCCCTTTCAAGATCTTGACTTAATAGGTCAATTCTTTTGGGATATTTGGTTTAAGTAACTCAAAATATGTGTAAATATGGTGGTCTGTTCATTTAATTGTTTAGTTTACTTACAGACGTATTTCTGGCCATTTTCGAGAATTTTTTTTGAAGCTATGTCAAAACGCTGTAGTGACGGATGAATTCTGATCTTGAATTCAATTTCAGCACACCAAAATACGTACAGATATGGTGGTTTGCTCGTTTACATTTTTTATTTATTTGTAAAAGTATTTTTGATCATTTTCCAGGTTATGTCAAAATCCTTAGGTGATGAGTCAATTCTGACTCCGGATTCGTTTTCAGAACACCCAAAAAACGTACGGTATGCTATCTCACCTTTCAACTACATTTTTTTTTGTGGTCCTGTGTAATTAAACGGAAAGGAATACTGATGCCATGCTTCTGACATCATACTTTTATAAAACGTTATCCATTTTAGTTACATAGGACTGAATGTATGCTGCTTTAGTCAGATAGGTGATGCGTAGCCACTTTACGTTTTTAATATAAAAAGAATTTTTAATCCTGATACTGTGAAGTACTCTGTCACGATAAAAGCCATCAAAAAAGGTCTTCAAAGGGATTACTTAATTAACTTTATTAATTATCTATCCTGAGTAATTTCCTGTAATAAAGTAATTTCGTTTTTTTTTTCGAGCTACACGATAAAGGAAAAAGCGATTAATCCCTATTTATTTATTATAGAGTGCGAATTGATCTGGCATTGGAAGGCCCTTGCTATAGCGGTATAAGATTAAGACAATAATCTATTTAGGATTAGGAAATGACACGCTAAACCAAAAACTCTTAGAATTATATACAGTATTAAATTTTGTACTTTACACGAACTAAGTGGCCACTGAAGTTACAAATTTATGTCAAAAATAGAATAAGAGTCTTTTTCTTTAGGTAGTGTAAATCATGACCAAAAATAAAATTTCAGGCAGAATTTAGTACCAGGAACCCTAAAGGGAATTCTTATTTCTCTTCCTGATCAACTGTAAAAGGAATTAGATTCCGGGTGGTAAATAAATATAAAATTTTAGGCGTAATATCGTTTTCTTTAAGTTTGTTCCTTAACTTATATCCCTTAGACAGACGGATGTCTCGAAAATATAAAGCCAATAAAAACAGAGGTTAGGTTATAAACAGACTCATTAGTTACATTTAAACTGCTTTAGCAGTGACATAACAACCTATTCGTCTCCCTTTCACACCCTGGAGCCTAAGGATCCTAAACAGTGCACGTTTTTATAGGTGGTCAGAAGAATAGTTCTAACTGGCAATATACAGGATGTTATGAAAGCTGCTTCTTAGATTTCCTGGACTCAAATGGAGATACAATTTACAGATTTAAACAAAGTTACTAAGTTTCTTTTTTCGACGCCACTGCCATCTACATTCTAATGTTCCATAAAAAGACGGAATAAAAAAAACATGCCTGTGTGATGAGGAATATTTTGTACTTAAATTATTAGTTAAAAGACTACTTTGATGGAAATCGATGTTGATTTAAAATAAAAATAACCGGTCAAGTGCAAGTTGAACTTGCGCAATTAGTATACCGTACGTTAATTTGCTCTAAAGTAAAAAAAATGGCTTCGAAGATATAAAATGATCAGTGACTTCAGAAAACACACTTCAAATGAGTTTTCAACAAAGTTTGTTTTCGATCTTTAATGAAAACTGATGAATTTGAAATTTTTGTTTTTTTTTATATACCAGATAAATTATTAAAGGTAATGCACTCGTGATAATTTTTGTTCAATCTACACTCCGGGGAGAATTTTCCAGTATATTTTCAAAATTTTTTGAGCAGTACTTTTCGAGATAAAGGGGGGACAGCGATTTGTCGCGATTTTTTAAAAATAATACGAAGAAAAGTGAGCGCAAGTATTACATCATATATATTTTTGAACTCGTATTTTATAAGCTTGCATTTGACACCCCAGTCGATGACCTAGTAAGAAAAAATTTTTTTGACTTCCGATTTCACCCCCAAAAACTAACCCCCGTTAATCAAAATTTAACTTTCAAAACCACGCGGCTCTGATGAGGCCATCAATTCCTATATTAGTACCAAATTTCAACTTTCTTTGTCAAATAGTTTTGGAGAAAATCGGGTGTGACAGACGGGCAGACGGACAAACGGACAGACAGACAGACGGACAGACACCGAAGTGATCTTATAAGTCTTCCGTACGGAACACTAATAAAGTATCAGAATGGCTGCATGATACAGGTGAAAATTTAGTGAAATTATTTTTTTTAGCTCATAAGGTAGAAGATAATGACATTTTTTAAGGTGGCGTCTCTGGGATGACATGAATTGAATAACTAGCTTTAATGGATTATAATTCTAAATTCGAGTCTCTATATTTAATTGTTTTCCTATACGATTTTTTTCTTTTATGACAATAACCTAGATTCTTTACTAATTTGGATAAAATACCAATCAGCTGATTACTAAGATCGGTAAACAATTTTAACGTTCTACTGTATCACTTCTATGATTAGTTCTGACGGTAGTTCTTGCTATAGTATGATAAAAGTAGAATTCATAAATAGATTCAGGATGTTAAGAAAATGAAAAATTTTAATTTATGGTTCAATATTTTTCACTTATTTTTAATTCCAAATTTTAAACTCTTTATTCAGACATAGATAGATAAAATGTAATGAATACCAGTAGTTGTATTAGAAATCAAATTAGAGATCGTCATGAACTATGAAAAATTAAAGTGTAAAGTTTATTTTTCGATATTGGTGTCGGATCCTAAATTGTAATCCGTTCTTGAAAATCAGAAGTACAGTATCGTGTAGATTCTAGGAATCTCGAATGATAATCAGCTAAAATCTAAAGTTCATTTTTTTTAATCTTTAAAATATAAATTTGTAGTTAGGTAAAAGAAATCGATTTTTTAGATCAATCTGACACACTAGATCGAACCAGCAAATCGATCTCACAACCCTAAAAGTCGGACAGATTACAGACGAGTCACTGTAAATAGTAGGCAGATTTTTATTATAATACGTAACAAGCTATATTGAAATTCGTAATAAGAACCGCTTCGGAAAGCGCCATCTATTTTTAAATATGGAAAGCCAATTTATTGGCTATAGTAAGTTACCCAGTAATTACTCGTTAAGTTAACACCATCATTTTTTTTGCACTCTTTTTCATGCAATACGAATTTCCAATTCCAAAATTTAGAAATAATTTTATATAATGAAGAATTCGAATGTGAAGCCCGTATTTCTATATCTCTGTTGGGCATTCAATTGTAAGCTACTTCCGGTAAAATCAAAACTGGTCTGATTTGGATTTGAAGAAGTTTCTGATGGTAATATTAAATTTTCACAAAAAAAACAAGGGACGTTGGTTCCAAAGAAATACAAATTTTATAGGATATTTATTTGGGTTATTCGCAACATTAATAATATTGACACTGTTTATTTAATATTTAAAAATGAACAAAAAATTCATTTATTATCCTAAATTTTTTTTTTAATTTTGCAAATTTTTGTATTTCGGCACCTGATTTGGCGTCACTGTCAAAGGCAAAAATAAAAATTAAGGAACTTAGAAGATGCAAAGAGGTATTTTTAACTATATAAAATCATCTTAGTAAATGTGGAAAAACTAACAGGTTTTTTTAGCTTTTCCTCAGGTTGGCTAAACTTCATTTTATGCAACCCCCCACAGTGTAAAATGATAAATATAAATTCCCATTTCTATGTATTTAGGCAATCCCTTATAAGTGTTTATTCGTGTTTTTGTTTCATCGCTCTTTGAAAGTGGGCAGTTGAGTTGTATGAAATAAGCAATTTTCAACCCTAAGAAAAACAAATTGTGTTGTTATAGTGGCTAAAAAGTCTACTTGAGTGGCAGTAACCTTTAGAGCCTTACAGAAATCAAGTGTAAGACGTAAATTTTATCTTAGTATATTTGAAGTGGTTATGAAAATTTTAAAGAAAAAACCTATTTTAGTACCAATCACATTATGCGAACTCCATGTAAAGTTTGTGTTAAGGATCATTTTTTATCCTATTCATATTTCAAAGTATATATTGCCTGTGGCTTCGCTTAAATAAAAAATCGTAAATTCCTGTATATTTGTATACAGGTAGACAATTACAACAATTTAATAGTAATAGAATACTTGTTTCAATTTATGGATCTTATCTTCGTTGTTGATTGGTTGGATATTATAAGTTGCGATGGTCAGTTTCATCTTTTTACGAAAGCTTGATCAGTCTTAGATACCTTTAACATCCTTTGCCTTCTCATTGTACTGACCGCTACTGTAATCTGCTAAAAGACCATTGGAGGGAAAGGGCCATATATTTATCCGCGTGAAACTTTCCATAAGGGAGAAAATGACCTTAAAACACAGCGTTTGATTCGGCCAAAATTATTATTTTTTTTGTTTTTAGGTATCTTAAATCGGGTTTTATCTCTAAATATAACAGTGAAAGCTTTTTGGAGTACATATTGTGAAGAAAAATACATTTGAATATATATAAAAAAAACAGTATATATTGAGAAAAAAACATGTTGACTTAAACAAAAGTTACAAAAATAATTATTCACGATAAAGAATCCCACTTCTCTTCGTCAACCCATTCCTCGGCTTCCTCTGCAGATTCCTTAGCGGATTTCTCTTCTTCTTCGGAACCGTCGTCGTTAATATTGGGTTCAGCAGAAACAAGTATTTAAATTGCTTCTGTACTAAAGGACGTGGATATTTTTTTGTGTTTTGGCCTTACACTAGATGTTAAGGGATCTGAGCTGAGCAATAATCTGTTGAAGAAATCTAAATTGCATTTTTCTCTTGAGAGTTTCGTAGCAAAACTTTGCCGGTACAGGCGAAAGTGTTTGTTTCGCGCATTTGTTGCTTCTTCGGACAGTAATCCCATGGGCAAAAGTGTCTTTTTCATTATTGTTGGACCGCGAATTAATATTTTGTGCAACGTAGGGGTCAAGGCACGCCAAGGATACAACTTAAATTTTGGCGGTCTTATCATCGTTGTTCATTGATTGGATATTATAAGTTGCGATTGTCAGTTTCATCTTTTTACGAAAGCCTGATTAATCTTAGATATCTTTAACATCCTTTGTCTTCTCATTGCACTGACCGCTACTGTAATCTGCTAAAAGACCGTTGGAGGGTAAGGGCCATATATTTATCCGCGTGAAACTTTCCATAAGGGAGAAAATGACCTTAAAACACAGCGTTTGATTCGGCCAAAATTATTATTTTTTTTGTTTTTAGGTATCTTAAATCGGGTTTTATCTCTAAATATAACAGTGAAAGCTTTTTGGAGTACATATTGTGAAGAAAAATACATTTAAATATATATAAAAAGAACAGTATATTGAGAAAAAAACATGTTGACTTAAACAAAAGTTACAAAAATAATTATTCACGATAAAGAATCCCACTTCTCTTCGTCAACCTATTCCTCGTCTTCCTCTGCAAATTCCTTCGCGGATTTGTTTTTTTTTCTTCGGAACCGTCGTCGTTAATATTGGGTTCAGCAGAAACAAGTATTTATATTGCTTCTTTACTAAAGGGCGTGGATATTTTTTTGTGTTTTGGCCTTATACTAGAGGTTAAGGGATCTGAGCTGAGCAATAATCTGTTGAAGAAATCTAAATTGCATTTTTCTCTTGAGAATTTCGTAGCAAAACTTTGCCGGTACAAGCGAAAGTGTTTGTTTCGCGCATTTGTTGCTTCTTCGGACAGTAATCCCATGGGCAAAAGTGTCTTTTTCATTATTGTTGGACCGCGAATTAATATTTTGTGCAACGTAGGGGTCAAGGCAGGCCAAGGATACAACTTAAATTTTGGTGGTCTTATCATCGTTGTTCATTGATTGGATATTATAAGTTGCGATTGTCAGTTTCATCTTTTTACGAAAGCCTGATCAATCTTAGATACCTTTAACATCCTTTGCCTTCTCATTGTACTGACCGCTACTGTAATCTGCTAAAAGACCGTTGGAGGGTATGGGCCATATATTTATCCGCGTGAAACTTTCCATAAGGGAGAAAATGACCTTAAAACACAGCGTTTGATTCGGCCAAAATTATTATTTTTTTTTTGTTTTTAGGTATCTTAAATCGGGTTTTATCTCTAAATATAACAGTGAAAGCTTTTTGGAGTACATATTGTGAAGAAAAATACATTTAAATATATATAAAAAAAACCAGTATATTGAGAAAAAAACATGTTGACTTAAACAAAAATTACAAAAATAATTATTCACGATAAAGAATCCCACTTCTCTTCGTCAACCCATTCCTCGGCTTCCTCTGCAGATTCCTTCGCGGATTTCTCTTCTTCTTCGGAACCGTCGCACAGTGGGGAAAAACGAAAAATCGTGTTTCAAAATTGTCTAGAGCCTTCAATTTTGGTTCGATTTGGACGATTTTTTTTTTTTTTAATTGAAGCTTATTAAATTCCGAACAAAGTTGTCGGAGCCGATTTTTGAATTAAACTTTTGTTTTAAAATGGCGGACGTTGGTTTCTGATTATATAGCGACTGAGACACAGAAAACGATTACAGTTTCAAACCAAGTTGTGCCACTGTTTAGCAATAGCAGTCACTTTTTTGCTACAATAGCAAACAATGTGGCTAGTGCAGCAAAATATTTAGCTGTCCCTATTTTAACAAAACGTTTTAGCTGTTGTAGCCATTTTCTAGCTGTGTAAGCTGTCCTTTTCTGCGTGTATCGCTGTTTTGTGTATCTGCTAGAAAATTGTCTACAATACTTGAAATTTACAGCAGCAATATTCTAGCAATAACTGCATGAAAATTTAAATCCCGCAACTAAACTTGAATAACTTGAATGATCTGACTGCACAGTCTAAATGCCCCAGAGAAACTTTCTTGCTCGATTCAATTTTGACATCCGCCATACTTGATTTGTCATTTTAAGTCAATTGTTGAAACATATTTATAATTAACAACCTTAAAGAAATTATTTATGCAAATGTTATGGATATAAAATAATAATGGTACGTTTATTCATATTTATAATACTTTTATTGTTCATGGCAGCCATTTTGGGTTCACTATTATTAATCTTGTAACTGTGATATATTATCTGCGACATAAAAAAACATACATACACGCATTTTAGCACAACTTGATTTGAAACTGTAAGCGTTTTCTGTGTCTCAGTCGCTATATAATCAGAAACCGCCATTTTGATGACGTCCGCCATTTTGAAATAAAAGATTAATTGCAAAATCGGCTCCGACAACTTTGTTCGGAATTTAATAAGCTTCAATTTAAAAAAAAAATAGACCAAATCGAACCAAAATTGAAGGCTCTAGACAATTTTGAAACACGATTTTTTGTTTTTTTTTTCCCCACTGTGCGTCGTCGTTAATATTGGGTTCAGCAGAAGCAAGTATTTATATTGCTTCTTTACTAAAGGACGTGGATATTTTTTTGTGTTTTGGCCTTATACTAGATGTTAAGGGATTTGAGCTGAGCAATAATCTGTTGAAGAAATCTAAATTGCATTTTTCTCTTGAGAATTTCGTAGCAAAATTTTGCCGGTACAGGCGAAAGTGTTTGTTTCGCGCATTTGTTGCTTCTTCGGACAGTAATCCCATGGGCAAAAGTGTCTTTTTCATTACTGTTGGACCGCGAATTAATATTTTGTGCAACGTAGGGGTCAAGGCACGCCAAGGATACAACTTAAATTTTGGCGGTCTTATCATCGTTGTTCATTGATTGGATATTATAAGTTGCGATTGTCAGTTTCATCTTTTTACGAAAGCCTGATCAATCTTAGATACCTTTAACATCCTTTGTCTTCTCATTACACTGACCGCTACTGTAATCTGCTAAGAGACCGTTGGAGGGTAAGGGCCATATATTTATCCTCGTGAAACTTTCCATAAGGGAGAAAATGGCCTTAAATCACAGCGTTTGATTCGGCCAAAATTATTTTTTTTGTTTTTAGGTATCTTAAATCATGCTTCATCTCCAAATATAACAGTGAAAACTTTTTGAAGTATATATTTTGAAGAAAGATACATTTTAATATATAAAAAAAACAGTATATTGAGAAAAAAAACATGTTGACTTAAACAAAAATTACAAAAATAATTATTCACGATAAAGAATCTCACTTCTCTGCGTCAGCCCATTTCTCGGCTTGCTCTGCAAATTCCTTCGCGGATTACTCTTCTTCTTCGGAACTTTCGTCGTTAATATTGGGTTCAGCAGAAACAAGTATTTATATTACTCCTTTACTAAAGGACGGGGATATTTTTTTGAGTTTTGGCCTTATACTAGATGTTAAGGGATCTGAGCTAAGCAATAATCTGTTGAAGACATCTAAATTGCATTTTTCTCTTGATGATTTCGTAGCAAAATTTTGCCAGTACAGGCAAGTGCATGTTTCGCACATTAGTTGCTTCTTCGGACAGTAATCCCATGGGCAAAAGTATCTTATTCATTACTGTTGGACTGCGAATTAATATTTTGTGCAACGTAGGGGTCAAGGCACGCCAGGAATACAACTTCACATAAATTTTTATGAGTCTAGCACACGTGCTACAGGGAAGTCCCTAAAGCGCTACAGGAGCGATACGTGTGCGGAAAAAGCGATTCACGTTGCTCTTGAGTCGCTGTAAATTGTACTTGTTGGGAAACACAGTCCTAGGCAAATTATGCAAGGAATGTTGGTCTTCATATAAAAGACTGCTTGAAAAGCGTTGTACGACGAGTAACAAGCTGAACCTCACACGGATGTGCAGAAATTGGATATTTGGAGTTGTTGTTAAAGGAAAAAAACAAATAATAGCTGATAAGTGCACTATAATTAAAGACAAAGAGGCCATAATTGAACTCTTGCACAATAGGATAAATTTTACAAAAGACGATCCGGGTATTAATGACTTTGTAAGGAAAACCTGTTCAACCATAGAGAACAACTTGGCAATGCCGCGAATGTCTAAAGCCGAATCTTTATCAGCAGATGAGGAGGTAAAAAATACTAAATCTTTAGCAATAAATAAACGAGCAAAAAAACCGGCTGAGAAACCGATTGTAACCAATAAAATTTTAAACAATGAGGAAAATGAGTGAGCGCGTGTGAAATCAAAAAAATTCGGTAAAAAGAAACAAAATGAAATTATAGGCACCAGTGTTACGACGAAATCAGTTTCTGTTCCATCGAAAAAGGCTTTTCTATTCGTGTCAAGATTGGAACCCCAAACTCAGCCGAAAGAGTTGCAAGATTTCGTGAAAGCGCGTTTCCCCGAGACGGAGTGTTGTGCGCTAGAAGTGAAATATCCCGAGCACTATAGTCTTTTAAACTGTGTATTAATTCATTAAATCTGGATGCTGCTATGAATCCAGAAATATGGCCTGAAGGGGCTTTTGCTTCAAGATTTTGTTTTCAAAAAAGGACAACGAATGGAGAGAAAAGGTAGGTGAGAGTGCCACAACAGGGTATGAAGTTTTCTTTTTGAACTGTCAATCACTGAGCCAAGTCAAAGCAGACTTGATTGCGAGCACATATTTGCAATCTGATAAAACAAAAATATTATGTTCTTGTGAAACATGGTGCAAAACCGAAAGTTTATCCTTGATATTTATCGACAATTTTGTCAATATCTCAAGTTTTTGCAGATCTAACCAAACGGGTGGAGGGGTTGGTATCTGGGCCCATCGTAGTGTGAATGCGGAACCACTAAATTTAGACAGGACAGAATGTGTGGAGAGAGATTTTAAGAATTGTGGAATAGTGCTTAATCTACTTTCTGATATGAGGGTGTATATTTTGACTTGTTATCGTTCTCCTAAAGGCAATTTTACAACCTTCTGTAATAGACTTACTGTTCTATTGGAAAGAACTTATGATCCAAGAGCTGAAATAATCTTCTCTGGGGATTTTAATTTGGATCCAAATAGGGATAGAGGGGATTATGTAGTTCTAAACAATATTCTAAGTAGTTTTAAGATATTTAACATTGTGACAATCCCGACAAGGGAAGATTATTTGTTAGATCATGTGTATACTGGTAGTACGCTGGGATGTGTTGTTGAAGACAACAACATTTTCCGATCATAGAACTGTATTAGTCGATATCAGTGAATTTCTGACAATTGAGATTCACGAATCTAATGTTCAGAAAAGATTATTTTCTGAAAGTAGTATAAAAGCGTTTTAAAATAATTTAAAGAATGAAAGCTGGTTGGCAATATACGAGGCGGGTGACGTGAAAAATTTCATAATATTTTTCTATTTTACTTTAATCTTAATTTTCCGTTAAAAACACTACGTCCTCGGCAAGCTTGCAGAGGATGGGTCAGCAGGGAGGTTAGGTAGTCCAGTTTGGCTCTAAGGGAGATCTTTAAGTTAAAGCACAGGTTTCCACAGGTGTATAAGGATGCCAAGAGGGCACATGAGGCCTTGGTCAAGGAGAGTAAGAAATCATTCTACAGAGGAAGAATTGAAAATTCTCAAAATCCTATAAAAGAGGCTTGGGGTATAGTTAATGAGCTTACCAACAAGCGAAACAAGGCGAAAAATTTAAAAATAATGAATGACAGAAACTTAGAGCTCTATCCGATAGATGTTGCAAATATATTTAATAACTTTTTTAAGAATGCACCGTTGCAGGTTTTTGATAGAATTCCGATGCCTGCTAAGTTTATTCCGCCCTCTTTGGAGACGGCATCAGATAGCTTGTTTTTGTCCGGTGTCACTGATATTGAGCTTATATCCATCGTGGGAAACAAAATCAAAAATAAAAAATCTGCCGGTTTTGATGACATATCAGGGTTACTCATAAGGTAGGGGTTTTAACTCTTCTTATAAATCTGAGCTTTACGGAGGGTTTATTTCCGAAAATATTGAAAATGAACAAGATTGTGCCGGTTCATAAGAAGGGTGATATTCATTTAACGGAGAATTATCGTCCAGTGGCGCTCATTCCAATATTCTCAAAATATTTGAATACTGTTTTTTGAACAGATTAGAGCCATTTCTAGAGAAACACAGAGCTTTATTGTTTATCGTTAGAAATTGTATAGGGATCGTTTGTGTTATACTCTATTAATGTTATCTGTATTATTTGTATTACTGTTGTATAATGATGAATTCCATACATTTATTGTAAAATGTTGCTGCAAAATAAAAGTATTATTATTAAAAAAAGTATTAGCGTGACGTGTACTTCTAACATGCATCGCTCTGGGAGGAATTAAGTGGGCTACGTCCTTCGAACCCTTTCCATGAAAATACTTGTAGAATAGGCTCAAGTCGCCAACCGTTTTTCGATGTTCCAGCGAATCAAAGCCGCCGGTCAGTTTCGGGTCTCTATTCAGACGAACAACTCTCTGAACAGAATACAACAAATGCAGTGTATGCCTGGGAGCGGAGCCCCAAACATGGGATCAGTATTCCATAGTTGGTCGAATTTGAGCTTTGTAAAGAATTAACTGTTGTTGCGGATTGCAAAGCATTCTGGTTCGAAATAATATTCCCAACTTTTGAGAAGCTCTCTTGCTATGCCTGCAACGTGTTCATGCCAGCACATATTTGCTCCCAAATTGACGCCCAACAAATTGAGTAACGATGCTAGGGGAATGAAGTGCCTCGACATGAGTATGTCGGGTTCGGCAACGTTAACCTTCTTAGAAAAAACTGCCGCCTGAGTTTTTGCAGCGTTAAATTGCACTTAGTTACTGTCACCCCAAGATAAAATTTCTTCCAGGTTTTTGTTAAGTTGAACGACCTCCCGCTGTCTGCAGACATTCGTCTGAGCAGCTGATGGCCGAGCGTTCAAAGTGGATGAAGTCGACTTTATGACCACCCGATAATACTTGCAAAATAACTTTCAAGCGATTTAAGAGGTTCAAAAATTTCCTATTTACATTACCGTCATTGGTGTTACCAAATCCAGCTTTTGGCACATCTATGATTAAGCACATTTGCTCTCTATATTTTGCCTGTATTTCTGCCTTTTTTACTTGACAATTCGGCGGCCCCCTATTGTTTCTCTTATTTGTAAATGACTTGAAGGATTTCCTGACCAATACTTCTTTTCTCATGCCGATGATCTGAAATTATTCAAAATTATTTCTAGTCCTGTGGACAGTCTTGTTTTGCAAGCTGATGTTGACATATTTTTCCAATGGGCAACTTTAAACGGCTTAAGTCTGAATACTGATAAATGCTCCTGTATATCATTTTCCAGATTAAAAAGTCCTATGCAGTTCGATTATAGTATAAATACAACCATTTCAAAACGGGTACGGGCTGAACTCTTTGCTTCACATTCTACTGTCAATTTCCAAGGGAAAACACCACCTACTATTCCCATAGTGCAGTCAAGGATGCCCGATATTGTCTTCAGACAGCGTATCATAAAACGTATTTTGATGAAGCTAGACACCAAAAAGGCTTCAGGCGCTGACGGAATACCTGCCATAGTTCTCAAGAACTGTGCGAGGGAACTAACACCAGTTTTCTGTAGACTTTTCAACCTATCCTACAGAAAGGGAATATTTCCTTCCTGCTGGAAATGTGCCACAGTTCAGCCGATACCTAAAAAAGGCAAGAAGACCTTGCCAAATAACTACCGACCAATCGCACTACTCTCAATAATATCGAAAGTCATGGAAAAGGCTATCAATCAGCATCTCCTAAAATATCTTGAAGGATTCAACATTATTAGTGATCACCAATATGACTTTCGTAAAAATAGATCAACAGGAGATCTTCTGACTTATGTAACACATGTTTGGAACAACGCAATTGAACACTTTGGAGAATCTCGAGCGGTTGCTCTTGACATATCCAAGGCATTTGACCGTGTTTGGCACGATGGGCTGTTGGCTAAGCTACGTTCTTATGGTATGTCTGAAAAGTTCTGTTTGTGGCTCTCATGTTTCCTCAGAGAGCGTTCTTTACGAGTGGCAGTCGACGAATTTCTTTCTAACACCTTCACTATCAACGCCGGTGTGCCCCAAGGTTCCATACTGTCTCCTACTCTCTTCCTCATTTATATTAACGATCTGCTGGAAAAGACCGAGAATCCAATCTACAGCTTTGCAGATGACAGTACACTTATCTCTTCATTCACTTTGAACGCTCGGACATCGACTACTCAGACGAATATCCGCAGACAGCAGGAAGTCATTCAACTTAACAAAGACCTGGAAGAAATTCTATCTTGGGGTGACAGTAACCAAGTGGAATTTAACGCTACAAAAACCCAGGCGGCAGTTTTTTCTAAAAAAGTTAACGTTGCAGAACCCGACATAGTTATGTCGGGGCACTCCATCCCTCTAACATCGTCACTCAATCTGTTAGGCATTAACTTGGGAGCAAATATGTCCTGGCATGAACATGTTGCAGGCATAGCAAGAAGAGCTTCTCAAAAGTTGGGAATATTGTTTCGAACCAGAAAGCTTTACACTCCACAACAACTGTTAATTCTTTACAAAGCTCAAATTCGACCAACTATGGAATACTGCTCCCATGTTTGGAGCTCCGCTCCCAAACATACACTGCATTTGTTCGATTCTATCCAGAGAAGAGCTGTTCGTCTGATTGGACACCCGGAACTGACCGACGGCCTTGATTCGCTGGAACATCGAAGAACGGTTGGCGACTTGAGCCTATTCTACAAGTACTTTCATGGAAAGTGTTCGAAGGATTTGGCCCGTTTAATTCCTCCCAGAGCGGTGCATATTAGAAGTACACGTCGCGCTAATACTTCACATCCGTATGAGGTTCAGCTTGTTACTCCTCGTACAACGCGTTTCAAGTAGTCTTTTATATGGAGAACATCATACCTTTGGAATGGTTTGCCCAGGACTGTGTTTCCCATCGAGTACAATCTACAGCGATTCAAGAACAACGTGAATCGCTTTCTCCGCACACGTGTCGCTCCTGTAGCGCTTTAGGGACTTCCCTGTAGCACGTGTGCTAGACCCATAAAAAAAAAAAAAAAAAAACATGAGATTAGGGATCTTGGTGTGATGTTTGATTGTTCTTTATCTTTCATCAGCCATCAAATGAGTGTGGTGCCGGTAGGTGTTTAGGTTTTATTGATAGATTTAGTGTCGATTTTTCTTGTAATGTGTTTAAATTATTATATTGTTCGTACGTTAGACCGATTTTGGAGTATACAAGCCCGGTGTGGTCTCCTTTTTATAATGTCCATATTAATCAATCTTACGTATCTGTTCTTTTAAATTGAAAATTCCTTTAACTGAGGGACATACCAACTATGACCTGGTACAAAGATTGTTAAATATGTGCAGTCTTCAGGACAGACGAATGCAAGCTGATCTACATTTCTTATTTAAGCTATTAAATGGGTATATTGACTGTGAGTACTTACTTAGTAAATTATCATTTCATACCGTACATCGTACCCGCGCCAGGTCGTTATTTTACCCAGCTAATGTCACCAGAAACTATGGCTTGCATAGTCCAATCTTGAGAATGCAGCGTAATTTTGATAAATACAATTTGCCAATTGATGGCCCAGTACACCGATTCAAAAAAATGGTCAAGCAACTGACCTCGCTATAGAGTTTCTTTAATTTTCGGGTAGTTTCCCATTGGTATTATATGTCAAGTACTGTTTACCTTTAAAGTGATTAATTTAGATTGTAAAACCCTGCATTCTGACCTATTAGTTTTGAGTTTTAGTTTTAGCTTTAATTATATTGTTGCTTTTTTCTCTTGCATATTGTCGATGTTTTTTGTAGAAATGGTGTTACCGTTGATAATAAATAAATAAATAAATAAATTTCTTTGTCACTGTCCCATCTTAACAGCCACTTTTGCACAGGAAGCTTGTATGACAAATGTAGAATACTTTCGAATAATCGGATCTTAGCGGGCAATACAGACAGGCCAAACTGTAATTCATCTGTGTCGACGTTATTTTTTACGTTGAGGTCATTAAACTGCTTTGAACTAGCACCACAAATGTAGCATTTTATTGTTGAAGTAGCAGCATTGCACACTTTTGCATCGACCATAGTTAGCGTTAGTACATGTTTCATGGAAAAAGAAATGTCTCCTTATATGAATTCGCTGTTTACCAAAGCGTTTATTACGCTTTCTACGTAAGTAATTTCAGAATTTGCAATTGTTTTTTAACAAATCTAATCCTCATTGACCGACAGTATCGTGACGAAGAGGGAGTTGGATTCTGCCAAATAACTTTCTTGTTTGTCCCACAAATCAATTATAGTACGCGAAAGCAACTTTGAAAAATGTTGCTGTCAATTGTATCTTCTTGCATTTTTTGCTTAAATCGTGCTTGTTGCGATCCGTCACTCCCCATTTCGAAATCAATAATTGAGACTCTTCTAGATTTAATTTTTTTAGTACATCCTCCAAAGATGTGGCGAAAAGTTTAGCTATGTGATCCAATAAATGTTAAATAAATTTCACCACATATTTCAGTTACCCGATAAGCCCCTTTCACCGGAAAACAAATCCTTTTTGCTTGCTGTAACACGGTGTAACTCGGATAATATTTCTTGTTACTTTTCCTTATTATTTCATGCTCTCTTCTTGAGATGTCAGCTTTTATAAATATTGAAACGGCGGCTACTGAATTTAGTCGTAACTGTTTTTCATGCTGCTTTGACATTTTGTTCGCTATCTGGTATGCTTGGGACGTTTGGGTAAAGTTAGTTATGTCTTTTAGAATACTGGATGCAATTTTGTCTCCAGAACTTTGAAGGGATTCCTTCTTTATCTGCAGTACTGCCTACTTCCTTTATTTTTTTACGTTTGCACCTCTCATTTGATTCTTCAAATAACTTTGTTAGTCGACCAGAAGAACCAGGTTTTACCCTAGGTATGCGCTTCTGTCCATTTTTTCTTTAAATAGGACAACTTATGCTCCACTTCCTTCCTTTGCCCATCACAATATTCGTCTTGAGATAAAATATAACTCTCAAGATATATCAATTTTTCTTTAAAATTTGGGAAGTTTTGTTCCTGCATTTTATCAAAAAGTAGTCTACACGTTACTAGACGAGCACCTGAAGTACTCTCGGATCCTAGAACAAAATAAAAACCGTTTAAATTAAAAAAATAAATAAATACAAAATACCACTTGCCTTTCACCGTCTGATTTAAAGACTATGAAAACCTGGCATTTACGGGAAATCACCGCTAATATTTACATATTTGATTAGTGCAAATACTCTTTTTTCTGTTAAAGCCAATAAAATCACTGGGACTTGGGACGCTCCGTGAAGTATCACAAATACCTCTTTAAATACCGAAAAACGGTTTTTCGTACAACAATTTCGAGTAACATTCTCTACCGTTGAAACATTACTAATTATTAATAAATAACCGGTCAAGTGCCAGTTAAATTTTGCCTAATTAGTGTTCTGAACGTTGATTGCTTCTAAAATAAAAATTTTTGTTACGGAGGCATAACATGATCAGTGACTTCACAGAACAGACCCCAAATGAGTTTTCAACAAAGTTGATTTCCGATCTTTACTGAAAACTGAGGACCTTGAAATTTTTGTTTTTTTTTATATACCAGATAAATTATGAAAGGTAATGCACTCGTGATAATTTTCGTTCAATTTACACCCCGTAGAGAATATTCCAGAGTTTTTTCAAAATTTTTGGATCAGTACTTTTTGAGATAGAGGGAGGGGACAGCAATTTTTCACGATTTTTTCAAAATAATACAAAGAAAAGTGTGCGCTCTTACTTATAATATTCAAATCCATCACAAAAAGTCACTGTCACTGTCAAATGGGTAACGGTAGGGGTGGCTTATTGTTCTATACCTATTCAACATTGTTAGGTAGTAGAATTTTTTCTACCTGGGACCAGTCTTAGGAAATCGATTTATGGCCGCCTAAAACGCTGAAATACCCCCATGTGCACTACACTAATGTGTTGGTAAATATCATTATGACCCGTTCACTCTGTGAGTCAGTAGTCGCATACGTACGAGTATAAGATGTACACACGAATTCAAGGCGACTTCTTAATGCTTTTAAAGACTGTGACTTTCATACTTTTGTCTGTATAGTTCTGGAATGAGAAAACTATTAAATAATTATTTATCAACTTCCTGAAGTGTAACTGGGAAGTAAAAATGATTAATTTAAATTACTAAAACTAAAATAAATAAACTGGTAAATATAAACAAGATACAAACGTTATACCGATACATTATTTACAAAAAAAAATTGAGCATACGTGAAGCTGCAAAGATATTAACATTAAGTAACTGATTTTGTTACAATATTCACATTAATGCATACTAAAATAAGTTAGTTTAATCCACGTTTATTTTAGTTTTTTAGAAGGTAGAGTTCTATTTTAACGGAAAATACTAATTTGCTGATGGGAAGTAATTGGCAGTATAATTACAAGTTGTCATATTTATGTAAAATTGCGACAAAAAACATTAGGTACTTTTATACAAATAAAAGATTGACTCTTTTAATCACTTCTTGTTTCATCCAATGATAGTCTCAACATAATATTTTTCAATTTCTTGACTCTAGAAAGAGTACCAATGACATGAATCAGAAAAGTATCTGTCTTAAATCCTTTATGTCCCTATACATCTGATTAAAAATAACTAGACCTAAAATTAACTTTTTTTTTAACCAAACATGAGATTGCAAACTAGGATGCTTTGTTGAATAGGTCCCACTTTCCCGTATTAATTAACCTGATTTTCGAATCCCGGGAAAACTAAAAACAACAGACATGTTTAAATCTAGCCTTCTCTTACCTACTATCTTCACCACTTATAAGATAATTTCAGTATTAAATCTTAAATTAATCTAGGTTCTTAACGAAAAAGAAGCAATATATCAATAAATACTGTTAAAATTCTGTATAAATTTTTAACCCTCAAACTCGATATGTGGTTTCCCCAAATCAAGCAATCATTTCCCTCCAGAATAACACTGCTAATCGCTAGACAGCTAGATAGACCGAATTACCGACTGTAATTAAGAGATTTAGTAACTAGGAAACCTAAAACAAATGCAAAAATTCAAAGGATCATTTTGACACCAATACAATACTTTTCACTTATCTTTTAGTCAGGAAAAAACTTTGTTATTTATAGTTTTGGCTTTGAAGTGCCATTCTTCAATTTATAATAACCTAGATATACATTTTTAATAATTTATAGAGAAAGCCATTGTGATTTATCTTCATAGACTATAATTAATGTGAGTTCTTAATATTTATTTCCGGCTCTTAAACCACTGCGACTTGATATATTATTTTTTCCAGAAAAAGTAAATCTTTTAAATGAAATACGAGCTGTTGCGAGTATCTTAATTAAATATAGGTATCTCATGTTATTCTTTAGTTATATATATATATATATAAAAGCAAGGTGGTAGCAAAAAGTTTTAATTAATGTAGCTATAAAAACAGATCGATTGCAGACTCCTAGATCAAAAATACTGCAGTATTGGCACATTAGATATATTAGCTACAATTTTTTACAGTTTATGCGGTAACAGTTAAAACTACATATATTGTTGATATTAATTTCCCATAACCCTGCGTAATTATGTCGGGCCCTCCACTCCTCTAACATCGTCATTCCATTTGCTGGGCGTTATTTTTATAAGAAAATATGTCTTGGCATAAACATGTTGCGATCATAGCAAAGAGAGCTTCTCAAAAACTGGGAATATTATCTCGGGCTAGAAAGCTTTATACTACATAACTAGGGCATTTCACGTAAAGCGGATAACCAGAAAAATGTGAGATGTTTAAATTCTTTCCAGTTTAATTATACTTCTATTAGCCTTTATTACGAATTTAATTTGATTCTCTTATGCGAGGCCTATTTGCCGAGTTACGGGCTTTTGAAGATTTGACGAAATATCAGGTATGCCCTATTTTAAGTCCTGCTACTCGGTTAAATAAACTTATGCAAAAGTCAATGATTATTTAATAGATAGAGTGCTCTTTTCAGCCAAGGCTGCAAATTCGAATTTTGATTTTTTTCTCATAGACAACCAGAAGTTAACATTTTAATTTAAATTTTGACCAACTTCGAGCACATTAATTATTTATTTAAATACTTAAAAAAGTTGCTTAAAATGTACAGATAATTCTTACTAAGTTTCATGATGGGATCTACAGACGTTTAAGAGATAGTGAATATATGTCGCCGAGGTAAACAGCGCATTGATTAAAACATTATAATATCAATTCTAGTCTTTTTTATGCGTATTATTAATATAAATATAATTTTTTAAACACCCATAGATATTTCTTCAATGTTTAATAAGGGGAAAATACAAACCACACTCATTTGCAGTTCTATTTATTTTAGTGTGCTATGTAAACTGCTGATGTTTGTTCGGTTCATTATGAGACCGTCATTCATTGGAAAGAAGGCGCGGTACTTTTTAGTTCCTGAAATTGTTACAGCAGAATCAAAATGAGGTTTCAAAAAAAGTCTTTGCCGCTGAATGTCTCCTTTGCTGCAATAGATAATTGCAGTTTGAGGCAAAAACGATGTTGCCCATTCGTATAAACGCCTAGGAGTATCAAGGCTCTATTTGCAGGCAGCTGCAAAGTTGTACTAGTCGCTAACCGTTACAGGTTTATGCCAAGACCATCACCTTCTCCGTGAGACGTGGCGTGCAAATGAATTTCAGCATCGGTACCAAAATCTTCCTTGTGCTGAAAAAGGTTTACGAAATTAAATCTATTTTTAAAGTGTTGTGAGGCTCCATCTGTAATGTAGATTATTTTTGATACTATTATATTTTTACTCAAAATATATTAGTGCAGTAGTTTTTGAAATGCATAGAATGAGGCAGTATTACACTTCCGTGTTTTATGTCCTTTCCTTCACTATAGTAAAACACTGACGTTAGTAGAGTGGCTTTTTCATTATTCCAATAAAAAGACTGTGCAGCTTCGTGTACTTCAAAACTGTAATTTTCAGCAAAATTGCACTAAACGTGAATATCTCCTTCAAAGATTGTTTCTTCTAGTGTTTAAAAATAGTGCGCTTGCTGTTCAGCAATGTAGAAGTGGGATTTTAACATATCCTAAGCAGTATGTACTGCTATCTACAAAATCATCAGTGGGAAGTATTTCAGTAGCTATCGTAAAGCGATCTGTACGAACCCATGTCTTAAACTGAATGCTCGTTACTTGATTGTCATCAAGCAACATTTTTAAATGCTCACAAATCTCATCTAAGCCAGAACGCCAGTTGCATCGTTCATTTGGAGGTGATTTTTCAGTCATTAAGTGGCAAATTTACGTCGGATTACGGCACATCATCTTTCGCAGGCACTCTTTATAATTCGAAAGATGAATCTCAGTTCCAGCAGTAAAAAAGTCAATGTCTCCTCCACCCAACATCAGTTTAACATTTTGATGTAAATTCAAATACATACAAGGTGCCTACCAGAGTCGCCAGCATTGTTTAGGACGTAAAGTAAAAAACTTTGTAAGCCCTGATTTAACGTGAGGATAATCAATTTTGAATTTCTGATAGAGCTCGTCAATGTTGCACATAATTAATTGTTTTTGCAAATGAGTCATTTTACCATCGTCTAGTTTTATGGGCACGAAATATTTCTTTCAAGCATTACCCGACTATTATCTTCTCACTAAAGTTTCAGTTTCAGGTAGCACTTTTCGACCGCAACGAGGATTAGGTGATGATAAAATTCGGTATTTCTCAACAAGCTGCTTGCTTTTTCCGCTTGTCTTTTAGATGTATGGAGTTTTTTCTGCAAGTCTATTTTCACTCCAAGATTTAGGTGCAACAGCAATTATCATAGTTTTCATGACGCTAGATGTAGATGGATCATTAAATTTTTCCTTAAGCTGCTCCAAAATTTATTGATATCCGGATGTAGTGTCGTCCGTTTGTGTTATTTCTGTACTTATCTTCTTCGGGAATAAATGGTTCATTGTGTTTTTTTTTTGGAACCTTCACTAGACGTTGGCAAAAGATCCTCATGGGCTGATGTCGGCGTTTCACGTAAAAGTCGTTTTTTGTACGATGTGCACACGTAAAAACTACCTGAAACTTTCCATTTTTCTGCTAACCTTTTTGAAATTTTTCTTATATTCTTAGTCTTTCGGTGATAAGCTAAGTGAAACAAATTAAAGCATCGATCACCGTATGAGGCCACAACAGTAAAGAAAATTCGTTCACTCACAGAAACGTTCGAGCAAGAACTGGAACTAAACAACGGAAAAAGTTTTAAAATGGCGTCGCGGCGTCATATACCTTTCATAGCGCAAATTTTCGTACGTCTGCGCAACCTTTGCGTCTCTATCTGAACAAAATTCTAAAATGTAGTGAACTTTTGCAGAAATTTCACTTATCTTTATGGCGCTCTAAATTTAGTCTAAATAAACGAATTTCAGTTTTTGTACTCCACTACACACCAAACGTTAGATTTCAACTCACACTAAGTATGACCCAATGCGTTTTATATTACATGAGATACGAGTATATGAGACTAATGTTATCTAACGCGAAAAAGACTTAATATTTTTTCGACAACTCTTTATTAAGCAAAATGAATGCATTCTCCCAAAATCATATTAGAAACAATGAATGGAAGCTTCAGTATTATATCTTAATTAACCGCCTAACTCACATAATTTTTACTTATATAAATCCAAATGATCCTTATCCTCTTATATTTTCTTTACTTGATAGCATAAAAAATGACTCATCATGACAAAAGTGCCATAAACATCCAAAATGAAACAGGTTTTTCCCCAAAAATTCTCCCTCATTAACCCTTATGTTCTTTTTAAGTCGACAGTTTCACACTATGTTCTTTATCGTAACATAAAACTTATATCAGCTGCTTCTGTTTCCCACAAGCTTTGATATTTTTTTTCGTAAATTCCGGCGGTTTTTGCCACATTAGGCTTAAGCGATGTCATGTTTTTTTTCTTGGTTAGGGTAAAAATTGCTTGTTATCTGCTTTAACAAAGCGAGCAATAAAATCCTTTAGATGATTTAAACAAACATGTTGGTTTTGTGTTTGTTCGGATAGTAAAAATGGCGCTAAGTATATAAACCTCTATCACCTGGCGTTTTGGAACGAAGTTTTATAGCAAATAACAAACAACGAATTAAAGTTTCCAGAATCTGTATGAGATTCATTATAATATCTAAAATAGAAAGTTTATCTCGTTCAGTGACAATAGAATAAACAAAAAGAGAAGAAGGGCAATAAAAAAATTGACGAAATATTTATAATTGATGTACTCCTATTATTCAAAAAATAACCGGTCAAGTGCAAGTTGAACTTGCGCAATTAGTGTTCCGTACGTTGATTGCTTTTAAAATAAAAAAAAAAATTGTCACAGAGGTATAAAATGATCAGTGACTTCACAAAATACACCCCAAATGAGTTTTCAACAAAGTTTGTTTCCAATCTTTATTGAAATCTGATGACCTTGAAATTTTTGTTTTTTTTATATACCATATAAATTATTAAAGGTAATGCACTCGTGATAATTTTCGTTTAATCTACACCCCGTGAAGAATATTCCAGAATTTTTTAGAAATTTTTTGATAGGTACTTTTCGAGATAAGACCCGGGACAGCGATTTTTCGCGAATTTTTAAAAATAATACAAAGAAAAGTGCGCGCAAGTATAATATATATATATATATATATATATATATATATATATATATATATATATATATATATATATATATATATATATATATTTTACTCGTGTTTTCACAAGCTTTCATTTGACACCACACTCGATGACCTAGTAAAAAATTTTTTTTTTCACTTACGACTTCACCTCCCAAAACTAACCCCTTAAGTCAAAATTTAATTCTCAAAACTACATGGCTCTGATGAGGCCATCAATTCCTATATTATTACCAAATTTCACCTTTCTATGTCAAATAGTTTCGGAGAAAATCGGGTGTGACAGACAGACAGACAGACAGACAGACACCGAAGTGATCTTATAAGTGTTCCGTACGGAACACTAAAAAAACTCCTCGAAGATAGAAAAAAAATTACTAAATTATATGCATAGTTATTGTGAACAGTAGTCACCCCGTGGGACCTTGCGGGAGAGTGGGACAGAATATCTCCTCCGTTACGTTCTGCCTGTCGTAGAAGGTGACTGAATAAATAACTTAGATGGTAGATGCCCAGATCCCACCAGGGATCGCCCGATGTGGTACCATCGCATCCGCTTAGGCTGCTTGAAGTTCCTAAACGTTTCATAGGTGTGCCAATGTTCCCGGACTGTGGGCCCAAATAGCATCATGAGGCATCTGGATACAAAAAATTCCGAAGGTAAAATAGCCCCCGTTCGGATCTCCAGGTGGGAGCTGGTTCAGGAGTGCCAACATGCAGAGATCACAACTTTAAAATGGATTTTTGCAACATACGAGATTTAAACTCGAACATAAATTCAATGCACCAACACCTACAATCAATTAAACCTCATGTACTCGCTCTCTGTGAAACCAAGGTCAGTTCATCGACCAGCACAGTCAATTTTCTCTATCCTGTCTTTTTGCCAGAAGTGACCTCTCCTCTCAACGAGAGGAGGCTTCGAAGCTCCGAAACTTCGATGTTATGTGGTTAAAAGTAACAACAAACCACAATATTTATCTGCTGCCTCTATCAACCACCAAGTGATACTAACTTTAGAATACTTTTCGCTTCTGTTGCAGATACCATAGATCATTTACAAATTAACTATCCAAATGCCGAAATTGCCATCCTGGCCGACTTTAATGTCCACAACATCAACTAGCTTAAGTATTTAAATACCACCGAAGAACAAGATCGTGAAGCTGGATCTTTCTCAATCAGTTGTGGCTTAACTCAGCTTATTAACGAGATCGAGACGGAGAGTTCGCCAGTCTTCTTGATCTGTCCTTAACCACTAATCCAGAGATTTACAATGTTACCGTAAATCTATCGTTAGGTTCTTCCGACCATAAACTGCTTTTGACATCGAGTATTCTGCCAATCAGTGACAGAAAGGCACCTAAATCGCGCAAGGTTTGGCAATATAAATCTGCTAAATGAGAAGAACTCATGGAATATTTTCGAACTTTCTCTTGGTTAGAGGTTTATTATCGATCCAACGACTCATCTGACTGCGCTAAGGAAATTTCCAATGTTATTTTGGTTGATATGGACGCGTACACCCCTTTCTCGAAGAAATTCCCTTCCAACGGTAAGCCTTGGTTTGACCAAAAATGCAAAGAAGCTGTGTTTCCGACCGAATACAATTTACAGCGATTCAAGACCAACGTGGATCGCTTTTTCCACAAACGTGTCGCTCCTGTAGCGCTTTAGGGATTTCCCTGCAGCACGTGTGCTAGGCCCATAAAAAATGTTTTATAATAAACAGTGTAAAAATAAGTTTCATAACAATATCTGTGATTAACTTTCCTGTTAAATTTGGTTATCGAAAGATATCATAAGCTTCTAGATGATGGATGCTAATGTCGTTCTAGTAGTCAGAGTGATTTCAACATAGTCGGAGACTCTTCTGGAAGATGAAAAAAAAAGCATTCGAGAAAAGCATGATTTCATCAAAAAAAACAACTTATTCTTTAAAGCTAAGAGAAGAAAAATCTGGTATTTAAAAATCAACTACGTACCAAATTCTGACAGCTGGAACGGATTCAAATTTTCTTGAATAGATTGTTACTGATAAAAGAACCTGGTTTACGTAAATATTGTGAGATATTTTTTTAGCAAAATCCAAAATTAAGTTATTGCCTTGCTTACCAACCTTCAGTTAATTAGCTCCCAGTTACTTCCTTTTTTCTCTACTTTATTTGACCGTGTAAGGAAAGCGATCTGCCACTATTAAAAAGTAATAGCAACCTTAAACTACAGCAATATACTATATCAACTGAGAGATAATTTCAAACATTACAATTGCCAGTACCTGTCTATTGATCAATGATCGACTCAACGTTTTTTTTTTTCTTTTTTTGTAATTAGTTAGTAGCACTGGGATCACTCGAGTAAAAAACTACTGGGATACTCGATTACTGAAATAATTGAGGTTAAAAGATTATTGAGTCAAGTACTTAAATTATAAATTCAAGTAAAAGTCGTTGCTCAAATACGTTACTCTGTAGTTAGTCATCTGACAGTGATAATATCATATTATAACACAATACCACAAGCTCAAATTCGACCAACTATGAAATACAGCTCCCATGTTTGGGGCTCTACTCCCAAACACACACTGCACTTGTTGGATTCTGTTCAGAGAAGAGCTGTTCGTCTGAATGGAGACCCGGAACCGACCGGTGGCCTTGATTCGCAGGAACGTCGAAGAACGATTGGCGACTTCAGTCTGTTCTAAAAGTATTTTCATGGAAAGTGTTCGAGGGATGTTAGAAATACACGTCGCACTAATCCTTCATATCCGTATGAGGTTCACCTTGTTACTCCGTGTACAACGCTTTTCAAGCACTTTTTTACAGGGAGAACATCATCCCTTTGGAATAATTTGCCCAGGATTGTTTCCCACCGAGTACAATTTACAGCTTTTTCTGCACACGTGCCGCTCCTGAAGCGCGTTAGGGACTCCCCTGTAGCACTTGTGCTAGACTCACACAAAAAAAACAATATTATTTCATCATTCGACCAGCAAATTTCGCTGCTATTCTTTGTTAAAGACCCGCACTTGTTGCGAGGCACCGTAATTCTTGCTCTGTCCGAATCGGTTCGTCTTTGTCTTGTTTGATAAAAAGCATTCGTTTGAGCTCCTCTAATGACCAATCTAATTGGCTCCAATATTATTCTGACTAGCATATCCTTTCAATCTGTTTAGTAGTCAAATAATACTATTTCAACAACATCTGTTGGTAATGCTATCATTTTAGTCGGATTATCTGCTCCACACGCTCTATTTTCACACTATTTCAAGTGAAATTAGTTTTAAAGACCATCACATAAAACCTATCTTAATGGAACTAGATAATAAGACTCTTTTGGCGCTGGTGAAATACTTCTCATCATACACAAAAACCTACCGGCCAACACGCGTTTTTTAAAGATGTTTCAACTTATGCTATATAAAATAAATATTTTCGTCCTGATATACCTAAGTACAATATATATCTGAAAGAGGCAAAAAATTATCAACCAGGCGCCTTGGCTCCATTGATATCGATAGATGAGACTATTAATTAGCATATTTTAAAGAATCGGCAAGCAACGATCAATAGGATATCTCCTAATTCAGAGGCTCATCCAATCCATCCATCCATCCATCCAAAGCATTCGATTGTGTCTGATATGACGAATTACACAGGTCAACAAAAAAACATTTGTAAAAACTTTTTAAACCAATACATCTAAGTGATATGTATTTTTGGGTGCTGAAACCGTATCTGGTATCAATTTTTTTGTATCATCCACAGTTTTCTCACAATATGACATCGATTAAATTTCAAAATAGGAAAAATTTGATATATAAAAAATAGAAACTTAAACCGTACTTTTATTTGATTAGGCTACAATGTTTATTCACGATAACATATTTCACTTCAATGCGAATATTTTAGGCGCTTATTTTTTTGTATTTCCTTTCCCTTTTCTTTGTGAAGTTTCTTGTATAGCTTTTTCTCCGATGTGATGCATTTTGTTGTTCTCTGACCAACAGTAATTACCCATCATGTTGATATTCCACCGTCCCTGGTACCGTTTCTACATCTCCTTTATGTTCTGATGGAACCGTTCCCCCTGCTCTTCACTCAAAGTCAAGATGGTTGTGCAAGAAGTGGACTTTAAGGCTCATTAGACAACCCAGATTTTTGAACTTGTCTATCATATTAGCTACGATAAGTTTATAGTTAGGGTCTTTCACATTGCCCAGAAACTTAGTCACAACTTGTTTAAATGATATCCAAGCCTCCTTTTCCTTTATAATCATCCTTGCTTCAAAGTTGGAATCGAACATCATTTTACGAATATCAGGCTAAACGAAAACCCTCTTCTTTCAGTTTGGCTTCTGATAAATGAGGAAATCTTTTACACAAATATTCAAAACATTCACCATCTTTAGGCAAGGCTTTCACAAATTGTTTGATTAAGCCTAACTTGATGTGTAGTGGTGGTAGAAGAATCTTTTTTGGGTCTAATAAAGTTTTATGCAAAATGTTCTTCTCGCCAGGCGTTAAAGTTTTTCCTATGAGCCATTTTTTTTGGACCAATGTTGATCCCTCCCTCTGCTGTCCCACTCACATACAAAACATGGAAACTTTGTAAATCCCTTTTATTGACCCAGAATCATGGAGACAACTTTTAAATCTCCACATAGCATCCAATCGTGAGCTTGATAGTTAATTTTCTGTAAAACCACGTTAAGATTTTCGTAAGTTTCCTTCATATGGACTGAATGAGCAACAGGCAGTGAAGCATAAGTATTTCCGTTATGTAACAAAACACCTTTTAAACTAGTTTTCGATGAGTCTATAAAAAGCCTCCAATCTTCCTTCTTGTACTCAATGCCAAATTCGTTCATTAATCCTCTTCCTGCTTGAAAAACAATAATGGTAAATATATGTTCCATATTCCAATAAATGTTTTTCTTTTAGCCTAGAACCAAGCAATTCTGCTTTTTCCTTAGTTAAACCCAAATCTCTCACTAAATCATTTAACTCAGCTTGTGTAAACAACTGTGGTTTTAAATTTTCTAGAGAACATTGAAGCTCATCATCATCCGGTTGACTTTCATTAAATTCGGGACTGGACTGTAAAACGTCATCAATAGACTAAGGTGACTCAGGACAGGAAGTCCCGGTCCATGTCCTACCGGCCGATTAGCTGAGGTAAAGTTATTATAGACAATTACTTTTTTATTTTTGGAGTTTTATCCAGAAACATCAACGCTGCAAAAATAACAATCATTTGAATAATTTTCTTGCTCTCTCCATACCATGGGTACTGCAAATCTAAAAGCTTTCTTTTCTTTCTTATACCATTTCCTAAGATCCTCGACATAAACATAACATACCTTGTGAGGAGCCCAACATTTTTCTTGATTACCGATTTCTACACCAAAGTATGCAAACTATACTTTTTTTACAAAGTCAGTAATGTTTCTTTGATGTTTTTTAACTGCAAACTCACCACATATAGAACAAAGAAAACAAATAGCTGTGATATTTATCGGAACTACCAACCTAATAACATTTGATTTTACTGTCAACCTTATAAAATTCTGATTTTATTGCCAACCTAATAACATTCGAATGATAAAAAAATAAACTTTGCCCATTTTGATTATTAAAATGTAAAAAAATTGGTGGGTGATAAGACTTTTTTTATTATTATGTTCGGACTCAGCACATCAAAAAACATAGGAATCAGGTAAAATTATTAAAAAAGTTTTTTCGTCGTTGGCCTGTGTTGGCTAAGCTGGACGCTTATGGTATATTTGAAAGGCTTTGTTCACATCACTCTCTTTTTTTTTTCCTTACATCGGTTTGATTTATACTTTATCTTCATTGACTTTTTTAATCTCGTATTGTGCTGAAGCCACAATAATAAATTTATTTCCTTTTTAGCATAGAAATTACTATTTTCTAATTAAAAATTAAGCATAATATAATAATTTTCCGACAGCATAAAAATATAAAAGATTTGGGTACTTAAAGGTTCTCCTAAATTTTTGTTTATTTTATTAGTCTGTAGGGGTAGGTGTTACGGAAAACACAAGCAATTTCGCATCGTTAAAATAAAAAGTTGAGGCGTTTCTGCCTAAAGTGCCAACCGAAAATAAATCAAGCTAGTGGGAAACTGAAGGAGATAATGTCAGCTCTAAGTTACAATAAAGAATAAACTAAAAGCATGTCGGCGTCAATAAAAATGTATGTCAAAACAAAGATTTTTCGACTTAGTGCTGTTTCAGTTAAGTAAAACAATACACCGGCAAAACTGTTTTCTTGAATTTCAAAACCTTAGAAATACAAAACTCGAAAGAGGCATGTTGTATAACATTAGTAATTACGTGAGTTGGGAACAAATGATTTTTTTAAGGGAGTCGTATTTTTATTCAAAAATAAAAGTTATTTCGGAATTCAAATTAATAAATTACACCTAACTGAAAAATTATTAAAGATTAATTTTATATAAAATATTTTTCACAAATATAAGTTACAAATGAAAATTACGGTGGTCGGGAAATAAGATATAATGACATGTGACAACATGTGGCAGTTCCACATATATTTTTAAAGAAATGAATATTTCGAGAAATAAAAACCCGACTGCGTTGCCTAATAAACTAAAAATGTTACATGCAAGCTTCACGTGACATGGCTGAAGTAGAAACAGTCGCTGGTGAGAAAAAAAATTAACTGTTTTATTGTTTAACTACGGTTTTTTTTTCTTATTCGTTGCCTTGCGTAATATACTTTATTTATTATTTTTTAAAATCATATTAGCAGTTTATAACTCTTGTGATTTATATTACCTTATGTACAATAAAATATGTATATGGATACAGTACAGTACATACTTACACTACAGAATTAAAATATTGTAGTTATTAATAAATTGTAGAAATATTACATTAAAAATCTAAAATAATTACTGCCTTGTTTTTTATTTAATGTGGACATGCCATTAGTAAATACATCACCGCTCAGATTGTTCCAGATCTTGACACCGTCTCTAATTTTAAAATGATTTTCCCTCCTAGGGATATAAGTAGGTTGTTCAAGTGTGACCCTTGTTTTTCAAGATTTGGCATTATTAATAATTTTATATATACATATGACAAAAGGAATCAAGGTTCAGCTCAAAAAATGAAAAAATACTGAAGAGTTATTTGGATGTTAAAATAAAATTGAATATAATACAACCTGTACGTCCTGAAAGAAAGAGCAGGTAGTTCAGTAAAAGGCTATACTAACTCAGAGAAAAATATATTAACAAAATAAAAATTCTTACGGTTATTACACTCTTAAAATTACATCAACTAAATAAAAACCCCTTATACTATGAGAGTATACACATTTAAAGAGAGTCTCTATTAGAGTTAGGAAGGTTTTATCATTCACTGATTCTAAGTGTAAAAAGAAATTAAATGGCTTTTAAAGACACGATATAAAAGTTTGTAAAACCGACTTTGGGATTACACATGTTGACTTACTGCTTTGCTTCTCTTCGAGGGTTTTCCACAAACAGCTTGGCCTCTCCTGGTGAGATTCTCATCCAGATATTGTTCCAACCACTACTCTTCTGTTCTCATTTGGATAGCTAATCACTTTTTGACCCGAAAGGCCTTAGGATGAGCAGAATATTTTTAAAATGGAAAAACGCATCAAACTTCAGATCTAGAAACTACACACACTTGGTGATAAAAAAAAAACCGTTACTACACTACGACATGACGGAAGAAAAAGGCGTTACTGCATCACGGAAGAAAGAGCCACTGCTGGAGGAAAAAGTCTCGAAAAATTCCAAATAGCCGTTTATATGTCTTCTCTCTACTTCTTGGGTAATTTCCGGAGCACACAATCAGACTCATTCAATGCAAACTAAATAAGTTAAGTCGGCAACACGCGTTACATACTACTGGTAAAGTTAAACTGCTCAAAAGTTTAAACTCACTGCTTAATCAAATATAAAAAGGTGTAATAAAATATAAAATGTAGAAAGAAAAATAACCTGTCAAGTGCAACTTGAACTTGCACAATTAGTGTTCCGTACGTTGATTGCTTTTAAAATAAAAAATGTTGTTACGGTGGTATAAAATGATCAGTGACTTCACAAAACACACCCCAAAGGAGTTTTCAACAAAGTTTGTTTCCAATCTTTACTGAAAACTGATGACTTTGAAATTTTTGTTTTTTATATACCAAATAAATTATTAAAGATAATGCACTCGTGATAATTTTCGTTCAATCTACACACCGTGGAGAGAGCATTCCAGATTTTTTTCAAGATTTGTTGATCAATACTTTTCGAGATAAGGTGGGGTGGGGGGGGGGACAGCGATTTTTCGCGACTTCTTAAAAATAATACAAAGAAAAGTGAGTCCAAGTGCCACATTATACATATATTTTTTATTCGTGTTTTCATAAGCTTTCATTTGACACCACACTCGATGCCATGCCAAGCTTTTTTTTTATGTTGTTTTTTTTTTGGCAGAATTCCACGTCCTTGTAAGAGTTGCTTTCTGTACAGCTTGTGTATTGTTACTACCATACCTTGCGACCTAACTTTGGAAGGTAAACATATTACTTTAAACTGGTCACTTCCCTTTTCGAGTTCTTCTAAAGTGCGTGACAGTGTTGTCTAAAACAAGTAAAACTATAGTTTGCATTTTTTTTCTCTTAAAATTTTTTAACTTTTGAAATAAAGGTGTGGTCATTCCAGTTTATAAATACTTCTGTGTTCCTCTAGGCTTATTTTACTGTTTGCATAAGTAAGAGGCATATTCTCATTTTTAAAAGACCTTGGATTTTTCAGTTTTTCAATCAGTAACACAGGCATTTTATAACTACCGTTTACATTTGAGCAAACCACAACTGTTCCACAGCCATGCTCATCTTATGTTAACGAGCTGATGTATCACTGTTCAATGCCAGTGACTGTATTCGAAACACGTTTCAGTTATGGATCAAATCCAAATCTTGTTTGGATTTCGTCCATAAACACTTTTATGTGTATACGTGTGTGCGTGAATGAAAGAGTTCATAACTGGCATCTCCCTAGGTAAAATTTCTCCTTGAACAAACAATTCTCTGATTCAATGATTTGCAGAATGTAGTTCACCCAAAGCTAGTCATGAGTGAAGTATTGCCGTTAAACTTCTTGATAAAGTTCAAAGCTTTTTCTACAGTAAAAGCGATATGAGTTAACCGGAAACATTTTATTATAAAAACCAAGTGAATAATTAGTCATTCAACGGTTTGTCTTGTGATCTTTTCATTAATTTTCGTCGAGTATTACCACTTGCACTGTCAAGGGAACTGAAGAATTTAAATATCAGTACAGAGCTCTTTTTGATTTCAGATATTTCTGATGTGCCAAGTCTATATTGCTCCAATAAAGCACTGTTTAACTTGCCGTTTTCCAAAGACCGAATAATATTAACTTTGTCTTTACGAGACGTCTTGTAGCCGTGGTACAGTAGAACTCATGCAAACGAAACGCAATAAGTGTCTTATTGCGTATGTATTCTTACATATGTACTAACTAAAAAGTTTAGCAGAAGAGGTACGATTGGGTACAGGATGAAGACACGACAATGGGTCGGGCTTGTACGATTGGCAAACACAGATTTCGTTCACATAGTTGCACATCCAGATGACTGCAGTTCGGATAATTGGAGTTCAACTGTACAGGGTGAGTCAACAATAGAGTAGAGTTCATTATCTCATTTGTTTCGAGAATGACGAAAAAATGTTAAATACAATAGTTTTAGGGAATGTTAAGGTGCACAGTTTAAAATTATTTTTGAGTATACAGGGTACTTCAAAAAAGTGTGGCCGATATAACATTTGTTTTTTTTTAAATGGAACATCGTATTTTCTAATTTATTTTTAAATTCTGCATAAAATTTTATATTTTTTTTTATTAATAATGTTATATACCTAAACGTAGTAATTTTTTCTAATATTTCAATTAAAAAAAAATACTAGTTTTGAGTTTTGTAAAAAATTGCCAGTAACACCATTGTTTCTGAAGGTGGAATACTCATAACTGGTACGAGCGCTCTATAAAGATGAAATATATATATATATATATATATATATATATATATATATATATATATATATATATATATATATATATATGTGAAGAAATTTGAGTTAGATGATACAGGGTGTTCAAAATAAATTTATACATTTCGACTATTTTAAATTGAAAAATCTCAAATTTTTTGAACGGCACACCCTGTATATTATTATTTTTTCTGATAGATTTTACAAAACCCTCCAAACCTCCAGTATATAAACCATATCGATTAGTTCATTTTTAGGAAAATCCATAAGTATTACCTTTATACGTCACTTACTACAACAAATTAAACTATTTTTAGTTGCTTAATAGACGTGTTAAAATTTGACAAAATGATGTTATAGCGTAAGTGTATTAAAAACAAGAGTAAAAATTGAAAAATTCAAAATAAATCGAAAACTGTTAGAAATAGGCATATGACATACTTAATAAAAGTTGGAGGGTTTTGTAAAATCTATCAGAAACAATAATAATATACAGGATGTGCCATTTAAAAAATTCGAGATTTTTCAATTTAACATAGTCGAAATGTATAAATTTATTTTGAACACCCTGTAGCATCTAACTCAAATTTCTTTCAATATATTTTTTTTCATCTCTATAGAATGCTCGTACAAATTATGAGTATTCCGCCTTCGGAAACAATGGCGCTACTGGCAATTTTTTACGAAACTGAAAACTAGTATTTTTTTAAAAAAAATTGAAATATTAGAAAAAACTACTAGGTTTAGGTATATAGCATTATTAATAAAAAAATTATAAAATTTTAAGCAAAATTTAAAAATAAATTAGAAAATAGGATGTTCCATATAAAAAACATATGTTATATCGCCCACATTTTTTTGAAGTACTCTGTATTCTCAAACATAATTTTAAACTGTGTGCACCTTAATATTCCCTAAAACTATTGTATTTAACATTTTTTTCGTCATTCCCCAAACCAATGAGATAATGAATTCTATCATTGACTCAGCCTGTACTATCAAGTTATTTGTGTATCTCTAACCATATTTCTATGAAAAGAAAAAACAGCCATAATTTTCTAATTTTAGCATATTAATTTTACATTTTCCAGTTCATATGTCATTATATTTCGTTTTACTGTTAACAGAATTATTGGAATCCAAATTTAATACACGGATTGAAGTATCTTTGACTTAGGATTATTTTATTTTCCCCACAGTGAACCAAACTAATTAGCTACTTATTTTTGTAATATTTTTTTTAGACAATTTTTGTTACTTTTGATCTGAAGACACTCAGAAAGCCAAGCTTTTATATTTTGATGTTGTCATCTAGCAGATCATGACGCTAAGTACTTTTATTTTATTTGGATCCCATTACTTGCAACATGGCTAGTCCGACCCATTATTGCCACTTTTTCGAGAACAGATGACGAACTTAGAGCTAAACTTGAGCAACCTGGTCCCTGGTCAGAATAAAATAAGCATCAGTCCTTTAGGTTTCCATTATAATAGTTTATTAGGTCATAGTTATCGGGTATCCCGTTTCCTTTTTGTGTTCTCCAATTTTTCAAATTTAATAATTGTGTCTTATTTTACAGTTTCGCCAAATTGCACCTGATTTACACTATATTGTCATTTTAGAATAACTATATAAAGCAATTCTCATTAATGGCTTTACAAATAAGCAGACGCCCAATATATTGGTACCGCAATTGAGAAATTAGTAAATTCTTTTTCCTAAATTGGACTTGCCCTTCTTAACACCGTGTATATTTTCTTCTTATAAAAAGTAATATTATCAAAACAATCGTAAAAAATTGTTTCATTTGATGTTGAACTTGATAGGTTTAAAATTTTTTCGTTTTTCGTACTCGAAAAAATAGTGCTTGATCTCCACCATGCTGATGAATTAATTAATCACGCACTGAACAAAATCCGTCCAGTATGTTATGCTTATGGCAGTTTAAACTTGTTAATATTTGACGTGCTTTCTTTGAACATTCCGTGTTATTTGTCCCTTATAAAATTACATATTTTAAATTCTGCTAAGAAGCCTTTTTATTTGATGCCAAACTTAGGATTTGTTTCTTTACACTGTACACAATTGCGTCTGACGTACGCCATATTATATTTTTAGTGTGCCTTTATACATGAAAAGAAAAACATAATCACAAACAACAAATCATAAGATTTTCAGTTAGTGTCAACTCTTAGAACTTTGAGTAACGTTACTTTTGATTTTTTGGAGAATGATGGAACAATACGAATTTCGTGTGCTGATTGCTTTTTGATAGGGAAAAATACAGCCAGAACCCTCGAATAGTTTGAGAAGTATTATGACACATCCGCTCCGACGAGAGCAACTATATGTTTGTTTGTTTAATTAACTTAAATGCGGTCGTATAAGCACCGATAATGCACCACGTCCAAATAATATAAAAAAATCTACCATATTGTTCTGTATGACCGCATAAAGATAGTTGACATCGTGAAAACATCAATAGAAGGCGTAGGGTATATTTTGCATGAATATTTGCATATAAAAAAGTTACGTGCCCTATGGGTGTAGAGCACACTATTCAAAAGCAGAAAACAACAAAACCGGCAACGTGTCGAAGATTCAGAACGCTGTTGGACACTATTTCGGCGTAATCCAAAGGAGTTTTTGCGTTTATTCGTAACAGTCGGTCCGCAGAGTGGCTGGAACCGCAATCACCGGAGTATACTACATTGGTATATTGGACCGTTTGAGATGGCCCATGCCTCCGTGGTGTAGTGCCCGAGCAGAAAGTCTCGCGTTCGAATCCCGGTTGGTCGATATACCTATTTATTAATTTAAGTATATTTGGCTTGGCCACATTCATAGGTAGTAGTTGTTGCAGAAACGCAATAACATCCCTGGCAGCACTACTGCGTCATCTAAAAGGTGCTGTGAAATACGAAAATGCATGTTTTAGCACTTGGACAAGGTTGACGGGTATTACGACATCCTTGGCCATATCCTTAGGATATATAAAAAAAGGGTAAAATCTCTACTCAGGCAGAGAGGCGAACGACAAAAACGCTTCGTATATAACAAGAATTCGACATTTTGGAGGCTTCTACATCGGCAGAAGGTCTGCGATATAAACCGGGAATAGAGTACTAATGGTCACTGCAAATCATTACTTGAAAAAGGAGTTCTAGGTTACTGCCTGTTAAGAATGAAATTGTATTCAAATATCATATAATTATTTGGTAAAATGTTTAAAAATATACACATGATGAATAAAAAAATTCACAAAAATGCCTTTTTATTAAACGTCTGACTACCCCTAGCCCCTTAACGAAAAACACCAAGAATATATTATTTTTCGACATAATTTCCTCTTTTGAGGATGCACTTTTCCATCACACACAAGTTTTTTAATGCCGTCATCGTCATATGGAGAAGGAGTGTTAATTGCTCATAGAGACCTCCACTTCAATGTCGTCAGCGAATCATTGGCCTTGCAGAGCTGGTTTCATTGGTCCAAAGAAATGATAATCGCAAATCAACTCAGCGCTCTCGGGAGGGTGTTCGAGTGATGTCTATTGCATCTGCTTAAATTTTTCACCTGTGGGCGTTGTCGTGAATAACAATCACATCTAGAATCGATCGGTCATGCCTCTTGTTGCGATAAGCAAGTTTAACTTTACTTAGAAGATCGCAGTGCTACTCCGAATTGATGCTTCGACATTCGTGCAAAAAATCAACGAGCAAAACGCCACGCCGGTCAACATATGGCCGCAAGCATCTTCTCAGTTGACAGTCGAGTCTTGGCTTTCACTTGGGCTGCCATTACACACTCGCTTTTTTTTATTTGGGCGTATAATAGTATGGTGTATCCAGGTTTCATTATAGATTACGATGCAATTAAAAAACGGATCACCTTCTTCTGTGAACGGTGCAGAGAGCCGATTACAGATCACGCGTCAACTTCTGTTCTACATACAACAGACGAGGGACCCATCTGAAAACCTAGATTTTCCATGATTATGGCTTGAGTGCTTCCATAACTTATTCCGACCTCAGCGGGTACCGTTAAATGTCGATTGCCTTCAGTAAGGTGTCAGATCGCATTGATGTTTTCCTTCGTATTGCTCATTCGAGGGCGACGGTCGTTATTCTTATTTTCAGCCACTTCAAGGCTTTTTATAAATTCCTTATGCTAGACTACTACACGAGGCCTCGATACTGTTTCATTTCCGTTCTGTGCCATCAATCTCTGCAAAATTTCGGTGGGTTTCACACCATCAGGGACGAGAAGTTTGATAATGATGCGCCGTGTTACAGACGAATGAACTTTTTACTCGTGAGTCGTACTGCCGAATGGGTCATTCTCTGTTAATAATTGGCTAAAAGATACAGGTAGGGCATATGAAACAAAAAATATATAAAAATATCGTAAACTTTGTTGTTCGATGATATACAAATTCAGCAGGAATAAAATGAGCATGGTTGATCAAAAATGATCCAAATAACTAGTACTAGAGCAACCCAAAAATAGAAATTTTTTTATAAAATGGGTTTTGCTGTATTGCGCTGATGGATTGCCATAAGATGGAGAGCAAAAAACGGTTTAAAAGGATTAATAAATTAAATCTTTTAATACTGAGTACATTACACAATTACAACACGCCGAGGCTGGTGGTGGCTGCATGTGTAATTATAGTTATGTTAGAGAGTTCTTAACTTTTTCAATTTTAAAAACTGAATCGGATGGCGGGAACTTTCAACTACCATTGGATCATCATCTACACAAATAACTAAATCTGCATTCTCTTATGTTTCTTTCAGAACTACATAAATTACCACTATTGTGTAATTGCAGATCATGCTTAAAATAAACATAGGTTCCTCGTCAGATTTTTTATTTTGTATTTAGCATTGGATGGAATTGAGTCATTGCATTTTTTATATAACTATGAATTTAATTATCAAGAAAAAAGGCCGCATTTAGCGAAGAAAAAAAGGTTGTTTCACTAAGATAATGCACCAGCTTACAAGTCCATAAAATCGATGGGAAAATTGGGTAATGGGTTTCTTTCTTATCCACCGTATTCGCCAGATCTGACTCCTTACCTCTTTCCAGATTTGAAAAGGTGGCTCCAAGGAAAGAGATTTAGCTCAAATGAAGAAATCGAATGGAAAACTAAGCTTAATTTAGAGATCTCGACAAATCCTACTATATGAAAGGTATCCAGATGTTGGAAGATCGCTGGAATAAGTGTATCGCTCTTGATGGAAACTATATTGAAGAACAAAATTGATTTTTGACAAAAACATTGCTTTTTCTTCAAAAACGTCTGGTCTCGTATATAAGCTTTGTTACTTACGATACCGTGGAGAAAAATGTGTCTCATTTTTTAGAATGCATAGTGTACTTTAAGATTCAGGAGGAAAAAGAAACATAAATACATAGTAGTGTAAAATTATACATGAGAGTCACGTACTAAGCGAACAATTAAAATTTTAAGTGCGATATTAAAAAAAAAAACATGTTACAAGATCGTAATATTTTTTAACCTTAAAGTTTAAATATTTAGTGATACCCTTGATAGCATCTCTGAGGCATATCCAGACTCTAAGTTTTGTGTGACTGGTGACTTTAATATTCCTAAAATGGCCTGGATCGAGGAAGCGTTGAGTTCAACACCGTTTCTCGTGGATTTACCCGCTGGTCGCGAACTGGAGATATGTGAAATAGTGTCAAATGAGTGTGCCTTTCATAATTTATTTCAAGTGAATAATGTAATTAATAAAACTGGTTCTGTTCTTGATCTGGTTCTAAGCCATGTAAATGATCTATCCCTGGGGATGGCTGATGATCCTCCGATCCTACCGGATGATTTCCATCCACCTCTTGAATTTAAGCTAATATTTATAACTAATAAAAAAGTTATTTCACCCCAATGTAGTGAATTCTATTATGATTTTAAGTCTGCGGATTATATTTCGATAAATCATTTTCTGGGTTCGGTATCGTGGGATTATCTGCTTTCGAACCGGGGGGTTGGCCAGATGTTAAATATTTTTTATGATGTACTTTATGGGGCCATGGATTTGTATGTTCCGTTAAAGAAGGTATCTAGTAGAAAATTGCCTAGGTGGTTTTCTCCTGAGTTGAAAAACTTAATAATTTGTAAAAAAGAAGCACATCAGAGGTTTAGATCGTCTGGGGAACCTCAGGACTATTATTACTTCTCTGCTTTAAGATCACAGTGTAAGAATCTATCACGTAGGTGCCATGTTGATTATATCTCCAACATTGAACTCTCTATTAGAGATAACGTGAAAAGCTTTTGGGACTTTGTTGGCGCACAGCGTGGCACAAATGACCTTCCTCCTAGGATGTTTTATAATCAACAATCTGTGGACATGAGCATTGATATGGCTAATCTTTTTGCAAGTTACTTCGGCTCTGTTTACTCTGATGAGTTACTAGATTATCCAGCCTTACCCTCTACTAATATTCATAATATCTTCAAATTTAAGATTTCAATCTCTGAAATTTACGAGGGGCTCTTGAGGTTGGATCACAGAAAGGGGTCTGGTCCTGATGGTTTACCTCCTGGATTACTAAAGGCATGTAGCTTCGTATTATCGCGATCATTATGCATTTTGTTTAAACGGGCATTGGAGGAGGGTTACTTTCCTGAGTATTGGAACACCAGTTTTGTCACCCCGGTATTCAAGTCAGGGGACAGGGCAGATATCGCAAACTATAGGCCAATAAGTGTTTTGAATACTGTTCCTAAATTATTTGAAAACCTAGTAACTAAAGTATTGGCATCTAACTGGGACCATCTATAATAGATGAACAGTTTGGTTTTCAGAGAGGCAAGTCTGCTAAATTGAACTTGATTTCCTATATGGACTACCTGTCGAGGACCTTCATCTATACCGATTTCTCTAAGGCCTTTGATAAGGTCAACCATGGTGTTCTTCTTAAGAAGCTCAATAACCGTGGCATATCGGGTCCACTGTTGGGCTGGATTAGGAGTTATTTGTGTGGCAGAGTTCAGGTGGTTCGAGCTAATAATTTTAAGTCTGTCAACATTACTGTGCCCTCGAGTGTGCCTCAAGGCTCCCATATGGGGCCTCTGCTGTTTAACCTATTCTTGAATGATGTGGCCGACTGCTTTCGGTCTCCCGGGTTCTTGCCTTTTGCTGATGATTTGAAGTTGTATACGGCAGTTGGATCGATTGAGGATTGTGTGGGATTGCAGGGTGATTTGGATAGACTTAGTGTCTGGTGTCAGTTAAACGGTATGGTTTTAAATACTTCTAAATGCTTCTCTATGTCTTTCTCGAAATCGCGCAATCCATTGTTTTTTGATTACAGCATAAATGGGACTTCCCTCGAGACCGTTGTTAATGTTGGGGATCTGGGGGTTAAGTTTGATTCGGCACTGAGTTTTATTCCTCATATAACCGAGGTAACGTCTAGGTCTCTGAGGATGCTTGGGTTCATTAGGCGTTACTCATCAGAATTTTCATCCGTTACCTCTATAAAAATGCTGTACTGCTTGTTGGTTAGGCCTCTCTTGGAATATTGCTCATGTGTGTGGAAGCCACCTTTTGCTTGCCATACTAGGAGCTTGGAGCTTGTTCAGAGTAAATTTCTACGTCATATTAATTTTAAATTCTTTAACAATGATTCTTTTAGTTATTCAAAACTGACATCTGTATTAAACTTGAATACCCTGTCTAACCGGAGAATTCAGCGCGATCTTTTAATGTTCTTTAAAATTTTAAATTCCATTGTAAATTGTCCAGAACTTTTATCTCAGATTAATTTGTATGCACCCTCTAGACATACTAGATCTACGTTGTCCTTCTTCAAACCTTATCATAAGACAACCTACGGAGCTAATACCTTCATGGCAAGATCTATGGGCATTGTAAATAACTGCCCATCACTGGACTTGTTCTCCAGCTCCTTGTCTCTTTTTAAGAGGCAGATCGGGGTTCTTTTCTGAATTTCTTAGTTTTAGCCTTTAGTTTTAAGTAGTTTTACGTGTCATTTATATATGTAAACTTTTGTATTTTGTCTTTATGAGTTAATGGGCCTGTCCGTAAATAAATAAATAAAAATAAAATAAAAAATAAAGTTCATCTTAAGACTATAATCCAATAACTTACTTCGGAAAGTAAATTTTTATATAAAATTTACTCAGTCTTTCTTAGGTAACGAGTTACGTAACCTCTTTAAATTTCTCATTGATTTTGTTCTCAAACCATATCAAACTCCATAAAATATTCGTTAAATAACGATTTGCTGCCAAATCGTTTAGACGATAAAAATATGTCATAGAAAAAATGCGAAGAATTATGCATTTATCGAGCTTTTAAAGGGTACATTATGTTTTCTTCTTTATCTTGTCATTTCGCAAAAGTGGAAGTTTAATATAAAGTAAGTAGTTCCGCTTTTCTTAAACAAAAAAAGTAGCTTCTCTAAAGCCTAAAGTGGCAAAAACTATTCGAGCTTACAGGAAATAACAGGAGCTACTGAGAAACATTAGTCTTTTTGTCTGTTTTAAGGTTCATTACAAGTTAAAAGACTTTGCTTTAAAAAAATCTAAACGTACTTCTTTTTTCACTAAGATAGACGGGAAGTAGGTTCTTAAAATATTTTATTTATAATAGTAAAGAAAGTAAATTGAAATAAAATCTTAGGCTGTAAATACAGTATTTGTTTGGTCATATTTACTTTCCAATCTTGGCCGTTTTGTCGATCGGTTGCTTTGATAAATTTAGAATGAAGTATGAATCGATATTGATTTCATACTTGGTATACTTAAGATATTTAAGCCTGGAATATTTGAATGATATTGCCTTCATGGGAAGATGCTAAAAGGGGTCGTTAACTTTTGTTAAGTCTAATTAGAAACAGAAATTTTTGATTAATTTGATTTTTCTTTGTTATGAGAATCAATAAATTTTAAGTATAACTATTTTTAGTCGAACATGCACATTTTTATTATGTGAGACTTTAACTGCCCTTGCTAAAGAAAAATATTGTGTTAGTAAAAAAGCACGCTCTGAGATTTTTGGATTTCTCCATGCTCGATGGACTGAAGTTTGGTACACTTATAATATTTGGAATAAGAATGGAACTCATAATCCTCGAGTAATACTTATTCGGGAGATGCGGGTGAGGGCCAATAATTTAATATGGTTTCAATATATGGTATATATTATAGTGTTATAAAATTATAATGGATAATAAGCAAACTTTCAGTAAAAGAATTTATAGTTAAAAATACAAAGGGCTCAATTGATGTGAATGGAAGTTAGAGATAGCAGATATTTCGTGTTATCTGTCTTTTTTAATGTCCTCAAAATCGAGAAATTTTTACTACTAAATACTATCTAAAGAGGGCTGTAAGTTTATTTACAGTATTCTCAAAAGATGACATTATTTAACTTTTCTATAAAAAATAATAGAATAAGAAGAGTAATATATTATATATATATATATATATATATATATATATATATATATATATTTATATATATATATATATATATATATATATATATATATATATATATATATATATATATATTGTATAATTTACTTTAAAAAAGCAGTTACTGGTTAGTGTTTTCTAAATATTTATAAGTTATTAAGAAAAGAAAAGGGAACGTCGTTATTGTTGTTCTTGCCCTTTTTAGTTACACATAGCAAGAAGGCTTTAGACCTCAATCACTATTTTATAGTGAGCAAACTAGCTCAGCATGCCGAAGAGTGGTCATGCGGTAACAACATAAAGCCTGTTTTAGCTCTTTAGTCAATACGATGATTGTAGATAGAAGGAAAGAAAGTAGGAAACAAGCCAAAAAAAAACAATAAATGCCGAACCCAGAACACGTATTTACATGTTTTGTAATCCAAAAAGAAAATAAAGGAATAATAATAGAAGAAAAGAACGCTATGACTGGTCTTTATGTAGTATATGTTCTGAAGCTATCTGCAACTGTCACAACAAGCATTTTTTTTTTTTTTTTTTATTGGTCTAGCACACGTGCTGCAGTCCCTAAAGCGCTCCAGTAGCGGCACGAGTGCGGAGTATAACTCATGCGTTGCCTTGACTTTCCCGCCTTGGTGGGTGCCGGTTTACTCGCCGGCACAACACTTTTGGCAGGTCCATTGTCAGCATTCTAAGTTCATTCACTGACGGTAGTTTCAACAGCAGGGATAGACCGTTACATCTGGATACTTAGTGAAGTCATCATTTGTTTCGTACGTCGGCACGGGCGAAAAATAAGTTACCCTAATAAACAGATTGAACACATGCTTAAGCTTTGTAAATGCTATCCTATTTCATTAAGTGTGCCTGTTTAACTTTACTCGACAATAGGGCTTCTCCAATATGCTTGCATTAAGGAGGCTAGGAAATTGAAAGAAAAGAAAAGTTAATTTTAGTAGATAAACTAGAATTTTTGCCTAAAATGTTCGCATTTCCAAGTAAAATACAACTTACATTATATGAAACATCCTAATATATGAAGAGAGTGCTATAGAATATAACATGAACAAGTAATACAAACATAGAACAATGCTTAGTAGTAATTAAGCCTTTACTGAATGCACGTAACAGTTTGGCGGGTCTCTATACAGTCCTTAATTCCTCTCCCTTACTCCTCACATGAATGGGATCTAATCTTCTTTAAGGTTATCTTGTTGGCAGGAGTCAATCTGTGTATGTTGAAAGGAGGCATATATTAATATTTAATAATATTATTCTTGAAAAGAACAGTTACTTTGTTGGATAGGAGGATTCACTCTGTTGGTGAAAGGAGTAGAAGGATGAGGTATTCCCATAAACTACCTACTTACCCCACCTCTATCAAATTACTTGTCACACTAAGTTCAGCAGATATAGCTTCGTGTATAACATCACTTTAAATGATGGAAGAACAAATCTCAGTTCTCACGTAAATGTACGTTCTCCATATATTGGATGATCTCTTCTATAAATATTATCGTACAACACATAGCTGTAACTACGTGCATTTGCGAATGTTATTACTAGTACCACACGCGAAAAGCTAATTCAAAAGATTGTAATGAACATTTCTTTTACAGTTTCACTTGGGCTTGACCTTGTCTTATTGCATTCTAAGTCTCATCTGTGATCTATGCCATGTCAGCTTATGTGCGTTTGTTAATATTAGGGCCAGGATTGAATTAGTTAGGGTGGTGTGATTAGCATTGACCTTGCATTGTTCCTTGCAAAAAAGGCCTAGAACAAAACTATCTTTCAAGCAAAGGCAAATAACGTTTAAATTCTTTTATGGGTGATTTATTATCATTCGACTTGCCTAAGCCCTAATTAAATAAAAGATAAGCAATTAGACGTACCGGTGGTGTATTATGGCCTTCGTTAACAGAAGAAAAGAACTAGTTTCACACAGACTAAAAGAATAATGAATAATGTTTACTTTTAGCCCAAGAAAAAGCACTTTGTCATCAATAATTCTTAGTTGAAAATTCCTAGAGGAAAGTCAACAATATGCTTTGAGTAGAACAAAACTGCAAAATGGCTCCGTTAAAAAGATCTCTCTTTTTTGTCGCTTTAAAAGCCAGGAAAGGCAGAGTTACGGGTCATTTTAAATTTAACCCAGAAAGAACTGGAGTGACAGATGGCATTTAATATTTTCATGACATTCTGGAAAAATAATTCTTCGTTAACGGTATTAATTTAATTGTTTACTATTTAATTATCAAGATGTCCAGTTTTCAAGATAATTTAAAACAAAGTAGCTGCAAAAATAACCAGAATTAATACTAATTCCCTTCCTTGTACCATAAAAAACTGTCATTGTTTTTTACGGCACATGTTCTTTCTCGAAATTGATTATATATCGGAGTGGAAATTATGGAATGTACCGAGGAAAAGCTTGTCTAGAAGTGCCAGATGTTTAACGTTACAAAGTTCAGTAGTTCTTTGCCTGATACTAAACAAAACTCCATGGAACGGTTTATGCCAGCTAGGTAAATATACGGTATGTTAGGTTGAAAAAAATTTAACTATACTACATTTTTCAATTAAAAAATTAAGGGTATGTATGGCACATTGATATCTATAATATATATAAAATGCAACGTCTCTCTGTCTGTTTGTCTGTCTGTTTGTCTGTCTGTTTGTCTGTCTGTTTGTCTGTCTGTTTGTCTGTCTGTTTGTCTGTCTGTTTGTCTGTCTGTTTGTCTGTCTGTTTGTCTGTCTGTTAGTACGCTTATCACTGGAGAACCACTTATCCGATTTACGTACTTCTTTTTTAAAAACATGCATATGTTCTCTGGCCAGGTTATAGGCTATATTTTATTACGATAGGTAGCATAAGAAATGAGCAGTGATGACAATAGTGAATAAAGTCGGAAAAAAGTTTGCCGCTAGCGCGTTCCCTTGCAATACACAGCCTAAACCATTAAATATGGAACAATATTATGTAGCAGAGAATATCTATAATCTATGATGTATAATATTTATAAAATGCAATCTCTCTCTGTCTGTCTGTCTGTCCATTAGTGTGTTTATCACCCGAGAGCCACTGATCCGATTTACGTATCTTTTTTTAAATTCATACATATATTCTTTGGTATATATAATAATAATAATCTATATCTATAATATATATAAAATGTAACATCTCTCTGTCTGTCTGTCTGTCCGTTACTGCGCTTATTCCTCGAGAACCACTTATCCGATTTACGTGATTTTTTAAATTCATACATATGTTCTCTGACCAGGTTATAGATATATATTTTATTACATCTATAATATACATAAAATGCAACGTATCTCTGTCTGTCTGTCTGTCCGTTAGTGCGCTTATCACTAGAGAACCACTTATCCGACTTACGTACTTTTTTTTTTAAATATACATATGTTCTCTGGCCAAGTTATCTATCTATAATATATATAAAATGCAACGTCTCTCTGTCTGTCTGTCTGTCCGTGAGTGCGTTACGTGCTTTTTTTTAAAACATACATATGTTCTGCCAGGTTATAGGATATATTTTATTGCATTAGGTAACATAAAGAATAAGCAGTAACGATAATAGTGAATCAAATCGGAAAAAAGGTTACCGTTAGCGCGTTCTCTTGCAATACACTGCCTAAACCATTAAATATGGAACAATATCATGTTGCAAAGAATATAATATGTATAAAATGCAACGTCTCTCTGTCGGTCTATCTGTCCATTAGTGTGCTTATCACTTGAGAACCCCTTATTCGATTTACGTGTTCTTATAAATTTATACGTATGTTCCATATAATTCGATATAAGCCTAGATAATGGGAGATAAGGTGGGATAATGGGAGATAAGTATAAATAATGGGAGATAAGGAGAAATAATGGGAGATAAGCAGAGATAGGTCTAGATAATGGGAATTATGGTGAGATAATGGGAGATAAGGAGAAATAATGAGAGATAAGGAGAAATATTGCGAGATAAGTCGAGATCAGCCTAGATAATAGGAGATGGCTCTGTGGAGTAGTACTTGCTTGAGGTGCAGAAGAAAATGACGGCCATTTTTAACGTCCTTGTGAGTTCCAAATTTCTGATCAATATATTGAATAACTAATTTCGCAATAGTATGTTCTTGTCCTTGGATGTTTTAGATCAAATCTCTGAAGTCATCCGACATCAGTCTTTCTACGCCACGATAAATAAGCGAAGCCAGAATGAGAATTTTGTCGACTATTCGCCGTTCAATCCGAACGGAATTCCCGTTAATGATAAGGACCGACAAAGTTGGTTGGTATATTTTCTAGTATTCTTATGTTTTTGCCAATTTTTGTGATTTATACAGAATTTTTTTGGTTACGTCAAACGAATTGGACAAGTTTACTCATATTCAAGTTTAAACTTTAAACCAGATAATAATAAATTAAGGTTTTGAGATTCGACTTCTCGAGATAAATGTAGCTAAACTAAGTTCTCAAATCAACAAACAAAATATACTGTACTACTGTTTTGGTAAAAGCAAACAATGCCGTTTGTAATCAGCTCTTGGTTTAATATTACTAAAATATGTATTGCAGATTAGTTATTGCACGGCGAAAGTTAAAATTAAAATGCATCCTCCTTAAACCACAATCTTGTATTGTTTTGGTTGTGCTTTGATAGAATCGTTTGAGTTCACCACCCAGGTAGGACACAGCGTAATTTGGAATAATATTTTTGTAGTAGGCTAACACAACAAAGGTTAATAAATAATATTTAAGATTGTCAGGAAATAATCGCTGGGTGGTAAATCTAGCGAATATGGTGGATGTGGAAGTAATTCGTATCTTAACTCGTAGAAGTTTGGGAATGGTGACGTCACAAGTGTGCACGCGTGCATTGTCTTGATGAAAGAGAATATTTCTCTCTCCAAATGCGGACGTTTTTCTTTTACAGCATGGTTGAAACGATCTAATAAGTTGACATAATACTCTCCATGAATTATTTTGCACTTTTCACGGTATTCGGCGTGGATTATGCTGCGTACATCCGAAAACACAGTGGCTAGGATTTTGTTGGCCGATAAAGTTGCCTTGGCCTTTTTTAGCGCCAGTTCGCCATGGAAAATCCACTGTTCGGACCGTTCTTTGGTCTCTGGTGTGCGGTGATGAATTCATGTTTCATCAACAGTTATGAATCAACTCCAAAAATTATTCCTATTGCGCTTTATATTCTTTTGAAGTTGACATACGTGAGTGTGTATTATCAGTTGTGAACATTTCCATTTTGCTGAAAGCTTTCGCATATCCAAATGAGTTGTTAAAATGTTCTGCACCTTAAATTGAGATTGCCACAGTTTCAGCAATCCTACTTTCACTCTCCGATCATTTATCACTATATCGTGGATTTTTTTCATTCACTTCTGATGTGGTATCCTCATAACCAGGATATTCTTCATCAAAAATGCTTGTAAGGCCGCGTTTGAATTAGGCTGTCCAATATTTTATGGTCGATAACGAAGTTACAGAGTGCCCATAAACTTCGTTGAGTTCAGCTTTTATCTCATCATTCGGTCTCTTTTTCAAAAACAAATATTTTATCAGTGCTCGATATTTAATGTTTTCAATTGTTGTCAAATAACAAAAGTTGTTCTATGTAAATGGCTGCCACTCAAACTAAATCACGCAGCGACTTGAAAATTTGGCAGGATTTTTATGAAGGGTTATGTTTACCAAAAATAATAATTTTTAAATAGTAGTAGCGCCATCTTTGGCCGAGGCTAGTAGTATTTATCATATAACCCTCGTATCTTAAACCCTTAATAACTATGTAAGTGCGTGCATGGAAGGAAAATACATGTTTTTAACAAACATAATAAATTAATTTTTAGAAAAATATGTTCTGACAATTATTTCTTAACTTTAGAACATTTAACATTTTAAGATGAATTGTCGTACACTTCTGAACACACGTCACCATACTTGATTTACGATAATGTTATATTTAAATCTGAATATTAGAAGTACAACAAGCAAGTCTATTTCGAAAATTTATTTTAAAACTGTTCAAAACAACCACCATTCGCCTGAAAAGATTGATAAAATCCATTTTGTAATTAATAATATTATAATTAATAATAATGAAATATAAAAAAAATGAAATCACAGAACTTGACAGAGAAATCACTGAGAAGATAATCACTCGCTGCCTGGACCCACTACCATCAATTCCAAGCGAATGTGGGACAAACACAATCACCAAAGCCAGGCCAAGCTGCGTATGTTTTGCAAGGACAACACGCAACTACCAAGACTGGCAAACCAAGACAGCGGTTAAAGTGGACAGATGAACTGAACAGGACAGTGATGCCCTGTTACTACACAGCCACCAAACTCGAAATAAAAATATCGGGCTACAGACTGAAACTGCACAGACTTTTCTTGACCGAATATCCACATCTGCAATTACTTGTTACAGAACAGAGAGTAATAAACCAAAAAAAAAGTTATTACCAAGAACAATCGCCTCACACCTTTCGAATTGCAAACCATCAAAGATAGAATAGCTGCTGAACTGGACACAGACCAACTAAACAATAGAAACAACCTCAGGCAATTTCTCGCGTAAATTATGAAAACATGGAAAACCAAGATACGCCTAGAAACACAAACCGAACGCATCCAAACAGAAGAGCTGTACATCAGACGGAATATATTTCAAGGAGATTCGCTCAGCGCTCTATGGTTTTGCCTCTGTCTCAATCCACTCTCAAATACACTAAACAGAACCGAGCATGGCTTCAATATCAGACACCAAAAAGTGAATCAACATAAAATTAACAACCTCCTATATATGGATGACATAAAACTCTACGCTGCCACAAAAACACAGCTGAAAGACCTCCTCAAAATCACAAAAATATTTACCTTAGATATCAATATGGAATTTGGTATTAATAAATGCAAAGTGCTCCACATCAACAAAGGCCAATGGAAAGGCCACCATGAGACAGAAACCATCAATAGTGAAACACTCGATAACATGCTCGACATAGAAACATACAAATATCTAGGCTTCCAACAAAGCACCAAACTCAACCACACTCACATCAAAACAGAGCTCAGAACCGAATTCAAAAAAGACTCGCGAAAATTTTACAAACAAAACTCAACTCCAAATATCTCACTAAATCCATCAACACGTTCACTATACCTATACTCACATATTCATTTGGTATCATCAAATGGTTACAAACAGACATAGGAAACATTCACATCCTTATACGTTCTCAATTCACCAAATACAGGAAATTACACCCCAACCCATGCAAAGAAAGACTTACCATCGAAGGAAGCACTTAAGAAATTCTTTTACAGCAAAGTAGCCTCCACACAGTGAAAGCAGACAAGAACTACACACCTCTCGACTTATCCTGGGCAGACCACCCAGCAGACACACACAGTCACACCCAGTTACAACAGGAAAAGATAAAAACATGGTCAGAAAAAACACACCACCGAAAACACAAATACCACATAGAATAAAACCACGTAGATAAAAAACAATCATAAACATGGTTACAGGATGGGCAGCTATTCTCTCATCCAGGATAAAGTCGTACTAACCAGAAACTACCAAAAACATATCATTAAAGACCTAACTATTACAGAAGAGAGAGGCAGGAAATGCCACCAGCAGAAAGAAACGATCGAACAGATAACAAGCGGGATGTAAAATATTAACTGGAATGGAATACACAACCAGACATGACTCAACTGCAAAAGTAGTTCACCAAGCACTAGCCACAACATACAAACTCATAGAAAACACAGATCCCTACTACAAATACACACCAACATCCACACTTGAAAATAAATATTACAAGCTATACTGGGACATCAGTATCCATACAGATCAAACAGTCTCCGCCAATAGACGCGCTATTACTTTTCAGGGCAAACAAGGAAAGGTCACCTATCTAATTGACATAGCTGTTCCCAACGACACAAACATCCAAACGAAATACACAGAAAAAATCTCCAAATACACAGACCTTGCAATAGAAATAAAAAGGCTATGGAAACAAGAAAAAGTCATCATTGTTCCCCTCATTATATCAGCCACAGGCCTTACACCAATAACATTCTTACCACACTTAGTACAAATAAGACTTAATACAAATATACACAGAAACATCCAGAAGTCAGTGATTTTGAAAACATGTAACATCGTCAGGTGATTCCTAAATACACAATGGTAATAGTGTTTGTGCTGATTTGGCGTGAACCCGTCAGCGAAACATAGAACCACATTGACCAAATGTGAGAAAGAAGAACTTTTTTGTATAATAATAATGTCTTTATTGTAATTTACAAAGTAATATTACAAAAGGCGAAATTGGAGCCAGGCTTCTTCATTTAACCTATACAGTTCATTCAACTATACTAATAACTAAATTTAACTATATGAACTAAAAACTAATACTTAAATATAACTGTGACACAGTTGTTATTCGAGACATGGTAAAAATACAATAGTATCACATCTGATGCAACGGTGATATAAGAGACCGGAGAAAAACAGAAGACAAATCATACACAGGACGGCGGACGCGGTGGGTTCTAATTGTTTTAAGTCTGCAGGCAACTTGTTCTAAGACATTGAAATCTGATAGCTGAAAGATCGTTCAAACAAAGCTGTTTGAGTGATGGTAAATTTATGTCTCAAATCTAAGGCATGAGCATCATATCTAAATTTAATTTTCTGATACAAATAATTGGGATTTTTTTTGAAAATTATTTTATTAAATAGAACCAAACTATGTAAGTGCCTTCTATCGCTCATAATTAGCCACCCATTCTCTCTTTCCAGCACTCAGTCTCCTGTCATTATTTCTTATGCTACCAATTAGACGCACACAACACTTCTGCATACGCCGTATACGTCTGACATCTCACTCCACAAGATAGGGTCCATACTCAGTGTCGCAGAAAGCAAAGTGCCACAGCACCAATGATTCGCACAAGGATTTTTTCAGAGTGGCATTCAAAAGGTGTGGTTAGTTAAAAAAAAGTTTGATATTGGCAAATGCTTTCCTGATAAAGCCTAGCAACATTGGAAACCTGTATGCTGTCATTATTTATACTAATATGTACCAGATCCTAATATTGTTCCCTACATTGCTCTCTTTGAAATAAAAGTAACCCACTTTTCTTAGGATTCAATTCAGGACAATAGTTTCGCGAAACTTTCCCAAGATGCTCAAGCTTGTACAAAAGTTTATCACTCGCCTCCAGAATTCGTTCGGGTCGAAATGACATGTACATTGACCCGTGAGGCACACCACACTTAGCAACTACCTGACTGGATTGTTTACAATTAAGTTTTACACACTGTGTTCTGTTCTCGTGATAGCTTTTAATAAGCCCACAGGTATTCATACGCTATATTCATTGTTGCTGCTGTAAAATTCAATATATATATATATATATATATATATATATATATATATATATATATATATATATATATATATATATATATATATATATATTTATATATATTCTTGAAGTTTCTTAACAGAATTTACAGGTACAACTTATTTTGTAATTTCTCACAGGAAGACGTCCATTTGGACGATATTAAATTATTACCTCGCTAGTCTAGGGCAGAAAGCTAAATTTTCGGGAACGATTAAAAGTTTTAAGGTCATATTTCGATAATTGCATATTTTTGGCCACATATATTATTAAATTTTTAATATGTAAATACTTTAATATTTTTGAAAATTTCGGAGCATGTAACCATCCACCCAGTATAAGACTACAGCAGTTGAGCTCCGACCGACCATTCAGTTAATCCGGTGCAACGCTGCCGACCGTTATTTTCTTTTTACTTTCCTTGCTAAAGGAAGGTATTATATTCGTGAAAAAATTACACCTCCAGGTTTTTGCTTTTCTTCACGTTTTAAGGTTCCCAGATCACAAATTTCTGTTGGTCTGTCAGTCGTGATGTTGGCACGAAAGGTCTCGCACGAAATAAGATATCTATTTCAAACGTAGTGCCTAGATATTGTTAATGAGGGGGTGAAGCCTATAGGTTTTGGACGATATTGTTTCAAGACGGCCAAAGGGGTGGGGGTCGATATATTTTATGTTTTAATAGTAATATGGTAACTGTTCTGGTATTGTTGACATAATAAATAAATTTTATGTCTAAATATTTAGAGTAAAACATATAAGGAATGAAAGGGATGGGGAGGAGATTAAAGGAGTTGATTCGTATATATCGTATTATATGTCCTTTTTAGGGTTTTTGAAGTCGAGAAATGCAAAAGGTAGATTGCCTTTCATTGCTTTCAGTTTTTACTCGGGAACGGGCTGAAAGGAATATTATATAATTTAAACAGCACAGCACAAATTTTAAGCATATTATTTATAGTAAAATATGGAACAGGTTAAAGGGGTGCGGATGAGAAGGGTTATTCCTTATATATGATGTTATAGTTCTTTTTTCCGGGTTTTTCGAATTGAGGGATCTAAAAGTAAGGTTATTAGTGTTTCGTACGAAGCATTTATAAGGTCACTTCGGTGTCTGTCTGTCTGTCCGTCTGTCTATCCATCACACCCGATTTCCTCCTAAACTATTTGACGTAGAAAGTTGAAATTTGGCACTAATATAAAAATTAATGGCCCCATCAGAGTCGGGTAGTTTTGAATTAAGGGGTTAGTTTTGGGGAGTGAAGTCGGAAGTCGGAAAAAATATCAGGTTATCGAGTGGGGTGTCAAATGAAAGCTAGTAAAAACACGAAATCAAAAATATATTTAATGTAATTCTTCCTAACACTTTTCTTAGTATGATTTTTAAAAAGTTGCCAAAAATCGCTGTCCCCTCCAATATCTCGAAAAGTGCTAATCAAAAAATTTTAAGAAAATTCTGGAATATTCTCCACAGGGTGTAAATTGAACGAAAATTATTACTAGTGAATTACCTTTAATAATATATCTGGTATATAAAAAAACAAACATTTTAAGGTCATCAGTTTTCAACAAAAAAAAAAAAAAACGGAAACAAAGTTTGTTGAAAATTCCTTTGGGGTATGTTTTGTGAAATCATTGATCGTTTTTTATATCTCTGTAACAAAAATTTTTATTTTAAGAGCTATCAATGTACGCAACACTAATTGCACAAGTCCGACTTGCACTTGGCTAGTTATTTTACATTATTTTCAATTTTAATGGAGAAGGGTGTGAAAGGAGGTGAAATATGGTATAGTTTTCATAATTTTATGGGAAGTTTTCCAGGTTTTTGGTGGCGATAATAAACACACTTTAAACATTTTTTATTTACTATTAATAATTATGCAACGTATAAGGGGTGGGGAAGAGAGTTAGAAGGGTGATTTCGTTTTTATTGTGTTGTAAGTCTGTTTCAGAATGCTTTGAGTCGAGAGGTCGAAAAATTACATTACTTTTTCGTTATTTTTGATGTTAACAGGGGAAGAGGGTGAAAGTAACGGTGATCATTAAATATTGTATAGTTCCAATACTATTATGAGCACTTTTCTTGGCTTTTGGTGAAATATTTTATAGAATTTTAGCTAATTATTTACGGTAAAATATATATTAGGTGAACGGAATGGCGTAGGGTGTTAGAAGGGTGGTTGCGTGTATATCATTGTGTAGCTTAAAACAGTGTTTTAAATTTTTGCGCAGTTTAATTTAAACCGGCAGGGTGTGTAACGCGTGTTGCCGACTAGATTTATTTAGTTTGCTATAATTTTTCGTCCGGAAGTGAGCCATTTTAAAGACGTTACTTTGGGGAAGGGGCGAAGATATTTAAACAGCCAGATCGAATTTTTAAGGGCTTTTTTCCATCATGAACTATAGAGACTATTTTTAAAAAGACGTTATTATCTCTTATCCATATTCTCTACCAGTAAAAAAATATGAGCTAGCTGATGTCTTAATTCTGTCCTCTATCAATATTAATATCCACTCAATCCATTCTCAGAAATTAAGATATTCATAAGGAGCAAATAACGGCTTCTATTTAATAAATAAAATATTTATTAAAAGTAAACAAGCTTAAGACGTTTCAATTTTATACTTCTATTTAAGTGTACTTTTTTATTACATCCAATTTTAACAGAAATAGTATGTAGAAGGAATTGAGAGCTGATTACAGAGTGATCTGAAAAATGTAAAGTAGATTACAGAACTGACGTTATCTTGACGGAAACTTACTTACCTCTGACACAGTATCTAAATTTGTAAATTATTGTCTTTACTTCCTTTGCTAAAGGGAAGTACAGTATTTGTGAAAACATACTCTCCGCGATTTTCGATTTTCTTTACGTTTTTTGGGGTTCTTAGATCACGAAAAACATATTTTCTCATTTCTGTTGGTGTCTCTATCTAACTGTCGGCCTAGGGGTCTGTTGATCTGTTCACACCATTATTCTCAAACAAAATGATATTGTAATACTTGAAGCAGAAATGAAATCTATAGTTGATAGTGAAATGGGTAAGTGTCAATATGTTGTATAGTTTTAACTGTATTATGAAAATTTACTTTCATCATTTCATCATTGGAGAAAGTAAAAGTCGCTACTTATTTAAGAACTGCATGTTTGCAAGGAAAGAACTGGGACCGATTTTTTTGACATTCTTTTCCATAAGAGTCAAGAGGAGCTTTCTTTGGAGCCACGACGTGTGCGAACTACTATCACCGCCGCCTACTGAATAAATCGCAAAGTTGCTTAGCGCTTGCTACTTACCACTTCAAAATAAAGCGTTACTTAAGGGAATCATCGAACCCGTCGTTCCTGGTCACCCGCGCACATACCGCTTACCGTCGTCAGGTGACGACACATTGACCAGCGTACGTAGTTTTTTTTTATGGGTCTAGCACACGTGCTGTAGGGAAGTCCCTAAAGCGCTACAGGAGCGACACGTGTGCGGAAAAAGCGATTCACGTTCTTCTTGAATCGCTGTAAATTGTACTCGGTGGGAAACACAGTCCTGGGTAAGTCATTCCAAAGGGATGATGTTATCCATATAAAAGACAGCTTGAAAAGCGTTGTACGAGAAGTAACAAGCTGAACCTCATACGGATGTGTAGTATCAACGCGACGTGTACTTCTAACACGCACCGCTCTGGGAGGAAATAAGCGTGCTACACTCTTCATGAAAATACTTGTAGAATAGAATCAAGGCCGCCGGTCAGTTCTGGGTGTCCAATCAGACGAACAGCCCTTTTCTGAACAGAATCCAACAAATGCAGTGTATGTTTGGGAGCGGAGCCCCAAACATGGGAGCAGTATTCCATAGTTGGTCGAATTTGAGCTTTGTAAAGAATGAACAGTTGTTGTGGAGTGTAAAGCTTTCTGGTTCGAAATAATATTCCCAACTTTTGAGAAGCTCTCCTTGCTATGCCTGCAACATGTTCATGCCAGGACATATTTGCTCCCAAATTAACGCCCAACAAATTGAGTGACGATGCTAGGGGAATGGAGTGGCCCGACATAACCATGTCGGGTTCAGCAACGTTAACTTTTTTAGAAAAAACTGCCGCCTCGGTTTTTGTAGCTTTAAATTACACTTGGTTACTGTCATCCCAAGTTAGAATTTCTTCCAGATCTTTGTTAAGTTGAATGACTTCCTGCTGTCTGCGGATATTCGCCTGAGCAGCCGATGTCCGAGCGTTCAAAGTGAATGAAGAAATAAGCGTACTGTCATCTGCAAAGCTGTAGATTGGATTTCCGGTCTTTTCCAGCAGATCGTTAATGTAAATGAGAAAGAGAGTAGGAAACAGTATGGAGCCTTGGGGCACACCGGAGTTAACAGTAAAGGTGTTAGAAAAAAATTGCCAAAAAGAGAACGCCTTACGTTATGAGACTGACAAAGACATGACATTCCCGTACGATCGTCATTATTGCTGGGGAATATCTGAGGAGTTGTTGGAAAAGGTACCCACCAAAGTAAGGCATTCTGATCTATTCGATCGTCACGCTGCCACTCATGGCCCACGATTTGCGCCCATTGAAATCAATGGGAACGTTTACCGCCGCTACAAGACGTCACATTTCGTATCACTATCTGTTGTAGGCATTTCGCTCGTGCCACATTCTAGCACAAACACGCTTACTACCCCACTCCACACCCCTCACTTTTATTTAGTTGTACTTTTGATAAACAGCCTGTTTTATTTCTTTCCTGTCCCTACTTCTACAAATTTGGAGTCGGAGCAGGGAGTGTAATTCGCATATGCGCTGCACGAGGTCCAATGTTCGGCACAGATCTTTGTCTAAAATATCTCTTTCATTTAACTGGTACCAAAAGGGCGCACTTTCTCTCTTCTCCATCCGTTTAGCCCCAGGTTTCGTGCGTATGAAATAGCAATACCTGTCCACTTTCACTGTGCCTATTTTCTCGGTTTTTTATAACGTAATAATTATGTTGCATAAATATCTTCCAAAGCTCGGAGTCATTTAGCTATAATCTGATTTAATATGTCGTCCTAGACTATATAAACAGTGACTCACCTTTTACCGTATATTCAGAACTTTACTGTATGCTGGCTGCATTTTGCAACTTGCTCTTTAACTAAACAGTTTCAGGAATTACAGACGCCAAGTAAACTTTTAGAACTAAGAAGTTTGTTAATTGCACATGCGGTTTTTATTGTTGATAGTCTAGAAGGAGCTTATTGGGCTTTCTTGTTTCTTCCGTGTTTAATATTTCAGGGTAAAATTCTATGATGTCTTAACACTCGCTTTCATTAATATTTGTTCTAAAAAATCATGTACGTTACTCTGTTACTATCAGTTATTATTTAAAATGATATTTAATTGTTTTCTAAAGAAAAATGCTGCTCTCTCACCGATTAATATAGTACAAAAGAACCTAATTTTAAAACTACAGGGGGTCAGATTCAGATTTAATCACTTATCGCACATCACCAACACAATGGTTTGGATAGGCGAGTTTGGTTCACAGAGCGTAAGCACGACTCCTGGAAAGTTTATGTTTTACCAGAGCAAAGCACACTTTTTGTGTGTTTTACAAAATTATTAATTTTGCAACTGTCGCATATAAAAATTTTAGAATTCAGTAACATTTACATAGCGTGTATGACGCCGCGAGTATTTAAGTGATTAAAAAATCTATGTAGAAGTTTCGAAAACTGGTTCGACGTTAAATAAAACTCTAATAGAGTAACTAAAGAAGCCAAGAAGCTATACAAACGTAGAGCGTGTTCAAGTGTCAGTTCGAAATAATGCAATAATTTTTAAATACGCAAGCCAAGTATCATAATTGAATATAGGAATTCGCTACAACGCATTCTTCGTATGTATTTATATGTATACAACAAATGCAGTTGCATCAAAATCAAAGCAAACTGCAATCTCCCGCAGGTCTTACCTCCTTAACCAAATTTTCGAAAAGTTTTACAACATTTACCAATGCCGTTTGCTTGGATATTGCCGATTTCCAACTGAACTGCGTCAATTGTCATAACTCTAATCCAACCAACTGAAAATTAAAGCATCAAAAATCTCTCCATCTGGCTAAAGTGACAACTTGAACTTCAATGTCAGCACGTATGATTATCGACCTGTACTTTTTTAAAGATATTAGAGGATCAACTAACCTGCTCGTTGCAAGATGAGGTAACAGGCCGGTTGAAATTAAGGCAGTCTGGCAAAACTGTTTATTATTCTGTGATGAGTGAAAAATTTAGGCCCCATTTTGTTAATAAAGTATATAAAATTTTAAGATATTTTTAATAAATGGGTAAAGTGTAGTGTTAGTGCAATATGAAAAGCCACAATGTCCATTATAGTCCAGTCGTCAGAGGCAAATTTTAAGTAAAATCTTTCATTAAATATTAACAGGCTACATTTTGACATACAGGTAATTGTTTGGACGTAGAATACGATAAAAAAAAGTTTGCTTCTCTAAAGTGTACGCTAAGCCTACAAAATCGAAAATAAAACGATTTTTCGCAAATATTTCGGAAAATAAAAAAGATATCGCAAAACTAATAGCATCACGTAAAAGAATAGAAAATTTTACAAAAAATAGTATATAGGTTTTTTTTGGTTTTACCGTAATTTAAAAAAAATATTTAAAATATAGTGGCTGATTTCTCGGGGTGCTCATTAAGAATCCGTTGACAGATTTAAAAAGTTCAAAATGGCGGATTCAATATGTCTGCCAGAGTACGTAATTCACTTAATTTTCTTTTTTAAAATGTCTACTAAGTAATTTTTTGGGGTCCTGGTTAAAAATCTGAGGACAAATATTAGAAATTTAAAATGGAAGATCCCAAACGGCTGTCAGTGTATATAAAAAAATAAATGAAAATATATTTACTTACATAAAAAACGAATATATTTAATAAAAATTGTATAACTACAAAACAGCAACCAATTTACGTTTGAAGTTAATTATTTTTCAGTTAAAATTTATATACGTGAGCGTTGCGTAAATGACAGAAAACAGATCGGGCTGGTGGCACTGCGCTCGCGTTTCTTCTCCGATCGCCATTAACAAAATTCCTTCGAGTAATTTAGAATTTTTGTGTTTTCAGTAGCTGTTTTCTCTGTAGCTGGATGTTTAAATAAAATACAAATACTTTATACTTAAAACTTACACTTTTATCTTTCATTTCCAAACTTTAAATATCTTTTTTTTTTTTAAATTTAAATTTAAGTTGTATGATTAATAATAAGCAAAAAATACGTTTACCACACTTTTTTGAGAGCAAAATTACAAAAAAATTACGAAGAAAAACATCAATAAAATATGTGTCATGCAACAAAAGATAGAGAGGTCAATGTTAGGCGTTACTCTTTGAAATCACATCCCAAATCACATTATCAGGTAGAGAACGGGGGTACAAGATGCAGTCAAATACATTCTACCACTTATACGGAACTGTGATGGGCATGTTGCTAGGTCTAAGTATGGACAATAGACAAAGAGAATTGTAGAGTGGTGACCAAGATCCAAAGCCTAACGGTGTAGAGGTAGATCCTCATGTCGGTGGACTGATGATTTGAAAAGAGTGGCTGGAAATTTGGTACAAGCGGCCCAGCACACAAAAAAGTGGCAAGACTTGAGGGACGCTTTCATCCAGCTGTGGACACTGTAAGCTGATGATTACCGAAAAACTGAATTTTTTATTTTATTTTGGATTTTGTGGGCTTAGCGAACATCCAAAAACTACCTGTGTGCCCAAATGCAACCTGTTAACATTAATGAGAGCTCAAAACCTCTGGCGAATGGGCTATTATTTATTCTATAAGAACAGAAGGCTGTTTATTGTTAATATAGCTTAATATTACCAGGAAAGAAATCCAAGTTTGAGCTCGAAGATTTTATATTTACAAGCAATACAGTAGGTCTTTTGTAGTGTTAGCTCGGAATTTTTTATATAGATATATATTTATTAAAAGAGAGAAATATCAGACAGTGACATCCTAGTTTCATGAGAAAATGCTAACGGAAAGAAGTAAGTTCTGATAATTAATAAGTAAAACTTTGACAGGGTGCATTTTAACTTAACTAACCTAATTATCATACCTAAATCTATATTCAAATAAGGATGAATCAGTTTTGTAGAAGAACGAGGTTTTTTGTAGCTAATGCTAGAAATTTTATATAATTATTCTTTTTATATTTTTAGTTGTAACCATTTTTTATATTAATACTTATAGTTTCTTAATAAGTTTTTTACTTATCACTATTTTTCAAATATACAATAATTTTTCTCAAAATTTTCATATTCATAGGTTAATTTATTCCTGTACTTTCAAAATAATGTTACGGTTCATATTATATGTTATTGCATTTACCACTCTAAAAAGTATGCCAGATAAGAGAAAATGATATAAAAAAATATTAGATTTGGCATATAGAGTCTGGGAGTTATAATAAATAATTTCTTATAAATATAAACGACCCTTGCTGAATGATTTAAATTTTAAAACTAAGTTAAATGGAGATTGTTTACATGCTTTTGACAATGCTAGGAACTTTGTGGCAATTATGGACTGCCTTTTTCGGAAGAGTTATAGTAAATTAAAGTTATGTTAGTGACTGACTTTCTTTCCTACTTACAATAAACTTAAGTTGTGTAGCACACTAATGGTGTTAGTGCTCTCTGTGCAAATGTAGTTTATTGGCCGCTATTGTTGGAGGGGGATAACAAGGGTTTGCAAAACTTACAACAGTTGTTTTATGGCGCTCAAGTGTTTGATAATATACTATCCTTACATAATATTTGAAACTGCGGTAAATCCAAAACATTAGCTCCAAAAATTAATATTTTCAGAATTCCAGTTTAATGTGTAGAAAACTTTTCTAGGTTGGCACTATTTTTGTAGAGTTTTTAAATTAGGGTAGCATAGAACCCACTAAAATAACTGTCATAGTATTCAAAAAGTTCACGAGAGTATTAACACTGGTCTTATTCAACCTATCCTATAGAAAAAGAATATTCTCTTCCTGCTGGAAATGTGTTAGAGATCAGCCGATACCAAAAAAAGGCAAAACAACTTTACCGAACAACTACCGTGCAATCGCATTGCTTTCAATGATATCACAAGTTAGGAAAATTGCTATCAACCAGCATCTTTTAAAATAATTGGAAGGATTTGATATTAATAGCTACCATTAATATGGCTTTTGCTTACACAAGACAAAATACTTGGCCAATCAAACTGATGATGAGGATCAAATGGAAATAGATGGAAGCCAGATAGATAGAGTAGAACAGTATATATATTTGGGACAGAGAGTCACCATCGGCAAACAAAACCAAGACCTGGAAGTCATCAGTCGTATTAGGTTAACGTGGACGGCTTACGGAAGGCTTAGTGACGTTATGAAAATGTTAAAGGTAAAGGCAGAACTGTACAACCAGTGCATATTGCTAGTTTTTACATACGGAGCTGAAACTTGGGTATTTACGAAGGCTAATATAGAAAAACTAAAAATTACACAAAGGGCAATAAAAAAAATCCTCGGTGTCTCTTTAAACGATCAGCAAACAAATACATGGATACGACTGCAAACCGAAGTATGCGACATCAGTAGAAGAGAAGCCTTACTGAAATGGTCTTGGGCCGGCCATGTCATAAGATCCGGGAACAAATGGAGCGGTAAAATCATCAGATGGAGACCTTGGAAAAAAAGACGAAACATTGGTAGACCCCAGATGCGTTGGAGTGACGATCTTAAGAGGATCGTTGATCTAAAATAGAATAATGTGGCGCAGAATAGAGATAACTGGAGAGAGCGAAGAGGGGCTTATTTCCTAAAGGTAGAGAAAAGCTGAAAGAAGAAGAAGAATATGACTTTCGTAACTGAAGATCAACAGGCACTCTTCTAACTTATGTCACACATACTTGGAACAACGCCCTTAAACATTTTGGAGAATTTGACATGATGGATAGTTGGCTATGCTACCCTCTTATAATATGTTTAAAAGGCTTTTTTTAGCCCTCGTGTTTTCTCAGAGAACTTTCTTTATCAGTAACAGTGGATTGATCCATTTCTAGTAGCTTCACTATCAACACCAGTATGCTCCAAAGCTCAATACTGTCTTTCACTCTCTTTCTCCTCTACATAAGGACCAATAATCCATTCTACAGTTTTATCGATGACAGTATATGTTTGTCTTAATTTGCCTTGAACTCTCGAACATCAGCCAACAATGCAAATATCCGCACATATCAGAAAGCTGTTAAATTTACCAAAGACTTTGAAGAAATTCTATCTTAAGGTGACAGCAACCAAGTAGAATTTGAGACTACAAAAACCCATGCCTCATCTTTTTCTAAAGAGATATTGCAGAAACCGACATAGTTACGTCGGAAAGCTCCATCCCTCTAGCATCGTCACTACACTTGCTGGGCGTTAACTTGGAAGCAAATATGTTTTGGCATGGACACGTTGTATGCATAGCAAAGAGAGCTTCTCAAAAACGGGGAATATTATTGCGTAATAGGAAGCTTTACATTCCACAACTCTTAATTCTGTACAAAGCTCAAATTCCACCAACGATGAAATACTATTCCCATGTTTAGGGCTCTGCTCCCAAATATAGGCTGTGATTATTGAATTCTGGGACCCATCAATAATGATTAATTCTTATGAGGTTCAGCTTGTCAACCTCATCCCTTTGGAATGATTTACCTAGCACGGTATTTCCCACCAAATACAACTTGTAGCGATTCAAGACCAACATAAATTGCTTTTTCCGCACACGTGTTACTCCTGTAGTGCTTTATGGAGTTTCCTGTAGCTGGTTTATCATACGCATAAAATAAACAAAGAGATCGTCTGATCCCACAATATATACTCAATCTTACATAAAAATAAATAAATCAAAGATAAATTTTTATCCTTAATCGACATCGTTGTACTTTATCCCAAATCTCACGTTATCTGTTTTGTGTTTTTATCAGATCGTCTTACTTTTTATAGGCTAAAATACTTTTTACCAGTTTAGGCTTTAGCGACGGTGTTTTTTGTTTAGTCAAGGGATCAGATTTCCTAAACATTTTTTTTTATTACGTCTAAAGATAACATATGGGAAAAACATTTAAATCCTTTTTCAAATGGTTCGGGTGGTTATAATTTTTTATTTCCCGGTTTATTTACATAGATTAATTTTAAAACCATAATACGAGGGACGTTGAGGTGCAACCAAGAATTTGTTTTTAAAATAGCTGAATAAATTTCAAAGAATGAAAAATGTATTGATGTATCGAGATTCCCCCGGCTACATTAGCACATATACCTCAGCTTTTAGCTAATGCCTGAAAAGCATTGGTATCATAATGATGACATCTGAGGAACTCCAAACAGGTGAAAACTACTAGAAGTGAGGTCTGGGCTTTAAAGGAGATACGGCAATACTTATGCTGTACTACGCATATAGCAGTATTGCCAACCGTGTGCTACTTAAAAACAATATATGATTTGCGAGAAAACAGGAGAAATCAGCACATTACTGTATATAAAACTGGAAGTCTACAGTTTACTCTAAAAGTAATTTCTATAGGACTAGCAAGTAAAAGACTTTCTCCAATCAACCTACTTTAGTCAGAATAATTATTTTTTTAATATGAAAAGTGCAAATTGTTACATATAGTAAGCATATTGTAAATGTTGTATTATAGTCTGCTTCCTTTTGAATAACTACATCGCCATTGTTCTCAGTGTCATATTTTCTCTGAAATGCGTACATATGTTAAATTAAACGATATTCTGTGAGGTTATATAACAATTGGAAATGTCAGATTTGGTATGGTTATTGTTGTCGTTTCTGGGTTTCGTTTTCATCAAATTAATACGTGACGTAGCTAGTAAAATAACCAGCAAACGAAATTCCATCCAAATAATGCTGTCTGATGATTATTTGACAAACTACATAAGGCGTAGCCAAGCAGTACAATCATCAACCTACTCGAAAAAAGTGGAGGAAACACTAGGTGGCATTAGAGTTTTTTTTGTCGGTAAGACAATAGGAAAAACAATAAATTTGGATGGTAAAACTAAAAACTGGTACGTACTTGAAAAAACAGTAGATATACAGTTTAGACAGTAGGGTTGGCAACACAAGCACATTGTGTCATATGTAGGCGCGTAAGTTGTCTGGAAGAAATATGACAGTCTCAGTGATACTGCGCAGTAGAAAATCCACATAAATTACATTATGTTTGTTCCGAAAAATATATTCCTGCAGACTTATTGCCTTGAATTTTTTTTATAGTGGCGAGACGGCATGTTCCTAATGTTTTAAGGCTGGTTTTGATTAAGGGGTAATGTAATGTGCCCGGTTCGTGATATGTAACAATATGACCTAGAAAATTCTGGCATTTGCTGTCAGAACGCTCCTTTAACCTAGTGCAAACTTCTTTCCTTTTTACCTGATCAGGAGCGGAAAGCTGTTTTTTTTTAATCAGCATTCACTGCTTTTTCGAAAACACAATGGATAATGTTATTCGCGTCTTCTAGAGAAAATTCGTCTTTTGTATAACAAAGGGGGTCCCGCATATGGATACAAAGAGCGTTTCTTCAAGAAAAAAAAAGAAATACACTAATTGCGGAACTATTTATAGAAGGTTGCGCCAACCGACAAATTGCTGGCAGCAAAAGATAATCGTGAGGCGAAAGGTCTGGACACTTGACACAAATAACAAATTCAATTGGGTTCAATATTTTTGTATCAAATTTTCAGGGTATTTTTGCTAAAACAAAAGGAATATTTTTTGAAAGTTTCCAGCCGATCGGCCAATAATTAAAAAAACAGTTTTAATCGGTTTTTTTCAATTTTGTATGTTATGTACATCTGAGCCATTTAGCACCAAGGAGAATTTGTTGGAAATTTTATTACGAGAGAAGTTTTTTGTTTGTCTCGATCCAACATATATAACCGGAGTTATTCACATTTTAAGCTCAAAAAACGCGTTTTGAAAACTTCAATTGTTTATAAACAAAAGAGCACAAGTTTTTCGTGGTCTAAAACTCAGGACAACACTCCTGGTGATATCCCAGAGAGAATAAAATCATAACATTGCTGTATCTAAACTGTGCAATTTCAAATACTTTTTTTAATACACTATTTGTAATTTTTATCACTTTTTTAAGGTCGGTTTATTTTTTTTTTAAATTTTAGTTTTATTTTTTTTTCTTTAGTTAAGAACTGTAAATGAGGTATTTAAATATATTTTATTATTAAATCGAAAGGTAAGGAGTAGCTCTCTGAGAAGCAATGCTGCAAAAAAACGAAAAGCGAATATGAATGTATGCCAGAGAGAGGAAACAGGCTTGATGTGCAGCGTGGTGACCACCCACCGGTTCTGGATAGGCAAGCAAGAGAGTAGGCAGAAGTTCCTACGTTTCGTTATTTAACTGACTTTTTTTTGTTTGGTTTGGTGCAAAATTATTTTTTTTTTTAACAGACTAAGTTGAGAAATGCCTGATTAAGTACAGCAAGCTTCATTAAAATTGGTCAAGTAGTTTTGTAGGTAGGTGAGGACAAACGTATTGACATACGTGGATAGGTTTGCCAAATTTGTTTTGTCGGATCGGAACAGTATGTACACTAACAAACATAAATATTAGGAGATTTAAATAATTGTTTTAGGAAAATGTTCTTTATGGTTAGAAAATATTCTTACTATTAGTATTTCCTACCTTTAGTTAATTATATGTAGGGTGTCCTATGTGTCAAATTGGAGTAACTTTCCGACTTTTCACGATGCGTCTTCAGAGATTTTTACCTTCCAGGATTAGAACACGTAGTAATTGGGAAGGCTTAAGCCAAGATCCACGTGACGCACTGTAATAATCGATAGAATTATATGCCCAATATAGACTTTAAACCGTATCTCCTTCAGTATTATTAGTTTCTTAGTAAATTTCGATACATTCTCTAATGTTTGCTGGAGATAAAAGCAATAACTTTGATTTCACTTATTTGTAATTAGTCTAAATTTATCGCCTTGGTCACTTATTTAGAAATTTTAAGGTTGATTGCAAAAATTTATGGCAAAAAAATTCTTATAAAAGGCAAATTACACAGGCCAACGATGAAAAAACTTTTTAAATAATTCTACCTGATTCCTATGTTTTTTGGTGGGTTGAGTCCGAAAATAATAATAAAAAAGTCGTATCACCCACCAATTTTTCACATTTTAATATTCAAAATGTGAAAAGTTTATTTTTTATCGTTCGAATGTTATTAGGTTGGCAATAAAATCAGAATTTTATAAGGTTGGCAGTAAAATCAAATGTTAGGTTGGCAGTTTCGATAAATGTTACAGCTGTTTGTTTTCTTCCAGTTAATATAACCTCGCATTGCAGTGTTTAACCCATGTACTTTAATTCACACTCAAAGTATGGCTAATTGTGGTTGTAAAAAACTCTCCCAACACTTTTTGTTATGTATGTGGTGAGTTTGTAGAAGAAACATTACTGACTTTGTAAAAAAAGTATACTTTGCATATTTTGGTGTAGAAATCGGTAATCAAGAAAAATGTTGGGTTCCTCATAAAGTATCTTATGTTTGTGTCGAGGATCTTGGGAAATGGTATAAGAAAGAAAAGAAAGCTTTTAAATTTGCAGTACCCATGGTATGAAGAGAGCAAGAAAATCATTCAAATGATTGGTATTTTTGCAGCGTTGATGTTTCTGGATATAACTCCAAAAATAAGAAAGTAATTGTCTATCCTAACTTTACTTCAGCTAATCGGCCGGTAGGACATAGACCGGGACGTCCTGTCCCTGAGCCACCTCAATCTATTGATGACGTTTTACAATCCAGTCCCGAATTTAATGAAAGTCGACCAGATGATGATGAGTTTCAATGTTCTCTAGAAAATTTAAAACCACAGACTTGTTTACACAAGCTGAGTTAAATGATTTAGTAAGAGATTTGGGTTTGACTAAGGAAAAAAGCAGAATTGCTTGGTTCTAGGCTGAAAGAAAAACATTTATTGGAATCGGGAACATCTATTTACCATTATAGAACAAGAGATCAACAGTTTGCTCAATTTTTCAAGCAGAAAGAGGATTTGGTTTACTCTCATGATATTGGTAGTCTAATGAACGAATTTGGCATTGAGTACAAGAAGGAAGACTGGAGGCTTTTTATAGACTCATCAAAAACTAATTTAAAAGGTATTCTGTTACCCAATTTACTTATGCTTTACTGCCTGTTGCTCATTCAGTCCATATGAAGGAAACTTACGAAAATCTTAACATGATTATACAGAAAATTAACTATCCAGCTCACGATTGGATGCTATGTGGAGATTTAAAAGTTGTCTCCATGATCCTTGGTCAACAAAAGGGATTTACAAAGTTTCCATATTTCATGTGTGAATGGGACAGCAGAGCAAGGGATCAACATTAGTCCAAAGAACAACGGGCCATAAGAAAAACTTTAACACCTGGCGAGAAGAACATTTTGCATAAAACTTTAGTAGACATAAAAAAAAGATTCTTCTACCACCACTACACATCAAGTTAGGCTTAATGAAACAATTTGTGAAAGCCTTGCCTAAAGATGGTAAATGTTTTAAATATATTCGTAAAAGATTTCCTCATTTATCAGAAGCCAAACTGAAAGAAGGGGTTTTCGTTGGGTCTGATATTCGTAAAATGATGTTGAATTCCAACTTTAAAGCAAGGATGATTACAAAGGAAAATGAGGCTTGGATATCGTTTAAAGAGGTTTTTGGGCAATGTAAAAGACCCTAACTATGAACCTATCGTAGGTAATATGATAGGCAAGTTAAAAAATCTGGGTTCTCTGTCGAGCCTGAGAGTCCATTTCTTGCACAACCATCTTGTTGACTTTTTTCATAAAAACTTAGGCGATGTGAGTGAAGAGCAGGGGGAACGGTTCCATCAGGACATAAAGGAGATGGAGAAATATCAACATCATGGGTGATTACTGTTGGTCACTTTATAGAGAACAACAAAATGCATCACATGGGAGAAAAATCTATACAAGAAACTTCACAGAGAAAAGGGAAAAGAAATACAAAAAAATAAGCACCTAAAATATTCGCATTGAAGTGAAATATGTTACCGTGAGTAAAGAATGTAACCTAATCAAATAAAAGTACGGTTTAAGTTTTTATTTTTTATATATCAAACTTTCCCTATTTTGAAATTTAATCGATGTCATATTGCGAGAGAACTGTGGGTGATACAAAAAAACTGATACCTGAACTAATACCAAATACGGTTTCAGAACCCAAAAATACGTAACATTTAGATGCATTGGTTTAAAAAGTTTTTACAAATATTTTTTTTGTTGGCCTGTGTTATATACGTTATTTTGAAATTGAAACTGATGAACATTTAGTAATACAACGATCCACTTCTTATCTCCCGGTGATTTTGAAAGTAGATCCTTAGTGAAATTACATTGTTATGAAGATGATGGGTAAGATACTAATATTGGTCTATATACTTGTAGTAAGCTCAGAAGTGTTCCCATTTAAATTGTCCTTTCTACTTCTACCGTTAGCGCTAAACATAATATTACCCAGTTTGCCTATAGCGATAACGATACGATTTCCTTCTACATATTATTTCTATTAAAATGGAAAATAATGAGAACGCAACATCATTTTTAGATCTCTAGAATTCAAAAACTCTGAAAAGGACTTATAATATCGCATATTCTAAACGCTTATCTTATACCTTTCCTTACGCTTTTAGCTCCTTACATGTTAATTATGCACTATAAAAAATAGTTACATTTATAAATTTGGGTTCATTTATAATCATTGATTATTCAATGATGATGAATTTTTGTAATTATATATCTATGTAAATAAGAATACGTACATATGTAGTGTTTTATTACTTACAGGAATATTTTACAATTAAATTGTGTAATTGTGTGTTTTATTATGTGCTTTAACAAATAAATAAGAAAACTGAAACAAACCAGAAATAACGGTGAATTTCTTTATTACCAAAAAATTTTACAAAAAATAAAACACACATACTTAGGTATAACTTGCCTATTGTACGTTCTAAAAATAATTTAAAAAATAAAATTAAAATCATTGATAAGATAAAAATGTTGACGAATACTACTATATAAATCATAGTTAATCAAATTATAATTAATATAAAATGAAAACTTACTGTCTCTCTGGTATGAATGTGTATGTAAATATTTTGAGATGATACCATTATTCAACTTCGACAGTACCAGCAAGATTCAAGCATCGTCGATAGCTTTAAATAACAGAACAAATGGATGGAAAGTTTTACTTACAGTTTGTTTGATTGTGTTCCGCCTTGGTTTCCTCGATTATTCCTTTGCATATGTTCCTGGTTCGAACGAAGATGTTACGATTTGTGACACTGAGATTTTCACGCCATTATCGATGGACAGTATATTTAGCAGCAACATTTTCCTTGCATTTTAAATCCAGTGTGCGCGGTTGGAAGTATGTGGACAAAATGGGATCGGAAACCTGCTTAGAGCGTCGAATCAGATAGGTTATTCGATCCGAAACAAACGTCTGTCCAAGGGAAAATATACCATCAGTTCTTTCCATTTAGCAGATTTGTAATGAAAAATCTTGCTCGGCTTAGGCGTCCCTCTGTCACCAATCGGTAGAATACTCAATGTCGGAAGCAGTTGATGGACGGCAGGGGCGAATTTACGGAGATGGTATAAATCTCTGGTTTAATGGTTTAAAACAGTTCAAGAAGAATGCCGAACTCTCCGTTATGATCCGGAATCCTTCAACAAAAAGAATTAGTAAGTCTCCATTAAATGAGCTAAATTAAAATAATCTTTATTTAAATACTGAATTGCCGTAATATAGAGGATGAGTATCAGAGGAAGGCTACGCAACTATTTTCGCCCGCAGGATTATTGTAATTATTATTTGATTAAGCCACGAAGCAAACTTGGGCCTTAGACTGAAATAATAAAGAATGTCCAAAGGTCTCTATAGATCTAGACTTTTGCCTATACATAAATACTGTCAAACTGTCAAAAATTTTAAATGTACGCAAGATACAACTCATGTACTTACATTGTACGATAAACAATTTTTTTTGCCGAGCGATAAAATATTTTTAGTTTTAAAGATAAAATTATGATGCTTTATAAAAAGAACTTATCAGGATTCATTAATGATGAAAATTTTTACTACAAATAATAGAATAAAAAGTGTCATATTTTCTCTTGTAAAAAATCCATATAATTTCTTCAAAGTCGACATTATTTTATATTCTTATCTGCAACGTAAAATGTAATATTTTTTCCATTTTTATAATCTCACGTTATTCACTGCAGGCTTGAATGGTTTTGTGTTGCTCCGGATGTTATTTTTTCTTTTCCGTTTAAAATAGGAATTGTTAGTACAATATTAATATAAATCTTATATTACACCGTAGAAGAGAATTAGATACGGCAAATTGAAATAACAAAAAAGGTATTTATTTTTTAAGCGGATTTTTACTTGTTAATAAAAAAAAACTTGACGCATTGTGGTGATATATTACATAGATCTTACAAGTGAACGCTAAATATATGCCTAGTTGCTAATAGACCGATGCGAATCTAGCTCGAACTTTTTTATTGAAATACTAGGTTATTGAAAAAATATGAAATTTTTTTAGCCAGATAACTTTAGAGTTGATTGTCTCTGGTAATACTGATCGAATCTAGTCATACTGACACATGTTTCAAAGTTGATATTTCAGAAAATAAATAGAAGAAATATTATATTTATTGATTCAATCCAAGTTACAATTTTTTAAAATAACTGAAATAGTTCATCATAGTTCATTTTGCCAAAAATAGCCAAGAGATAGTTCATTTGCCTTTATTCTGGAAATTTCGACGTTCAAAATGCATCTTGCTCTGACCGACCAATCAGTAAGATTGTCGATGAAATCTAGAGAAAAATTGGGAAAGACCGGCACAAAAGCAGGCATGATATCGCGTACAGTTTTATATTTTTTGGAGTAGACCGGATACAAAAGAATCTCGATGTATGACTAGCCAGTGAAAATTTAATTTACCGAATTTCCATCCACGAAATATTATTCAAACGTCTCATTAAAGGCAATAAAACTGGATCACGTACGACAATAATGTGTAAAAAAGGTGGTGGAAGAAGCGTGTTGAAGCTGCGAAAAGCCAGGATTTACTCCAACAAAGGTAATGGTGTGTATTTAGCTGGATTCGAAGGGAATTGGGTATCATGAGATACCATAACTTCTCCAAATGTTCGATTTCGATCTCTACTTCCAACAATGTACCAGATTATATCCAGCAATTAAAGTTATTGATCAAAAAAGCACATATTTGATTTAGTAAAATTCATTTAAAATTAAAAAACACAATTGTTTAAATTTTACCGTTACTTTTTTGACAACCCAATATTTCGAGATCTAGGCTAGGTTAGTTAGGTCCCTGACATATTAAAAACCAATATGTATATTCACGTTTTTTGTTAGCCAATAATGTACTATAGTTATAGCATCTTAGCTTCCTAATAGCCAATAAACCAATATAGCTCAATCTAGAATCTAGTAATAAAAGTGTAAAACAAATATTTACTACCTAAATAATTGTTTAATTATAAACAAATAAAATAACATTATTGTCTCGGTTGTCTCGGCATAGAAGCGATGCGCGTAATGTATTGAAAAATATATAAAAACATGCCCACCTTATTATTAAGCCACTTAGATTTTTTTATACCAGATAAATTAGCAAATGTAATGCACTCGTGATAATTTTCGCTCAATCTACACTTTATGAAAAATATTCCAGACTTTTTTCAAAATTTTTTGATCGGTATTTTTTGAGATAAGGTGGGGGGGCAGCGATTTTTGTAGCCATTTTTAAAAAGAATACAAGGATAAGTGTACACAAGCTTCCATTTGATATCCCACTCAATGACTTGGTAAACAACAACAAACCTTAAGTCAAAATTTAACTTTTAAAACTACGCGGCTCTCATTGGGCCATCAATGTCTATATGTGTGCCAATTTCAACTCTATAAGTCAAATAATTTCAGAGAAAATCGGGTTTAACAGACGACAGACAAACAAACAGGCAGATGAGCACCGAAAAGATCCTATAAGTGATACGTATAGAGCACTAAAAACTACCTCTATTAATGTGTTTACGTAACGTTACGTAACAAAATAACTAATAATTTAAATTTTTTTTTTAATTTGGCAAACAGAGCTAAATATCCAATATTTATATTTCGTACAGTTTTCACTTGTAATATAATTTCAGAAACACAATATTTACCTTTATGAATTAACTATATATAAACAACATAGTATTTACATTTATGAATTAGATGTTTATATAACATATACTTTCCATTCAATTTTACCTTAGTTAAGAAAAACAAACATGGCAAAGTCGTTTTGCTTTTCGATCCTCTTCGATAACGTCTATGTTTACTGTCTCCGGCTCGTCCCCGTCATATATTGCAACCGTTTTCCCAATCAATGTGTCTTTCTGGGACTTTCTTTTATCAGACGAGAATTTTTCAACATCAGTACGAACTGGATCTATGGCGACATTTAACGATTTTTTCGAGATTGCGGCAAGATAAAGGGTTACAGATAGACGAGAAATATTGCAATTGGTATTAGTTTGTGCTACTGTGAAGACCAAAAAAAAACATGAGTTAATAGTTTATTAAAGCTAATTAACCTGTAATTTTAAGGTTGCATTTTTTAGTGCAAGAGATAAAAATAATCCAGTCAGGGTGACGTAAAAGCCATCATGTTATTGATTGTTTTGAAAACAACCAAAAAACTTGAATGCATATTTCTGCGAAAAATTTTTCATTTTTAGTTCGGAAAAAAGTATTTTGCTACCTAGTTGTTATGGTCAGAATTGGCCCTCAAGAAAAACTCGATCTTCTTTATCATCATCCTTGAGCAAGGCAATTTTGTTTACTTGTAACGTAACCTTTGTTTTTACCAAATATTTTTTAGTTCTTCCTTAAAAAATGTAGGGAGTTAGTTTACAGTTTCCCTCGTATTTTTCAGTTGACGAATAGATGGAAAAACTTAAGTTTCTTGGATAAATTAAAAACTGAACAACTGAAGACGAAAATGTCACATGTCTGACGGTCGAAAATATGCTATTGCACAAGGATATTTTAAGCTCAGTTTGATTGAATTTATCTAATATTTTTACGACCGGCGCATTAAATTCGCCTGGTCTCACTTCTCCCTTTGGATTCGGTATGAATAGGAAATAACCTTTACTTTTTTTTCTTGTATTGTATATTGGCACGCACACTGGAGTGAGTAATTCTTGTTTTTTTAAAATCGCATATTGGGTATACAATATAGTGAGAGGTATTTAAGGAAAAAGACGGTTTTAATGTTCTCTTTTTGCCGCTAGAATTTTGAGAAATATTTATTTTTCTTCCCATTGATACAGAAAAGCCTAGAAAGAACCTATTCTAAAGTGAGTAGTCATTCTATGAATCTTTTTTTGTTATATCAGTAAGATTCTCTCAAAGAATGTTCTGGGCATGGTCATTGCGATTAGAATATATTCTGGCCTATAAGATCCTAAACAAGGATGTATTTATTATGTGTTTTTTTTTTGTAATTGTGCAATTCTGGTTTTACCACTGGAATTTTGGTATTGTTCGTCCCACCTGCGAGCAACACGTTCCAATCCAAAAAGGAAGTCTTACCACATGCTGAATACAAGTTAGGGCCATCAGTTCCTTGATTTTCGAAACACCGTCCGTTGGGGAGGACCTTAATTTTATTTGAATCAACGTCGCGGTGTAACTATACGTACGACTACAGTTCTCACCCACTTTGGTAGGACTGGAAAGTAACAGGTAAGCTTTAGATCGCATAATTTACTAATTTCAATCTCGCGATGAACCCTAAGCGAGAACTTAAGACACATACATAGCTCAAGTCATAATTACAAGACCTCCAGTGGTTTGGAATTTTTACAAACCTATTACATTGATATTGTATTGTTTTCTTTTGTTGTTGGTGGCAATATTATTAGAAGTAATATTATATTATATACTTTTCCGTATAATAAAAACCTTTTTTTTATAACCATTGCACATTTAATATTACGTAGTATCATCCCCTGTACAGGAACAGTAATTTCTCGTCTAACTCACTATTTTCCCATTCTACATACCAGGAAATTTATTTCAGTAATAAGTTTTAGTTTTTTAATGACATCTTCTACATACGAGTGTTAGTTTACAAAAATATATAACACTTAATCTTTGTTTTTACTCATTACCAGTATACAATTTATTGAACCGAATTCTTACTTTAATGTAACACACCCGATTTGCTATTTTCGTATCGGGCGTGTGGAAAAATTTCTGTCACTCCCAAACTTAGTTTCACCGAGGAAGCCAAATATGATACAAAAACGTATTACTTGTCAAATGTGACAGGTTACAAAGGATATTTTTAAACGGCACCCTCTTCATATGACCGCAGTACTAGATACTATTTTTCAGTCCCTTTACAATAATATATAATTCCTGATATTTATTTTCAGTCGTTATCAATTTATTTTTTCTTGTGCCAATTAGAAATATAGTAAATTGGGTAACCCTATTAATGGTTAAATAACTTGAATGCTGTGTATATGGGTAACGACTGACAAGATTTCTGTATTTAAACAGACTAGTAAATACTGTTTAATGGTGTGCATGCGCATACGTAGATGGTACAATTTCAAAAATCCTTGCTTGTAATCTGTCAAATTTGAAAAGTGATACATTTTTGTCATCGTATTTGGCTTTCTCATAAAAAAGTAAGTTTTTTTCGGTATGTCAAATAGGAAAATAGTAAATCGGGTGAGCCACTTTAAATCCATTTCAATAACTTGAGTGGATATTAGCAACGACTGAAAATAGCTATCATTTTTAAGGGTGTGCTTCTATATAGATGGAGCTACTTTAAGAAGCTTTGTAAACTGTCAAATTTGGCAAGTCACAAATCTTGCTTTATCATATTTGGCTTCCTCACAAAATACTAAGGTAAAAGAATTTTTGTGATATTCCAAATAAGGAAAAAACAAATTTAGTGAGCCACTTAAAAGTTAAAATTCAGTTCAATAACTGGAATTCGCTGTATATGGATTACGTCTGAAAATAAATATCAAGTGTTATATATTTTTATAAATGCTATTTCACGATGTGCTTATACGAAGTGGTGGGAAAATATTCCTAGCTGGCTTTGTAATCTGTCAAGTTCGACAAGTATCAAATTTTTATTATCATATTTGGCTTCTTCATAAAAAACTGAGTTTAGTACTGGGAGAATTTTCTTGGTATGTAGAGGAGAAAAAAAATGAATTAGGTGAGACACTTAAAAAAAAGATCCTGTACAAAAAAACCCCAACTCTTCAAAAATAGGAGCATCAACTGTAGTAGATTTGTGTTGTCGGACGCAGCATTTTCTATTACTTTTGTGTCTGATATTTTGTTACATTTGTTCCATTAGACGTCTACAGGGCTAAGAGTAACATTGCTTTTGATGAGCGGTCGAAAAATTAGTTTTGAACGTTTCAAAAATATATGATGATTATCTCATACTAGTGGTTTCAGCAATTCTAAAGTGGTCACGAAATGCATGACAACCACGAAAAATGGAACATTCCAAAAACTAGATAGAGTAAACTTGTCATCGAAAAAT
>CM032447.1:192567651-192622651 GCA_019049505.1 Pachyrhynchus sulphureomaculatus | reverse complement strand
GTAAATATTATTTCTTTCTATGGTATATCTATGATTTATCATTATTTTAATTTATTATGTGAAAATTTACAATTATTGCAATCATTTATTTGGCAACACTGTGGAATTTCCATATCTTAAGCGTTTTCTTCTTCTTTAATCCAATGGCTACCTTGGTCCGATGTCACCTGCGAGTTCGATTGGCTATGCTTGACTATAAATAAGTGAAAATAATGGAAAATCAACCAAAAGGGAAGTAAAAACGTTGAAATAATAATTATTTTAGCGAATATTAAATAACAATAAAATGACACTTATATCTTAAAAATAAAAATTTCAAAACAGAATAAAACAATAATTTGGTTAATACCCGCTGTAGAAAGATTAAGCCGCAAAAACACAAAAAATATAATCGAGTAGTAGATTATGGGTTGTGACAATACTAGTTGTTTTTTGTCTGCCCTGGTCAATATTCATTTTTTTCGACTTTGTTAAATTCATTAAATTTTATCGATTATTATTGGATATTTTGCACAAAAAAACTAAAACATTCACCCTTTTCTTATAGTTCAAATAACATAATTGACGTTGAAATCCAACTTCGGTTTTCCTTTGCAATGATGCAATTCGGTCTTACATGAAGAGAAAAAAGAAAAATTCGCCTTTTCTTAACACAACAATATTACATTTTTCCACGAAATGAAACTTTCATTACTCGACATTTTATAACATATTAAACTTTTTCTAAAACATTGTTTCTTTTACAAGATAAGAACAACATTTTCTGCTATATTAATTAAGGAAAAAGCACTTACCAAGTTGTTTCAAGTTTAAAAAAGAATACAAAGTTCTTTTATCTTAATAAAGCACGTTACACGTTGCTTGTCAGAAAATAGCTTGAAAATTTAAACCTTTAAAAGCCGTAATCTATCTTCGCACACACATAAATTTTTTATTATTTTAAAACTTTTATATCACCAACCTTTGTAAAAACGAAAACTTTTTTTAGGGTTACAGCGAAAAATTATACCCATAACAAATAAGAGACAACTTATAAATATTTCATAAATCCTGTAACAGGGATGAGCTCTAGAAACTTTCTTAGAATATCTTTTTTTTTTATTTGAGTTTCAAATTGGCCCATTTGCCAATTTTTCAGATTGAAAATTATGAAAGAAATCGGCCTATTTTAGAAATATTACGACTTTTTTCAAATATTTTCATTTTAAAAAATATATATTTAATTTTAAATTCATTGGTGTATAGAAACAAATATATTCAGCAATTATTGATGTGAATAGATACGTGAATAGACCCAGAGTTCCATAAGATGACATAGTTGAGCATAGTCGGTGGCTTAAGCTTTCTTTTATATCGTGCTATATTCGCTTCTAAGTTGTCAACAAAAAACTGAATAAGCAGGCCCCAAAATAACTATGTCTATTATATATTCTACTTAATTATTGTCACCCCAAGATAGATTTCTTTTCTTTGTTCAGTTGCAGAAATTCTAGTCCTCTACAGATATTTGAATCAACAGCTGGTATTAAGAAACAAGCACGTCGCTGTCAGAAATGCTACAAATTTAATCACTGATCCTGTGTAAGAGACAGTGTACCGACACTATCAGTGAAAGATGCGATCTTTGAAGAATCTTTTGAGCCACAAACAGAACCTTTCAGACTTATCATAGCAGCGCAGCTTAGTGGATAAACTGTTAAGCCACACACCTTGAAAAATCCCTAATTTGTCAAGAACAGCTGGTTGTGTTTCTTTATTGTATTCAATTGCGTTAGTCCATAAATGTTCGATATAGATTAGAAGAATTCCTACTTGCCAGTTTCACGGATCATAAATTATAAAATATTAGCTTAATCTTAGCACATTAGAATATGCACATTATATGAAGAATATTTGTCTAAAGATTATTAATATTGTAAAATATTTTTAATTGTTAACTAGAGGATACATGGAGAATAATGTGTAGTGTGAAAATATTAAATAATTGCGTATAAATACGTACATAAAGCCAGAAATCCATGTCTTCACGCAGTTGCCCAGCTTTCCTTGCTATGCATACAATATAGTTAACACCAAACAAGTTCAGTGAAGATACGGACGGAACAGAGTCTACTGACATAACTATGTCGGACTCTGAAGTGTTCAATTTTCTAGAAACGACATCTGCTTGAGCTTTTGTTGAGTTAAATTCTACTTGATTACTCTCACCCCAAGGCTAAATTTCTTTTAGGTATAAGTTCCTGCTGTCTGTTTTCATAATCAGTTGGTGTTCGAAACTACAAGGTATATTAAGATAGAAGGATGTTATTATCATATGCTACAGTTTCAATTTTTAGTCTTTTCCTTCAGATCGATATTGTAAAATAGAAAGAGAGTGTAAGGTGGTATGGATGCCGAAGGTTACCTGGGTTGATAGTAAATATGTTGGAAAAAAATTCATTACCTGCCACTTATAAAGGACAATCTCTAGGAAACTCATGACTGATGAACAAAAATTTTTAAAGTTTGGATGGTTGTAGCATCTACTTGATGGAAATTCATTATAAATATGTAATAAAAGACTGTTTTTACATAGACTAATTAGACTAATTAATATCCCCTTATCAGAGGATAATTTTACTAAAGAATTAAACTACATAAAACAAGTAGCCGTTAACAACGGTTATTCGGTTACTTTAATCGATAACATCGTTAGGAAAAAACTTAGAAACAAGGCAATCTCAGAAATATAGCCAAGTTTTAAGGACAGAAAAACCACATTTAAATGCTTAACCTATTTCGGCAAACCAACAGAAAAACTGGGAAAATTTTTAAATCAAAAAAAAAATATCAACATAGCTTACAAGACTAACAATACTATAGGGAAATATCTCAAAAACTACAATCCACAAATCAATAAAGGCAATAGATCGGGGATTTATCAATTAACATGTGGGTCATGTCCTAAAACATACATAGGACAAATTGAACGTACATTTATACAAAGAATTACAGAACACGAAAAAAGTTTCATCCATAGGAAGTCTAATTCAACATATGCTAATCATCTTTTAACAGAAAATCACACATTTAACAAGAATTTCAAAATTTCACACACCCAACAAAAAGGTTTAAAACTAAACCTTTTAGAGACAATGCAAATAAATCGATTAAGGTACTTTACTCAACGACCAGGTAGATTTAAGCAATTCACAATTATTGAATTTATTCTCCTAATTCCAAATCTGTGTGGGTTTTCCAATACTATCAATGTAATTTAATTAGGCGTAATATTATAATTAAGAAATTATATAAAATTGTGAACATTAAACCTAACTTGACAGTGTAAAATGTAGATCTGAAGAAGCTGCATCGACAGCGAAACGCGTCATCGCAATTTAAATAAACCAGTGGAGATTGACTAAAAACAGTCTTTTATTATATATTCAAAAACGTTTGTACATGCGATATAAACGTAGCTGAGCCAATAATCCATAATGCTACAAATGGTCAAATGCAAACCAAAGCGTAACCGCTCAGGACTCTATAGTAATCAATTGTTGTTCTCTTTACTTAAAAAAAGATATTGGTGGTAGTGAATTTTTGCGGGTTTGCCCATTTGTTTATTTTATGGATTGGAATCTATAAAAGAAATTGATTTAATTTTAGAACTTAACGTAGGTTATATTAAGAATCTTAATAAGGTTGCTCCTATCAGGTCACTCTATAAGTCAGTTAAGTTAAATATCTTTAATTTTAATCGAACCAAGTAAAATAAAACTAGATTTATGAGAAATTTCTTGATTATGATGATTTATTACACTGTAGTTTCTCCAGATGGTAAATATGACATCATTTCACACTTGCCACCCGAAAAAGCTAGAGTGTAGTGAAACATGTTATCGATATTTTATTCAAATTTAGTGAGAGTTTCAAAATTAGTTGTATTTTTATTAGTTTACCTAAAATTTAAAAAAAAATTCACCAAGCTAGGGATTTATTTAAATTAAGTATATCCTTTATTATAAATAGTAAGAAATATTAATATAAAAGTTTCACCGATACTAGATGGCATATGTACATAATTTAACATAATTTTTCCGAAAGAAATTTTAACATAAAAATTTTTTTTTCAGGTATGTATGTTGGAACACGATTCAAACCAGATTCTTTGAACGCTGAACAACTAGTTATAATTCGCCGTTAATACTATGGTAAGCTATGTCCACACAATATTCTTCGGATTCACTAGGAATATGTCTTTCTAATAATAAGAACTTATTTTATATCAGAAAAGCTTCAAAAATGTAAAATATTAAAATATTATACTGCTGGCAGCTAAATTTATTTAATTTTATATATATATATATATATATATATATATATATATATATATATATTTATATATTTATATATATATATATATATATATATATATATATATATATATATATATATATATATATATATATATACATATATATATATATATATATATATATATATATATATATATATATATATATATATATATATATATATATATATAGTAGAACCCCTATTAAACGAGTCTCGATTATCCGAGCACCGGATTAACCGAGCCAATCTAAGAACCTGATTATCCGAGGTACGCGCATCTATGCTGCGTATTAACCGAGCTTCTAAAAATATATATGCACATATTTTCATTTAAAATCGTGAGGGCTTCGGAGAATCCCCCTGGCCCGTGTAAGGGGTTCCCCTAGTGATGTTTTTGGACTCTTTCAGCATGTAAATTTGCGTGAATGCAGTGCGTTATAGCGTTTACTATGGAGAAGTACAAGTATACTCACATAATTTATTTAGTTGGAGTTCTGGTAGTTAAGTGTAATTAATACGAACTGCTTTGTTTGAATTTTTGTTTGTCGTATTATAATGGAGCAAAACAAGCGTAAAGGAATCGTCGTTCCTATTGAAGAAAGATTAAAAGCCATCAGAAGGATTGAAGCAGGAGAGACAATTACAGTTGTTGCACGAGATTATAGAGTAGGTAAGGTAACAGTTGGAGATTGTAAAAGAAACCGCACAAAAATAGAAGAGTGGTGTATAAATCAAGCCTCCTCGTCCTCAGGAGGAAAATCAATGAAAACCGGCGACTATGAAAAGGTTAACGAAGCTTTATTCATGTGGTTTAACCAACAGAGATCAAAAGGTGTGCCTCTGTCAGGTCCAATTTTACAACAGAAAGCAATAATGATTAGTAGGCATTCCCAGAGATAGATCAGTGACTTGACCGCTGGAAAAAACGGTACAGTGTACGACAACTGACTGTATGTGGTGAAAAACTTTCTGCTGATGTGTCATCAATTGAGAAGTTTAAGCAGAACTTTAAAAAGCAAATCGAAGATTGTGGATACACATGTGATCAAATTTACAACTGTGACGAAACTGGTCTGAATTATAAAATGCTCCTATCAAAAACATTAGCACCTCGACAGGAAAAATCAGCTCCTGGGAACAAACGAAGTAAGGAAAGATTATCTATAATGGTATGTTCCAATGCATCTGGCAAGCACAAAATCCTACTGATGGTGATTGGCAAGTTTGCACGTCCAAGAGCTTTAAAAGACATTTCACAGAAAGCCCTACCAGTCTATTACAAAAGTCAAAAGAGCGCATGGATGGATGCGACCTTATTTACTAACTGGTTTGAAGAAGAATTCGTGCCATCTGTGACTAAATTTTTGAACAGAAACCGTCTTCCTATTAAAGCAATTTTGTTAATGGATAATGCTCCCTCTCACCCTGGAGAAGGACTTCATGTGGGCGAAATTGTTGTAAAATTTTTCCTCCAAATGTAACCAGCATAATGCAACCAATGGACCAAGGCATCCTCGGAAACATTTAAAAAAATTATAGGCGTTTATATGATGATCATCTGTTAGAATACAAAGGAAAGGAGGATATTATCACTGGGATGAGAAAGGTTACACTGAAAAATTATATTTACTGGGTAAGTCAAGATTGGGATTCTGTGGGTACTACCACTATTCAAAAATCTTGGTCAAAAGTTATTGATTTTGAGGACTATAATGACAGTGAAGATGATACTCCATTAAATGAATTAGCTTTGAAATTAAGAAGCCATGGAGAAATGACTTGTTCAAATTTTGACAGCGAGATAGAAGAAAAAGAAAAAAGTTTATTTGAATTAATGCAAAAATTAAAAGGTTGCGAAAATGTGACAAGAGAAGATGTTGTTGAATGGATTACAGCAGATGATTTAGAAGAAGAAACAAGTATTGAAGAAATAACGAATGCCTTTCAGTCTCCCACTAAGATCTCTCATCAAGACGGTTTTGCTTCTTTCGAAAAAGCTTTGAGGTATATCGAACAACAACCAGAGGCAACCCCAGCGGATTTGCTTCTTCTTAATAGATGGAGAAACATCGAAGCGAGAAAAAGAAGATGCAATATGAAGCAGAAGCGCATAGATACCTATTTCACTGTTTTATAATGTATGTACCTATTTATATGTTAAAAACGTTAATACATCGGTTTAAAGTATTGGTGTTTATATTTTGAATGAATAAAAAACAAATCCGTATTATCCGAATTTTCAGGTATCCGAGGAGAGTGCCCCCCCACGTTACCTCGGATAACCGGGGTTCTACTGTATATATATATATATATATATATATATATATATATATATATATATATATATATATATATATATATATATATATATTTATTTATTTCTTGGGTCCAGACATTTACTGTTGGTTTTTAATTTTTTAACAGTCCTTTAGGTATGCTTATTAAAATTATTGCCAGATGTTCATCTTTTTTTAGTAACATAATATTTGGCTAGAAAAGTAAAAAGTTAAAAAACTATTACTAAAAATATTATTTTTAAATAGGAAATGTAGATATTTCTTATATCGAAGTTATAATGAGATAATATGCTCCTCCAAGAAACTGCATGTGAATTCACAATTCAGTACTAAACATAAATACTGTACTTCTTGAGTTAAAAGTTCTACTTCAGAACACACGAATGTATCAAACAACCCACTGTTATTAAAACCAAAAGACCATATTAAATTCTAATTAAATGTTTATTTTCTAATCCAACTATTACGAAAATACCCAAACAAAAGCTCGAAGCAGCATTGTGTTCGCCCTTAAATACGCATTAAATGGGGTCACTAACTCAAGCTGGCTTTAAAGTAGTAGCAACATTTAGATTATCATGTAAACTATCGCACAGCCTGTAATGAGCAACTATTAAGCCAGTATGAGAGCGTCAACTGCCAAAAAGCATATTGAAGCCACACTGCTGCAGAACGTTATATTTATCGAGACGGCCATTTTGTATTACAGTAACAAAAATTTTACAATGTGTGGTAATCAAACTTCAGTGAAAGTTGTTAAACAATTTTTTATAGAAAACGTAGTAAGGTTATTAGTGGATGTAAATTTTAGCTTCAGATAAAAAATTCTTGGTGTTGGTGGTTATTTCTATTAGTATATTATCGCAGTCAATCATCGCTCCTGATGAAGCTGACATGGTTAGCGAAACACACGTCAAGAAAAAAAATGTGTTTGGTGTAGTGGTGATATATATTGATTAGTGTATTATGTTTGTTCTTTTAAAACAACAATCTTTAGAAATACTTTGTTTTTTCAGCCTAAGTTGCTTTTTCTAACTGAAAAAGGTAAAGTTTCTTTAATTCATTATAAATAAAGTAGTAGTACTCTAAAAATCCAGATTATTATAAAAATTGGCCTTAATTCTTTTTGATGTGTTTATTGGCGCACCTCTTGAAAAGCTCTAAATATTCAGAGTCGATTTTCTCATTAGCTACAGCGAAATCATTATATTTCCACAGTTCCTTTTGACATAAGGGTTTCCAGGATTATATACATATATATATATATATATATATATATATATATATATATATATATATATATATATATATATACACATATATATATATATATATATATATATATATATATATATATATATATATATACATATATATATATATATATATATATATATATATATATATATATATATATATATATATATATATAGTAGAACCCCGGTTATCCGAGGTAACGTGGGGAGCACCCTCCTCGGATAACTGAAAACTTGGATAATCCGGATTTGTTCTTTATTCATTCAAAAAATAAACACCAATACTTTAAACCGATGTATTAACGTTTTTAACATATAAATAGGTACATACATTATAAAACAGTCAAATAGGTATCTATGCGCTTCTGTTTCATATTGCATCTTTTTTTCTCGCTGCAATGTTTCTCCATCTATTAAGAAGAAGCAAATCCGCTGGGGTTGACTCTGGTTGTTGTTCGATATACCTCAAAGCTTTTTCCAAATAAGCAAAACCTTCTTGATGAGAGATCTAGTGGGAGACTGTTCATCCACCGCCGCTTCGTCATCGTCATCTGATTTTTCGGTTTCCTGAAAGGCATTCGTTATTTCTTCAATACTCATTTCTTCTTCTAAATCATCTGCTGTAATCCATTCAACAACATCTTCTCTTGTCACATTTTTTTGCATTAATTCAAATGAACTTTTTTCTTTTTCTTCTATATCGCTGTCAAAATTTGAACAGGACATTTCTCTATGGCTCCTCAATTTCAAAGCTAATTCATTTAATGGAGTATCATCTTCACTGTCATTATAGTCCTCAAAATTAATAACTTTTGACCAAGATTTTTGAATAGTGGTAGTACTCACAGAATCCCAAGCTTGACTTACCCGGTAAATAACATTTTTCAGTGTAACCTTTCTCATCCCATTGATAATATCCTTCTTTTCTATGTATTCTAACAGATGTTCAAGATATAAACGCCTTGGAGGAAAATATTTCGCTCACATGAAGTCCTTCTCCAGGGTGAGAGGGGGCATTATCCATTAACAAAATTGCTTTAATAGGAAGACGGTTTCTGTTCAAAAATTTAGTCCCACATGGCACGAACTCTTTTTCAAACCAGTTAGTAAATAAGGTCGCATCCATCCATACGCTCTTTTGACTTTTGTAATAGACTGGTAGGGCTTTTGGGTGAGATGTCTTTTAAAGCTCTTGGAGGTGCAGACTTGCCATTCAGCATCAGTGGGATTTTGTGCTTGCCAGATGCATTGGAACATACCATTATAGTTAATCTTTCCTCACTTCGTTTGTGCCCAGGAGTGATTTTTCCTGTCGAGATGCCAATGTTTTTGATGGAAGCATTTTATATTTCAGACCAGTTTCGTCACAGTTGTAAATTTGATCACATGTGTATTCACAATCTTCGCTTTGCTTTTTAAAGTTCTGCTTAAACTTCTCAATTGATGACACATCAGCAGAAAGTTTTTCACCACATACAGTCAGTTGTCGGACACCGTACCGTTTTTTCCAGCGGTCAAGCCATCCAGAACTGGCGGTAAACTGGTCTATCTCTGGGAATTCCCTACTAATCATTGTTGTTTTCTGTTGTAAAATTGGACCTGACGGAGGCACACCTTTTAATCTCTGTTGGTTAAACTACATGAATAAAGCTTCGTTAACCTTTTCATAGGCGCCGGTTTTCATTGATTTTCTTCCTGAGGACGAGGAGGCTTGAGTTATACACCACTCTTCTATTTTTGTGCAGTTTCTTTTTCAATCTCCAACTGTTACCTCACCTACTCCATATTCTCGGGGAACAACTTTAATTGTCTCTCCTGCTTTAATTCTTCTGATGGCTTTTAATTTTTCTTCAATAAGAACGACGATCCTTTTACGCTTGTTTTGCTCCATTATAATACGACAAGCAAAAATTCAAACAAAGCAGTTCGTATTAATTACACCTAACTCTAAGAACTCCAACCAAATAAATTATATGAGTATACTCGTACTTCTCCGTAGTAAACGCTATAACGCACAGCATTCACGCAAATTTACATGCTGAAAGAGTCCAAAAACATAAATAGGGGAACCCCTCACACGGACCAGGGGGACTCCCTGAAGGCCCCGACGATTTTAAATGGAAATATGTACATACATATTTTAGAAGCTCGGTTAATACGCAGCATCGATGCGCGAACCTCGGATAATCAGGTTCTTTGATTGGCTCGGTTAATTCGGAGCTCGGATAATCGCGACTCGGTTAATCGGGGTTCTACTGTATATATATATATATATATATATATATATATATATATATATATATATATATATATATATATATATATATATATATATATGGGGAAATTATATATCAATTTGACAAAAAATTCTATATATTTAGTATTAACGTATATGTTTAAGATATGCGGAACTCATCAAAAACATGTTCAAAGAAGCAGCAAGTGACGAATTAATGAAATTACGTTCAGAAATAAAAAAAAAAAATCAAGAAGCGTCCATATTCCCATAGTTGGTAGCTTTCAGAAATTAAACTAGAAAAATAACAGTACAAACAGTTAAACGACAAAAATTAAACCCATTATATTATTTAAAATATGAAGTGCTTATTATAGAAAGCGTTCGAAACTGCAGAAAATGACAAGAGACAAATTAGAGGGAATAAGACTGAGTGTCAATTTGAGCAACACAAAAATAATGGAAGACTCGTCCCAACAAAATAACGGTCCCATCGTGTTTAGTGGAATGAGTATAGAAGAACTAAAACAATACAACAGGGAAAATATAAAAGTTGACATAAAAAGGCAAAAGGCAGATTTAAATAGACAAATAAGACTCGCATGGGCAATCACAAATGAAACCATAGGTGAGATTCAAACTACCCAATGCCACACGGAGAGAAAATCTCTAGTGCTAAGGACCTATATGTATTCGGTGCATTGCTTTTCGTCAGAGATGCTTATCCATTCCATTAAATGTCTATTTTAATGATATAATAATAAACAAAAAAGTATGAAAATCAATGGTGCATACATGTATTATGCGGGCAATATTGCAATTTTAGCAACCTTGAAAAAACGACAATAATTCTCTCAGAAGCAACGGACAAATTATTGAACTGATCGCAAAATACAAATAAATTTACTTTTGTATAAGTAAAAGGTATCATGGGATGTAAAAGGGCGATTTGACCAAATAAAAATGACCTGTCTAAGCTTTATAATCTTTTTCCAGAAATCTACCATTTGATACCTAATTTGTACTACATGGTAACTCAATTTAGTATATTTTGTTTAAACCATTTGATATCTAATTAGTAGTAACTGAATGTTACATATAGGCAATTGTACTACATGGTGACTCAATTTAGTATATTTTGTTTAAACCATTTGTGATTGTCACAACATTCACAACAAATTGTTGCACAAATGACCACAATTGTGGTAAAGTTGTGCTGTTTTTACAACAGTACAACAGAATTATGCCTGTACCACCTAAAACCGATCCTGTTAAAAATCTTCATTTCCAAACCATAATAAAATCTGTTTTTCGATATGTTAGCTGTCTGAATTTTCTTTTGCTTTACTAACAGTTCTCTTGAAATTTATAACAAATTTATGACTGGACATTTTTAGTGCAACCGAGTGAAAAATAAATTTCGTAGGGAACCCGAAAAAGGGATGAACAACCATTAAAGTGTGGTTAACAGAAAACTTTTCGGGTTAAAATGGAAATGTTGCCGGTAATAAATATGTTGTAGGGGTTTTGACCTTTTTATTTAAGCACTGTTAAAAACATAAATGAAAAAGTCAAGTTGTAAAACAAAAGATTTTTTGTGTTCGAGTTTTCCCAGTTTTTTTTTTTAACTTTTTAATTTATGTGGAATTTTCTAAACTTACAATAAAATTGTGTTGTTATTGACATATTTTTTTTTTTTTAAAGTGATATTCAAAGAATAATAAGCAGTTAAGACAATGTTTTATCTCTTTCCATCGATATCACAGCTGAGCGGATCTTTATAGAATTTTGGGTACACTTTATTCCGTTCGTTATCTGGCAAATTCAATGCATGAACTTTCAGTAGTAAGTTACAATAAGTTGTACCTCTGGCTGATGCCGATCAAATAATAATAGTGTATGTGCCTTCCATGAGAGGTTCTTATATTATTACAAGCTATACAAACCCCAAATTCATTAAGAATTTCTTAGTAAAGATGCTAGCAACCTATATATTTGCAGTAAATGTGACTGCGAAATGCGTCTTTGATCAAAATTCCTATATCAGATGAATAATTGGTATAATTTTAACCTTGGTTTGACATTAACCAGCAGTACAACTTGTATCTAGCATATTACGCGCATACACCGGTAGAGTACTAATATATGCTCACCTCTTTGTCGAACCTAACCTGAACCGAATTCGGATGATGATATGATCATGATACGGCAAGAATTCCTTATGAAATAGTTCGGTAGTGTGGAGAGCAATCAATAATTGCCAAACCATGAATTTGCCTGACTTTCGATAATTAATTAAAAACTTTTATTTATAAGAGTAATATAGAATAATATAGATCCTAAACTATTTAGTCATGTATGCCACATATGTGGTATATTATAATAACAGATTATTATTTAAAAGAATGTGAAAACTTCTTTCGCCAGGAAACTATTAGTTATAAATATAAGGTAGTATCCATCTATTGTATATATATATATATATATATATATATATATATATATATATATATATATATATATATATATATATATATATATAAAGGCATCCAAATGTTGGAAAATCGCTGGAATAAGTGTATCTTTCTCTTCAATTAAACTATGTTGAAGAATATAATCATTTTTTGACAAAAACATTGTTTTTCCTTCAAAAGTCGGGACTTCTCACACCATGTAGTATATGAAATAAAGTGTTTCATGGCTAGTAAGTAAAGGGTTTTTAAGAAAAATTCATTCTGAAATTCTTATTTAACAGGAAATTTTATGCCATTTAAGATTTAAACAAGATATCGCTCAAATGACCGTCGAGGCTCTTTTTGCAGATACGAATTCGCTTACAACAATTTTCCATGACTCGGATCAGCATTTCCGGCCTTACACCGGTTATGGCATGACGAATGTTGGCTTCAAGTGCATCAAGAGTTGCTGGTTTGTTGCTGTAAACTTGTGATTTAACGTGGCCCCAAAGAAAATAGTCCAAAAGTGTTAAATCACACGATCTCGGCGGCCAACCTGTGGGGCCATTTCGTGAAATTAATGACTCACCGATCTTGACGCGCAATAAAGCCACGTTTGGGCCGGAAATATGTGACGGTGTGCCATCTTGTTGGAAATAAAAGTTGTCAGCGTCTATTTCGTCAAATTCTGGGAAGAAATATTCCTGCAGCATCGAGTTATTTTGGAGTAATTTTGGAGAATTTCCAAGCGTTTTTTTAATTTGAAACGATTCATGATTGAATAGCAAACCTAGGCATGAAACATTTTATTTCATATACCAAATGCAACTGACATCAGATGTCAAATATCTGCCAACTAACAGGGCCGTTATTAGCTGTCAAAAGTCGGACATCCCTAATGGAAAACTCTATAAAATAAGCCTCAGTTTTCCATTCGATTTCTTCTTTTGAGCCAAATCCCCTTCCCTGGAACCAGCTTTTCAAATTTGGAAAAAGGTTATAATCGCTGGAGGCCAGACCTGGTGAAGACGCCGGATCAGGCAGCAATTCATAGCCCAATTTGTCCAATTTCGCCACCGATTTGAAGAAGTTTTGAGGTCGTACATTATCTTGGTGAAACAACAGTTTTTTTTTTTTTCGCTAAATGCGGCCTTTTTTTCTTTATTTCACCATTTAAACGGTCCAATAAAACAACATAATAGTATCCGGTGATTGCTCGTCCCTTCTCAAGATAGTTGATCAGAATTCCATGCGCATCCCAAAAGATCTTGCCAAAACCTCTCCGGCTGATGTTTTTGTTTTTGGACCCTTCGGTCAGCTCTCATGCAGTTCCAGCCACTCTGCGGACTGCCTGTTGGACCACCTATAGTGATGGATCCATATTTCGTTCATTGTTACGAATTGATGCAAAAACTCATTTAGATTACGCCGAAACACTGCCAAACAGCATTCTAAATCTTCGGCACGTTGCTGTTTTTGATCAATCGTGAGAGTGCGCGGCATCTACCGTGCACACAGTTTTTTCATATGCAAATAATCATGCAAACTATTCCTCATGTATTCTGTTGATATCTTCACGATGTCGGCTATCTCTTCCACTTTCACTTTTAGGCCATTCAGAACAATATGGTGGAGCTTTTTTGTGTTTCTTTGAGTTAGTGCCTCATTTGGATGATCGGAACGTAGTGCAACCTTATTTAAGTTCAATAAACCATCGATATATAGTTGCTTTCGTTGGAGCAGATGTGCCATAACACTTCTCAAGCCATTCTTGAGTTCTGGCGTTATTTTTTCGCGTCAAAAAGCAACAGTATTTTACCAACACGCGACATTCTTTTTGTTTCATTGTCAAAAACCATAATAGCGTCACTCAAAGAGCTGTAACTGGCAAACAAATTGACAATATGTCACAAAAATTTTACACGAATCTTCCGTGAGTTGACACTAACTGAAAATCATCTTGGTGTTTTGTTTGTGCTATCATTTCTCGGAAAGTTTATAGACTTTTCCCCCCTGGTTGGTATCAAACTATAGCCTTTGAAAATTATTCCTTAAAATCAATCCCCCTAAGTGAATTTTACATTCTCGATACTCTTCTAATCGAGTGGTGAAATTGCCAATCACTGCTCGGCACATCTCTTACGTGATTGACACAATTTCGTAGTAGATATTTTCATTTAATTCATCCAGGAAGCTTCGACTATCACTGCTACCTGTAGTTTTAAGACAAGTTTACAAGAAAAAATCTATTTACGTCAAATCGTGGCTACAAAGAGGTCAACCTTTGTGTTCTTTTATATAAGTCAATTTTATCTAGAAAATTTCTCGAATAACTGGCAAACTTCAGTTCGCTGGTACGTATTTTTTGATTTAATTGCTTATTCTGAGACCTTTGTTATTCCTAAAAAAGTAGAAACTGATTATTTCACCTACCTATTGGATAAACTAAAGGTTTCTTATGCTTTAATTCTGGACTTGTCGGTCTTTAGTAGTCGCAATTCTGGTTATTAACATGGCGGTTAAGGTAAGAATTTGCCTCATCCGAGAATCATCCGAGAATAGGATATTAGTAAATGTTGAAAAACGTTTAAGCATTTGATTAACGAAGATGAATCTTGAAGCAGTGGCGGTTGGCTTTATTTCTTGTATCAACTTTAGTTTAAAGGTGTGCTGCACTTAATCACTTGCGTAGTGAGAGGTCGGAATTTTTATCAAATGATGCTCGGACGCACTTCGCTTTTGCATTTCTTGATATTTGTCTTTTTACCCGAAATAAAAGGAAAGTCAAACTAGTGTGCCTATTTTAAATGAACTGAATACTCCGGGTTTCATCTGTGTTGTATAAATTTTGTTGAAAGTGAAATTTTCGCCACGTCAAAGACGAACAATTATTGTTTTTGTAAACCCTAACACAAATAGAATGTTCTGCTTCGCTGAAATGTCCTAAATTTTGAAGGACAAAGTTATACTTACCCCCACTCTGCCCTTACCCGCCTAAACTGAACAATTTTGAACTCTTTAATATACATACATATACAAACGATTTCGGTGGAAGCCACGACTATAGGCTAATTTTAAGTGTTCGGTACGGAACATTTATAAGATCACTTCGGTGTCTGTCTGTCCGGTTTGTCTGTCCGTCTGTCACATCCGATTTTCTCTGTCACGCTGTCCCTCCTCCTTATCTCGAACAGTACTAACCAAAAAATTTTGAAAAAATTTTGGAATATTCTTCACAGGGTATATGTAGTTTGAAGGAAAACTATCACGTGTGCATTACCTTTAATAATTTATCTGGTATAAAAAAAAATCAAGGTCATTAGTTTTCAACAAAGATTGGAAACAAACTTTGTTGAAAACTCATTTGGGGTGTGTTTTGTTGTTCATTTTATTCCTCCGTAACATTTTTTTTTTTTATTTTAAAAGCAATCAACGTACAGAACACCGACTTGCACTTGGCCGGTTATTTATTATAGAAAAACAGCACTATGTTTTAATTTCCAATATATTTAAAATGAATGAATTAGAATAGTTTACTTCGGAAGAAGCCATTGTATGGTGAAACAATTGTGAAGTCATTTTAAATATATTGGAAATTAAAACATAGTGTTGTTTTTGTGTAATTTTATAATGAATTTCCAACAAGTATCAGCTAACACAATCAAAGCGGTTAGTTATTATTAAATAAAGGATTACATAAAAAACAGTTTAATAGTTAGACGCTTTCAAGATGAATTATCTGGTAGAGTAAGAGATACATTTCCAAACAACTGTTGATGAAAATATTAAGAAATTTTTACAAAACTAGCGGATTTTGTCCAACTGTTATTATCTATAATATATATATATATATATATATATATATATATATATATATATATATATATATATATATATATATATATAATGCAACGTTTCTCTGTCTGTCTGTCTGTCTGCTAGTTTGCTTATTACTTGAGAACCACTTATCCGATTTACGTACTTTTTTTTTAAACATTCATATGTTCTTTGGCCAGGTTATAGGCTATACTTTATTACGTAAGGTAACATAAAGAATAAGTAGTGACGATAATAGTGAAACAAGTCGGAAAAAAGTTTGCTACTAGCTCGTTCTCTTGCAATTCACTGCCTAAACCATTAAATATGGAACATATTATGTAGCAAAGAATATAATATACTATATATAAAATGCAACGTCTCTCTGTCCGTTAGTGCGCTTATGACTTGAGAACCACTTATCCGATTTAGAGATTTTTTTTATGAAATATTTATATTCTATCTTACGTTAAGTAACATAAGGAATAAGCAGTGACGATAATAGTGAATCAAGTCCACGCGAGCGGAGCCGCGAGCACGGCTAGTTATTACTAAAATAGCCTACATAGTTCATCTCTAGTACTGATACTGATAAATGTACCATTAAAAATTCTTAAACGAAACAAAAATGGCATTCTGAACTATCGTTTCTCGTCCCAACATCTGACATACTGATCGCAGGAAAAAACTAAATAACGTCATTGTATATTTTTCAAAATCTTTGTGTTAACTACGTCCTAATTCTTTCTACATACCCTTTCAGACACAATTGGAAATAATAAAGAAATGTTCTCCAAAACTACAGTATCCTTTACCAATTCGTCAACCAAATTTAAAATAGATTTTTGTTTTGTTTGAAAGCTGTCAAGGTAAAAATTGACAGGCAAACATACCAACAGAAATCAGAAATTATTGTTATTCGTGATTTAGAACCTCAAAACTTGAAAAAATGCATAATCTCGTAATTCTCTGAACGAAACTGTAGTGGGGATTTCATATTTTTATATATATATATATATATATATATATATATATATATATATATATATATATATATATATATATACATATATATATATATATATATATATATATATATATATATATATATATATATATATATATATATATATGTGTGTGTGTGTGTGTGTGTGTGTGTGTGAGTGTATGTGTGTGTATACATATACAAACATGTAAAAAATACATAGATTTTAATTTGTAAAATGCCTATGAATATCTTTCTAATATTGGGCTGACTCAGATGTCAATTAAACACCACAATGGCTGGCAATCAATTACCCTTTTAAATTGGTCCGCTCGTCCCTAATTTTCCTTGGCAATTTGTCAAGGGAAAATCCAGCCCCTTTTCCTAATTTGTGTTGTCTAATGGTGGGAGTTAGTCATACGGTGAAGAAGCTAATAGAGACAATATTTCTTAGGAATGCCTATTTATATATCGAAGTATCGTTCTTTAACTGTCCTGATTCGACTATGGTTGTGATTAAATGACACATCTTCAGGAAATTTTAAATTTAAAAAATAGAAATTCAAACCCTGATGTCAAATGATTTAAGAAATTACATATCTGCCTCAGAAATGACCCTAACTACTAAACATTTAGACTTCTTTTTTCTATAGAGATACGAAAAATATTCCGACTTCCTATCAATTATAATAGTCTACAATATTTCAAATTCTGTTTGTAATACAGAAGTTTACGTTATATTTTGAAAATGTTGGGTGTACTTAACAATGAAATAACTTAAAAAATATTATAGCGTGCATAATTTTTTTTTGTTTATTATTAAGAGCGCAGAACATTAAGTTTGAACTTAACAATTAAAGTATAAAATAAAAAATAGTTAACAGTTTACTATTTGTGTGAGTTCTTAGATCTTCTACGTGTTTAACAATACTCCGTCAAAAATCTAGTGCTACATTTCTCTTACTATCGCCTTTCCAGGCTGGAAAGATCTTGTAGAAATCTTTCGCCGTGTTCAGCACTAATAGCGCTTAAATTTTCGAGAAAGAAACACGAAGCTAATCAAGGTGGTGTAATTTTAATGACATATTACGAGGATGGATTGAAAAGTTCGCGGCCTCACCAAAAAATAATTATATTTTTATTATAGTACACTCAATAAGTTCATACTTTCTTTGGTTGTCACAGTGTAACATTTCGTTGCTGTAGAATTTGTGGTTTTTAGGTTAGAACGATTTTAGTAAGACCAGGTGCAGCCTTTTTGGAAAAATGGAAAAAAAACTGAACAACGTGCGGGCATCAAAAAAGATTAACACCAAAGGAGATCCACGATGATATGAAAACAACACTAGAGGAATCGGCTCCATCATATTCCACTGTGAAAAAATGGGGTTGCAGAATTTAAACGTGGACCCACAACGTCTACGACTGAAGAAAACATTGGCAAGTTGAAAGACCGCAGATTAACTATCAGGGAGATTGCAGACACTATAGGCATCTCGTATGAATGAACACAAAACATCATTGCCAACGAAATGGGATTTTCTAAGGTTTTCGCTAAGTGGGTCCCCAGATTGCTTTCAGTTGAACAAAAATGAATTCGACTCCGACGATTTCCCGCGACTGTTTGGGGATGTTTGGGGCTGATCCGCAAGATTTTCTTAACAGGTTAGTGACCATGGACGGAACCTGGGTTCACCACTATACTCCAAAGTCAAAACAACAATCCAAGCAGTGGAAAAAATCTGGTAAACCGACCCCAAAGAAAGCGAAGGCAATTCTGTCGACTTGAAATGTGATGGCGTCAGTTTTTTGGGATGTTAAAGGTATTATTATGGTGGACTGCCTTCCGAAAGGTGAAACAATAAACTCGACTTACTATTGCACCCTTTTGCGTCATTTACGTCAAAAAATTAAAGAGAAACTCCTAGGATTACTGAGAAAGAAAGTTTTGTTCCAACTGGACAACGCTCACGTTTACACGTCTGTTAAGTCTATGGCTCAAACTCGTGATTGTGGTTCCGAATTGCTGCACTACCCGGCTTATTCTTCTGATTTGGCACCCTCGGACTTTCATCTGTTTCCAAACATAAAAAAATACCTCGGTGGCCAGAAATTTTCATGAAATGAAGAATTCGAAGCTGCAGTTAACAAGTATTTTGAAGTCCTTGAGGAATCTTTTTTTCGAACAGGTGTGGAAGCTTTGGAAAGCAGGTGGAAGAAATGCATACAGCTAGGTGGAGATTACGTCGATATTTTTATACGTATTTTATTTTGTTTGTTTGACTAGGCCGCGAACTTTTCAGTCCATCCTCGTACATCTCAAAGTTTTGTAAGATGTTAGAAGACCAATAATTATATCTATATATATAGTTTTCTGACTTATGGTTGCCAAAAAGGCATTTCTGACACAGTTTAGCGCTTTCTCAAGAGAATTTATGTTCCATTTTTGAAGACATATTCAGAAGTTGAATTACACTGCGTTTCATTTTCTTGACTAGGGTTGACAAACAATTCTTCGTTGTATATAGATTTAGAGTCACTGGTCTAAATGGCGCAGGTAGTTCACCACTATGAGGCACTGATTTTTTTGCAGACAGCAAGTTTGGATATTTAATGATGTGTTATGACTTGCTAATAATACCCTGTATGTTAATTGAGCAAAAGTAACAAGCATCTTTAAGTTCCGTCTAAATAGTTGGCTCAGCAATGAACATATGTCGAGATCCCTTAGAGCGCATCATCTACAAAATTTAACGCATGTTACACAGCAGACATGTGAGATCTAAGATTTGTCCTGATGCTGAACAGGAAAACAGAAATAGTCAAGGTAATACTAAGAATAACTTTCCGTGTGATTTAAATACTTGGTCGACATAATGCGTTACAGTGATGAAGGATAAAATTAATTTATAATTTTTCGTTAACGCATTAAACGTAAGCAATCATATTTTTGGTCAAAATACATATGCTACTGAGATAAAAAGATACTGACGGAGAGCAAATAAAGATTATTGACATTTTGTCCTGAGGATTTTAAATATATATGAGATATTATAAGATTACTTCGGTGTCTGTCTGTCACACTCGATTTTCTTCGAATTTATTTGACATAGAAAGTTAAAATTTAGCAGTAATATAGGAATTGATGGCCTTATCAGAGCCGTGTAGTTTCGAAAGTGAAATTATGGCTTAAGAGGTTAGTTTTGGGGGGTAAAATCAGAAGCGACACCATTTTTTTACCAGGTCATCGAGTGAGTGTCAAATGAAAACTTGTGGAAACAGTTCAAAAATATATATTATTTAATACTTGCGCACACTTTTCTTTGTATTACTTTTAAAAAATTGTCAGGATTAAAAAACTTTGAAAAAATTCTGTAATATTCTCCACAGGGTGTAGATTGAACGAAAATTATCACGAGTGCATTACTATTAATAATTTATCGGGTACATATAAAAAAAAAGTTTCTAGGTCATCAGTTTTTAGTGAAGATAAGAAAAAAACTTTGTTGAAACCTCATTTGGGGTGTGTTTTGTGAAGTCATTGATCATTTTATACCTCTGTAATAAAATTTTTTATTTTAAGGGGTTACAAAAAGTACGTATATTTAAAAAAAAATATTTTAAAGGTTATTAAGTGAATAATACAAAAGAGTGCCGATTATATATTTTAATTGTACTCGGGATTATAAGAAAAAATTTTTTTTAGATAATTATGAATTAAATGTTAACATTATTTATAATCGGGTTAAATGTACTGATGAAAACTATGGCGCCTCCTTGTCCGCAGGATAACTTCGCAAAAAATAATCCAATCTGCAAAAATAAACATTCATTTTGTAAAATAATGTAGTAGTTAAAAATTGTCAAAGTTTTTTTTTCAAAAATAAAAAATTTACAGTGTTTCAAACGTTAGTACGCAATTTTCGACCAAAAAAATTATGTTTAATTACACAGGCTACAAAGAAAATATTTTTAAAAACTTTTTAAACCAATACATTTAAGTTTTATGTATTTTTGGGTGCTGAGACCGTATCTGGTATCAGTTGCTTTGTATCAACCACAGTTCTCTCAAAATATGACATCGACTAAATTTCAAAATAGGGAAAATTTGAAACATAAAAAATAAAAACTTAAACCGTACTTGTATTTGATTAGGCTACAATTTTGATCTCTTGTTCTATAATGGTAAATAGATGTTCCAGATTCCAATAAATGTTTTTCTTTCAGTCTAGAACCAAACAATTCTGCTTTTTCACTAGTCAAACCCAAATCTCTCTCTAAATCATTTAACTCAGCTTGTGAAAACATTGAAACTCATCATCATCCGGTAGACTTTCATTAAATTCGGGACTGTAAGACTTCATCAATAGGCTGAGGTGGTTCAGGGACAGGTAGTCCCGGTCCATGTCCTACCGGCCCATTAGCTGAAGTAAAGTTAGGATAGACAATTACTTTCTTATTTTTCGAGTTATGTCCAGAAACATCAACCCTGCAAAAATAACAATCTTTTGAATGATTTTCTTGCTCTCTCCATACCATGGGTACTGCAAATCTAAAAACTTTCTTTTCTTTCTTATACCATTTCCTAAGATCCTCAACACAAACATAATATACTTTGTGAGGAGCCCAACATTTTTCTTGATTACCGATTTCTACACGAAAATATGCAAAGTATACTTTTTTTACAAAGTCAGTAATGTTTCTTTGATGTTATTAACTACAAACTCACCACATACATAACAAAAAGTGTTGGGAGAGTTTTTACAACCACGATTAGCCATACTTTGAGTGTGAATTAAAGCACATGGGTTAAACACTGTAATGCGAGGTTATATTAACTGGAAGAAAACAAACAGCTGTGACATTTATCGGAACTGCCAACCTAATAACATTTGATTTTACTGCCAACCTTATAAAATTCTGATTTTATTGCCTATCTAATAACAGTCGAATGATTAAAATTAAACTTTTCACATTTTGAATATTAAAATGTGAAAAATTGGTGGGTCATACGACTTTTTTATCATTATTTTCGGACTCAGCACAACAAAAAAACATAAGAATCAGGTAAAATTATTAAAAAAGTTTTTTCATCGTTGGCCTGAGTTAGTTATAAAAAATTCTCTATTAGAACAATTTATAAAAAAACCTCTTTTGTAGAAAAAGTAATTAATTATTAAGATTTAAAAAAAAAAACAAAAATTAAAAAATATTAAAAATTGACTGAAAAAAATTGCAGGCAGTGCATTGAGACAGGTAGAGGCCCCAATCCGACGCCAGGTCACATTTAAGGCTATAACTTTCTAATGGATTGGAATTTTCTTAATTTTTTTTTTTTTTGAATAATTCGTAGAAGTATAGAGAAATTAAAAATACTTAAACAAAAATCAAAATTTTGAAAATTTTGATTTTTGCTTAATATGTTTTATAAGCTGAGTTAAATAATTTGATACATTGCTCCCTAAAAGCAATCAACGTACAGAATACTAATTGCGCAAGTCCGATTTGCGCTTGGCCGGTTATTTGCTAGAAGTACAGTTTTATTCAAACAGGAACCAGCAAGAGACAGATATTTCTTCTTTTTGTTAAAGTTGCAGGCCTCTCGACTAACTTTCAAATTTTGCCGTTTATTTATTTTAGACATTTCAGGTTGCGATTCCTATTGATTTTAAATAGCTACGGGTTGTTCTTAACAGGAAAATGGTCCTAAACAAAAGAGGGCATTTATAAATTACAAAATAAAACAGAGTAATTTATGTAGTTAGTATTAGTAAAAAAGTATACCGATATAAATTTTTTTTCTATGCTGTTCCTTACATTTTTGACATTTCTACTAATATATATAACTTACAACACTTTTAACCTTACTGACTGAAGAATATATTTCTGGGGAAATGGAAAAGGGTCGAATGGCTATTAAACTAAGGTTTATGTTTATCGGAAAGCATTTTATCTAAAAAAAGGAACATTTTATCTAAAATGGACATATTGTGGCTAAAATATTTCTTTAAAAATGCATCGCTACAAGGTTTTTTTTAGCTTCAACCCGATATTAAGGTCTTTTTATAAGGCTTTTCTTTCAACTTTATTATCTTTTAGTCAATATAATAATGTATCTTAGGGTAAAAAATATGAAGTAGTAAGACATATTTGATATACCTATTTGGACTTTATTATGCTTTGGTTCTGTATAGACAATAAAGTTATTTACTATAATAAAGTATGATATATGATTTTCTTAGGTTTGGAAATAATCAAACGGTTTCCAATTTTAATGCTGTAATTTTACGCAACACTGTACTCTTTCTTCCTGAAAATATACGTCGTCTCTCGGTCGAAAAAGAAACCGGACTTTTAATCAGTTAAGTATGTTGAAGTTTAATATCTGTAAATATCAGCTGTAAGGAATATTCGAACCAAATGTATTTCAAATGGTGAATTTTGTAATGATAAATTCAAATCAAGCCAAATCGAAAGCCAAAATAAAGGCGTATTTTTCATTAGTGAGACCGCTATTACAGTAGTTTTTTTTAAGGACGTAGCCCACGTGCTCCAGGAAAATCTCTAAAGTTCTATAAGTGCCACACGTCTTTGTAAAAAGCGATTTATGTTGGCCCTGAATCACCGTAAGATCTACTCGGTGAGAATCACAAGGCAAGTGATTTCAAAGGGATGATGTTCTTCATATAAAAGACTGCTTGAAAAGTGTTGTATGAGTAGTAACCAGCTGAACCTTGTACGGATGTGATGTATTAGCGTGAGATGTATTAAGAGCACGCACTGCTCTGGGAGGAATTAAGCGGGCTCCATCCATCGAATACTTTGCAAGAAAATCTTAGTAAAATAGACTCAAGTCGCTAACCGTTTTTCAATGTGCCAACAGCTTTTTTCTAGACAGAATCCAACAACTGTAGTACATGTTAGGGAGCAGAGCCCCAAACGTGGTAGCAGTATTCCATCGTTGGTCAAATTTGAGCTTTGTACAGAATTAAGAATTGTTATGTATTTTAAAAGTTTCTAGTTCAAAATAGTATTCCCAGCTTTTAAGAAACTCTCTTTGCTATGCATGTGACATGTTCATGCCACGACATATTTGCTCCCAAAGATAAAGCCCGACAACTTGAGTGACGATGCTAGAAGAATGGACACAACTATGTTCGATTTCGCAACGTTAACTTTTTTAGAAAAAAAATACCGCTTGGGTTTTTATTGCGTTGAATTCTACTTGGTTACTGTCACCCCAAGATAGAATTTCTTCAAGGTCTTTGATAGGTTACTGTGATCTGTAAAACTGTAGATTGGACTTCCAATCCTTTCCAGCAGATCGTTATAGTAAATGAAAAAGAGAGTAGGAGACAGTATTGCGGTTTGGGGCACACCAGCCTTGATACTGAAGGTTATATTCGTCCACTGCTGTTTGTAAAGAATGGTCTCTGAAGAAACAAATAAAACCTTTCAGACATACTGTAAGAGCGTAACTTAGCCAACAATCCCTCATACCTAACACAGTCTAATGCCTTGGATATATCAAGTGTAACCGCTCGAGGTTCTGCAAAATGTTCTAAAATTATTGCGGTCTATGACATCTAGTGCCAGCCGGGTAACAAAATTGAGAAGGTCCAACATAGAGCCGCAATGTGGATTTTTATATATATAACTCGCAAGCAATCACAGATTTAGACAAGAACGCTCTTTGTTCATACCTGATAAAAATCTGCATTCACCTTAGTTTTTTTTTTATGGGTCTAGCACACGTGCTGCAGGGAAGAAGTCCCTAAAGCGCTACAGGAGCGACACGTGTGCGGAAAAAGCGATTCACGTTGTTCTTGAATCGTTGTAAATTGTACTCAGTGGGAAACACAGTCCTGGGCAAATTATTCCAAAGGGATGATGTTCTCCATATAAAAGACTGCTTGAAAAGAGTTGTACGAGGAGTAACAAGCTGAACCTCATACGGATGTGAAGTATTAGCGTGACGTGCACTTCTAACATGCACCGCTCTAGGAGGATTTAAGCGGGCCACATCCTTTGAACACTTTCCTTGAAAATACTTGTAGAATAGGCTCAAGTCGCCAACCGTTCTTCGATGTTCCAACGAATCAAGGCCGCCGGTCAGTTCCGGGTCTCCAATCAGACGAACAGTCAGAATCCAACAAATGCAGTGTATGTTTGGGAGCGGAGCCCCAAACATGGGAGCAGTATTCCATAGTTGGTCGAATTTGAGCTTTGTAAAGAATTAACAGTTGTTGTGGAGTGTAAAGCTTTCTGGTTCGAAATAATATTCCTAACTTTTGAGAAGCTCTCTTTGCTATGCCTGCAACATGTTCATGCCAGGAAATATTTGCTCCCAAATTAACGCCCAACAAATTGAGTGACAATATTAGAGGAATGGAGTGCCTCGACATAACTATGTCGGGTTCAGCAATGTTAACTTTTTTAGAAAAAAGTGCTGCCTGGGTTTTTGTAGCGTTAAATTCCACTTGGTTACTGTCACCCCAAGATAAAATTTCTTCCAGATCTTTGTTAAGTTGAATGACTTTCTGCTGTCTGCGGATATTCGTCTGAGTAGCCGATGTCCGAGCGTTCAAAGTGAATGATGAGATAAGCGTACTGTCATCTGTAAAGCTGTAGATTGGATTCTCGGTCTTTTCCAGCAGATCGTTAATATAAATGAGAAAAAGAGTAGGAGTCAGTATGGAGCCTTGAGGGACACCGGCGTTGATAGTGAAGGTGTTAGAAAGAAATCTGTCTACTGCCACTCGTAAAGAACGCTCTCTGAGGAAACATGAGAGCTACAAACAGAACTTTTCAGACATACCATAAGAGCGTAGCTTAGCCAACAGCCCATCGTGCCAAACACGGTCGAATGCCTTGGATATGTCAAGAGCAACCGCTCGAGATTCTCCAAAGTGTTCAATTGCGTTAATCCGAACGTGTGTTACATAAGTCAGAAGATCTCCTGTTGATCTATTTTTACGAAAGCCATATTGATGATCGCTAATAATGTTAAATCCTTCAAGATATTTTAGAAGATGCTGATTGATAGCCTTTTCCATGACTTTCGATATTATTGAAAGCAGTGCGATTGGTCGGTAGTTATTTGGCAAGGTCTTTTTGCCTTTTTTAGGTATCGACTGAACTGTGGCACATTTCCAGAAAGGAAAGGAAGGAAATATTCCCTTTCTGTAGGATTGGTTGAAAAGTTTACAGAAAACTGGTAGTAGTTTCCTCGCACAGTTTTTGAGAACTATGGCAGGCATTCCGTCAGCGCCAGAAGCTTTTTTGGTGTCTAGCTTCATTAAAATACGTTTTATGATACGCTGTCTGAAGACAATATCGGGCATCCTTGACTGCACTATGGGAATAGTAGGTGGTGTTTTTCCTTGGAAATCGACAGGAGAATGTGAAGCAAAGTGTTCAGCCAACAAGTTTGCTTTCTCAACAGGTGTCATTGCAATAGAATTATCTGGCCGTGTGAGTGGTGGTATGGTGGATTTGGTGAAATTTTGACTGACTGCCTTAGCGACTGACCAAAAGGACCTGGAATTGTTGGGGCAGAAGTTTGTTTCTAATTCGTTGATTGTGTGCCTCCTTGGTTTCGTCGATAATTTCTTTGCATCTGTTCCTGGCACGAACAAAGGTGTTACGGTTTATAGTGGTGTTGTGTATAGTACCTAATATTACTAAGACGTAAGAGATATTCTTGAAAAGTTACATCTATAGCTAGGGCAAACTAGCCTTTTAAAATTATCGCTTGTTTAAGATAAATTTTGGTCTTCATTCTCTTATCGTATCGGTGCTAGAATCTGAATCACCAGGAAGGATTCCACGATCCATATTTATTTTCTAGGAACAAAACTGAAAGAAACCAAATGTATTTATTATAAAAGTGAAATTGATAGAAACAAAAAAAAAATCGAAGGTTTATCCTCAAATTACTAATGGAAATAGCAGTTTTAAAATACATGAAAAATATATTAATTAAATACTCCGATTATATCCTTCAGAGAGATGTCATAAATAGTTTAAAAAACTGAACTTCTTTTGGTCACTTTGATTTATCTGCAAACGTAATAAATAAATAAAAAAATGTTATAACTATGCCACTAACTAAATTAATAATTAGACTAGATTGGCGATGTCGTAGGAATTGGTCTAAAAATTTTTAAAACCTTTTTTATCTACAAGAGAGGTGATGGTTTTCCTAGTCCCTATCAGCCCATTTCTCCAGTAACTACAGAATCAAAAATATCTAAAAATATTTTGAAATTATAACTGAATTTATGCCCTGAAAAAAATGATCTTTTTTAAAGATCAGTCTTCAGAGAAAAAATATATACTATTAATTACGCTCATGTTTGGTTAGTAATATTGTTGAAGTAGAGGAAAGTGGTCAAATTGTAAGAGTATCATTCTAGAACTTACAAAAAGTTATCGACTGTGCAAGCCACTAAATATTAATAAATGTCGAAGGATTAATTTTATTTTTAATTTATATAAATGATTTGGGAATCAGTCTCTGCTGTATGTGAGTAATCTGCCTAAGTACTTAAAGGAAGTTAGGGCATTTATTTAAGCTGAAGACACCACCATAGTTTTAATAGCGTTTAACCTAGGGTAACTGTCCCAAAAAATAAATTCAATAGTAGAATCCTTTTATCACTAATATTGTAGAAACCATCTTATAATCAATTTGGATAAAAGCATAGACTGGTTAACAATCTGATTCCCAATTTTAAGAATAGCAAGTTTGATCCGCAAATATTGATTTTGTAAAAAATACAAAAAGTATTTTTATCTTTATTATGGTCAAACAAAACTTGAATAAACAGCAACTCGTTAATTTTTATGACGTACTCCCAACGGAGTTACATTATTGTGGTTTGGGTATGGATGCAAATAGGATTTTAATTATTCAGAAAAGGTTTAACAGATTAACTTTGGGTTTATCATATAGAAAATCGTCCGGTTTAATTAGAACAAATTTTGACGCTTACAGGCATTTATTCTGACAAACTATGAAGATATATCCATCATTTAAAAAACAATTCATTAAACATGACCATTTAACCAGAAATTATAATGATATCCCTTTAGGCCCTTTCAAATATTACAATATAAAAATAAACCGCGATTTGTTGGAAGGTTTTATTATAACAAACCACAGAACATAAAAATGTAGAGAATGTATTTAAATTTAAACAAGTTAAAGCATTTTAAATAAGTTTGCAGGAGTATATTAAATAAACAAAATTTTAGATCAAATCAAGACATTATCACTATCTTGTTCTCGTAAATATAATTTTATCTGACTCAAATCTATAAATGTATAGTAATAAGGGACTAAATCAAAAGTTAAGTAAATTAGTACTTTTATTGTATTATTTGCAAATATGAATATAGCTAAACAAAAGGCACAAAACTTGCTTCAATTAAATAACCTCGAAATAAACATAAGTAAAGCAACCCGTGTGCACGAGGTTTCACCAAAATCTTATCTGGCATTTTTAAGTGCTCCCGCTGCTGATGCTACTTGATATTGTGATCTTGTTGCTGCTGTCGCTCGAAGCTAGTAGAGTAGCTTCCAGAGGCAGCAGCAGCAAGATCACAGTATCGAGTAGCAGCAGCAGTCGGAGCACTTGAAAATGCCAAATGAAATTTTGGCGAAAGGCGGTGCAAATTCATTGTTAGACGAACGAATTGACACCTGGAATTTTAATGTATTATATAGATCTATATATATATATATATATATATATATATATATATATATATATATATATATATATATATATATTACATATAGATATAGATATAGATATATATATATATATATATATATATATATATATATATATATATATATATATATATATATATATGTATATATATATATATATATATATATATATATATATATATATATATATATATATATATATATATATATATATATATATGTATATACATATACATATATATATATATATATATATATATATATATATATATATATATATATATATATATATATATATATATATATACATATATATATATATATATATATATATATATATATATATATATATATATATACATATATATATATATATATATATATATATATATATATATATATATATATATATATTTATATATATATATACATATATATATATATATATATATATATATATATATATATATATATACCATATATATATCCTATAACCTGACCAGAGAACCATTGTATGAGTTAAAAAAAAAAAACACGTAAATCAGATAGTGGGTTCTCGAATGATAAGAGCAGTAACGGACAGACAAACAGACAGACAGACAGAGAGACGATGCGCTTTATATGTATTATATAGATTATAATTATATAACTTGGCCAAAGAAGATATGTATGAATTTAAAAAAAAAAAAAAACACGTAAATCGGATAAGTGGTTCTCGGGTGATAATAAGCGCGCTAACGGACAGAAAGACAAACAGAGAGACATTGCATTTTATATATATTATATTCTTTGCTATATGATATTGTTCCATATTTAACGGTTTAGGCAGCGTATTGCAAGAAAGCGCGCTAGCGGCATACTTTTTCCAACTGGATTCACTATTATCGTCCTACTTATTCCATATGTTACCTAACGTAATAAAATATATATCTATAACCTGGTCAGAGAACATAGGTATGATTAAAAAAAAATCATGTAAATCGGATAAGTGGTTTTCGAATGACAAGCGCACTAACGGATAGACAGGCAGATAGAGAGACGTTGCATTTTATATATATTATAGGTATAGATTATTATCATTATTATTATAAAACCTGGCCCAAGAACATATGTATGAATTAAAAAAAAAAACAAGTAAGTCGGATAAGTGGTTCTCAAGTGATAAGCGCACTAACGGACAGACATAGAGACATTGCATTTTATATATATTATATTATTTGCTACATGACATTGTTCCATATTTAACGGTATTGTAAGAGAGCGCGCTAGCGGCAAACTTTTTTTCCGACTTGATTCACTATTATCCTTACTACTTTTTTCTTATGTTACCTAATATAATAAAATATATCCTATAACCTGGCCAGAGAACATATGTATGAATTAAAAAAAAAAACACGTAAATCGGATAAGTGGTTCTCCAGTGATAAGCGCACTAACGGACAGACAGACAGACACACAGATAGACAGACAGACAGACAGAGAGACGTTGCATTTTATATATATTATAGAAGTTTATAGACATGTATATATATATATATATATATATATATATATATATATATATATATATATATATATATATATATATATGTATATATATATATATATATATATATATATATATATATATATATATATATATATATATATATATATATATATACATATACAGTCGACACTATTTATAGTGAAACTCTGTATAGTGAAAATTCGGTTAACATTTTGGTCTTTCACTATATAGAGTGTCGACTATATATATATATATATATACATATATATATATATATATATATATATATATATATATATATATATATATATATATATATACTGCCTAAATTTTTGTCTGTATATCTTTTAATATTCCTGTAGTTTTTTCTAATCTTGTGTTTAGTATAGAATGCTTTTGCATTGTAATACTTATTTGATATGTTTGCGTAATTTAGTACTTAAATTTTGATAGTTAAAATTAGATTTTTTGTTCTGAGACTTCATGTAAGCATGTATTGTTTTGCAAGCGGTTAAATTCTGGAGAAATGGTAAATCAATAAACAAATGTACTATATCATTATTTTGGTAAAAGCAAACACTGCAGTTTACAATCAACTCTTTATTTACCATTACTAACATACATGTTGCAGTACAGTAATTGCACGATGAGAAATAAAACAATAGATTAAAATGTGTCCTCGCTAAAACCGATTAGAGCGAAAAAAACACACGGATTGAGCTTTAGTGGTATTTTGCACGGTCGTCGCATGCATAGAACACAGCATAAGAGACCCATCGAAAATAAAACATTATCGACTATTTGACAAATTAAATTAAATAATTTTGAGGTACCTGAACAAATTAATATAAAAATAAGTTTTAGAACGTTTAGATATAAAAATTTGAAACCTAATTTTAGGTATCAAAATTGGCGCATTTCAACTCGCATTATTACTCTTCACGCATGAGGAGGAGTATTCTTTATCTAGTCATGTAATTTTTACCATCGACAGGCAGAAATTCATAATTCAATATAAAATTTTTTGTAAAACTAAAAATTACTAAAGTTTATTAAACGCATAATTATTGATGATGATGAATGGGCGATCAGTTTATACTATGGCAATATATTTTGACACTTTAAACGCATTTCTAACAATATGCCGTAACAACTGTTTGACCCCCAGATTTTCTTTGTAAAGTAGTTTCCTATGAATTTTCATACAAAACTTTTACAGGTTACAGAGCTTATAGGTATAATTCTTTTGGATTTCTCCTATGTCGATTGAATAAGTGATGCTGACGTTTGGCCGATCGTCCTGCCGGTTCTTTCAAAATTTGTTCCAGGAACTGATTTCTTCGGAATCTAGCAGGAAAGCGATTTAACTCCGCGAGAGTACCTCTTTATTATTACCAGAACGGGGTGATGGGGCGGGGCTGCATGAATGATCTATTTCCCGATTGATGACAGTTAAAGAAAAGTATCATTACGGTTAGCGAGAGTTTAGTTATTTCGACGAACTCTCGAATTTTCCTGGGATGGAAAAAGGAATTTATTGCAAAGATTGATTAATCAAAGAGAATGCGGTATCCTCTTTTATGCTGGTGTTCTGCAATTGCTAAAGTGGAAATGGGACATACTGCTCTTCAATGTTCTTTAAATCTAGTACGTATTTGTCTGCTCGTTTAGCCGATATAGGATACTGTAGGCTCTTTGAAAAATTCCTGGATACGACTCTTTCCTCCTCGAAATTTAAGGAGTCTACAGTATCTTATGCAGATGTGACAAAATCTATATTGGCGAAACGAGTAGAAAAATATGTAATAAATTTAGGGAACATCAAAGGGCTATATATAATTATAACAATTCGACCTCAGCACTTCCAGAATACTAGCATGAAATAGGATTTCAAATTGCAATAATTTCTTGTTTCTATACTAGGAAAATAGATTCGGGAGTCCATCGAAATATCTAAACATTCCAATAACCTTAATCGTTACACTGGCATTTAGCTTTTACCAATTTGGGAACAGATTATCCACCTCCACTTTGGTTAGCTAATATAAAAGCATGCAAGCGGAATTAAATCAGTTTCGTGCTAGATTCCCAGTCAGTTTTTTCGAACAAGCTCTGAAGAAGCCTGCAGGATGATCAGCGAATTGTCAGCATAATTTTTTTAATCGACGCAGGAGAAATTCAGAAGAATTATACCTATATTTTCCTGCGAAATTATATTTCTTTATCCCTATTACTAACTTTAAATCTTGGCTTGACACTGGATACGAACTCAAAACTGAAAAAAAAATCCAAATTAAACCTTAATTAAACAAAACTGTCTTACGAGATAGAGAGCTTATTTTGAAAAACCTGGGGCCTTAAATCAAGGATGGTGCTTTGGCTATACGCTACGATTATTAGTCCCATGGTTACATATGAAACTGCAATATGGTGGACGAAAACAGAACAAAGAACTGCAATCACAAACTTAAACGACTGCAGAGGTTGGTTTTCTGATGTTCTACCGGTGCTATAAGTAGCACCCTACCACAGTTATGGAAGTAATTCTAGGACTAGTACCCTAGATATATACATAAATACCCCTAGATATGTACATAAAAAGTGAGGATAGCAATAGTGTCTATCGAATCATGACAAGTGGGAAATGGAAACAACAACCTATAAAATTTGAGCACACAAGTATTATGGATCTAATAGACGAAAAATTCTTGGATATGCAATCTGATTATAAGACAACGTCGTATAATTTCGAAAAACCATACAGAACTGGTTGCCATGCAAAATTATGGCTGGAGGTGGAGATTGCGATGAGGGCAACGGATGTTTTCTATTATACAGACGAATCAGAAACTTCGAACAGAGTAGACGCTGGCATCTATGCAGCCCATGTGGAGCTTTATCTTCCCACTAGAGATAAGTGCAATAATATTCCAGGCAGAAATTTACGTAATGCAAGCATGCGTTCACGAGAGTATTAGACGGTACTACCGGAACGAAGAAATATGTATTCCTCAGACTGCTGCTTTAAAGAGTTTAGATGCCTATCAGGCCAATTCGAAATTCAGGATGGATTGTAAATGTGACCTGTGAAAACTATCCTCCAGGAAAAATAGGTTTCCAGAACATTTGGGATTGAGAGGCAATGAAAAAGTAGAAAAATTAGCAAGATTTGGAGCTTCAAAACTATGGTGGGTGAAAATTCGTGAAACGGAGCACCTTCGACACGACTTTTGGGAAATTTAAAAACAATGATTTGTTTTAATACTACATATAGGTAGTGAACAAGCCTTGAAATATTTTCAGTTGATATTGGTTATTATAATTATTACAAACAATATAAGTTTGGGTTCAATTTTTTATTCAATAATTCATAACTTGGAAACAGATTTTTTATGAAAATTCTAGTTAAGACAAAAATAGCCAGAAACTTTATGAATTTCAAAAAAAATATATTGCATCATGAAAAAAAGTTTTCTGTTGACAAAAAAAATATTGCATAATAATTTTTTTTTTCTAAATGACAAAAATCACTTTATTATAAACAAATTGAAATTTAATAAGGTTCTTAAGCACTTATCGACAATAGGTTTGATTCCGTAGATGCGCCAATGTTTTCTGCAAAAAATGAAAAAAAAAAATCTTTCGGCCCTCATTTGACCTTCATACGGCGTTAGTTTTCTTGAGCGTGTGCCACGTAATGTTATTAGACGCACATATAATTTAAGATAATCCTATGTTTATATAAATATTAAGGGTTAACAGACACAGTAATTCTATAATGAATTTTCATGGGAAAATGCACTTTTTAGGAAAGCTTCAACAAAAAAATTCGTACTAGTTGAGGAATATTGTCGTAATGTTAAATTAGTGGGTTACATCATAACTAACAAATCTATCTGAATAAATTTTACAACACAATGTATTTTTATTAATTGACAATTAACCGTAGAATTAACGGGTGTTTGAAATTAATTGTGTTCACTTAAAACGAGTTTTCAGGAATTTAGCAATAGTTTCATATTGCAGTTTTGTACAATAATTTTATATTCTTACAAAACTTTCGATCTCAAATATACAGATCTCCAGCATTGAGGATTTTCGAACCATCAATTTGACATAAACATGCAAATCATCATTTGAAATAAACTTGCAAAATATGTTTGGCGTTTTACGGTACCACCTATACCGCACCTTTACCGTGCGAAGTACCAAAAAAATGTCTCTCCGCTCCTACATTAAAATTTAACTTATGCTTCCACAAATTAGATGAATTGAATTTATTTTGGCACCAGATGGGCCCGAAAAATAAAATATTTTTTTACAATTGTAAAAAAAATATTTTATTTTTTGGATGGAGCTGGTGCCCAATACAAAAATAAATTCAATTTCTCTAATTTGTTAAAGCATAAGTTAGTTTTTAATGTAGAAGCAGAGTGGCATTTTTTTGCTACTTTGCACGGTAAAGGTGCGGTATAGGTGGTACCGTAAAACGCCAAACATATTTTGCAAGTTTATCTCAAATTGATGAGGCGAAATTTCTCAATAAAGATCTATATATTTGGGCTCGAAAGTTTTTTAAGAATATAAAATTTGATTATTGTACAAAACTGCAATATGAAACTCATACTAAATTCCTGAAAACTCGTTTTAAGCGAGCACCATCAATTCCAAAGACCCGTCAATTCCACAGTTACATGCCAATTAATGAAAAGACATTGTGTTGTAAAATTTATTTGAAAGATGATAGATTTGTCAGTTATGATATAACCCACTAATTTAATATTACGACAAGATTTCTCAATTAATGTAGATTTTTTCGTTGAAGGTTTCCTAAAAAATGTATTTTCCCATGAAAATTAAACGAATTCTAATTAAAGAATTACTGTGTTTATTACCCTAAATATTTATATAAACATGTGATTATCTTGAATTATATCTGCATCTAATAACATTACATTGCGCCACGCCGCATTGCACTGCGCTACGCTTATAAAAACTAAAGCCATTTGAAGGTCAAATGAGAGCCCAAAGATTTTTTTTTTTCATTTTGCAGAAACCATTGGCGCATCTACGGAATAAAACCGTGGATAAGCGGTTAAGAATCTTATTTAATTTTAATTTTTGTATATTAAGGTGATTTTTTTGTCATTAAATTTTTTTTTATTATGCAATATATATTTTTACAATTCATAGTTTCTGGCCATTTTTGTCTCAACTAGAATTTTTATAAAAAAATCAGTTTCCGAGTTGTGATTTTTTTTTTGTCGATAACAATCAACATTAACTAAAAATATTTTAGGGTTTGTTCACTACCTATATGTAGTATTCAAATAAATCATTGTTTTTGGATTTCCGAAGAGTCGGGTCGGAGGTGTTCCATTTAACGAATTTTCACACCAGCGTTTGGTAACCAAAACAAGTGGTAAAAATGATATTCATATCAGCAACATCTAGATCGTTGGCTCGCAACATCTGACCAAAGACATGTGAGGGGCGTAACTGGCGACACCTTAAAGAAACTAACAACTGACGTAAAATAACAACTGCGTCTTTTTTTTAACCAGAGCCCAGATCAAACTAGTGGTGGAACTGATCAGCGGTCACTGTCACCTGTGGAAACATTTACAAAAAATGGATATCCACAATAGTCACACGCCATGCAGACTGTGTAATGATGGGGACGGAACCTCTATATGAATGTGTGGGACTAGTGACAATCGGAGCCAAAAGTATAGCCCGATAGTAAATACAAACGGCAGAGTATTTTATTTTTGTCGGAGACTGTATTCGATACATGGAAATTTTCACATGCAGACGCACACTTTTAATGAAAATAAATGTGGCACCGCTGCTAATGCGTATACCAAATGCTCTATAGAAGTGATGTTTAAATGGGTTATTTAGGTTATTTATTAAAATAATATTTTAGTGTTGCCTGTGTAAAAAAGTTCTTTCACTAGAGAAGATAACTTATGAGAAACGTTTAGGTCCTTATGCAATATTAGATGAATGTGATGAATGTTTTGTTATAACGAAAGTACAGACTGGTAAAATGCATATTACAAATAATAAGGTTAAACGTTCGGATGTCACCAAAGCTGTTCTAGGTAAATATTTATTTATTTTTGTATAAATAAATTTAGTCAATTATTTAATTTTTTTTAGAAGTAACAACTATAATTATATTTATTTGTTACTTTTGAAGGTGTTATTCATTCGGGTGCACTGCATTGAACAATCTACGGGTTGCAATGAATATACCTCCAATATCGTGGAATTTATATATATGAACGTGAAATTGGTCCAGCAATAGAAGAAACTGCCAATGACAGTTGTGGGCGTAGTGCACAAGAAAGGCGTCAATTAATTATTAATAAAATTGATGAATTGAAGGACAAGTTGTAAGAATAAAAAATTGTGACATCTAGATTGAAAATAATATAACTGAGAAATAAATGAAAATTAAATTAAATACTTCTCAAAAATTACAGTATGTTTGTAAAATATATTGCAATTTTTTTTTATTTCCACAATTAATTGACTGAGGCTTTACAAAAATTGATAAATCTATTTTGTAATCAATTGTAAATATTTTATACTTAATTAAAATAATTAATTGTATAACCAATTTAATTAGAGATATTAATTAAATAATTAATTTCTATAGAATTGTACAAAAATTAAGTTTACAAATGTTTTCATTTTTTTCTCTTTGTGATCTATTTTTGATTTGATTTTTATAATGCTATATCGATTGAAGAAAATTTGCAAACCATAAAAACAATTAATGATGTATTATATAAAAATAAAACTGATTTAAATATCATTTATTCTCAAATCCCAAAATTTCCTCTTTTTTTAATTTTTTCTTTTATATTGGGAAATGTTAGATTATGGTGTTCGTAATCATAAATGTAACTTATGCGATAAAGGACATTCGCGAGAAGATCATGACTGCCGAAAAAATCACGATGGCAGCGCAAAAGCCATGGAACCAAGCGTTGGTGTAGAATTGATAAACCGTAGTGAGATTTTGAAAGCAGCAGGGCTCAGAGTACGAGTTTTAGTAGGTGATGAAGATAGCTCTACAATAACAGCAGTTTCACATGGATTCGAGGATATTTATAAATTGGCAGACACTAATCATTTATACAAAGATTTTAATGACTTTTAATTATTATGAAAAAGAAATTCAAATACTCTTCGATCTCTTCCAGATCGTGTCCTTGACAATTACCAAAATTGTGGTGTTTGGTGCCCAACTGATGCTGGTAATGGTTCAAAGCCTCATACATTAAAACTATATGATAACGAACTATATAATCAAATCAAATAGCTTTTTGAAAAGTTGTGTTCAAGTCGTTTATTATATATATAAATGAGACTTTGTCAGTGTCTCCTAAGAAAACAACTCTCATATTATTTCTTTCCTTTTATACGAGCACCACGCTTTTTGCAAGAACTTACCTCTTCGATTCTAATATCTCTATGCTTTAAATGCTGTTTGAATGTTGGCGCGTAAAATATGATATCATACATTTTGTCAAATTGTGATATCAGTCCCTCACTACACGGTTATTCTTTTAAAAAATATCAACTTTAAATATTTATATCTATTTAACAAATCAGTAAAAAAAATTATTTTTTTTTCAACATTTTTCTAATTTTTTTTTTAACTAAATATTAGTTTTTTCAAAAATTCGTAAGAAAAGTTCTTAAGATATACACGAAACTACGCCTTTTTATATACTTCACTGGCCTATTGCATGTTAATTATGTGCAATTTAATTATGAATATCTCGCTTCACAATCGGTCATTTTTTTTTTTAATTAAACGAAAAACATTTAGATTAACATCATATTTCAGTTTCATCAAATTCCTAAGAGAAGTGGATTTACGAGTGAACTACCTTAACTTGAAATAAAGATAAACTGTTTGAGGATCTACATCGTGGCGATAAATTACCGCATGAAATTACCACACGAAGCTAATAAACCTTTTTAAAGGGACAAGGCTCATGCAGCCAAGAGAGGGTAGAACAATATGCCAACCAATCAACTGTAAACTTACAGGACCATGGTACATTTTCATTAAATTCAATTTGAAAATAAATTTTCATTAAAACAAGCATCGGTTATATTGTTTATGCAAGCGAGGTAATGTAATTCGCCTAGACAGGAGATGTAAAACAATATTTTGTCCAGTGACCCATATATTTTATTAAAGAAAAGCAAAGGGTTGAAAATCCTTTTAATGTACCTTTTAATTAGAAAGCAGGTACAAAAGAAAAATAAAAAATATGATCCCACAAATGGCTCTGAAAGCACGTAAAAGGTTTAGCGTGACAAGAGGTCTGAAAATTAAAAAGCCGTCTTAAACTTTGGTTTTAAATTTCAAGAAGAAAAATGTTGGTTAAAAGGTTTATAAAATTTTCAGAAGTTATATTAAATACATATATTATTTCCATTTTCGAAATTTATTTTATTTCTTACTTATAACAAGAGTTCTTGTATGCTCTTTTCTGATTTTATTAAACAATAGAAATAGTGAATCGTCAATTCATGTCATAATTTCGAAAAAAAAAATAGCGTTGATTTTACCATCCCATTTCGTCTTTGTCCTGGTTTGGTTTTACAACTTCATGCTTTTTAATTTTCAGAATTTCATTTGCCACCTCGAATATTAGGTCCACGTATTTACATTGGACAGGGTTTCGGACACTATATTCTATGAATTTAAGATAGTTTTTAGTTTACTTCTCCTAGTCTCCCATTGTTTCTAAAGGAAACGAGTATGCTTAGCAGTGTCCATCTCATCTTAGTAGTTACGTTTATTTGTGGCATTTGTCTGTACTTTATGTAAATATGCTTTGAAACACTCGTGTTCGGTAAGTGCTAGCGTCATATAATAGGTTATCTCTCCTTTTTTCCTTCCATCCATTTTATTACTTTGGGACTGATCACCCGCCCATCTGCTGCTATCTATCCAAGGTACTCTTTTGCTTCTATTTCTCTTTTCCTTGCTGTCCTCTTTTGCCGGATGCTACTCTTGCCTCTCTTTAACCAGAAGCTCTACTGAACTGACAATCGTCACTACCAGGATGGCCTCCGGATACCGTCTGACATGCTCTGCCAGTCTTAGGGGCGATTCTTCGTTGGACTGATATCCGTTAGTGACTAGACGATTTTACTTCTTCTTTTACTTGACTGGGAGTCTAATACTTATAAACGTCATTGTACACAAGTAGCTAAGTGGCTGTTAATCCATTTCGTCTTTAAATATTTATTTATTTATTTATTTATTTATTTATTTATTTATTTACTGTTAAAAGCCCAACAAAATAATTAATTAATAGGGCCGATCATACAATCATTAAAACAATACTAAGACATATCACAAAATGCTTAATTATACAAACAATAAAATGCTTAATTATACAAAACAATAAAATGCTTAATTATACAAACAATAAACGAGCTACAATTTCACATATGCTTACAGCCATTAAAATAAGTTTAGACAGATACAGAAGAATTCCCTCTGAGACATGGACAGATCACATGCTCTAGATACCTTATTATAATCAGCGCATATCTTATAAACGGGTGAAGTATGCAATATATTTGTGTGAGAAGTAGGAAGATAGAAGAAGTTTCCAGTCCGGTGAGCTAGTCTGGGCACAACAAAATTCAGTTCCTCCAGCAACAGTGGACATTGAATCACACCATTTACAAGTTTATACAGAAACATCACCATACCCATATTTTCTACGTTTCTCTAAAGTCATATAAGTAAATCTCTCTAACAAAATATCATTCTCTGTACCTACTGGTGGATACACTCCATCATCTTCCCTAGCCAAAAACTTTCAAAACCTCCTCTGAACCCTTTCCAAAGCCACAACCCACCTATTATACAATGGTGCCCAGATAATAGACCCATACTCACGCTTACTTCTGACCAATGTATTGTATAATGTTGAAAAGGTTTCAATATTTTGAAAAGACCCACCATTTCTAATTATGAACCCCATCATTTTCATCGCTTCTGAAACCACCTTCCAATGTGCTGATTGAAGGTCAACCTAAAGTCCAGAAAAATGCCCAGTCTTTGGCTGTCTCCACTCTCTGCAACTCTATATTACCTATACTGTAATTATAGGTTACTGGAGATACTTTACGGCTCACTGACATTACAGAACATTTGTTTGCATTTAGCAATATCCCCTTATTGTCACACCATGCCCGCACTGCCTCAACACTACTCTGCAGTCGTTCACAGTCGCCACCAGACTGAACTGACACATACAATTTCAGGTCATCCGCAAACATCTGGTATTCCACATCAATGATCTCTTGAATGTCATTTATGAACATAAGGAACAATAGCGGTCCCAAGTTTGACCCCTATGGAACACCGGACTCTACACGAAACGAATGCGACCTAAAACCATTATACTGAACATACTGGAATCTTTCCACCACGTATGTCCTGAAGAAACTAACAAAATTCGTCGTGAAGCCAAAATCAACCATCTTTCCCAGAAGCACACCATGATCTATCCTGTCAAACGCCTTCGAGAAGTCAGTGAACACCACATCAACCTGACCTCCCCAATCAAGCACCCTAGAAGTAAAATGTGTAAAGGAGGACAAGTTGGTGGCCATCGACCGACCCCTTATAAAACCGTGCTGACGCACCGACAACAATCGTTCCACTCTAGCCACAATGTGCCCATGCAAAAGCATTTCAAAAATCTTCGAAAAACCACAAATATGCTATAATATTGGCCATTAACATTAGCAATGCTGCGACTAGTACTGAAAATGTAATATGTGTAGTCGTAATAGTATAAAATATAATGTAGCATGCTAGATTTGTAGTTCACATTGGTACTATATATGATCGGAGTGAATTTAGACCAGTTAGGTACTACCAGTGTTAACAAATTATTTTATCTAGAAGAAAACAATTTTTCTAGGTTAGAACTAACCTGAACTAACACTGAACACTTTATTTAATTTCTCCACGGCATATCACGAGCTATTTCAAATATTGAAAGAAAATGAACACGAGAAAATGTTATTAAATACACTGAACAATAATTTGTTAACCTAATTTAACTGTACTAATACAGTATTTCAAGTAGTGAATAATTTTAGCTCGTTCAAGATATTAAATATCTAGGAGAGCTGTTAGGTTGGCCCAAAAAAGTTTTATCAAAAACAGAAAAATCTGGAAAGTACTTTCCTTGTTAACATGCAGTTCTAAAATAAGTACTGAATTTGAATTTCTCAAATAAAGGGTATGTAAATCTCACCCATTTCCCGTGAAATGATATCCGAGCGACCAATAAGCCTGTAGCCTTACAGACAGACCATCAGAAATTCAAAAATCATGAAAAAAAAACTTGAAGAACGGAGGGTAATTTTTTGGCGAATACTATAATTTTCTTTAGCTTAGAAACAGAAACGGTAGTTTACCTACAAATCCATAAGTAAGTTTCTGCCAATTTAGCCTTTCGTATTTTCTAAAACTTTCTCTAAAGTTAATTCAGCGTCTTCTTGGGTTAGTCTGGAACTAGATCGCAATCCTTTTTTTTTATCGCTCACCTCCCCGCCTTAGTATAGATTTTACTCTTTTTCCGTATCCCAAGGATGTCGGCGAGGATGTCGTAATACCCGTCAACGTTGTCCAAGTGCCGAAACATACATTTCTGTATTTCACGGCACCTTTTAGACAACGCGATAGTGCTGCCACGGACGTTATTTTTGCATTTCTGTAAACAGCTACTACTTATGAACACTCACAACACCCAGCCGACACACGGAATCGAATTGCTGACATTCTGATCAACAGTAGGCTCCTTGGCCCTCTGCGCCAATTAGTCCGACGCACAAACTATTTCTGTTAAATTAAATATAATGAAAAAATAAAAACACTGAAATAGAAATATATTCTAATTTTCTACATTATTGCTTTCACACCATATCGTCAATCAGCCCCGATCTGTCCATTGTCGGACATAGGCCTCCTCAAGATCCTGCCACCTTCCTCTATCCTGTGCAGTTACCATCCAATTTCCAAAAACCCTCTTGATATCATCGGTCCATCTTGTGGGTGGTCTTCCCCTGCTTCGTCTATCCGCTCTTGATCTCCACTACAGGATCCTCCCTGTTGTCCTTCATTGTGACGACCATGCCCCGCCCATTTCCACTTTAGTCAAGTATGCACTCTATTATGTCTTCCACGCCTGTTCTTCTGCGGGCCTCCTCATTTTTATCCTGTCTCTTAGGGTAATACCCAGCATTGACCTTTGCATTTTACGTTGTGTTTATTGCAGTTTAAGTATAGATTTTTTAATGAGGGTTAGGATCTCTACCCTGTATGTAAGAACCGCTAGTACATACTGATTAAATGCTCTTCTTTTCAAACTGATTGGCACTTCGCCCTTAAGTATATCTCGGAGTCTGCCAAACGTTGCCCATCCTAAGGTTCTCCTAAGCAGTTCCCGCGTTTGGTTGTTTCTGTGAAGTTTCATTTCGTGGCCCCGGTCTCTCAATATCTCTACCTTCTAGATTTATTGGTCGGCTAGAAACTAAGTTTGTCATCACCTTTGTGTTTTTATAGTTTATTTTCAAGCCAACTTTTTGCGTGGCATTTTGCAGCTCTTTTAGCATATCTTTAGCTTCTCCTAAATTGTCAGATATAATGACAATGTCATCTGCGAATCTTAAATGATTGAGCCACTCTCCATGAATATTTACTCTCTTGTTTTCCCATTCCAACGTTTTGGATGCTTGTTTCAGCACGGTTACAAACAGCTTCGGTGACATTGTGTCTCCTTGTTTGACACTCCTTTTTATTTCTATTTTCTTCGAGGGAGAGTGTAGGTTCACTGTTGTTGTAGCCTTATTGTAGATGTTACGTATAATATTTGAGTATCGATAGTCAATTCGACACTCGTTTAATGCTTCTAATATAGCAGGTAATTCATATATATATATATATATATATATATATATATATATATATATATATATATATATATATATATATATATATATATATATATATATATCAATCGGTTTTATAACGTCTTCCGTCTTTCGATGCCTAATTTCCACTCCTCTCGGTTTTTCTCCATCCCTCCTCCTCCAGATCTCTCTCTAGTACTTTCTTGTTCATTCCTGCTCTCCAGCTTTGGCGTGGTCTTCCTCGCTTTCTTTTTCCATGAGGGTTCCAATTTAAAATCTTTTTAGGTAGTCGGTCTTGTGACACATGGTACATGTCCGTACCATACCAACTGTTGGGTTCTGATTTCGTCCACTATATCGTGCTTTATTTCTAAAGCTCGCCTTATCGTGTCATTTGGTATGCGGTCTTTTCTGGATTTTCTGGCTGCTCGTCTCCAGAAATCCATTTCTGTAGCTTTTAGTATTTTTTATGTTCTTTCCTTTAATGGCCACACCTGGGAGCTGTAAGTTATTATACTTTTCACTATTGAGTTGTAAATTTTCTTCTTATTTTCAATGGTTATGTTTTTGTCCCATAGTATACTATTAAGCATTGCAATCTCTTTTCTTCCTTGGATATTCCTTTCGAATATTGCTTCTTTCAGTGTTCCGTCCTTAGATATTCTCGTTCCCAAATACTTATAACTGGCACAGTGTTTGATGGTGTGTCCTGTGGCAAGTTTCAAGTCCTGCTGTTGTCCTCCGACGCACATGTACTCGGTCTTTTTAATATTGACTTCTAGGCCCCATTTTTCATATTCCTCCATAAGTTTTCGTGTCATGTATTCCATATCATCGATGTCCTGAGCGACTACTACCTGGTCATCTGCGAATGATAGCGTATACAAAGTAGTATCGTCATCCAGTGGTAATCCCATACTGCTGCATTTCCTTTTCCAGTTCTTCAGTGCACTCTCCAAATAGATTTTAAATAGCGTTGGGGATATACAGCAGCCCTGTTTGAGACCCTTTGTGACCGGGAACCCTGTTGTTATACCATATTTGGTTTTCACACTACTTCTTGCGTCTTGGTATAAGGATTTTACGGCTTTAATTATTTCGGTGCTTACATTACTCTGTTGTAGTGTTTCCCACACTCTCATTAGGGGCACGCTGTCGTAGGCCTTTTTTAAATCAACAAACAAGACATGGACTTCCTGATCAAATGCGGTTTTCTTTTCTAGGATTTGTGTCAGTGAGAAGAGATGGTCTATTGTGGATCTTCCTGCTCTAAAGCCTGCCTGTTCTTCAGGCAATTCAACAGTGTCAAAAGCTTTTTAGTAGTCAACAACGATGAGAACTAGGGGTCTATTATATTCAATCAACTTTTCTATTAGCGTTTTTAGACAGTGTAAGTGGTCATTTGTTCCAAAGCCTGAGCGGAATCCAGCTTGTTCTCTTGGCTGATATAGCTCTAATCTAGTTATTTTGATTCTAGTATACAATTTGTAGAGATGATTTAGGAGACTGATCGGCCTATCATTTTCGGGATCTGTTGTGTCCCCTTTCTTATGCATTAATATGTTGGTGGAGTTGTTCCATTTTTCGAAATGTCTTGTCTGTGTAAACATAGATTAAACAGCTCTTTTATTTTCTCTATCAATACAGGACTTCCAAGTTTAATAGCCTCCGATACAAGTCCATCCTCTCCTGTAGTCTTGTTGTTCTTCATTTTGTTCAAGGCGTTGCGTATTTCGTCTTGGCATATATCCGGGATAAAGGCGGATTCCTGGTTTTGTATTTTCGGCAGCGGTTTCTCCTTTTTTCTTGACTCTGCTTGGCTTGTGTATAGTGTTGTGTAAAATTCTTCAACTATATGTACACCATATGTTTTACTATAAATAACTGTTTTGAAATTTTATCTAATATTCAACCAAAAACCAGGAAAAATTCTCATAACATTATTGAAACTATGCAATTTTCTCTATTCCCTCTTTCCCTGTCAACATTAAAAATAAAGAAAAAAAAAACCGGTCAAGTGCAAGTTGAACTTGCGCAATTAGTGTTCCGTACGTTGATTGCTTTTAAAATAAAAAAAATTTTTTACAGAGGTATAAAATGATCAGTGACTTCATAAAATACACCCCAAATGAGTTTTCAACAAAGTTTGTTTCCAATCTTTACTGAAACCTGATGACCTTGAAATTTTTGTTTTTTTTATATACCATATAAATTATTAAAGGTAATGCACTCGTGATAATTTTCGTTCAATCTACACCCCGTGGAGAATATTCCAGAATTTTTTCGAAATTTTTTGATAAGTACTTTTCGAGATAAGGCCCGGGACAGCGATTTTTCGCTAATTTTTAAAAATAATGCAAAGAAAAGTGCGCGCAAGTATAATATTATATATATATTTTTTTACTCGTGTTTTCACAAGCTTTCATTTGACACCACACTCGATGACCTAGTAAAAAAAATTTTTTTTCACTTTCGACTTCACCCCCCAAAACTAACCCCTTAAGTCAACATTTAATTCTCAAAACTACATGGCTCTGATGAGGCCATCAATTCCTATATTATCACCAAATTTCACCTTTCTATGTCAAATAGTTTCTGAGAAAATCGGGTGTGACAGACAGATAGACAGACAGACAGACAGACAGACAGACAGACAGACAGACAGACACCGAAGTGATCTTATAAGTGTTCCGTACGGAACACTAATAATATAAAGTTTTGATTTTTTTGCTTAAAGAACCCTAAAACTATTACTCGATAAATACAAAGTACCTCCCATCTTTTAGCTACTCATATGTTGTACTACCCTTCCCCTGTTAAAATTGAAAAAAATTAAAAATAAATTAATTTTAAAATTCCTCGAATACAAAAACCCTTATAAGAATATGAAATACGAAATATAAAAATAGGCACTCCAACTTCCTACACTGCCCCCTTTGTCCCTTATATATTTTATTAGAAACAATATGCTAAGAATTTGTCCGTTGCACCAACCAAAAAATCTGGCAAAATTCTCATAATACTATTGAAACTATACAATATTTAAAGACTTTCACCCCCTTTGCGAGTTAAAATTGAAGGTATCGAAAAAAAATTATTGAATTACATGGCTTCAAATATATACCAAGATATATACAATTCAACCTAACAATCTTCTATCAGATCCATTTCGTTTCGTTTATGTTTTACTATTATTTACGCATAAAACTTATTGACTGTTGACAAGATTAAAATATCTTTAAGAAAATAGCCAAATGATAAGATAATGCAACTGTTTATTGAGGACGTGAAACAGCAGCTTCAGAACTCCCAGTTTGGAATCCGTCTATTGGTAAAACACGATAGATCGTTATTTAAATACAGTTGAATACAAAGCATGATTCTGGTTTCTGCGTCTCCTATATTGAATAAAATGAAAACATAATAGATTCGAGATATATAAATGTAATTGAGAACATCTATAAGAAAACATCTATATGTATTAATATTGACGAAACAACTGTCACTAAAAGCATACCATTAAAAAGAGGAGTACGACAAGGAGATACTATCTCACCTAAATTATTTACGATAGCCCTTTAAGGAGTTATATTGGAATGAGAAGGGCATCAACATAGACGGCACTAGACAGAGTCACCTTAGGTTTACAAACGACATAGTAGTGATAGCTAATAACACAGCTAAAGGTAATGTTGAACCAGCTGAATGTGGTCTTTGCAAGGGTAGGTTTTGAATGAATTATAAAAAAATTAAATTTATTAGCCCTGAATAACCCAACATACAGATAGGAAATAACTCCATAAAACGCGTCGACGGGTATATCTACTTACTACTATTAAGATCGGAAAGGAGAACCAGCATGTAGAAATTACCAGGCGAATAAGGCTGGCATGGGCAGCTTTTAGCAAAGTAGGATACATCTTAAAAAGTACTACAATATCCCACAAACCTGAAAACCAAAGTTTACAATTCCTGTGTTCTACTGGTCAGCACATATGGACCGGAAATGATGTGCTCATGCATAAAAAGCTCTTGACTTCACAGAGAGCTACGGAGAGAAGCATCCTTGGTATCTCCCTTAGGGATAGAATTCATAACGAGCAGATAAGGAGACGAACCAAAGTCACTGACATAGCTCTCGAGGCGGCAAAGTTGGAGTGGCGATTGGCAGATCATGTGGTTAGATAATCTGGAGATAGATGGGTGTATAAAATTACGGAACGGACACCTAGAGAAACAAGGGAAGCGTTGGACGTCCACAGAAACGATGGGTTGATAATATAAGAGTAGTAGCGGGCAACAGTGGCTAAAAGTGGCAAAAGACAGAGAAGCATGGAACAGATTAGAACAGATCTACGCCCAGGAGTGGACCGACTTAGGTTGAGAAGAAACAAACAACGAAATACTAATTTTTCATGAAACTTCAGTAGATCAATGTTTCAATAAAAAAAAATCCATGTTGGAGCTTTTCTCTATGCGGTCTATAAAATTGTTCTTATTCTACTGTTTATATTAATAACTATCTTAAGTCTAAGCAGTTCTAAATGTGGATTCAAAATCTTGTTAGTTTGTTACCCTATGACGTTGCCAAAATTTACCATTAGGCCATTACACATTCTATCGCCCTAGACAGAAATGCCCTCACGCCTTTCCATTCACTGCCGCAGATCATTCCCAGGGGTTAATCTGCATTCTGAAATTTTGCATACTGATCTACCACAACTCGGTTACGCAGACACTCTAAGCTCAAAAGTCTTCTTCCACCTTGATGGCATGAAAGATATATCATTTTCATTTGCATTCATGTTGGTAATATCATTAATATTGTTATTATTTAAAGGAGCCTAAATTCTTATTATTATATAAAAAAAAATGTGAAAAGATAAAGATGAAGAGAAACTACGTAGTCATATCAAGTGCTACTTCTTCATTTATTTTATTTCAAGGGATAGGTTTCCCAAAAAAGAGTATTTTTATGGACAGGTCGTATTTTATTTTCATAAAAGTTGGGGATATATATATATAATTTGATATTGATAAATCTACTTTTTTTCCTTTCATTAAGAGACACATTAAATTTTTAAAATATTAAAAGCTTCAGTATTCAAAAAGCGTGAATATCTCTAATTAACGATGAGTAAATAAAATACTTTGACGTTTTAAAAAGCAAAAAAACAGACAAACAAAGATATTACCTGTTATATTTTCCCTTTTTGTTAACATTATTATGTTTTGTTTTCTTTAGATCCCTTCTGACCTAAAAAGAATATATAAAACTAGCAATAAAATCTATTTTGGGGGATCCAAGTTGAAGACATATAACTTTGTTAGTATTTCTCTCTTAAAGATATCTATTCTGCCAAAAAAATGTTAATCCAGAAATATTAGGATAAAAGATGAAATTTTATTAGTTTAAGAACATATTATTTTAAATATATGAAGAACATCATCCCTTTGGAATAATTTGCCCAGCGCTGTGTTTCCCACCGAGTACAATTTACAGCGATTCAAGAACAACGTGAATCGCTTTTTCCGCACACATGCCGCTCCTGGAGCGCTTTAAGGACTTCTCTGTAGCACGTATGCTAGACTCAGAAAAAAAAATGTTTTTACAAAGTTACCTAGAGTACTACTATGTTTAAAAATTAAGGGATCTATTTTTTTAGAAGCGCGCTACTGATATATTTATGTTCTAAGTTGGCAGAACTGTTTTTAATATCTCATAAAATTTTGCATGTTATCTACTACTACGCACAAGTCTATCAATAGTCAGAGTCTTGTTAACTGCTTTTCTCGATTTTTCTTCCAACTAAAAATTAAAAAGTAGTATTATTTGAGCGTAACCTGTCGATGACTTCCTTAAAAAAAATGTGAATTTTAGCAAGCTACTAATGGTTTTCACATCACGATTATGCATCATCGCACAACGTGATAATTATTGGTAATTCTTCAAAAAAAAATGAACGATGATCATTCCACAAGCACCTTATTCACCAAATGTGGTTCCGTGAGATTTTTTCCTGCTCTCCAAAGTGAAATTATTACTTTTTGCGCTTTGAATTTTTGAGAGCTATAAAATAGAATTTGCTAGCCGCCTTGAAAACAAAACCGGAAATCTGATAAAAGAAATGTTTTTTGATTGCAAACATTTGCATAAGTGTGTTGCAGTTGGAGGAGATTGCTTTGAAGGGGATCAAATATCGAATGGTTCATAAATTAATAGATTGTGATTTATTCAACTAGTCCCCTTGATACAGTAGTATATTATGAAAATATATTACAGTTGACTATGTCGTATTAATGAATAAGCACGTCTTTAAAATTATGAATTATTAATTAAAGTTTCTAAGTCAAAGAAAATTATTATCTTACTACAGCATAAGGATTGAAGTAAATAAAATTTATACCTGTTATATTTTTCTTTCTTTGTTGACATTTTATTTTTGTTTTTCAATATTTCTCTTTTGACCGAGAAAGAAAATAATATACTGGTAATAAAATATATTTTTGGACTCCCAAGTTGAGTGACATATAACTGTGTCAACATTTCTTTCGTAAAGGGATGTCGTGTGTCAAAAAATATTAGCACAAAAATATTAGGAAAAGGGATAAAATCGTTCAAATTTAAAGAAAACCTATATTATTTTTGGATGTTTCAGTAGGTTATGTATTGCAAAAGAAAATTATATGAGACTTGCCAGTTTTCACAATTTATTTTCAGCGAGTCGAGAGCCATGTCTGCATTTTTTTTGCTTGATTTTATGACGCTCGTATTTTCCAAAAAATTTCTTCATGTTATTATATACATATATATATATATATATATATATATATATATATATATATATATATATATATATATATATATATACGTATATATATATATATATATATATATATATATATATATATATATATATATATATATGTATATATATATATATATATATATATATATATATATATATATATATATATATATATATATATATATATATATATGTATATACAGTGGCGTATGGAAACTTTTTTTTAATCAAAAATATAAAATACTCTCCTTTAGAAATAAAAAAAAAATATTTTGTTGGCAATTTCTTTAAAGAATTTTATTATTGACAATAAAAACTTTGTTTCCTTTTCTGGTAGATAAGGTTTTTAAGAAACGCGTTTTGTCCTTATCGAAAGCACTGAAATAATTTTATCATTCTGCTTTAAGAGTACGTTTTTGTTGATACGAAGTAATTTAGTAGCATTGTTTAAGAGTGCGGTTTTTGCCAAAATGCCAAAGCGCAAATATTACAGTTCAGATCTGAAACATATTATTTCTCTGTATCAAAGTGGAAAGAAGCAAATTGAAATAGCAAAATCTTTAAACATGCATAGGGGCACTGTCAACAAAATTGTTATGAGGTTCTAGAGAAGAGGCACTGTTGATCCGGCATTTAAAAGGGGTAGACCTCGAAAAACAAATGATCCCAAGAAAACTGCTGTTGATATTATTAAAGAACTAAGGCAGGAATATCAGGGTGTATTGGTGATAGACATGACCGTCAGGCATCATCTGTTATCTGAAAATCTTCATGATAGGCATGTTGTTAAAAAGCCACTCCTTACAAAGGGTCACAGAAAAGAGATTGAAATTTGCTAAGGAACATAAAGACTGGACTCAAAATCAGTGGTCTCTAGTAATCTTTAGTGACGAAAGTAGGTTCAATCTCGTTGGAAGTGATTCTACTGGTTATGTAAGAACATTTGTTGACACTAAAAAAGTCGAGCGCCCTAAACGGTAGACGGCACCGAGAACGGACCCAACTTTAGAGCCCAAGAAACGCCATTTAACCATATAAAATCAATAAATTTAGTTTGTTCTTGATAAAATAATAGGGAACCTACAAAAGGCAGACGCCGCACCGCGTCGCCAATACCGGAGGACGAAGCTGGACCTGCTTTCTCCAGCCAAAAACGGTCGTTTTTTCGAGTTTTTGAACCATTTATGGATCGATGTTTTTTGGGCCCTAAAGCTGGGTACGGTCTCGACGGCGTCTACCCTTTAGGGCGCCCGACTTTTTTAGTGTCAACAAATGTTATTGTACTTGATTCAAGTCGTTAAACCACAGTCCATTTTTGGATGTATCATTTTGGGCTTCATCTGGGCATTCCACGGCACAGGAGCCGGAAAATCAACGTTGAAGGGTTTTATTCGTCGCGCCCGACAGAATGAACAACTAGGCAAACGGTTAGTCAACAGGTCAAAATTTCGGGTCGCCCTCTTGGTTTATTAGTATACATTTCTTCAGAAACCACTAATAAATTCTTAATTCAAACTGCATAAATAACTGAGGATTTTCTGTTATTTATACTTTTGCGACACAAAAAACATTAATACCTGTGATATTTTTTTCCTTTGTTGACATTATTATATTTTTGTTTACTTACAATTCTCCTTTGTCTTGGAAAGAAAATAATCTATTCGGTAGAAAATCTATTTTTTGGGCTTCCAGGTTAAATGACATACAGTTTTGCCAATATTTCTTTCTTAAGGAAAGGTTTTGTATAAAAAAATATTAAGATAGTATTACGAGTATAAGAGATGAATTACTGTAAATTTAAAGCTGGTATGTATCCTTCTTAGTTCCTTCTTATAGGTTCTCTAGAGTTTATTATTTAAACAAATGACAGTTCCATCATACGTGGTGAGATTTTTAAATTCTCGGACTAACGCTGTATATGAAGAACATAAAATAGTAGCCACTAGCGTCGATAGGTGGCGATAGGTGCATTCCTGCGTGTAAGCCTCAACTTGCTAGCTCATACAGTTCGTTCTGTATGCACGTTTACATAAAGGTTTAGTTGTGTCTCTTTGTGATTTTACAATTATAAAGTGATTCAAAAAGCATTTGGTAGCGCCTCTTACACGAAAAAAGAGGTGCCATTAACTTTTATTGTAAATTTGGTGATAGTATTACCAAAATACTTCAAATGTTTTAAATTGTTAATGAATTTTTGTCCCGTACTCGAATATAAGAATGGCTTCAGCGATTTCAAAGAGCTCGTAAATGCTCGAGGATGATTAAAAGTCAGATCCTCGAAATACTGGAATAAACGAATTTTACTTCTAAATAGTGCGAGGATTCATGAAGAAAACTAAAAAATAAAATAAATATCGGATTCAGAAATCATTTTTGTCGGGAATTTGGCGAGCATATGGCCAAATTCCCGGCAGCTTTTTATTTTTGCATGATAATGCGCCATGTAATTAAGCCGCACAACCATTATACAATACTGTGAACAAAAAAGGGCAAAGAATTTCTAACAACCAAAGGTTTGGCGTAAAGAACTGTGTGCTTTGAGTGGTATCGCTAATACCGCCACATTCTGGTTGCCATCTTCCCTTCGCCCCTCTGTTTAAGTCGTTCTGAAATGGCATTTTCCTTAGTAACAAACGTCTATTATGACCTAGTTTTTGAGTAAAAACTAAGTTTGTATGTTACTGTATTTACCTGATTTAGCACCTTGTGACTTCTTTCCCTTTTGCTAACTTCATTTGCCGATGGCAGGATCGAAAAACGACACCAGTAAAATAATCAAGCAGCAGTAAACACGACTCGTAGTAGTATCCCATAATTGATTGCAACTTCTATTAAAAGTTGGATTTCTTTTAGATGCAGAATAAGTCTAAAATAGAAAAAATTCCCAAAGTATTTGCAAACAGCCAAAAAGTCTTCTCAACTTTGGATTCGGATTAAAAATAAACATTAACGCAAAAATTAATGGAAGAAATGAAATTAAGATGGTTTATTAACAAAATCCAATTTAAAAAAGTAATTTAATGATAACCAGCCGTTTCAGGCAATTGTTTTCTGGATAAAGGTCATTCTTAACAAATTTCTCTTTACTTGAAATGATCACGAGAATCTAATTTAGTTAATGGATAATTAACTTTTACGTTATTTTTGTCAACAGCTCTTAATAATATTGAGATAATAAAAAGGGTTCAAATTTAAATAATCCGTTATATCGATTAAATGTTTGCAAACTAACTTGATATAGGTCGAAAATTTCTTAAAAAATATATTCCTGGAAGTAAAAAATCATTTATCAAAGTTCCTTAACATACTAATTGCATTGAACTCCATCTAAAAATAATAAAAAAAAAACGGTCAAGTGCAAGTTGAACTTGCGCAATTAGTGTTCCGTACGATTATTGCTTTTAAAATAAAAAATTTTGTTACAGATGTATAAAATGATCAGTGACTTCACAAAACACACTCCAAATGAGTTTTCAACAAAGTTTGTTTCCAATCTTTACTGAAATCTGATGACCCTGATTTTTTTTTTTTAATATCAGAAAAATTATTAAAGGTAATGCAGTCGTGATAATTCTCGTTCAATCTACACCCCGTGGAGAATATTCCAGAGTTTTTTCAAAATTTTTTTATAAGTACTTTTCGAGATAAGGCGAGGGACAGCGATTTTTCGCGATTTTTTAAAAATAATACAAAGAAAAGTGCGCGCAAGTATTACATTATATATACATTTTTTACTCGTGTTTTCACAACCTTTCATTTGACACTACACTCGATGACCTAGTAAAATTTTTTTTTTCACTTCCGATTTTTACCCCCCAAAACTAACCCTTAAGTCAAAATTTAACTCTTAAAACTACATGGCTCTGATGAGGCCATCAGTTCCTATATTATTACGAAATTTCAACTTTCTATGTCAAATAGTTTCGGAGAAAATCGGGTGTGACAGACAGACCGACAGACAGATAGACAGACACCGAAGTGATCTTATAAATGTTCCGTACGGAACACTAAAAAAACTTTGTATATTATTTTACATAAAGTTAGCCGTATTCACAAATGAGGTAGATGGCTACATCTGCTGTGTTACAAAGTTTAATCTACCTGGTTTTCTACATCGGCTGATAAGGATTGCTTAGCCTAGATATGAAACGGTTAAAATATAAAACAAATGAATATGAACAAACGAATAAATAAATAAGACAACGTACGTAAATGTGATTCTTCGAAATCAACACTCAACATCTCGATTTTTTACACAAACTGGGAGTAAACGCCTCAGTGCATATGTACTGATGTGAATTTCAAATGATTGGAAAAACAGCAAAAGAAAAAGACTTAATTTACTTATTTTATACCAAGAGGTTGCAAAATTTAAATTATTGTTATTGTAATTGTAAATAATTAGTAAGCATTGATTATGTTGCTGTAAGTATTACTAAGTCTGATTTATGAGTGACAGCCGGTTGGAAAAGAATTCATGTGCCGTAGTGCAACATTATTTGAAAACGGGTCATATTTTTAACGATAACAACGTTAAAATTTTACCTCATGACACCAACTACAAAGGGAATTTTTAGAC
>CM032447.1:192537651-192562651 GCA_019049505.1 Pachyrhynchus sulphureomaculatus | reverse complement strand
ATATGATTTGGGCATTTAAATTACTTTTAAGACTCTATTGAAGTGCTTAATTATATATTTTTCTTTGAATTGTGTTTCATTTTTATCCAATATTCCTTTTCTTTCTTCAGATCATCTTCGTACACATTGAACTTTTTTACGAGTATTTATTTTTGTTAAGAGTTTATTTATAAAACGGTAACTAAGGATATGATTTTTTTGTAGATTCCACGCTCTGTAAGAGTTAAAGTCTTAAGACTTTGTTTTTACTACGCTTGCCGTATTATTACATCGTGATATGTCTGTTGTAACTAATCCAAATATATAGAGTATTATAACATAACTAGGTTAAACTCTATAACACAACTGTAGTTTGCATATTTTAGTTTTAAATCCCACTTCATCATTGCAACCTTAAGATAAAATTTTTTCAAGTTTTGGCTTTGTTGCTGTTGTAAACCATCAACCTCTAAAATATCCATAACAAAAAATTGTATCCTGGTACAAGTACATTAAAATTATAAAATATGAAACTCCTTTTATTGTCATTAAATAATATTATTCCCGTTTTAGTTTTGTTCATATTTTTAATTTGATAAAAAAATAATTTGCACATACAAATTATAAATGTAAAAATTAAATTTAATTCTAAATAAAACGCATTTCTACAATTGTAATAACTGATTAGTGTACTTCATAAAACTAATATTCTCTATTGATTAATCAATAATGCATTTATTTTTGACTAACAGGAAATATCTTATTATATAAAAAGTCACAAAATAATGCACTCTACCTATTCCTTAAGCCAAGTCCGACCTGATCTTTCGTCAATAATAAAAATTATTAACGTGGTGTAATTAATTGATGTCGATATTTCTACTACATCTAGATTTAAAAGCATGGCATCTAATGAGATCGTGGACCCTGTTCTAAAGCAATATAATTATTAACCACATCAGTTATTAATGTGGTGTGTGAATTTTAAAGTTTTATCACCACAATAAGAAAAAATTTTCTTCTGGTCAGCCTATCCATTCTTAGCAAAAGCTGTTTGCAAGAAATAAATCTTACCTCTTTCATATTCAAAGTAAGAGGACTTACTCTTTTTCATAAAAGAGAAAAGAGAAAATAGAAAATATATATATATATATATGTATATATATTATATATATATATATATATATATATATATATATATATATATATATATATATATATATATATATATATAGATATATATACAGGGTGTTATGGAGTTCACTGCATATATTGGAAATGGCGCCTCCTTGTAGCAAGACCGATTGCACAAAATTCACCTTAAATAGCGGATCTCAATAATAAAGGAAAGAAACGACCATAAATGAATGATGGCATGAATATTTTGCAAATGTCGCCACTGGTAAACCATACAAATGCACAATATTGTGCTTTCCTTTATTCTACACCCGACAACGGATTTGTTGTCGGCGTCTGACGTTGACAAAAAAAGATTTGTTTTCGTTGACGGCTGGCTTTGTCGATAGCTTCTTAATGTCTCTCTCTCTGCTTGGCGGTGGCCAAGTAACAATGTCCTCTACCAAAACGTCAAATTCCCATTTAATTTGCTTAGTTAAAGCGAACGTTTACAAATTTTGCTGTGCAGGGTGAGTCAATGATAGAGTAAAGGTCATTATCTCATTTGTTTCGGGAATGACTAAAAAATGTTAAATAAAATAGTTTTAGGGAATGTTAAGGTGCACAGTTTAAAATTATTTTTGAGTATACAAGGTAATTCAAAGAAGTGTGGCCGATATAACATATGTTTTTTTTTTAAATGCAACATCCTATTTTCTAATTTATTTTTAAATTCTGCGTAAAATTTTATAATTTTTTTATTAATAAAGTTATATACCTAAACCTAACAGTATTTCTAATATTTCAATTTTAAAAAAAAAAATACTAGTTTTCAAAATACTAGAAAAAAAAATTGCCAGTAGCGCCATTGTTTCTGAAGGTGGAATACTCATAATTGGTACGAGCATTCTATAGAGATGAAAAAAAAATATATGCAAAGAAATTTGAGTTAGATGCTACCGGTGTTCAAAATAAAATTATGCATTTCGGCTATTTTAAATTGAAAAAAGTATATTATTATTTTTTCTGATAGATTTTATAAAACCCTCCAACTTTTATTAAGTATGTCATATACCTGTTTTTAATAGTTTACTATTTATTTTGTATTTTTCAATTTTTACCTTTGTTTTAAATACACTTACCCTACTGTGAAAACATGAACAAATACGAGGCTGGTTTGAAAAATCCGTGGAAAAATAAAAACTACTTATGTGTTTGGGGTAAACCTTTTTTATTTTTCGACATAGTCTCCTTTTAGGCTTATACACTTCGTCCAACGATGTTCTAGTTTATTGATCCCTTCCGAATAATAGGATTTGTCCAAGTCTGCAAAATATCCATTAGTGTCTGCAATCACCTCCTCGTTTGAATAAAATCTTTGTCCCGCCAGCCATTTCTTCAAATTGGGGAACAAATAGTAGTCCGAGGGAGCCAAGTCTGGAGAATAGGGGGGATGTGAAACGAGTTGGAATCCTATTTCCATTAATTTTGCGACCACAACTGCTGAGGTGTGTGCTGGTGCGTTGTCGTGATGGAAAAGGACTTTCTTGTGGGCCAATCGCGGGCGTTTTTCTTGCAGCTCGGTTTTCAAACGGTCCAATAACGATGAATAATATTCACCTGTAATAGTTTTACCCTTTTCCAGATAGTCGATGAGGATTATCCCTTGCGAATCCCAAAAGACAGTCGCCATAACCTTTCCGGCCGAAGGAACGGTCTTCGCTTTTTTTGGTGCAGATTCCCCCTTGGTAACCCATTGTTTAGATTGTTGTTTGGTCTCAGGAGTATAGTAATGTATCCATGTTTCATCCACAGTGACGAAACGACGCTTAAAGTCCTCCGGATTCTTCTGGAACAGCTGCAAACCATCCTTGCAACACTTCACACGATTCCGTTTTTGGTCAAGCGTGAGCAATCGCGGCACCCATCTTGCGGATAGCTTTCTCATGTCCAAATGTTTATGCAAAATATTATGTACCCGTTCAGTCGAGATGCCCACAGCACTAGCAATCTCACGCACCTTAACTCTTCTGTCATCCATCACCATATCATGGATTTGATCAATGATTTCTGGAGTCGTAACCTCCACAGGCCGTCCAGAACGTTCAGCGTCACTTGTGCCCATATGGCCAGTCCGAAAATTTTGAAACCACTTATAAACTGTTCTAATCGAAGGTGCAGAGTCACCATAATGTTTATCAAGCTTCTCTTTAGTCTCCTGAGGCGTTTTGCCTTTCATAAAGTAATGTTTAATCACCACACGAAATTCTTTTTCGTCCATTTCTTGAAAATCACTCGACTTCCTTGATTCACGCGAATGCCAAACACAAAGAAATAGTCCAATATGGCTGAAACTTGGTGTGCGTTCATTCAAGAGATGCTACTAAGTAAACATGACCTCGATACGCGCCGGTGGTGCCATCTCTCGGACTTTGCACGGACTTTTCAAACCAGCCTCGTAGTTAATAATAATTTTAATATAGTTTAACTTATCTAATGATTAATTATTATGACGTAATAAATGTTCGAAAATATGCCCGTCTACTTGAATACACATGTTTAGTCGTCTTACTATATTTTCCTTCCCTTTCCTTAGCATAAAGGGCGTTATTGTCCCGCACGCATCCCGTATCCTATTTTCCATATCTACTGGTGTTGTAGGGGGATTCACATACACACGGTCTTTAATGTAGAACCACAAAAAAAGTCTAAAAGTATTAAGTCACATGATCACATTTTTATGGTTAACCATCGTTTAAAAATTCCCGAACTTCCCGGTGGTAACGAGCAGGGGATCAATCTTGTTGAATCCACATTTGTTCCCTTTCAAAGTTATCAACTTCTTCAAGAAGCTGGGATAATTAGTTTTGCAAAAAACTTAGATATCTAGGCCCGTTAAGCGGTTCGCGAAAAAAATATGGACCAATAATTCGAAAATTTAATATTCCACACCATACATTAATCGACCACTGGTTTTGGTTTTAAACTTCCCGTACCCAAAATGGATTAACTGTTGAATAATAATGCATATTATGGGTGTTAATTGCTCCATTACTGCGAAAAGTAGCTTCATCAGAAAACATTATTTTGGATAAAAAATTTGGATCGGCCTCTATTGCTCCATTCATGATGGTACAAAAGTTTACTCGTCGTTCAAAACCGCGGTCTTGAAGTTCTTGATGTAGTTCCGTATGAAAGGGATGACACTTGTATTTTCTCATGGTGTGATTAGCCGTAGATTGGGATGTGTCAGATAAGTCAGCTAGTTGACAGCTGCTGACCTGGAGATTATCTTCAACATAAAGTAAAATTTCCATTTTTTTTCCTCATCGGTAGCATTCTGGTTTACTACTTTTCGTTTCGTATACTCAACGCTACCACTACCATGAAACCGTTCCATTAAGCACTGAAAAGATTTTCTAGTTGGTATACGTCTATTAGGGTCCTTCGCTCCGTAAAGCCTTACTGCCAAAAGACAATTTTTTCCCGTCTCGCCCAGTATATAAACCATATCAATTAATTCATTTTTAGGAAAATTCATAACTATTACCTTTATACGTCACTTACTACAACAAATTAAACTATTTTTAGTTGCTTAATAGACATGTCAAAATTTGACAATGCCTACATTTTTGTTTTGTCTTGGCAACTATGATGTTACAGCGTATTAAAAACAAGGGCAAAAATTGAAAAATTCAAAATAAATGGAAAACTATTAGAAATAGGTATATGATATACTTAATAAAAGGAGGGTTTTGCAAAATCTATCAGAAAAAATAATGTACAGGGTGTGCCATTTAAAAAATTTGAGATTTTTCAATTTAAAATAGTCGAAATGCATAAATTTATTTTGAACACCCTGTAGCATCTAACTTAAATTTGTTTACATATATTTTGTCTTTCATCTCTATAGAACTCACTTACCAATTATGAGTATTCCACCTTCAGAAACAATGGCGCTACTGGCAATTTTTTACAAAACTGAAAACTAATAGTTTTTTTAAAAAAATTGAAATATTAGAAAAACTACCAGGTTTAGGTATATAACATTGTTAATAAAAAGTTATAAAATTTTGCGCGGAATTTAAAAGTAAATTAGAAAATAGGATGTTTCATTTAAAAAAAACATAGGTTATATCGGCCACACTTTTTTGAAGTACCCTGTATACTCAAAAATAATTTTAAGTTGTGCATCTTAACATTCCCTAAAACCCTTGTATTAAACATTTTTTGGTCATTCTCGAAACAAATGAGAAAATGAACTTTTGTTACTGTAATCTTAGTAAAATTAGTTTCATACATTGTATAACTCGAGTGCTTTTACTTTTCGTGCTAAGCCACCTAATAATGTCATATATACCTAACTTCACGGTGAAAATTCGAAATTTTTTTTTATAATAACGGGGCTCGAAACCTAATCTATTTACGAATACAATACAAAAAAAGAAAGGAGCTCGTTGAATAATACACTATTTTATATTTTATCTAAAAGCAGTTTTTCAAATGTATATTAGAAAGTTCTACTTCATCTAAAAATAAAATAATTCATGAAAACATTAAATTTGAAATGCAAAGTACTTATGGCATACGCCAATATTATTTTATAGATAAGGACCAGAAACGGAGTGAAAGCTAACATCGATATTAGATTTAAGCTATCGGTCGTGGCTGGAAAGACGTCTTGCATTCACTTCCTTGAAATCAAATTTAAATATTATGTCAGGTATATCACAGCTGCGCACCGAAGAGTTGAAAATAAAGTTTACTGGAGGATATTCTAACAAAAATGGGATAGAAGGAAATTACTCTTTCTCTATAAAAATTATTGCAAATTTTGCTATAGAACAGAAATATAGGTATTTTATGGTCTATTTTATGTTTTATCATTTCCCATTATTATCACATGGATGCTTATTATAGTCTTTATTAATTTAGAGGAATACTGGAACATCGAATTTAAATATTATGGCCTGGTACATCACTAATACGTACCGAAGAGTTGAAAATAAAGTTATAAAATTATATGAAATTTTACTGTAAGACTAATATAGATATTTTATGGTTTATTTCCGACATAGAGGTTTATTATAGTGTTAGTAACTTAGAAAAAAATAGGTTGTATAAATTATATGATATAATTTTCGAGTTAAAGCAGTAAAATTAGATTTACTCTATAGTATTTGTTGTGACTTGTACGACTTTTTGCACTTACCTATTTCGTCGAATTTAAATATTATGTCAAATACCAGGTGTACAAGTATGAAGTGCGGATTTTTTTTCTAAAAAACATGTCAAATTCAGAAGAATGATAAAAAGTGCTTTATTCAAAGTATGCTCCATCGCTTGTTACACATTTTTCCCATCTTTCGGGCAATTTGTGAATACCACGCCAGTAAAAATCTTCCCCTTTTGCTGCGAACCATTCATCAAGCCATTTTTTCACATGTTCGTATGAACCAAAGCGCTGCTCAGCAAGTGCGTGACCCACCGATGCAAACAAGTGGTAATCGCAAGTAGCCAAGTCTGGTGAGTAAGCCGCATGGGGTAGAACTTCCCAGTTGAGTGCTTCCAACGTGTCGCGAACTGGTTTTGCCGTATGTGATGGAGCATTGTCATGCACGATGCAAAAACGACTTCCTTTTGTACCGAATGAGCAAAATGTCACACGTGTTTTTGCGCTTTTCCATTTGCCCGTCGTTCAACTCATGTGGTACACACCTGAATCTGAATCTTTCCCATCTCTCGTAGCCGATTGGAAACAGCTTATTGACTAACGCCCAATTGCTCGGCGAGTTGTTTTTGTGTTTGCGAATCATCTTCGTCCAACAATGCTTGCAATTCCACATCTTCGTATTTTTTTGGCGGTTTTCAACGTTCCTTGTCTGCAACATCGAAGTGACCACTTTTGAAACACCGAAACCATCATTCACACGTATCTTGCGATGGAGCATATTCACCATAAGCTTCTCGCAGTAATCGGTGTGATTCAACAGCAGTTTTCTTCAAATGAAAACAAAAAATTAATGCTGCCCGCGAATGCTCTTTGTTCGGTATAAATTTCGACATATGGAACACAACACAACACTACGTACACACTTTTCCAATTTATCACTTGTGCGCGTCTGACACTTGTTGATGACACAACAAAATGGCGCAGTGTCAAATCTTTATAGCACAAACTGCATTGGTGCACCATCTGTTGTCTGAAATCCGCATTTCATACTTGTACGCCTGGTATGTTAGAGCTGCAAATGGAGAAGTTGAAAACATAACATAATGTTCTAACGAAACTAATAAAAGTAATATAGAAGAAAATATATATTTACTAATAGAAATAGAAAAGACAGAATAGCTATTTTAGGGACAAAAAAACTGCAATAAGAGTAATGTGAACTAAAAAATTTGCTGAAAATAATAAATTGTAAAATTTGAAGAAATGCTAGTGTGGTTTGGAAGTTACAGCACCGATATTCGATCTAAACAATCTGTAGTTGGGCGTAAGAGGTTATGCATTTACTCATTTGAAGTCGAATTTAAATATAGGATGGGTTAGGTATGTTAGAACTGCATACGGAAGTTGTGAAAATAAAGTTTACTGAAGGATGTTCTTACTGCAGTACTAAAAATGAAAATTTAAAAAATATAAGTAAACCAACATCAAAAAAGTCCAAAATAATAGTTTTTTAAAGAATCATACCGTTTTGCCTACATTTACACTAAATATCTTCAGGGATCTTTATTCTGTGAGATTAAAGAATGGAATCATTATTGTTCTAAAGTCGAAGAGTAAAGAATTACTAATATGCCTCATGTAATCATAGGTAAAACTTCGAAAAACTACTTCAAATAGACACGGTCCAATCTCAAGAAACACGATTTCTCATATACTCAATGCCGTGAAAGTTTTCGTTCCATGCCTTCCCTTAATTCTGAAAAGTAAAAGTACCTATCCATCAGCTTAAAGAAGAAGAGCAAACAGATATCTCTCTTCGCTGTTGTCACTCTGAACGAAGAAGGTAAGAAAACATATAAATAAAATATAATTATTAATGCACAACTGCCACAGACGTAGGTTGAAAACTAAATACCCGATCGTACTATGGCGATGTTGTAGGCTCCTCTCACACACAGCCCGCCTTTGCTGCGTGAAAAGTTTACTTAAGTACGTAGTTTATACGATGTATCGACGTTAACTTTTTTTTCATAAATTTCTTCTTAACTACAACATTTGCACCGACTTCAAACCTTTTTTTAATTTGTCTATTAAGTGTTCATTTTATAAGCAGGTAGATACTGACGTTTTAATATTACAATAATTTGTACTTTTCACTTTTTGGTAGTTTCTTTAGTAGTTTATTTTAGTTTTATTTCATTCTTTTTAGATAAAAATGGTAAGTAAGATACTTATTTATACCACATATACGAGGCTGGTTTGAAAAGTCCGTGCAAAAATAAAAACTACTTATGTGTTTGGGGTAAACCTTTTTTATTTTTCGACATAGTCACCTTTTAGGCTTATACACTTCGTCCAACGATGTTCTAGTTTGTTGATCCCTTCCGAATAATAGGATTTGTCCAAGTCTGCAAAATATCCATTAGTGTCTGCAATCACCTCCTCGTTTGAATAAAATCTTTGTCCCGCTAGCCATTTCTTCAAATTGGGGAACAAATAGTAGTCCGAGGGAGGGACTTTCTTGTGGGCCAATCGCGAGCGTTTTTCTTACAGCTCGGTTTTCAAACGGTCCAATAACGATGAATAATATTCACCTGTAATAGTTTTACCCTTTTCCAGATAGTCGATGAGGATTATCCCTTGCGAATCCCAAAAGACAGTCGCCATAACCTTTCCGGCCGAAGGAACGGTCTTCGCCTTTTTTGGTGCAGATTCCCCCTTGGTAACCCATTGTTTAGATTGTTGTTTGGTCTCAGGAGTATAGTAATATATCCATGTTTCATCCACAGTGACGAAACGACGCTTAAAGTCCTCCGGATTCTTCTGGAACAGCTGCAAACCATCCTTGCAACACTTCACACGATTCCGTTTTTGGTCAAGCGTGAGCAATCGCGGCACCCATCTTGCGGATAGCTTTCTCATGTCCAAATGTTTATGCAAAATATTATGTACCCGTTCAGTCGAGATGCCCACAGCACTAGCAATCTCACGCACCTTAACTCTTCTGTCATCCATCACCATATCATGGATTTGATCAATGATTTCTGGAGTCGTAACCTCCACAGGCCGTCCAGAACGTTCAGCGTCACTTGTGCCCATATGGCCAGTCCGAAAATTTTGAAACCACTTATAAACTGTTCTAATCGAAGGTGGAGAGTCACCATAATGTTTGTCAAGCTTCTCTTTAGTCTCCTGAGGCGTTTTGCCTTTCATAAAGTAATGTTTAATCACCACACGAAATTCTTTTTCGTCCATTTCTTGAAAATCACTCGACTTCCTTGATTCACACGAATGCCAAACACAAAGAAATAGACCAATATGGCTGAAACTTGGTGTGCGTTCATTCAAGAGATGCTACTAACTAAACATGACCTCGATACGCGCCGGTGGTGCCATCTCTCGGACTTTGCACGGACTTTTCAAACCAGCCTCGTATAGTAGGGAGTTTGCTGAAAACGGATGGCTATCTGATAATGAGTGCTTTAAAAAAAAAGGAAGATATGCAAATATGGAAGTAGTGCAAAGAAAGAACAGTGCGTTGATATGCAATGTGCTAATCACCTACCTGCGTACTCACCTGCCTGTCTGCCTGCTGACTTACCCATCTATACGTTATTAAACTGACTTTTTTGACACGAAACTTTCATTTATATACTTCAGAAGTCAAAAGATAACATATGGACTACAAAACAGATTTCAATGATACTTTAACTGTAATCTAAGCTGAAAAAATGTGATCAAATAAAAAAAGTTTCGCTAAAATCGATTCAGTAATTTAGTAAATATTTGGAGTATTTGAATAGTAGACTATGCATATTTTGTTTCGTTGTTCATGACAGAAATCAAAACAATTTGTTTAGATTTACAGTTTTAAAGAATCTTTTAGAAGATAAACAATTTTCTGTAATAATGCGATAGATTTTCTTTAAAAGTAAGCTTATAAATTGTTCTCTTTTTCAAAGTAATACGTTTTTGTGGTAGACTGTTTTATTTTTGACCCCGAAGAATTAGAAAAATGAATCGAATAAGGAATTTAACTGAACACGAGGTTTCCCTCGACCAATAAAACTGAGGCTCGCACTACCTCGTGTTCAGTTAAATTCCTTATTCGATTCATTTTTCTAATTCTTCAGGGTCAAAAATAAAACAGTCTACCACTAACAAATTGGCAACATAACTCTGACAATCGTCAGAGTTATGTTGCCAATTTGTTAGGCAAACATCGTTCCACAATAAGTCGTATGGTAAGACGCTTGAATGAAGTAGGAACTTATTCTAGAAGGTTAGGGCAAGGGCGAAAATGATGCACTAGTGACCTAGATGAACGTTTTATAAGACAATATGCTTTAAGAAACAGGACTGTCACTAGTTCTATAATAAGAAACGAACTCGAAGCTGTTCGCAATGTCACAATTTCTTCTAAAACAGTTAGAAGACGGTTAAATGAAGCTGAATTAAACAGTAGGAGACCAGCCACTGCGCCCTTGCTTACTAGAGAGAACAGAGTTGCCAGGTTACATTTTGCTCGAAATCACGAAAACTGGTCTGTGGATGATTGGAAACAAGTTTTCTTCACAGATGAAACTAGGGTTAGTCTAAAACATCCAGATGGTCGTGAGCGAGTATCTCGAAGACCAGGAGAGAGGTTTGCTCCTTGCAATATCTCTGCAAGGATTCCATTCGGCGGTGGCTCTGTTATGTTTTCTGGGGTGGCATCTGCTTTGATGCTCACACAGAGTTAGTTCCTGTCCGTACGAGATCCATGAATGCTGACTACTATCTTGAGAATATTGTAATAGAACATGTGATGCCTTTGGTCATTTTGTGGGGCCCAATTTCCTGTTTATGCAAGACAACGCTCGACCTCACGTGGCTAGGGAGGTACTCGATTATCTTGATCAAGTTGGTATGGGATCACCTTAAGAAAAATGTGAGACGTCATATACCTGCACCTAGAAACCTGGGGGAACTTGAAAATGGCGTTATCACAGAATGGGAGCAAATTCCTCAAGATTTTATCTAAAATTTAATTAGAAGCATGCCTAGGCGCATAAACGCTGTCATCCGAAGTAGAGGAGGCAACACACGCTACTAGTGTCCCAGTTACATCATTAATTTTGCTACTAGTGTACCAGTTTATTTTTTTCATTATTACATAATCTCAACGATTTTGTTATTAGGCAGGTAATTTTAATTCGAATCTTATAGAGAAATTTGGTAGCTAATTCACTTTTAAAGTATCCGAATAAGTTTTTTCTAACTTTTAGTGTAACCAATGTTCATAAAAAATTATTAAAATTAATTCATTATAGAGATTTGTATGATTTAATATATTGTTGGGTTAATTTTGTCCAGGATATATATATATATATATATATATATATATATATATATATATATATATATATATATATATATATATATATATATATATATATATGTATATATACATGTATATATATATATATATATATATATATATATATATATATATATATATATATATATATGTATATATATATGTATATATATATATATATATATATATATATATATATATATATATATATATATATATATATATATCAGTAATTAATAAAGAAAAAAAAATAGATCCTAGTTGTCAAGAAATTTAAAATTTCTAGTTGTTCATTTAGTTTTGCTTAGAAATAAGTGGCATTGTTCGCGAGATAAATAAGTTACGACAAATATTGCGAATGCCCATGGTGGTTGATATTGTCCTACAACGTTTGCTAAATAGACAAACCGAAAATACCTGAAAATAAAAAGCATTAAAAAATACTTATAATATCAAAAAACGTAGAACTGCCTACCTATTATAAATGTTAATATATACGGAAAGAGAACCGATGTAGAGGAAAAATTCAAATATCTAGGGACTTGGATAGGCAGCGATTTGGATCCTAAGACGGAGAGTAGAACCAAAATTGAACAAGTAAGAGCCCCGTTAAATCGGATGAGGTCATTTTTATGCAGTCGCACCCTGAGTTTAAACTTTTGATATAGATTTGAATAATGCAACGTGTATTCAATTTTACTGTATGGCTGCGAGGTGTGGACTCCCAAGGTCAACACTGTTTCGCAGACTTCTAAAGATACCATTGACTGCGTATGTCACAAGAAGATCTTTATATCAAGCACCATGTGACAAAGAACTTTTGTAAACAATCAAGAGGTGCCAAATGAAAGTTAATGAAAACACCAATTAAAAATATATGTGATGTATCATTTTTACACACTTTTCTTAGTATTATTTTAAAAAAATTCCCTGTCTCCCACCCTATCTCGATAAATACCAATCAAAAAATTTTAAAAAAATTCTGAAATATTCTTTGAAATGTGTAGATTGGGCGAAAATTATCACGGGTGAATTACCTTTGATAATTTATTCGATATAAAAAAACTATGTATATATATATATATATATATATATATATATATATATATATATATATATATATTATATATATATATATATATATATATATATATATATATATATATATATATATATATATATATATATATATTTATATATATATATATATATATATATATATATATATATATATATATATATATATATATATATATATATATATATATTTATATATATATATATATATATAGATATATATATATATATATATATATATATATATATATATATATATATATATATATATATATATTATATTATATATATATATATATATATATATATATATATATATATATATATATATATATATATATATATATATTATATATATATATATATATATATAGATATAATATATATATATATATATATATATATATATTTATATATATATATATATATACATTTGCGAAATTTAACTTAGAGACTAATATATAAATATTACGACATCTAGACAATAATACACGCGTACGTATTGAATTGAGAATATACCCTTTAAAGTCAGTTTAAAGTAGAATCAAAGGAAATTTTTTTGGATTAAATGGCCATTTGAAATAGGGATCGAAAATAGGTATAGTTTTTAGAGAGAGATCTTGATCCGCTTTCAAAATAATAAATCAAGAATTAATTTTGTCAAATTGAACAAAAATTTCTGTGATAGTTAATAAGTTTACTAAAAAACTTTTATGAGAGGAAATATACATTTAAAGAAAATTTCGTATAATATTGTTTAAAGAAAAATTTCATATAATATTGCTTATTGAAAATCAATATTTTCAACGTTACCTATCAGGTTAGGCAGTATCCTACAAAGTTGCCTTCAAAAGTTACAACTTGTCACAAAAAATGGAGAATAATGAATTTAAAGTACTAATTTCCGCAGCAAAAAGTGTAATAACTTTGTTGAATATGAATTATAAAGATCAACATACTCGCTTAAGTGACGTTAGAGAGTTGAACTATTTTATAACAGGTTTGGGAGAAACAAGTAAGATTTTGTTCTAATTGTAAAGTTCTGATCACTTTCTCATTCACTTTCTTTTATACTGTTGGCCTAAATCGATACACCCGCACACTATTTTTTTTTATAAATAAATTTAAAATTAGTTGTTATAATATTTAATTTACGATTCACTAAAATGTTTTCCTACGTATGCATATTAACAGCTTTTCTTTCTTTGATGAATATATTATAGTAAAAAATAACGAGAAACGTAAGCCGTCTGACTCATCAAAAAAAGTTTAGTTTGAAAACTGACAATTGGACAATCAGAGATCTAAATTGCCAATCGTGGCAGTACAATAACATAAAATTCATTTTTATTTATCATTAAATCGAAAAAAATAATAAATTATTTTTAAATCCAACAAGCTGGAATTAAAGCTTTTTTACCCATTTTAAATTTGTTTTTAACTGTATCTACAACTATTCCTTCAGACTTTTTGATACGTCTTACTTCATTATTAGTTCTTCTTTCAAGTCTAGAGTTCTAGCACTTACCAATAATCCATGTGAAATGCTAATAGCCTACGCTTCATCTCTGCACCTATACTCATTGTCTATAGTTCTAGGCCATAACATAGATTCAAACAGTACTCGGTCAAGTCTTATCTTTGTTCATTATGTTAAATGTGTATTTCACCAAAATCTGTTGAGACATCCTATTACTTTCTACTCTAGTTTTGATTTCTTCCTTTGCTAACGCTTTCCTATTAACATTCACCCCTAGTATTTAAGTTTATCGACCTACTCTACTCTACACTTTCATTGATCAAAACTTCAAAGTTCTTATTGATATTTATTGCTAAATAACGTAAATTTTTTAATATATCTACAACCAAGGACTGCGGTATATCTACTTTCCACTGACTTATAAGAGACAGAAAACAATTAAGTTTTCTGTATCGATAAATACATTTTCCTTAAACATTAAATGTCTTAATAATGTATTACAATAAATAATTCAAGGATTTACAAGTAAATTTTATTATTATTACTGATTACTACAAAATTTTAATCATTTTCAATTTTTTGGTAATTATTTCTAAATGAAAAAAATGGAGACCTAATAAAACATCTTAAAATGCATTTTACTGAAAAGCTCCTTACGCCAATCTATTTCTGATCTTTCTAAAAAAAATAGAAAACAGATAACTAATCTTAAAATATATTTTACTGGAAAGTAGATCGACGCCAGTCTGCTTCTGAACTTTGTGACCGTGCTCTTTGATTCGCCCAATGTAGAAATTTAATGTAAACATAAGAATGAAAGAAGGGCACTTAATTTTTTGAATCACATAATACATACAATGTTTATGACAATTTATAGATCTCCAAAATTTGTCTTTAATTTTGATTACAAATCTCAAAATAAAAACCAACCAAGTACAAGATGACTTGCGCAATTAGTGCTCCATACAGTGATTGCTTTTAAAATGAAATAAAATTCTTACCTTAATTAGGCAGTAGTGACATCTTAAGATCCACTATGTATTTTCACGTTTTATCTTAGTCAATAATGTGTAATAGTTATAGCATCTTAACTACCTAATAGCCAGTAAATCAATCTAGCTCAATCTAGAACCTAGTAATAAAAATGTAAAACAAACATTTATTACCTAAATATTTGTTTAATAATAAGTACATAAAATGAAATTATTTTGTCTTCTAGAGAAGCAACGTGAGCGATGCTGAAAATATATTTATCGAGACTATGTTAGCACATAGTTTTTTTTATATCGAATAAATTATCAAAGGTAATTCACCCGTGATAATTTTCGCCCAATCCACACATTTCAAAGAATATTTCAGAATTTTTTCAAAATTTTTTGATCGGTATTTGTCGAGATAGGGTGAGACAGAATTTTTTAAAAATAATACTAAGAAAAGTGTGTGAAAATGATACACCATATGTATTTTTAATTGGTGTTTTCACTAACTTTCATTTGACACGTCTTGATTGTTTACAAAAGTTCTTTGTCACATGGTGCTTGATATAAAGATTTTCTTGTGACATGCGCAATCAATGGTATCTTTAGAAGTCTGCGAAACAGTGCTGACCTTGGGAGTCCACACTTCGCAGCCATACAGTAAAATTGAATACACGTTGCGTTATTCAAATCTATATCAAAAGTTTAAACTCAGGGTGCGACTGCACAAAAATGACCTCATCCGATTTAACGGGATCCAAATCGCTGCCTATCCAAGTCCCTAGATATTTGAATTTTTCCTGTACTTCGGTTCTCTTTCCGTATATATTAACATTTATAGTAGGTGGGTAGTTCTACGTTTTTTGATATAAGTATTTTTTAAAGCTTTTTATTTTCAGGTATTTTCGGTCTGCCTATTTAGCAAACGTTGCAGGACAATATCAACCACCATGGGCATTCGCAATATTTGTGGTAACCTATTTATCTCGCGAACAATGCCACTTAATTCTAAGCAGAACTAAATGAACAACTAGAAATTTTAAATTTCATGATAACTAGGATCTATTTTTTTTTTCTTTATTAATTACTGATCTGGTCAAGTAGATTCTAACCAATAAGTGACTTGACTTTATTCCTAAAAAAACTTAAAACCTACTATTCTCCTAGGTTTCAACAAGACATAAGCCAAAATATTTAGCTCGCCGACTTACAATACGTTCTAATCGTTCATATTTACAGAAATGTATTGTATTTTTATTTTTCTGGCTAAAGAAAAGTATTGTATTTGTATAAAAATCACAACCCGAGGTTTTTGCTTTTTTTCACGTTTTAGGGTTCCTAGATCACAGAAATATAGTCACTCATTTCTTTCGGACTTTTAGAACGATAACTCTCAAACGAAATGAGATATCAGTTTCAAACTTGAAACATATATAACACCTAACAAGGGGATGAAGTCTACAGTTTTTAAGCAATATTACTTAAGGCGAAGGGGGTGAAAGGTGTGAAAAAGGTCTGTGTCGATAAATTCTGTATGGTTTTAATAGTAAGAAGGTAATTTTTGCTAGTTTTCTGTCGAGATAATAAACAATTATTTTCCTCAAATACTTACAATGAGGCATAAAAGAGGTGAAGGTGGTTATTAAAGGGTTTCTTCATATATATATATATATATATATATATATATATATATATATATATATATATATATATATATATATATATATATATATATATATATATATATATATATATATATATATATATATATATATATATATATATATATATATATATATATATATATATATGACCTTATATATCATTTTCAAGGGTTTTAGAGACGAGGAATTCAAAAATTACGTTATTTTTGTTATTTTGTTTTTAAGTCTTCATCGAAAAAGGTAAAAGGAGTAGAGGTGGTTAAATACTATATCGTTTTAATAGTATTTTCAGCATTCTTTTGGCTTTTATAATTGATGTAGTTGATGTAATATAAATATAATATTTATAATAAAATATATAAGAGTTGCTACATATATGTTATATGCTATATGTCCTTTTCAGATTTCTTGGACTGTAGACATAGGAAAATTAAGTTTTTTTTATTATGTATTATTGTATAGTTTCAATAGAATTACGAAAATTTTCCAGGTTTTTTGGGTGGGAAAATGGGAAAATTTTGAGCATAATCATTAATAATTAAACATATATGATGCCAAAGAGATGCAGGAGGGAGGTAGAAGAGTTACTTCGTATTTTTCTTGTTACACGTCTTTTCAGTCAAAAATCGAAGCTTTACTTCTTTTCAATATTTTAATTGTTAACATGAGAACGGAGTTCAAGGTAATTTTGGTTGATATATTTAGTATTTAGTATACGTAAAATCATTTTTCTATATTGAAATATTCATGGGGTGAAAGGGACGAAGCAGGGGGTCAAAAGGGTGATTGCGTGTATGCCGTAATATATTTCTATTTCATTGGTCTTGTTTTTCCACCACTTTCATTTAAATAGAAATAGTAAATAAAAGAGATAAAGATCTGATTACAAAGTAACCTAAAAAGATGGTGTGTTGAATAGAGAACAAGGTTTTGAGATATAAAATGTTAAGTTGGCGGAAATGTACTTACGGAACATATTATAGTATAGTTTACTTTCCTCGCTAACAGAAAATATTGCATTCGTGAGAAAATTGCCCTATCAAATTTTTCTTTTCTACAGGTCTTAAGGATTTTGGGACCCGAAAATAATGTTTTTTTTTTTAACTTCCAGTTTTCTAATCAATAATATTTAATATCAGAAGCAGCCACACATCGCAAAGAAGATTTAATTTTATTTACACACAATTATTTTATCTGAATCGTCCCCATTTGAATTTTATTCTTTTACGTACACACGTATTTAGTTGGCTGAAGTATGTATTTTGTTTGTTGTGATTTTAAAAGAGAGAATTGTATTTTTTTGGCCAAAGTCAAAACGTATCCTGGAACTGATATAAAATCAGATCATTTAAAGTAACTCTTGAGAAGCTAAAAAGAAAAACACGTACACCTACGATTAACTCCGAATTTCTTAAAGATCAGGTTAAAAGTAAAACCAGACATAAACCAAAGCCTGAAAAATAAAGAAAACCATAAGGATGTGAAAGAAGAATGGAGAACAATAAAAGAGAAGCTTCTAGGGGCGGAGTAATCTAAATGATAACAAGCGAACAAAGAAGCAAAGACATACAATTTTGGATTTAATAAAACACAGAAGGAAACACAAGGGTAAAGATACGCTGAAGTACAAACAGATAATTTGAATAATAAAGCGAAGTAGGCTTTTATGGATATAAGGTGTAAGGAAATAAAAGAGCTAGAAGGGAAATATGATACATTTGGAGCCTATAAAAAGATTAAAGAAGTGACAGGAGCAGGCAGAAAGAAAAGTTGTATCTCAGTCAAAGATAAAGGAGGAAAATTGATTTTAAATACCACTCAGAAAATTAGAAGATGGGAAGAATATATCAAAGAATTGTTTAAAGATAGACGTACAGAGGTTAAATAAGACATAAGACTGGCAGGGCCACCGAAAGTGAAATAATCTACTCCATTAAATGTACAAAAGATGGAAGAGCACCTGGTCCTGATGGTATTCCTGCTGAAATGCTAAAACTAATAGAATATTAACAACTACATATTTTTACACATTTATATACCACCATTTATAATACAGGAATAATTCCATCAGAATGACTTCGATCAGCTTTCATCATGTTCCCAAAGAAAACTAATGCGAAAGAATGCTCAGATCATAGAACCATAAGTTTGATGTCTCACACTTTGAAGATCTTTCTTAAAATAATTCATAATCGTATTCATTATGAACTGGAGGCTAATATGAGTGAAAATCAATTTGGATTCTGTAGCGGATTAAGAACTAGAGAAGCATTGCTGTAAATGTTTTAATTCAAAAATGCTTAGACATGAATAAAGATATTTGCCTACGATTCATGGATTATGAGAAGGCATTTGACATGGTGAGACATGATAAACTATTTGATCTTTTAGACAACAGTCAACCCTATAGCAAAAGCATAAGAATCATTAAAACTGCAGTAATCAATAATGAAGGGAAGACATCAGAAGACATAAAAATAATGCGAGGCGTTAGAAAAGGATGTATTCTGTCTCCGCTTCTGTTCATCTACTACTCCATAGTGTATTCTAAAAAGCTCTCTCCGGTCAAGAGGCCCTCATTAAGATTAATGAAAAATTAATCAACAACATCCGATACGCCGACGATACCTTAGTTGTGGCAGATAGTGAAGAGGACCTTCAGATACTTCTTCAAGAAATAAATAGAATCAACAATGACTATGGACTCAATATGAATGTTAAAAAGACAAAATACAGTATTAAGAATTATTTTTTTGGGTAAATGTGGATATAAAATACACGATATTATAACAACAGTCAGAAACAAACATTAAAAACTTGCTTACGCTAATAATATCATATAAAGGTTTACTTAGTTATCAATTTTCTGGATTCTTAAGTTACATCAATCGCTGCTAGTTTATAAATAATATTTATACGCTGTACTAAAACACATATAATCTGATAGCGATTTGAAACAAGAAAATCCAGGTCGACTACCTTACCGCCATCGAAAGCTCAATAAATTGGAAATCAATTTAAACTTCATTTCTATTCCATCCTTATTTATAAACTATTTCCAGTAGGTAGCAAAAAGTAATATTAAGTATTAACACGCAAACTTTTTACTTAGTTCTACAAATTGAAAACGTTTTTTTTTATTAAATAATACATAGGTTTGACATGCACTCCTCTCCAGCTAATTATATATATATATATATATATATATATATATATATATATATATATATATATATATATATATATATATATATGTATATATATGTATATATATATATATATATATATATATATATATATATATATATATATATATATATATATATATATATATATATATATATTTATACAGATGGTGCATCAATGCAGTTTGTGGTATAAAGATTTGACACTGCGCCATTTTGTTTGTGTCATCAACAAGTGTCAGACGCGCACGAGTGATAAATTGGAAAAGTGTGTGCATAGTGTTGTGTTGTTGTGTTCAATATGTAGAAATTTATACCGAACAAAGAGCATTCGCGGACATCATTAATTTTTTGTTTTCATTTGAAGAAAACTGCTGTTGAATGATACCCATTACTTCGAGAAGCTTATGGTGAACATGCTCCATCGCAAGTGAACGATAGTTTCGGCGTTTCAAAAGTGGTGACTTTGATACTGCAGACAAGGAACATGGAAAATCGACAAAAAAATACGAAGATGTGGAATTGCAAGCATTGTTGGACGAAGATGATTCGCAAACACGAAAACAACTCGCCGAGCAATTGGGCGTTAGTCAACAAGCTGTTTCCAATCGGCTACGAGAGATGGGAAAGATTCAGAAGCCGGTAGATGGGTACCACATAAGTTGAACGACAGGTACAAATGGAAGTCGCTTATGCATCGTATAGTTACAGGTAATGAAAAGTGGATTTATTTTGAGAATCCCAAGCGCAAAAAAATCATGGCTAGACCCAGGCGCACCATTCACATCGACCGCAAAACCGAATCGCTTTGGCAGAAAGACGATGCTCTATATTTGGTGCGACCAGAGGGGGCGTAGTCTATTATGAGCTGTTAAAACCTGGGGAAACGCTTAATATTAAACGCTACCAACAACAATTGACCGATTTGAACCGTTCGCTGCTTGAAAAAAGGCCAGAATACAACAACACAAAGTCATTTTTCTTCATGACAATGCTCCATCACATACGGCAAAATCAGTTTGCGACACGTTGGAAGTCCTCAGCTGGGAAGTTCTATCCCATGCGGCTTACTCACAGACTTGGCTCCTTCCGATTATCATTTGTTTGCATCGATGGGTCAGGCACTTGCTGAGCAGCGCTTTGGTTCGTACGAAGATGTGAAAAAATGGCTCGATGAATGGTTCGCAGCCAAAGAGAAAGATTTTTTACTGTCGTGGTATTCACAAATTGCCCGAAAGATGGGAAAAATGTATAACAAGCGATGGAGCATACTTTGAATAAAGCACTTTTTATCAGGCTTACAGACCTAAGATTCGGTAATGACGTAGTCTTGTTCGCAGAAAATGGTGATTCCTTGAAGAATATGATGAAAGAACTAGAGGAAGAATCAACAAAGATAGGACTAAAAATGAACATAAATAAAACCATCACTATGTACCTAGAAGACCCCAACATAGAAATAAATAACCAGAAATTAGAAAACATACGAGACTAGATATATCTAGGTCAAAGAGTCACTCGAAGCAAAGAAAACAAGGACATCGAAACTGAAAGACGAATAAGGCTCGGATGGGCAGCTTTTACAAAACTAAAGAACATCTTAACGAACAAACAGTTACCCTTACACCTGTGAACAAGGCTGTATAATCAATGTCTTTTTCCCGTGGTTACTTATGGCGCGCAGACTTGGACTTTTACCAAACAATTGGTAAATAAACTTAGAGTATCCCAAAGAGCAATGGAAAGAAAGATGCTAGGTCTGTCGCTAAGGGATAGAAAAAGAAACGACTATGTAAGGAATAAAACCAAAGTAATAGACATAGTAGGTAAGGCATCACACCTTAAATGGGACATTGCCTGGATAGACGACGAGAGATGGAACAGAAAGATGCTGAAATGGAGACGATGGACTGGCAAACATTCAAGAGGAAGACCGATAACACGTTGGTATGATGATAGTAAGACAGCAGCGGGATTAAGCTGAATAAGAACCGTTTAAAACCGAACAAAATGAAAAGAACTAAAGGAGACCTATGCTCAATTCTGGGTGCCTTGAAGGGTCAAAAGAAGAAGAGATATATATATATATATTATATATATATATATATATATATATATATATATATATATATATATATATGGGTATAAAGGAATAAACACCGTCTAATAAACAGTACACTGCGTATTATAATGTGTACAGTTGTGTACAGTTGTATTAAATAATAAGATATGTATCATACAAAAGAACTATTAAAAGTAATGTATATTTTGTTTCAGTTTTGTTAGCTATGAAATGTAAACAGTATAATAATTGTATATCAGTATCAGTTTAAATCTATAAATGCTTAGAAGAAGAAATATTTAAAACTAATTGGTTTGGATCAAGATATCTAGTTAAGTATCTTGATATATTTAACAAAATTAAAGTGGACTTATATTTGTTCTGTAAAATTTCATCATGAGGACAATGATATATTTTTATTATGCAATATAGAGTAGACTAAATATTTATGTATCTTTGTGTGTTTGTGAGTGTTTTGGCACTGACTATAACCAACAATATTTTTAGATCTCAAGACCATATAGGTCAAGATTAAAATTTAGATAAAAGAATTAAATTTGAAGATTAATAGATCAAAAACATTTAATAAACAATATAGATAGAACTCTCGAGCATTTATTTTCTAAAAGATTTCTTGGTATTATAAGAAAAAAATTTAAAAAAATAATTATAATTTGTTTATACTATTTGTTCCAATGACGTGTTGCAAAAGTTACTAAAATTCAAATTATGTTAAAATGTCGGTTAAATTAAAATAATTCTCCACATCTCCCTTTCATCAGTTTTTGGGTGTTTTGTTTGCTGTGCCTTCGGTTTTATAGGATTAACATGTCCTAACTTACAGCTCTAACATCATAAACCAACAGTCTTGTTTCGAATAAAGATTTCTAAAAGTCCATTTATTCACTCACAGTATTATGTAGTTTTTACTTAGAATACATAATGCTTTTACCTAATTTACCACTTCGAAATACTTAATTAAAATTCCTACTATTAATCAAAATGAGTGAGTGAGGTTGAATTAAATATTTACTTTTTATTTATTTCAGAATATTAAAATAATTATTACATTCATAAACGTACCATTTCATGATTCTACAATTACATTCCTCTCTGTCCCATCATTTATAACCGAGTTATTCTACAACAGCTGGTTAAAGAGAACTTCACTATTGACGCAGTCTGGCGCGAGGAGTGGGCTATTTTCATCCCAGTCATTTTCAATTTGGTGTCCGATCCAATCGAACGCCTCTGTGGTTTTGAACTCCCAAAGAAAACCTGGACAACTCTAAACCAAGTTAGAACCAACCATGGTAGGTGCCAATACTGAAACATAAATGGGACTTGGTGGATGATCCTAGCTGCGACTGTGGAGGACCTGCGCAAATTTTGCATCATATTGCGATGGAGTGCCCTCTAAAAAAATTCAATTGGTCCTTTCGAGAACAACCTTGGGAGTTCTGCCCTGCAGTGGCCAGGTGACTTAAACATCCATTCGAAATGATGCCTAGCTTGACAACCTGCACTTTATCCTTACAGAATATTTTTAATTGATTGTGTTACGTTTTTATACCTTTTTGTTTTGTACGTACGTCACTTTTTATGCTAATATCTATATTTTATATGCCATACGATATATATATATATATATATATATATATATATATATATATATATATATATATATATATATATATATATATATACATATATATAAGAAATAGGAAGGACAGTAGCAGGGCACTGGTAACAAAGAATCGAAAGTTTAACTTCTGGGAAACGTCCTAATGAGGAAAGAGAGGTGAGAAATCCAAGATCTTTAGTCTCTAGTTTCTGTTTTTTATTTTTTTTAATCCAGCTTTCGCTGCCTAATTGGTAGTTTTCTTTTGGATACTGAAATGCAAACAAACGACAAAAGAACAGTTAAGATGTTTGTTAAGACGTGTGATATATAAGCTTATGTAAGCTATATAATAGTATATTTACGAAATGTAACAGGTCTTTCTCTAATTAAGTATGTCCGTTAAGCATTTCACTAAACAGCTAGCAAACACAACTGTATAAAGAATACGAGAACAGGACATTTGGAGGATTATAAAGGTCTTATGAGGCAGAATAATACTTATAACATTTTTAAAGGTTCTTTTTAGAACCAAAACCAATTGTGAGAAATACCATGATGCCTAAATGGTACTCCATTTTTAAATTTAAATTTGACGTAACGTTTCGTAACTTACAGTGATTTTTAGTCTGCCACCGGCCATTCTTGGTACTAGATTTCGTCAGCAGGCCAACAAAAAACATCAAGTGTGTATTCCTTAAGATTGAAGTCTATCATTTTGGCAACATGTCTTTATTGGAAAAAATATTTTTTATTTTTTTAAAAAAACTTCTCAAAAGTCACGCAACCCCTTTACTCGAAATTAATTTTCTCAGAGAAATCGTTACTTTTAATTCGTTTGGTGTGATTCTGTGTTAGCAAATAAATGTAAATAGAGCTCAGTCCTTCTATGTCGTTTTTATGTAGCACATTTCCAGAAAACTTCTTCTGAAGTAGTTGGTTTCAGTATTCAGAATGAAACTGTCATTGTGTTGTACTTTGTCATCTATAGTGTTGACATGTAAAGTTAAACTTGTTGCGCTAGGTTTATGTTTGCTATCTCTTCTATGTAGAGCTAGTCTTTTAGAGAGCTTTTGTGTCGTTTGTCCGATATAAACCAAACCACATTGGCATGGGATGCCATAATTAATATTTGAACTTTGTATAGTATCGGTTTTGTCCTTCAAATTAGCATAAAAACAATTCGTCTTTTTTAAGAGACAGCTGGCAATTTACACACACACACACATACTTACATATATATATATATATATATATATATATATATATATATATATATATATATATACGAGGCTGGTTTGAAAAGT
>CM032447.1:192522651-192532651 GCA_019049505.1 Pachyrhynchus sulphureomaculatus | reverse complement strand
CTTTCAATTGACACCACATTCAATGACCTAGTAAAAAAAATTTTATTCACTTCCGATTTCACCCTCCAAAACTAACCCCTTAAGTCAAAATTTAACTTTCAAAACTACACGGCTCTGATGAGGCTATCAATTTCTATATTAGTACCAAATTTCAACTTTCTACGTCAAATTATTTCGGAGAAAATCGGGTGTGACAGACGGACAGACACCGAAGCGATCTTATAAGTGTTGCGTACGGAACACTAAAAACCGGTCAAGTCCAGGTTGGATTTGCGCAATTACTGATCCGTACGTTGTTTGTTTTTAAAATAAAAACTTTTGTTATGGAGGTATAAAATGATCAGGGACTTCACAAAACACACCAAATGAATTTTCAACAAAGCTTTTTTCGATCTTTAATAAAAAACTGATGACCTTGAAATTTGTGTTTTTTTTATATACCAGATACATTATTAAAGGTAATGCACTGAAGATAATTTTCGTTCAATCTACACCTTGTGGAGAACATTCCAGAATTTTTTCAAAATTTTTTGATCAGTACTTTTCAAGATAAGGACAGCGATTTTTGAAAAATAATATGAAGAAAAGTGTGCATAAGTATTACATTATATATATTTTTGAAGTCGTGTTGCAAGCCTTCATTTGACACCGCAGTCGATGACCTGGTAAAATTTTTTTTTTGCAAGGCTCTGATTAGGCCATCAATTCCTATATTAAAGCCAAATTTCAACTTTCTACTTCAAATAGTTTCGGAGAAAATCAGGTGTGACAGACAGACAGACGGACACCGAAGTGATCTATTAAGTGTTCCGTCCGAGTGACTGAAAAATCAATAAAAATCTAATCAATTAAACGAATACTCCAAAAACAGTATGTAGTTTAATTAAAAAAGTATATCTGTAATTATACAATATTACATAAAAACATAGATACGCACATGCACCCTTAAAATGGCTAGTGGCGTATTATATCGGGGGAGCGGTATTTTGTAGGATGTCTAAGCAGTTCCAAGTCGACGCCGTAGGCGGTCCTGAAAGTTTCGCTACATTACCCCTTGTGCATCTGAGCAAGGGGAGCAATTTTTTTGTTAGGATTCGTATAAATTATTATGAGAAATAATTAATATTATTTTTTATATAATTACCAGAAATTCACAAATCACCTATTTGCAATTAAATGTTGCTCTCTCATCTGTTAAACTATCTCGGAATACTCATTTTATCGTATCACGCCGAGCTATATTGTTAACGCTAGATTCAGTTTTGGCCTAACGAGTTCGCGCAGTAATGTGAAAGCTCTTGTTTGCTTCTTTTACCCTATAGAGGTTGTTGCAAAATTTCAGGTAATTTAGCAGGTATGGCATTTAAAATTTTAACAGTCATTGGTGATTAATTTTTATTAATTTTGGGAGTAATAATTGATTATTGACTTTTTCATACCACTCTTTATGATATTTTTAATTAGATATTCGTATTTTCCGCCTACCGTTGTCTGAAAAAGCTCTGGTAAATGTGGCTTCGAGCAACAGTTTCTGAGATGATGGGATGTTTGTTTCCATTTTTTAATTCCATTGTCAAATTCTTAAATGCATTCCGTCACACTTCATCACACTCTAAACAATGTTTAAATTATGAATTTATTTGAACACTAATAATAACACAGCCCCACAAAAAAAAAAGTGGGGTATACTTTTGATGCGATATATCAGATCCGTAGTATTTTTGCCCGCTGATCATGAATCTGACGTCAGAATATCGCCATCACATCTCAATTTATTTCTAACCCCAAAAAATAGGTAAAAATTAGTAAAAAATTGATTCAAGGTTTTTCATGAATCCAAAGATGTATTAATATGTATTCGGCACGCTAAGCTAATATTCATCGGTTGGATTGAGCCATACAATTCTGTTTTCTTTCTAACCTCAATAAATCAGATATATATAGTGCTTCTCGAATGCAAAAACGAATTCAAATTAAAATTCAACTGATCCTTACCAGATTTGGTACACGGGGATTTTTTGGGTCGCTGATCACAAATCTGAGGTTGGATTTGCAAAATTCAAGATGGCAGATGTTTTCGCGCCATTTTGAACGCCGAGAAAATTCATCGGTCGATTTTTATTCTTCTACCTGCATCCAGGGCACCTCCACGTGGTGACGGTGGGCAACAGTGTTACTCCACTAGCCGCCAGAGTCCCTGGATAACGGCTTAGATGCCGTCATGGCAGGTAGAAGAAAGAGAATTACGATACAGGGACTCGGAAACCCAGTATCGGCGGTTGGTCAGGGTGGGAAAGGGGCCCGCAGCCGTCGTCATCCAGCGACCGTAGCTCTTCATGTGTGGGTGACTTGGCTCATGTAGAGTATAATGCTACAAGAAAACGGTCTCACGGTACAAGGACTTTTCATAAGTGCGATAAAAACAGTGAATCATTTTGTTATATTTGCTGCCAACACGTATTGAGTAAAATGGGGTCACCGATAACGGATAAGATTAAAACCTTATATAAGGATTGTTTTAACATTGAAATAAAGCACCAGGATACAGATTGGGTTCCCCACATCATTTGCAATTCTTGCAAAACAATGGTGTACATCAATAAGAAGGCGATTAAATATTCCAGACCAGCAATATGGAATAGACCATACAGTGAAAATGATTGCTACTTTTGTATGAATGTTGTATCTAGGCATAACCGAAAAAATAAAAGCACTATTACTTATAACAATGTTTCGACAGTAACAAGACCAACTAAACTAATTCCGCCTCCTGAACCACTCGATGCTGATGTTATGGAAACAAATGATTTCACCTTATCAGTTCATGCCGAAAACATTGAGGCTGTCGAAAAAGATTCAAACACTGTTACTAATGAATGTTCTAGTGATAACCTATCATCATATACTAGTGACACAGATAAAGAATTTCTACCATACAACCGTAAACCAGAACCAATACTCGTATCACAGTCAGAACTTAGTGATCTAGTCTGAGATTTAGGCTTATCCAAAGATGGTTCAGAGCATCTTGCTTCCTTTTTAAAGAAAAGACATTTACTTAAGCCAGAAGCTACGATTTCTTATTATAGAAACAGAGATGAAGAATTTCGAAAATATTTCACAATGGACGAGGAATTGTCACTTTCATATTGTACCGATGTAAAAGGTCTAATGGATGAATTTCAAAATAACTCATACGATCCTGAAGAATGGAGACTGTTCATTGATTCTTCTAAACGGAGCATTAAGACAGTTTTGCTGCATAATACCAACGTTTACGCTCCCATTCCGGTTGCTCATTCCACAGTTATGGAAGAACAATATGAAAAAATGAAGCAGCTTTTGATAAAAATAAAATATGCTGATCATAACTGGAAAATTTGTGGAGATCTGAAAATTGTAACAATATTGCTTGGCCAACAGTCAGGGTTTACACTTTATCCCTGTTATAAATGTCTGTAGAATAGCAGAGACAGGGAACGTCATTATAAGAAAAACATTTGGCCAACAAGAGAATCGTTCACTCCTGGTGAAAATAATGTATTGTTTCCACCATTGGTAGATCCAGGAAAAGTTCTTATTCCCCCGCTTCACATTAAGCTTGGACTTATGAAGCAATTCACTAGAGCATTAGATACAAACGGCCCATATTTCAAATATTTGCATAAAAAATTTCCGAAATTTTCTGAAGCTAAAATTAAGGCAGGCGTATTTGACGGGCCACAAATAAGAAAAATTGTTTCAAGATTCAATATTTGTTGCTAAAATGAATAAAGTTGAAAAAGCTGCTTGGCTTAGTTTTAAAGAAGTCGCAACAAACTTTTTGGGAAATAATAAAAGTCCTAAGTACAAAGAAATAGTCGAGAAAATGGTAAAAAAATTTTCAAACATTAGGTTGCTTAATGAATCTAAAATTACATTTCCTGGACTCCCACATCGATGATTTCCCAGATAATCTTGTTGACTACAGTGAGGAGCAAGGGGAACGTTTTCACCTAGATCTGAAGATCATAGAAAATCGGTATCAAGGACGATGGGATGACCATATGCTAGCGGACTATTGCTGGTCGCTAAAAAGAGAAACAAGTCCTCAAAAGCGTTTGGGCAGAAAGCCTTTGAATAGGTCATTCGCGGAAAAAAGAACAAGATATAGCCAAAAAAAGGAAAGTTAGGCGCGGGTCTAACCTTCGCAGTTCTAGGGCTTAAGGGTCTACTATTTGAGAGTATATGGTTTAAAAGTCCTGGTTTTGATTTTATTGGGTCTCATTTTTAAAGTTACAGGGTTATTGAGGTCTATTTTTTGAGGTTACAGGGTGTGGAAGTCTAAGGTTTCAGGGTTTAGGGTTTAAGAGTATCAGGTTTGAGGATTCCCCAACTGTATACCAAATTTGGTAGGAATCGGTTGGTTTTCAAAAATTTTGTCCGCCATCTTGGATCCGCCGTTTTGAATTTTGCAAATCCGACCTCAGATTCATGATCACCCAACCCAAAAAACCCCCGTGTACCAAATTTGGTAAGAATCGGTTGAATTTTAATTTGAATTCGTTTTTGCATTCGAGAAGCACTATATTTGATTTATTGAGGTTAGAAAGAAAACAGAACTGTATGGCTTAATCCAACCGATGAATATTAGCTTAGCGTGTCCGAATACATATTAATACATCTTTGGATTCATGAAAAAGCTTGAATCAATTTTTTAGGAGTATATTTTTCTTAATTTTTACAAATTTTTACCTATTTTTTGAGGTTAGAAAAAAAATTGAGATGTGATGGCGATATTCTGACGTCAGATTCGTGATCAGCGCGCAAAAATACTACGGATCTGATATATCGCATCAAAAGTATACCCCACTTTTTTTTTGTGGGGCTGTGTAATAATAGTGTTTTATTTTCCAATTCGTATAATTTTCGAAGTATACATAATAATAATAAAGAAAAAATCATTGAATTATACATAATAATAATATAAAAAAAAATTCCTTTTTCCATTCATATATACCTAAGCAAAAGGTAAGAGGGAGGTTAAAAACAATTTTAAAAAATCATTCTGGGTTGACTCCCTTAAAAAAAACTCAAATAGGTAATTCGCTTTACTGTCCTGCTCATTACCATTACACCCGCCAGGCTTAAAACGGAACAATAGATATATTTACTTTTTCTCATAAAATTTTAGTTTAAGCTCACTCTGTATGTTCCCAAGAATTTTTTAAATTTATATTTAAATATCTTCACTGATAGGGATTTATACCGTTTAGGAATATGGTTTTAAATTTAGAGATAATATAAGAAAAGGACTCCGATAAAAAGCAATGCTGTGAGGCGCAGGGGAGATGCAGCCACGATACCTGAAATCAAGTATGTGAACGAAAGTTCTTTAGTGAATTTTAGTTAGTTAGATACGAGGGACGATTAAAGAGTATTACTGAATGAAATAACTTTTGGACGAATTTAATTCTATCTTCATCTTCTTTAAAAATACAAGGACCATAAATAGCGTCAGAAAAGTTGAAATGGCTGAGAACCAAAGAATCTGCAAGGTTTATTTTCTGAGATTTTGTCTATGTGAAAACAATTTTTTTAAATCTACATAGGCTATTTCAATATATTTATTTATATGTGATTTGAACCTTAAGATATTTATTAATTTATTTTTATTTATTTATTTAAGAATATACGGATACACCCTTTTTTACAATGTATTTATAATACTTTACAATATAATCATATCAATAACAAAACGGCCCAAAAAGTGGAATGAAACACAAGACCGGATTACACTCCTAACGTGAAACAATCAACGCCAGAGCATACCTTCTGAAGGAAGAGGGGGAACCTGAAAAAATGTTCAGCTCCCGCACTGGTTCATGAATCTCAACAGTGGTGAATGATAACCATAGTCAGTTCTGTGGAAGCCAGTAAAAAATAATTCAGTTTGCAAGTATCTTTGAGGTACATTAAATTTTACGAATAACAATAAAGTAGGACAATCTATCAACACGTTAATTATCTTATACAGAAAATATTGATCATTCACCAAGCGTCTATGAGCTAACGGATTCAAGTTCATATGGCCCCTAATAAGAGTAAGATCATGGTCAGCTATTGCCATATCACACTTAAAAGTACACAGTCGTAGACCTGTTCTGAGTTCATCTTCTTAAACACTTTAAGATCATCGGCGAGCATAAGGAAATCAGAGCTCAGTATATGACCGGCAATATCATTTACAAACAAATTGAAAAGGAGCGGAGAGCAACGGGCGCTCTGTGGCACTCCAGAAACTGCAATAAAACTATTTGATAGCACATTGCCAATTTTAACCTGATATTTACGCTCTTCCAAATATGTCTTCAACCACCCCAGGAGAGAGTCGTTGAATCCCAATACCTCAAGCTTAGCTAATAATAGGTCATGATTAACCCTATAGAATGCCTTGGAAAAGTCGGTATAGACAGCATCCACCTGGGCCCCCTCCTCCAGAGCCTCTCATAAACGACGAAGTTGGTATCCGTCGATCTTCCCTGTGAAAATCCATGTTATCGCTTAGAGATGACATTCCTACAGGACCAAGATAATTGCTTATATATTAGGAAATCAAACAATTTGGGAATACTGGGTTGATTACATACACTTCTATAATTTCTTACATTATTCCTGTTTCCAGACTTGTAAATTGGACTCAAATACCTTTTTTTAAATATTGTTGGAAAAGCTTCCTCATCCAGTGACTTATTGAACAGATCCGTGATGGCCCTCGTAAGTGTAGTGACACATCGCTTCAGCAAGCAATTCAGAATATCATCTGAACCCCCAGACATTTTGTCAGGCAGATGGCAGACAGCATCGTATACCTTGGTCACCAAAATCCTACGACAATCAATACTTATTTCATTACTGTTCAAATTTTTATAGCACAAAGTTGGTGCCGTACCTTTTTGAAACACGCTGAAAAAATACTTTGAAAGAAGATTAGCAATACTCAAGCTGTCACTACCCTCAGTGCCATCCAGGATCATATTCCGTGGAAACCCGTTAATCATACGTTTTCCTTAATTAAAGGCCCACAAACCTCTGCGGATTATCATGTATAGACTCATTCAATTTATCAATATACTCGGCATAGCATCTACCAAGAAGCGCGATCTTAACCTAGTAAAGTTTCGATAGTATTGGTGTTCACCAGTTTGTTTGAATTTTTTCAATTCTAGTGAGTACCATATTGGGGAGTTGGTTGAAACAAATCGCTTACTGAGGTCAAACATATTAAGCGCCTGGTTCAATGTAGAATAGAGAAACTCGGCCGCCCTATCAACGCCAGCAGACATCCGAATCCCCAAGTCCCAATTCAACGACGCCAAAAAGTCATTGAGAGCTCAAAAATTCGCATTCTTATAATTACGGTAGGACTCATCCTGTCTCATGAAATCATAATACTCGCTGACAATAATTTCAAATTCAAGAGAAACATGATGAGCACTATCCGGAAACAGCGCGTCCTAGGAAAAGCTGATATTAGTCAGGCAGATGCTGCTAAAAATCAGATCCAAAAAATACATTACGCCTATTTGGTACAGTGTTTGATTGAAATAAATTAATAAATGCGAAACCCTCTGCCAATACGCGGGCATGCGATCCTGGTGGGCAGTTAACCATCAGTTCGAGACCGCCATTGGACCATGTGGCTTCTAGTAGATTATAATCTCTAAAAAGAACGAAGGTGGAATTATGGTTTGCTTCATAAAGGACTTCTGCAGTTGCGCACTGAGCATTATACTTGACAATATCAGAACCCGGCCGGAATGTAGACAGCTCCGAATATGACGATCATATTTTTCAATTTTACCTGAACGAATAACTGTTCAATCGATATATCTATGTCATTATTAGGTATTATCAATAAATAATTTTAAATTTTTACAGGTTTCAGAGGGTACAATTTCATCTTCACAAATTTTTATTTTAATACTATGTTGCTCATCATGATTTTTTCCGAACATCATAAAAGTTATGTTTCTCAGACAATCTACTAGTCGATGCAAATCTTCCTTAATAGGCAATTCTTGCGGAAGAAATGATGTGTAAAATTTTATGTTATCTATATATAAGTTGACCTTCAAATACTTAAGGCAACAAGTAACGTTACAGGTGTATAAACAAAATAAGAGTGGCCAGAGTATTGACTCTTGGGGCCCACCACAGCATGAGTTGATACAGATGATACACCTTTGTTTGTCTCTACATATTGCACTCTACTTATGCAATATTCACTCTCTAATATAATTGCATCGTTTCCAAATCCAATTAACGATAAAATTGAGAGAAGCAAGTTGTGATGCAATCTATCAAATGCCTTGCTATAATCCTATTAAAATAACGTCTTGAGTGACAACTAACAAAGCCAGTCAGTAAGTGGATAAAATATTGTACAGATTAAGATGTTCCCTAATTTGACTATTCATAATTTTTTCAAGTACTGTTGACAGTACTGGCAGGATACATATGGGTCTTAAATCGTTGTAGATTTCTGTATGTCTTTTCGGACAGAGTGAATTTTTTTAGATTTTCCAAGTTTCTGGAAAGGACTGTGTAATAATGTTCGCAATGATAGAAAGAATTCTGTTTATACATAGCAAAATTATATTTATATTCGATTGATCTGACCCTGCTTTATTTTATGTCAAATAAATAATCCTTTATAATGTTTTTCGAAATTGCATGAAAATAAAAAATTTATTGTTTGAGCTTTAAAATTGTAGTTATAAGAGGTAAGGAGGTCAGGATCTGCTGGTTAATTATTAAGTGTCATTTGCACAAAAATAACTATTTATAATGTTCGGACTATTTAAATTATCGGGTATTCTATTAGATTATTGTTTACAATAAATGTTAAGATTATTTAATTTATTACAAAATTGTTTAGAATTGTTTCTATCAGTATTTATAGTATGTTGAAGATATAATTTTTTTTGACGTATTGTCAAATTTGTTTGATTTTTCAATTGTTTATAAAAATTCCAATTCCTATCGCTTTTAGTTTTTAAAAAGTCCTCTATTAATGTTTATCACTATCATTGTATTATATCTAAATTTTGCATTATTTAAAAAAAAAAATGAATAATGAATTCAAAATCGACTTTTTTAATATCCAGGTTAATGAATTATAATAACAATGCGTTTTTAAATTGATTAGTGACTTTATCCGAGCGGTACATAATTCCTGGCATTACTGTACTAAAACTTAACTAAAACAATAATTTATATCATCATTTCATCATCATATCATTAGCCTATTCCATCTATAGTCGGAGGTAAGCCTCCCCAACTTGTCTCCAATGAAACTTCGTTGTATGCTTTTTGCATCCAATCATATCTGCTAATCTTTTTATGTCGTCCGTACATCTTGTCTGTGGTCCACCTCTGCATCTTTTGTGTTCTCTAGGCCTGCATTCAACTATTCGATAGTGTCCAAGCTATCATTTATCCTTGCGACATGACCCCGCCCAATTTTTACCTTAATATACATATTCGTCGTCATCTGTCACTTTTAATATTCTTATCTCGATGTTTATTTATTATGCATCTATTTAAAGCCCACGTTTCAATGCCATTTGTTAATACCGGCAGTAAATATTGATCGAATACTCTGGCTTTTATTGTATTTGGGATGTCTAATTTAAAAGTACATTTTAACTTTCCAAACGCAGACCAAGCTAACAAGACTCTTCTATCCAAGTCAGCCTTTAAATTATTTTTTGATATTTTTTGTCCTAAATATATGAATGTTTGTACCTTTCTTATTCTTTCACCTTCTATTAACAGTTCCTGACTGTTACCTTCACTCTCGTTGTTCAAATATTTGGGTTGGTGAAGTTTCTTTTTAAGACCTATTTCCCAAACTCCACGTCAGCATTTCTTGCAATTCTTCTTTTGTGTTGGCGATCAGAGTGACATCATCTGCAAACCTTAAGTCCATTAGTATTTCTTTATTTTCCCACTTTAT
>CM032447.1:192435740-192522551 GCA_019049505.1 Pachyrhynchus sulphureomaculatus | reverse complement strand
TATCATCCTCACCTTCGCGTACAACGCTGTTTGATGTATGCACGAACAAACACAAAGGCAAAAGATCTTCACTACAAGGGTTGTCGTTTTGTTAGCACCATTAAATTTGAAAATCTGAACTGGGTCCTGACGAGACTTATTTGTCGCATTGAGCTGATATAAAAATAGAGATAAAGTTGTTATAGAAGAACTTTTTGCTTATGGTAAATTACACAACAGTCTCCGATAAGGTCAGAAAAAATAATTAGTTGTGCATATCGCATTCTCCATTAGTAACATACAGTCGAATGTCTCCCTCAAAAAATGTTTAGTACAAGTTAAGAAGATACTTGAAATGCATATTTTCGAATATTTTTGGTTATACGGGTGCATATTTAAGATACATTAAATTTGTATTTTTAAATGAGATACCAGGTCTGGAGTTTTGTAAACAAGATAGGGAAAAAAGGGAAAACGAATGAAAAGGAGAACAGTTCTTTTTCTTTTAAAATTTCGTATTCTATAAAACCTTCGTTTTTGTGTAGATATATTTCGGCTATATTCGAATCCTTATGCAAATTAGAAACATTTTATATATGATTGATTTTAAAAATATCGGCAGACTGTTTTTTTGTCTCCGAACATCAAAGTGTTTAAGCCTCAACTGTCAGCAGTTAGTTATATGTTCTTACATTTTTGTTTGCGACTTGTTTTCTTCAGTACTGTTTACTGTTTACTGGAAAGAAAAGTATGTTTAAATTTATTTTTTGCGGTCATATTTCTTGTACAGGGTTTTTGCTTTAAGTGGCTGTTTTTTTCATTATTGTAATTTGTTCTATCTATTTATTTCTTTAATATAAAAATTAAGAATAATAAAAAATAACAAATCAGTCGGCTAAGTCGCAAAGAACCAAAAACTCGAAACAGCGGATTCAAATACAGATTCTACAGTGAAGTACAAAGGTAAATGGTAAAGTGATATGTAATGTGCCTTTTTTTTCTCAATTCAGGAGGCGCTCAACCGATGATAATCGAACTTGGTTAGTGAACAACATTCACTGCGAAAAAAAGGGACCTTGTTTTGTTTATTACAGAATTTCAATCTAATACATCTAATGGACTGCTTAGTATATAGTATAGGCTCTTCCGATTTTGTATATTATTTGAATAACGAACGTAAATACTAAATAAAAAAATAACGGGCCAAGTGCAAGTCGGACTTGCGCAATTAGTGTTCCGTACGTTGTTTGCCTTTAAATTAAAAATTTTACGGAGGCATAAAGTGATAAATGATTTCACAAAACACACCACAAATGAGTTTTCAACAAAGTTTGTTTCAGATCTTTATTGAAAACTCATGACCTCGAAATTTTTGTTTCATTATATAAAAGATAAATTATTAAAGGTAATGGATTTTCATTCAAACTACACCCTGTGAAGAATATTCCATAAATTTTTCAAAATTTCTTGGTAGGTACTTTTTGAGATAAAGAGGAGAGACAGAGATTTTTGGCAATTTTTAAAAATAATATAAAGAAAAGTGTTCGCAAGTATTACATTGTATATATTTTTGAACTCACGTTTTAACAAGCTTTCATTTGACCATTCGATGACCTGGTAAAAAAATTTTTTCTTCTCTTCCGAATTCATCCCCCCAAAATTAATCCTTTAAGTCAAAATTTAACTCTCAAATCTACATGGCTCTGATGGGGCTATCAATTCCTATATTAGTGCCAAATTTCAATTTTCTACGTCAAATAGTTTCGGAGAAAATCGGGTGTGACAGACCGACGGAACACTGCCTGTCTGTCTGTCCGTTAGTGCGCTTATCACTCGAAAACCACTTACTCGATTAACGTGTTTTTTTTTTAAACATACATATGTTCTCTGGCCAGGTTATAGGATATATTTTATTACGTTTGGTAACATAAGAAATAAGCAGTGACGATAATAGTGATCAAGTCGGAAAAAAGTTTGCCACTAGCGCGTTCTCTTGCAATACACTGCCTAAACCATTAAATATGGAGTAATATTATGTAGCAAAGAATATAATATATATATAAAATGCAACGTCTCTTTGTCTGTCTGTCCGTTAGTGCGCTTATGACTTGAGAACCACTTATCTGATTTACATGTTTTTTTTTTATTCATACATTTGTTTTCTGCCCAGGTTCTCTATAATCTTCTATAATATATATTAAATGCAATGTCTTTCTGTCTGTCTGTTTGTCCGTTAGTATACTTATCACTCGAGAACCACTTGTCCAATTCACGTATTATTTTTTTTTTTATTTCATACATTTGTTCTCTGGTCAGGTTATCCATAATCTTCTATAATATATAAAATGCAACATCTTTCTGTTTGCCAGTCTGTTTGTCCGTTAGTGCGCTTATCACTTTGAGAATGACTTATCCGATTACTTGTTTGTTTTTGAATCCATACATTTATTCTCAGCCAGGTTATCTATAATCTTCTATAATATATATAAAATGCAACGTCTCTCTGTCTGTCTGTCTATCCGTTAGTGCGTTTATCACTCGAGAACCACTTATCCGATTTACGTGCTTTTTTTTTAAGCATACATATGTTCCATGGGTAGGTTATGGGATATATTTCATTACGTTATGTAACATAAGGAATAAGCAGTGACGATAATAGTGAATCAAGTCGCAAAAAAGTTTGCCGCTATGCGTTCTCTTGCAAATACACTGCCTAAACCATTAAGTATGGAACAATATGATGTAGCAAAAAATATAATATATATAAAACGCGACGTCTCTGTCTCTCTCTTCGTTAGTGCGCTTATTACTCGAAAACCACTTATCCGATTTACGTGTTTTTTTCTATTCATACATATGTTCTCTTTCCATGTTACATAATAATAATAATAATAATAATAATAACACCCCCTGGATCAAAGCCGAAGAAGACAAACATAAACATGTGAAAGAACAAGAAAATACCACATTAAATACACAAGAAATTACAGAAACTGTCAAACACTGGAAATGTCCTGGAATAGACAATATACAAAACTTCTGGTACAAACAGTTTACCACCACACATGAAGCACTCACGCACCAAATCAACAAAGCCATTCTACAACCACACACATTTCCCACTTTCCTCACACAAGGAATAACATACGTTAAACCCAAAAGCTCAGACACCACAAACCCGTCAAACTACCGACCTATCACCTGTCTTCCAACCCTATACAAGATCATCACAGCCACAATTTCGAAGAAAATAGAACAACACCTAACAGACAACAATATCCTCACAGAAGAGCAGAAGGGATGCAGGAACAATAGCCGAGGATGCAAAGAGCAGCTTATTATAGATAGCGTGATTATGGGACAAACCAGAAAAGAACACAGAAACCTTCACATCGGTTACATAGACTATAAAAAAGCCTTCGACTCCATACCCCACAGCTGGTTAATCAGGGCCCTAGAAATCTATAAAATCAACCAACACCTCAGGCAGTTTCTCGCGCAAATTATGAAAACATGGAAAACCAAAATAAGCCTAGAAACACAAACCGAACGCATCCAAACAGAAGAGCTGTACATCAGACGGGGTATATTTCAGGGAGACTCGCTCAGTGCTCTATGGTGTTGCCTCTGTCTCAATCCACTCTCAAATATACTAAACAGAACAGAGCATGGCTTCAATATCAGACACCAAAAAGTGAATCAACATAAAATAAACCACCTCCTATATATGGACGACATAAAACTCTACGCTGCCACACAAACACAGCTGAAAGAACTCCTCAAAATCACAGAAATATTCACCTTAGATGTCAATATGGAATTTGGTATAAGTAAATGCAAAGTGCTCCACATCCACAAAGGCCAATGGAAGTGCCACCATGAGACAGAAACCATCAACAATAAAACGCTCGATAACATGTTCGACAAAGAAACATACAAATATCTAGGCTTCCAACAAAGCACCAAACTCAACCACACTCACATCAAAACAGAGCTCAGAACCGAATTCAAAAACAGACTGACGAAACTTTTGCAAACAAAACTCAACTCTAAGAATCTCACTAAAGCCATCAACACGTTCGCTATACCTATACTCACATATTCATTTGGTATCATCAAATGGTCACAAACAGACATAGAAAATATTCACATCCTTATACGATCTCAATTCACCAAATACAGGAAATTACACCCCAACGCATGCAAAGAAAGACTTACCATCGAGAGGAAGGCAGGAGGAAGAGGAATTATAGACATCAGATCATTACACGCAAAACAAATACAAACACTTAGGAAATTCTTTCACAGCAAGCAAACCAGCCTCCACACAGCGACAGTGAAAGCAGACAAAAACTACACACCTCTCGACTTAGCCCGGGCAGACCACTCAGCAGACACACACAGTCACACCCAATTACAACAGGAAAAGATGAAAACGTGGTCAGAGAAAACACTCCACGGAAAACACAGATACCACATAGAACAAGACCACGTAAATAAAAAAACAATCATACACCTGGTTACGGGATGGGCAGCTATTCCCTGAGGCTGGCTTCTTACTTGCCATCCAGGATAAAGTCATATTAACCAGAAACTACCAAAAGCATGTCATCAAAGACCCGACTATTGCAGAGGACAGATGTAAGAAATGCCACCAGCAGAAAGAAACGATCGAACACATAACGAGCGGATGTAAAATATTGGCCGGAACGGAGTACACAGCCAGGCATGATTCAGCTGCCAAAGTGGTTCACCAAGCACTAGCAACAACATACAAACTCATAGAAAACACAGATCCCTACTACAAATACACGCCAACATCCATACTTGAAAATGAAGATTACAAGCTCTACTGGGACATCGGTATCCATACAGATAAAACAGTGGGGGAGGTCTCCGCCAATAGACCCGATATTACTTTTCAGTGCAAAAAAGGAAAAGTCACCTATCTAATTGACATAGCTGTCCCCAACGACACAAACATCCAAACGAAATACACAGAAAAAAATTTCCAAATACACAGACCTTGAAACGGAAATAAAAAGGCTATGGAGACAAGAAAAAATCATCATTGTCCCCCTCATTATATCAGCCACAGGCCTTACACCAATAACATTCACACCACATTTAGTGCAATTAGGACTCAACACAGACATACACAGAAATATTCAGAAGTCAGTGATTTTGAAAACATGTAACATTGTCAGGTCATTCCTTAATACGGAATGGTAATAGCGTTTGTGCTGACTTGGTTTTGGCCCGTCAGCCAAACATGGAACCACATTGATCAAATGTGAGAAAGAAGAAATTTTTGTAATAATAATAATAATAATCTATAATCTATAATATATATAAAATACAACGTCCCTCTGTCTGTTAGTGTGCTTATCACCTAAGAACCACTTATCCGATTTACATGTTTTTTTTTTAGAATTATACATATGTTCTCTGGCCAGGTTATAAGATATATTTTTTTTACGTTAGGTAATATAGAAAATAAGCAGTGACGACAATAGTGAATCAAGCCGCTAGCGCACTCTCTTGCAATACGCTGCCTAAACCGTTAAATATGGAACGATATCATGTAACAAGGAATACAATATATATATAAAAATGCAATGTCTCTCTGTCTGTCTGTCCGCTAGAGCGCTTATCCCTTATCCGAGAACCACTTAAATTAATACATCTCTGGCCAGGTTATATAATAGTAATAATCGAGAACCACTTATCCGATTTACTTTATTTTAATTCTTAACTTAATATATAACAAAAAAAATCTATAATATATTTAAAACGCAACGTCTCTCTGGCTGCCTGTCCGTTAGTGCGCTTAGCATTCAAGAACCACTTATCCGATTTACGTGTTTTTTTTTTATAAAATACATATGTTCTCTGGCCAGGTTAAAGGATATATTTTAATACGTTAGGTAACATAAAGAATAAGCAGTGACGATAATAGTGAAACACCTCCACGCGAGCGGCTAGTCTAATATAAAGGGAAAAACGTAGTGGTCAGTGAACAACAATAGTCGAAATGATTGTATAAAAATTGCGGGTCTAAAAATGACCTACTATGAACGGGCTTACCAAGCAAGTGCCAATTAAGGACAAGTTTTAATTTATTAGATCTCATTAGCTATAGTATATGTATCACTGAAATCTTGTATTCTAATATGTCCTATGACGCCCAAGGCAGCAAAAAAATACAGCAATGAGTAAAGTTAAGCATTGAACTAAAATTGAGACAATTCCATATAACACACTTATTCCGGCATTTTTTCAGCAGTTTTATTCTAGTCAAAAAAATTTTTCTTTGCCTTTCAAGAGCGACGCTACAATAGCTTTCAACTCATCATCGCCCCTTGAGGTCTTTCCTGAAATCTTTGAACAAAAAAAACCATAGTGCGCCAAATTAGGACCACGGTGTAGATATTATACCTTGGTGAATCCACAGCTTTCCGTAATAGCTTGAACTGTGTGAGCCTCGTGGGGTCTGAAATTGTCGTGCATCTGCAAAGTTTTTGTTCCCTTTGAATTCTGATTTTTTTTCTAATAGCCTACTTTAAATTTAGGATCGTTCTTTCGTAAACCTCTTCTATAATTGCAGATAATCTTCCATACATTCACTAAAAAAAATTCTTTGCTGTTTCAAAAAAAATCACAATCAACTTTCTAGTCGACGATTAAGAGTAAAAACTGCCAAACATAACGAGCTCTCACAAGATTCCGTCAAAGTACTTAGAATAGCAATAACAGTTTGACAAATAAATAATATTTTATATGGCGTCATTTTTATGGTTAGGCCAGTATTTTATCATAGTTTAAAAACATATATGTCTACCAACAAACATTGCAGTTTACACGAAGTTCCAAGTTATATTTAAAAAAAAAAAAATATTAATTCATACTTATGTGGTTCAGTACAAAGGTTTTATTGTCAAATCACTTGTCAATGCAGAAATACCATTCCTCATTGTGTTTCCAAGACAATTAGTCGCTGTTCGCAATGACAATAGCTAAAATTGATGGTCCACGTTTCCATTTTACTGGAATTTTTACGATCATAAATTTCGAGAGTAAACATTTTTAGCAATATAGTTATAGTGCACATAAACACTAAGAAATCTAATTTTAATTTAGTATAACTTGCCGTACATAAATGCTCAAATTTTTTAATTGTTCTTTTACAAAGTATTTAGGGTAATGAAGGAAAGTCTTTACCGTATATATATATATATATATATATATATATATATATATATATATATATATATATATATATGTTCATAATTTAAAAATATTTTTGAATATGTCGAGTGTCTGTATCAAAAAATTACTAGAAAAATAACATAATGTGTTTTAAGACCTCGCGTATATTTTTTTAATTTGGATTATTGTAAATATATTGTTTCTCATCATATCATATACTTACATCAAATAATTCAAAAGATGTAGATATTTGAAGAAATTAGTGCTTCTCACTATTAACAGGCCATAATATACGATGTATAGATTATTATTTATAGCTAGATAATAATATTTTGAGAGAGGACAAGATACACTAGAAAAGGATCCTAAAAGTAACTTTTATTCTTATTTATATATATATATATATATATATATATATATATATATATATATATATATATATATATATATATATATATATATATATATATATATATATATATATATATATATATATATATATATATGCATATATATACCAAATCATGATTTAGCGTGTCAAACGCTTTACTAAAATCCAAAAGAACTAAGCACGAAGTTTCATTTTTATCTTCTTTGAAACAAATATCGTTCAATAAATTAACCAAATGGGTGGTAGTACTAAAATAAGGTCGAAAATCCGACTGATAATTGGGTATTACTACAGTTTACATACATAAACATTTGTTGATATACATGTGGCACCATAATTTTGGATACAGTTGAGAATATATTAATCGGTTGCCGGTCACCCCATATATATATATATATATATATATATATATATATATATATATATATATATATATATATATATATATATATATATATATATTATATATATATATATATATATATATATATATATATATATATATATATATATATATATATATATATGCGATTACCAACAAAACACATTATTCATATACTTTCCTTTTTACGCACATTGACAAATCACCCTGCAACATATCTCTCCATTCCAAACTCACACGACGGTATATCTCACGAGTTTGGTTATCTTTGCTAATTTGTAATTCAAATGCTTGTAGTTTTAGACTTGCTTCACCTCGCTTTCATTAAATTTCATATTGTTGTTTGTAACTAGATTGGTCATACACTTGGTTTTCTGAAAATTAGTATTTAGACCAATATTTGCTAATGCTACTTGCAATTCGGAAGCATATGTTAAGCAACACCTAGATTGTCGAATATTATGACAACATTATCCGCAAAGCGCAGGTAGTTTAGGTTTTCGCCGTCGATGTTAATGCCTTTTCCATCCCAATTAAGTTAATTCCAACACAACCGTGAAAAGTTTAGGAGAGATTCTGCCACCTTGTCTAATTCCACGTTCCACTCGGTATTTTCTTGTGGATTCATGGAGTCTTACACTTGCTGTTGCGTTACTATAAATAAATTGAATTAACAGAGTATACCTATAATCTATTCTCATTTGCTGCAAGGTAGATAGTATAACCGGAAACTCCGCGGTATACACACATATATATATATATATATATATATATATATATATATATATATATATATATATATATATATATATATATATATATATATATATATATATATATATATATATATATATATATATATATATATATATATATATATATATATATATATATATATATATATATATATATATATATATATATATATATATATATATATATATATATATATATATATATATATATATATATATATCGATACGATCATGATAACACGTAAAAATTGACCAAAATCTCTTTGAATTGGCAAAGTAAAAATTATAACTTCATATACCCATGTTTTTTGTGACTCTGAATCCGATTTCAGAATAACCTCATCAAGGCAGGATTCGTTCATAACCTCAAAAAGAGCTATAATCTCTTTGAAGTAGCAAAGTAAAGACCAAAACTTTGTTTACATTTGCTTTTAATATAATAAATCAAGCATAGCCTAATAAGAATAGAAAATAATATAGAATATTAATTTTTAAATATAGAATATTCATTTTTAAATATAAAGTATTAATTTTTAATACGCAATATTGGTTTCCAAACATAAAATTTTCTATTCCACGAAGTGTAAATTTAACATAACCTAACCTAAGATAACATAACGTACCTACATTAGCATAGAAAAGAATCTAATATATTAGTTCCCACAGTTTCCACACCACAAAGTTCAAACCTGACAAAACCTATTATAGCCTAAAGAAGATAGGAAAGAATTCAATATATTTTTTCAGAAAAAATTTTTTTGGATAACAAATTTTACTAACGACTTTTGTCCTAAAGAAATAAAAAATTTAAATTATAAATTATTACTTTTACAGTATGCTTGGTATTATACAATATCCTGAATTAAGTAAACAAATAGGCATCATTAAGAAACTATTTTCATTACTTATGGTATGTGATTTTGTTCTCAGGATTACAATTGCCAAAAAGTTAATTTTTGCTTAACAGCATTGACTTTTTATCGAAAAAACCAATGATTTTCTTAAATTTAATGTTATTTTTAAGTTGAATAAGCACGAAGTTAATTACAAAATTCTAATTTATATAATATTTTCCAAAATTAAAATTTATTTTTTAACAACAGTTTTTAAACGACATTTTTAGCAAACATTAAAATGTAATATAAAAGATCAGAACATTTATTTAATTAAACATTTTTTTTTTAACTAAAACGCACTATTTTTTGTCCTGCCATTGCATTGAAAATTGTTTTCATAAATAATATTTTATCTATTAATACAGTGAAAGCATGATTGGTCAAAATTCCTTTAACTTGAAAAATAATTTGAAATCGCTTATTCAATTTTCTTCGAATTTTGTCATGGTAAGATTTGTTGAAATAAAAAATTTCATTTTATTAAAGTGATTCTTTTCCGACGTAAAAATGTCTTCAGGGGTTAAAAGAGCCTCTGGCGGTTTTACCAAAAGACTCCTCTCTTAAATGTCGCTCTGATTCATCATATGCCCCTTTTCCATGGAAAGTTGCACTAAAATGCCATTCCGCTTCTACAGCGAGATCTTATTTATGTTGAATTAAATTTGACATTTGAAATTTATTTTTTAAAATGCTGTTTCGCTCCATCGGTTTGATAAACAATTTTTGAAATTTTTTTTTAATTTCAGAGATAAGAATTGTTGGGATAGCATATACGGCGGCAGTATCATGCTTTAAAGTGTCGGATAGAAATACGCAACTTGTATGATGTAAATCGCCATTTTCCATATAATAGTAAATTACAATAAAACCAGTGAACTGATCATAATTAAAATGAAATGATTGAGAAGCATCCCGAACAGCATATGCATAATCTTGTGCAAAATCAAATGTAACGAGAACTTCGTCTTCCCTGAGATTAGCTTTCTTTTGTGTAATAAATAAAGACTGTTGTTTAGCAATAAATAAGTGTGGCTTTAAGGTAGTTAACTAGTAAATCCACTTTTCTTAAGAATTTGTTGAAATTGAAATATGATGTTAATCTAAATGTTTTTCATTTAATTAAAAAAAAAAGTGACCGATTGCAAAAAGATATTCATAATTAAAGTGCACATAATTAACATGCAATAGGCCAATGAAATATAAAAAGGCATAGTTTCGTGTATATCTTAAGAACCACTCTTACGAATTTTTTAGAAAACTAATATTTAGTAAAAAAAAATTTTGAAATAATTTTTTTTTTATCGATTTGCTGAAAAGACATTAATATTTAAAGTTGATATTTGTTTAAAAGAATAACCGCGCAGTGAGGGACAAATATCACAGTTTGACAACGCTGTATCTCGTCATATTTTACGCGCCCACATTCAAATAGCATTTAAAATGGTTAACTTTTAAATAGAAATTCATATGTAGGTTAAGTATAAACACAATATATTTATCAACTTTATCTATAATCATCAAATAAAAATATTAAATGTATTAATTAAAAATTTGAATTTGTATCTTAATATTTATTATTTTTTCATCAATATTTAAAAGATTTATATTTAACAAAAATACATTTGTAGGTTCAATAATTTTTCAATACTTTAAGTTAATATTATGTTTGTATACAACACACAGGTACTATAAACTATTTGTAAACTAATTAATTTCTTTATTTACTACTCGCGTATCTTTGGTTACACGTGGTTGGCCATTGTCTTTTCGACTAGATAACAATTGCACTATTCCTGTAGAATTTAATTTATTATAAGAATTTGTTAGATCTTCAAAGTTATGCATTCAGATGAAATTCTTTTAATCATAATATCTGGAATAACACTTTTAAAAGGCATTAACGATGGCAATATTAGTTTTTCCATGACGCACTCTTTATACGATACGTAATTTGTAATTAAATCTTCTCTCTTCGAAAACTCATTTACCAAATTCTCAAGGATTTTAACGTCATATATCGCCTCGTGAAATTATTCGGTGGGTGCTATTTGCAATAAATCATTCGCTAACTTTCCGAGAATAAATATTTCTAAGCCTTTTCGGTCGGGAAAGCGTTTTTTTTAAAATGACGTCCGAAAAACTAGCAATATTTTTAAAATCCTCGATCATTGCAAAATTAATTATATTTTGAATTAAATAAGGCGAATCAAAACGAGCACTATGGGGCAGCAAGTACGAAAGGTTTTTGAGAAAAATTAAAAAACTGTTAGAATGAAATTAATGCGTCCTTTAGAGTGATTGTTTTGATAGGTTTACCATAAAAATACAGGTTGCCATTAATATGTTCTAAGCCCGTAACTTTGAAAGCGTGGTAATTAATCGGTTGCCTAGGCCTAATATAAACATTGATTGTTTTATCCTGATATTTCGCCGCTATTTGCAAAATATTAGCTGTACTTGAAAATCTCGATGTTTCTTAATCGAATACACTAAGCCACAGCCCTCGGATGTAATTGAAACATTATTCAATAAATTAGTTAACGCTTGAGGATTAATAATGTCACAGTATGATAAACGACCATCTGCAGTCCACAGTTTGATTGATACTGTACCCCTTCATGTTATTCTTTATTTTTTCTCGTGACCTCTTTATTTCTCACCAATAAATTTCTAAGTTTTTTCGTTGCAGGCAAATTAGCTCTTGATACTCTTTGTTTTCTTGTTTCATCTTTTCTGGCCATATAAGATCTTGTATGTTTCCCAGGGGTTTATTGATGAGCTTTCCTTTGCAAATTTGCCTTTATGTCGCAATTGATTATAATCAAAAGACATTTTTTATTTATATTTTTTTTTGATTTTAAATAGAAGTAATACGGTCTAAACACTAAATACAGAAAAATAATAAATAATCTATATAAACGTCATTCTATAGAGCATTCGGTAAACACATTAGCAGCATTGCCACATTTATTTTCATTAAAAGTGTGTGTCTGTATATGAAAGTTTCCATGTATCGAATACAGTCTCCGACAAAAATAAAATACTCTGCCATTGAGTATTTTATAAGTTTCGTATTTATTATCGGACTATACTTTTGCCTCCGATTGTTCTTAAAACTGTAAGGCTACTGCAAGAATTATCAACATAATCATCTATACTTTTTGTTAGCACTTTAATTGTAGATCTATCCGTTCCGGTCCAAGAACTATATCCAATGTGAGAAATGGAAGCATTGTCTAATAATTCTGTTAAGTATAAAGAAAAACTTTCTATTGTTGAAAATCTGTAGCAATCGTTTAAATAACAATCATTTAAAGAGTTTTCGCACGTATTTTTTTTTAAGTATTTCTAAAATAGTCATATACCATGCGTAATAAAAGCAACAAAACGTTCCTAAATCAGCGTTCTTTCAAGATTGTATTTTTTTGTCATCAAAATATGTTCAGTATCAATAGAACTCCTTCCTGTCACACACACACAAATCGAGGATCACTATTGCAAAAGCCGAAAAAAATAGAGTAAAAAAATAATTAAAGTATGGTATTACATCCATCACAACTGATTTGTCAAAAACTTAAAGCAGTAAAAAAACTTTCCTTCAAGATTAACAAAATTGTGAAACTAGTCTCCTTCTGGATCCGAATTCCGCACCACCTTTGAGAACATAACTTGCAATATACATCGTAATAATGAAATGAAGAAAACATCTATTCACTTACAAAATGAAAAACTACATATTTTTAAAGTTATCTGTTATGAAATGTTTATTTATTTATTTAAAATTAATTATTCATAACATTACCTTTTCACAGGTGAACCAGAATAAAACTTGTAGAGAAAATAATATATTACATCTCCAAAGCTGTTTGTTAACAAACACTTCAAAAATTTAATATACAAAAAGGTAGGTTATATTACTTTTAAATAGAAGATCTTTGACTCCACTTACTACTACTAATTTATTTTAAAATTAAGTGATGTATGATCAAAGCAAAAAAATCAAAGAAATTATTAAATTATGTCCTTACTTAAATGAACAAAAGGTTTAAGTTTTTATTATTTTCCAAGATTTTCTACTCTGACCCGTAACAAGTTCTCCTTAGTTCCGGTTTTTTGTTTGATAATTGAAATAAAATTCTCAAAGTTCCTTCCTACTCAGTATAACAATTTTATGAGAAGATTTTAGTAGAGAGTAGTAGTAGAATAAAATAGAAATGCGAATATTATAAACCAAAAGTGTAACTTTTTAGTTCAATGAGTAGGAGTATATAGGTAGTTGTTAGCTCTAGAAACTGTAGTTTTATTTGTCACGTAAAGATATTGAAATCCGTATGGATCGATTGTTAAAAAAAATTACTTTGACCAGTAAAACATCTACAGTTCTATTTATCTAATGCTAGAAGTACACAAATACATTTTGAACATAAAAAGGCCTGTTTAAAATTGCCTATCCCATGAGAAAACATTTGTATTGACAATATTTTAGCTTTGACGACTACTCTATACAAAAACGTCAGCAGTTTTATTACCACTTGGATATTCTCAGCTTTTATTTAAGCGCAAATAAATTCCTAAAAATTTCCATTTTAACCCCCATTTTGTTATGTTGGATTTCGCAAACAGAAACTATTTGCCTAAAAACCGCCGCTTCGTCCCAGCAGCTCTTCACATCGCATGAAATGTTTTTTAAATTTCTTGGCTTTAGATCTCTCGTCGAAATAAGTATGTTGAGATTTTGTGTAAATAAAAGGATGAAATAGACGAGACAAATGCTTTAGACAGACAAATTGTTTTTTAAAATTGTTTCGCATTGTCTCATCTTTGTTAAAATTTAAGTTAAGATGACTTACCTAAAATAATGGGTTAAAACCAACAACTTCGCACAAAATTAAATACAAATCTTTATATATACTGCATTCATCTTCTGTGATATGAAAACGAAAATAATATCTCTTAATGATCAACTCCACAAAAATATTAAGATGCGTTTATTTTGATTAGTAAAATTGTAAATTGTAAAATCGACTGTTTCAACAAATTTTTGATTGGAGCCTAGGCTAAATTTTGTTCTGTTATTTATCTTACGCCATGTTACCTTATACGTTATATATCTGTGGAGTTAGGACAGACAGTCGGACAATTACAGCTTCTATTTTAGCTAAAATAAATTCTTAAAAATTTCCATTTTAACCCTTATATATTTATTTTGGATTTCACGAGCAGAAACTATTTGTTTAAAAACAGTCACTTCGTCCTAGCAGTTCTATACATTGCATGAAATGTTTTTTAAATTTTCTGACTCTCGTTTAAATAAGTACGTTGAGATTCTGCCTAAATGGGAGAATAAATTAGACAAAAAAAAGCTCTAAAGTGATAAATTAGTTTTTGCAATATTTTCGCATGGAATTTATTTTAAAATTTTCATGCACAATTTTCTTACAAAATTTAAAAATATTAAATTAATTTTTATGCAATGCCTTTTCCTGTAAGAAAATTTTTTGCTTTTGTATATTAAATCCTCTAATTCCTGTTAAATAATGAAACGCACAGAACTGTTTATAAGGAAACTTGGAAGAGACTGGAGCTTTAGAAATACGTTGTTTTAACGGTTGTATTGAAATATATTGGGAATGTGTGAATCTTTGGCACAATAATACTACTTAGTATATATCACCACTACACCAAACACTTTATTTTTGACTTAGTCAATCATCGCTCCTGATGAAGCTAACATGGTTAGCGAAACGCGCGTCGAAGGCAAAAATAAAGTGTTTGGTGTAGTGGTGTTATATACTGAGTAGAGTTGTATTGAAAAAACTCCAAAAAATACAAAAAAATTAAAACTCAAAATTCTTTGTGTGCATTAAGTTATATATGACATTTTTTAAAACACCGAGTGTCAAACTGAATTGGACATATACAGGAGTAGAAAAGCAGCATTATATTGAAAAATTCCCTAAAATCCTTTAATATTTTAATTCTTTTAAACTTTAGTAATAAAACTTCCATATATTTGGCGATTATGCGTTAGATCTTTTTTTCCATTCTGTAACTAATCTTAGTACATACGTAACCCCAGTTTAAATCAAGCCAGTTTAAGTTTTTATTTTAAATTCATAATTAATTATATTAAATTAATTTTGATTAGTATAGTTGTCTCTTGGCTAAAATTATCCTCTTCGTTAAATTCTCCTAGACAAAAATTCCAAGATCGTTAAATTATGTTCTATGACATTGTTACTGACAGCTATTACTCTTGACTTAATACACCTCGATATCATGGCAGACTTCACCCAAATGTTATGGTGGATAGTTGACGATCGTTTACTGACTTGGATATTGACATTTTTAATTAGAAATAAACTCTTAAATCTCTCCCCTCAACAGCAATTTTGTTATATTGAAATTGTAAACGTGTAGCAATATTTTTAAATTTCTGCATACTTGAGGAGGAATATTGCTGTAGAAGTGTTGCCTAATAATGCTAAAAAGAAAATAGTATTTGGAAAAAAGATAAAAATTAAGTTTGGTAAACTGTATAAAAAAATAGATTTGGTTTCAATTTTCTTAAATTTTTTCTACCTTCTCTGGGCCGCTAACTTAATCTAGTTTAAGATACATGACAGTACTAAGTAAAATTTTTGATTGGTTTCATAATTCTTTTTATTAAAAGACGCCTAAAAGTTTATTATTCATAGTTTTGGCCTTTCTATATTCGTCTAACATTAAAATTTACTTTGTATTACACTGATATTTTTTTAAATTTTATTATTGCTTGAGCAGTTCTGCCATAAAACCAGTAGCTACTGGCTATTTCATACTAAATTTCGAGTGACTTAAAAATTATTTGCAAAGATTTAGACATTGCTATTTATTACAAAATTGCAAAAAAGAAAAACCACCTTTCCTAACAGGAAGATATACAGGTTTACACGTTTCTCTCCCCGGGTTAATCAGAGCATTTTTAACAAATAAGGAGGCCTGGGGTAAAATATTCAACTTGGAAATACATGAGGATTTTTAACAAACAAGACAATAGTTATAGCCAAAATTCTAAGTGTAACATGGTTCTCGTGTAAATAAAACATGACGATCCCTTAAGTTTGAAAATTTTCTAAAAGTGTGAGTAGATGTAAAATGTTTAACGGTCCTGGTGTACAGTAGTTCTTAATTAATTTTGGGTATGGATCATTACTTACACTATTAAAAAAAAATATGATTCGAGGTTGGATTATATGACAATATTTTTTTTTAATATGGGCAGCATGGTAACATGCGTGGCCAAAATTATCATAGTAGCAGTAATAAATCTTCTGGGTAAGTTCAATTAACTATGCCAATATTTGCATGGAATTTCTTGATAGATCTGAGATAACTTACATTGATTACACAGCCACACAAGAAAAAAGTTTATTACCACGAACTTAAATACATATATCTAATATATTTTCCGACGCTGAATTCAAATCCGTAGTTAAAAAAAAAATATCGTGTCATTTTTTTGGGAAAAAAAAACCCTTAATGAGGTGTGAAAAATGGTAGATATTTTATAGTCTAAAGAAGTGTATAGGCATTCAAAGCATAACAAGTTATTTCTATTAATTAAACCAAAATCCGCCCTTATAGAAGGTGAAAAGTACCCCTAAAACTGAAATAACGCACATGAGTTTAAGTAACATGTACAAGACAAATTCTTGTAGCTCTTAGGACAAAATATCTGAATTTGGTGTGACAACTAGACATTACTCTTAAAGTAGAAATCATCCCCACCTACGGAGGTATCCCATAAATTTCAATAACGTCGAAAAAAGTTCAGGCTTTTGTAATTTTAGATAGGGTGAACAAATATGGAGTAGATTCGTTTAAACTACCGATACACGACTATAAACTATCCTTAGAGGGTGGTAGAAACTATCCCTACGCTCTAATGATATACTTGGACGTTATTGAAATTTGGAAAGGTACTTTTATCTCATTGTGTCAAATATTCGAGACAACTAGATCATCTTCCTAATAAGATCGAAAATCATCCCTGGAGGGAAGAAATACAGGCTCTCGTAGTCTCAGGCAGGATGGATAAATACAGAGTTAATTCGTTTCAACCGCCGACACAAGACCTAAGTCTACCACTATAGGGTCATAAAAACTACCCCTAAGCTAAAATGATTGCGCTATTTGAATTCAGAAAACAACCACATTTTACAAACCCTCCTGGGCTACTTTCTAGTTCTATCTCAGCGGTTGGAACCTTATCCCTCTTTATCTTCCCTCCCTAAATCTACAAAAGCCTGAAGATTGTTCTCAGTTATTAGATCTTATGAGATCCCTCCATCAAAGAGGGTAGGTTTTACTCTGCATAGAGGTGAGTTTTAATGTCATTAAGAGGATTGACTGGTTGTCGCGTCGTATCAGAGGTATACTTGGCACAATGAACTTTAAAAATGTGTTGTTTTCTGAATTCAAATAGCACAATCATTTGAGCGTAGGGGTAATTTTTACGACCCTCTAGTGGTAGATTTTAGCCCTGTGTTGGCGGTTGGAACGAATTAAATCTGTATTTGTCCATTATGCCTGAAACTACGAAAGCCTGTATTTTTTTCTCAGATGCTAGAACTTCTAAGATCCATCAATCCCATGGGGTAGTCCTCCCCTCCTAGGGATGATTTTTTACCGATGGTCTAGTTGCCTTGAATGCTTGGCATAATGAGATAAAAGCACTTGATCCTTTCGGAATTTGTTTAATATCCAAGTGTAACAATAGAGCGTAGGGGTAGTTTCTACCACCCTCTAAGGGTAGTTCATAGTCGTGTATCAAGAGAATGTATTCCATATTTGTTCACCCTGCGTAAACATACAAAAGCCTGAACTTTTTTCGTTATTGAAACTTATGAGATACCTCCGTAGGTGGGGTGGCTTTTACGCCCTGTAGAGGTGAGTCTCAACCCTTCAAGAGTAATGTCTGGTTGTCACACTAGATTCAGATATTTTGTCCTAAGAGCTACAAGAAATTGTCCTTTGTACATGTTATTTAAACTCATCTGCGTTATTTGTGTTTTAGGGGTACTTTTCATCTTTTATAAGGGTGGAATTTGGTTTAATTAATAGAAACAACTTCCTGTGGTTTAAATGCATATTCTCTTCTCTAAACTTTAAAATATCTACCATTATTCACATTTCATTAATAGTCATTACGTTATTACTATAGTTTTGTCTCATTTCAATGGAATTTTTTGACCAAAAAAAATAACACGATATCTCTTTTTTTTAACTACGGGTTCGAATTCGGCGTCGAAAAATACACTAGATCCATGTATTTTGGTTCGTGGTACTTAAACTTAAATTTTAAAGGACAACGAACGTAAAATTAATCCTAGAATGTGATTTTGCTGACTGTATCGTCAGTGGCGATGCTCAAATTGCAATTAATTAATTATATTTCGTATTTTTCTACATTGTGTCGTATAAAACTACAACCATAATTCAACTATGTTTTTAATGGAAACAGTGATTATTAGTGAGTGCGAAAAATTTTATCTTTAGATAGAAAATTATTCCTCTATGTTATTATTACTAGTGAATAATTTCTTTTAAAACAATAAATTTTATAAGTAGTTTATTTCATCAGCTCAGTTTTTTTTAAAGAGAAAAAGATAAAATTTCTTTAGTTTGTTTTATAATACGATAATAATTTCTTTATTTTAGACGTGACAATATTGCAACAATATAGGTGGCGTCAACTATTTTGGATATATATGTTGAATAAAATGATTGCCGTATATATTGAAAAACTATTCTAAAATATAATTCGGGGTCGATTTTTTCATTAGTTATAACAAGATGCCATTTATAACTATTTTTCTAACGTCCCTATATATCTTGCATTTTCATATTGGCCACCTGATTTGTCTCAAGTTCTGTGCTTACATAGCTTTCTAGATTCCTCCTAAACAGTGTGACTTTTGATATAACTTCCTTTCTTCTTTCCGTCGGTGCTCAGCTAATTATCGATTTTATTAATTCGTCACCGATTCTTTGGACATAATCATATCAGCTTATTCATTTTTCCTGAATGTACTCTATTTCTGTGGTCTCCAAATTCATTATTTTAAACTACCAATAGTGCATTTCGATTTTTTACATTTACACTTTTTAAGGCAGAGTTGTAACGGCTCTTTGCTAGAAAGAGATCTTCTTTTATTCCGAGAAAAGTTTAACCATTTAAAGTTTCACTGGATGAACGGATTTTGGGAGTTGACACAATAGGTTTACACCCCTTTGCAACTCAACTGCAAGTCTTAAAATAAGCTTTGATTTTATTATTATGTAATAAACAGCGATATAAGCAGAAATTTATAAGTATGCTCTATAAAATCAAGAAAGTTAAGACATTAATTTATTTCTTCCTGTTATACTCGTAAAATATACAGCTTTCATATTCGCAATTCCTTACAAATTTAAGCGATTTGCTTATTTTCGAATAGGAATTAAATTAAACTCCAACTAAGTTTCTTGACCGAGTTCAATAAATCTCGGGTAGATAGGCTAGTCGATGTTATCAGCAGTAATAGCAGCGACAGTTCACCGCCGTCATTCCAATGTCGGTTCATCTACATTGCAAATGTAACGACTCCATAAATTGAGGGAATGTGCTGCAACAAACGGACGCAAAGCTTAGTTGTCTTACTGACTTCCAGTAAATGACCCATCCAGTTATCATACCAATTTTATGTGACGACATAATTTTATGGATGGATGACTCGCATTGATTTACTATTTTTCGTGCTCGTGAAGGAAAATATAGTCAAAAGGAGAAAGTGTGATATTTGAATAATTATATTTAACACATATGCGGTTAGAGAAACTGTCTCTTTTAAACAACTTGATATAATTTTGCCTTCTAATGCTAATCAAAATGTTATTTTCCATGTTTTATTTCGAATTTTTTCTGTAAAAATTATCATTTTATTTGTATATTATTACAAAGTTTTGGTCAGTAAATTCTCCGAGCATATTGTCGCGATTCCTGTTCTTGTATATATTCAGGATGTTCTAAAAAAATTTGTTAATATATATAAAAACGGTAAACTTTTAAATCACGAGGAATGCTTCCTGGCTGTAACTAATAAGAAAATCAACATTAAAGATTTATGATTTCTCAGCATGTACGCCAATGATTGTAGCCAATAAATAAATAAAAAACAGTAGACTCCAATTTTAATAATAATTTGGATTAAGTTGGGAATGTGGAATCTTTGGCACAATGATACTACTCAGTATATATCACCACTACACCAAACACTTTATTTTTGCACTCGGCACGCGTTTCGCTAACCATGTTAGCTTCATCAGGAGCGATGATTGACTAAAGCTAAACTACAAATCTAACTACAAATCTACCCTATTTATACTTAGCCTAACCCTTGAATTACTCAAGCGGAACTAATGACATAGGCAAGGCCATCAGTTCCGGTCAAGTAACCAGTAGAGTGGACTATAAGGAATAGGCTCTCTGTCTTTATTTAAACTACTTTTACATTTTATGATTTCCATACTTTCTTATGCGTTCAACAATCTCCTATCAGATACATTTTTTATTAACTTCTTTCTGAACAATCAATTTGACGTTCAGAAAGAAGGAACAGCTTTGGGTAATTGCTTGTCACCTTTCATAGCCAATTTATTCATGAGTAAGTTTGAAATCGAAGCCAGTCAAGAATTCGAATATTTCCCAAGAGTATGGTATAGGTATGTGGATGATATTTTCGCGATTTTTGATACAAAGAACGCAAATATTGATGACTTTGTTTCTAAATTAAATAGCCGATATGATTCCATTAAATTTACTTACGAAGTTGAGAACAAAGGACAATTGCCTTTTCTAGATATTTTAATTGAATCGTTCATTTCAAAAACCACATAAGTCAAAAAGTAAAATTTTCAGTAGGCGAAAAAAACTTTATTAAACTAAAACTATCCTTTATAAGAGAAAAAAATTTAATTTAATTCAAATTATTTAAGTAGTTACATAGTTTATCACATAATACATGTAGTTTATTTTTTCGTTGTTATTAAGAAAAAAATTTTTTTTTCTTGAGACTTAGGTGGTTTTTGCACTGAATATAATTTTGAAGTTATCATTTTCCTTCTTTAAAAGAAAACAAGTCAACAAACTGTCAAAAGGGTTTATTAAAAATGCTTCAAAATACAAACAAATAATAATATTCCTGATTTTAATAATTAATTAAGGCACATAATAAAACTCGTGGTCATTTTCGACATAATATTCTTCCTGGTTCTGTCCTTCCGCGGTAGGCCAGTGGAAAATCCCGTCATAAAATGGAATATGCTGTTCAAGGATACTATTTCTAACTTGCTTAATATTTTCTATTTTTTTGGGGTCCCCATATCAAAGTGCGCATGAGTTGGATAGTTTGGGATCGGTTTGCCATCAATTTGACTGGTATCTGAACAGAGATAACACTTTTTATCTCCCACTCAACTCAAACCCTCGCTAGAAAATCCGTGCAAAAACAACATAAGTCTGTGACTAATGTGGTTTTTGCAACAAACGGTGGAAGTGGATAGGCGGCAATTCGTTAACCGTAAATACGACTTACGTGGCTTTTGCATATAATATGTAGGTACCCTTGAGGAGACGTTTCCTAGCAAAAACTCAATTTTGCTAAATTTTGACTTATGTGGTTTTTGAAATGAACGATTCAATTATTAAAAATAATAATAGATTAGAATTTGATATCTATAGGAAGGACACAGTAACAGATAGATATATTCCTAATGATTCATTTCATTGCAAACAACATAAATTAACGTCATTACATTTTTTTAGTTCATCGTTTGTCACTTTCCCTCTGAATAGAGTAAACTTTAATAAAGAAAGGAATCGTATTAGAAATATAACTAGAGTTAATGGTTATGACGATGACTTAGTAAATAAGCTAATAAATAGACATAAATTTAGGTTTAATATTCAGAATTCCACCTTTTTTACACGCGAAGAAAATAACACCAAGTATGTTTCCATACCATATAATCCGAAATATAGCAAGGGACTCAATAAGGGATTTAATAAGGTAAGCCTCACCTTAGTCTATAAGTCAACAGACAATCTGAGGAATATCTTAGGAAATCCCAAAGATAAGATTCCTAATTGTGAGAAAAGTGGAATTTATGAAATTAGTTGTAATGATTGTGACAAAAAGTATGTTGGGCAAACTAAAAGGTCAATTAAAACACGATTTAAAAAACATTTAGCACACTTAAGATACAATAGAACAGAAAAGTCTAGCATTGCCGAACATGCCCTTGAAGCTGATCATACTGTAACATTAGATAATCTAAGATTAATAAAAAATGTATCTGATAGGAGATTGTTGAACGCGTACGAAAGTATGGAAATCATAAAATGTAAAAGTAGTTTAAATAAAGACATAGGGGCCTATTCCTTATAGTCTACTCTACTGGTTACTTGACCGGAACTGATGGCCTTGCCTATGTCATTAGTTCCGCTTGAGTAATTCAAGGGTTATTCTAAGTATAAATAGGGTAGATTTGTAGTTTAGCTTTAGTCAATCATCGCTCCTGATGAAGCTAACATGGTTAGCGAAACGCGCGTCGAGTGCAAAAATAAAATGTTTGGTGTAGTGGTGATATATACTGAGTAGTATAATTTGGATTGTTACAATATGCCACCCTAGAAATAATCAGGTTATTATTTTATTTTACAACAAAGTTTTAAAACGTAAAAATTACTCACAGACTAGAAATATTTTATAAAAAATAAATTCTTAAAATCCTTTCACGAGTCTTATAACAATTCAAGCAGTTTCTTATCATGTATCATATGAGTCTAATATTTTGCGTACTGTAATTTTTTTGAGACAATAAATAGAGACTATTTGCAAAATTATTCGTTGGCATCTGTTAATATATTTAAAACGGTAAAATTTTAAATCACGAGGATTGCTTTCTGGCTATAACTAATGAGAAAATCAACCTTAAACATTTATGATTTCTCAGCACGTACGCCAACGATTGTAGCCAATAAATAAATGAAAAACAATAGACTCCAATTTTAATAATAATTTGGATTGTTACAATATGCTACCCTAGAAATAATCAGGTTATTATTTTATTTTACATCAAATTGAAGATAGTTTGCCTTTCTAAGTTTATAAAAAGTAACTGATGCTGAAGTTTAGTGTTCTAAAATAAATTATCTACTACCAAAAATAAATAAACCAAGGGTCTCCTATCTAAAGCTGAAATTTTTCACACTTGCCAATAATCATCTCATTTCCATTTGAAATATTGTACAGCCTATATTCTAGTTTCATTGCGATGTAGTGTAGGACGATGCATAATATATTTTTTTATCACAACAATACCAAGTAGTTGTTTCCTACCTTGCAACTGAGACGTTCGTATTGGCTGAATCGTGACTAATCAGGTGCTGCGCGATTGTCATCGACTATCCACTAATAGTTTAAAGCTAAAAAGCACTCATTATATCTGGTTAGTGATTCCATAACTCCATCTAGTGCGTATTTTAGAACTTGAAGACAATTTTTTTTTAAGCGTTCATCTTGATATTATTTTGTGCATTTTTTAAAAATTAATTGGAAAAGCGACACTTAGGGGCCTGAGGCCTTATGCCTGAAAAATATTTTGCATTTTATATAATAAGTTTTTAACATCGTGTTTATAACAACGGCAAGTTCAATACATTCGAATATTCTAAAAAACAATGTTTGTCTTACATAAAGTCAAATAATTGTTACAATATATTGTTCAGAAGTTTATTCAGAGAAGGTTCCTTAATAGAAAAAGTAAAAATTTGGAGTTCGTGCAAAGTTTAACTTATTTTATGAGGGATATTTACAATAATATCCATTGGAAATAAATATTTTGTCCCAATAATTTTTTTCTGAAGTTTTTATTGCTTTTTTGCGTTTAAATTTCATAACACCCTGTATATATTAGGTATTCTGAAACAAATAATTGGATAATTATTTACTAATATTACATACAGAGAATACAGTGAAGCTTAGGTAATAACTAGAATTATTTACATTTATACAGATCATTTAGGAGCCATATGCATCTCTCCTTAAGCTCTATCGCTTACTTGAGACCTGAAGAAATTTTAGATATTTGCTTGATTTATGAAAGTTTTATACGGTTCTAAAAGGAAATTGTTGGTGCAACTAAAATTATTTCTGCAAAGAAAATTTTTATTTGACTCATGTTCTTCTTGGCATAGTTCTGATATAATTTTTATAATTAATTAATTTAGCCTACTGGGTATATTTATCATATTTGATCTTTTAAAATACGAATTTTTGAATGTAATTGAGATAATTAAAACATTGTTAATTATCTACTTCCTTTCTCTTTATGTCAGTTTTTCCTATTTAAGGGTTTATCTGTACTACGAAGAATAAATTACTGAATAACGGTTATAAGAAATCGATACGACTGGGCGGGTCACACTAGGTAGTTCTAAAACTTTAGGGTCGTTTCCCACTTTCAATAGATGTTTTGATACTTTTTCCGATTGCGGAAGCAAGAAACTGGAAGTCAGTTTGGGTTTAACATTTTTGAGCATATTTTTCTAAAATACAGAAAAATATTGTGGTTACCAAAGTCCTGTTGTAGAAAATTAGTAATTGAAATTAAATGTTTCACGAGATACTCAAAATAATGTAATATTTCCTTGAATTTGACTCAACGCAACTTATTCATCAAGTCACACGAAATTCTCTCGTAACTGATTTTGTTCTTTATTCACTTTCACAGATTCCCAAGCTAGTTTGTGTATACCTTTGGAGGCAAGTTTATTTTTGTTAATTATTTTAATCTAATGAGTTTTAAATAAGTCACACATACTTGCCGTTTCGTCAGAAAATACACACACGCTCTGTGGCAGTCACAGATAGTTTAGGACCGGCATAACATCCTAAGGTGACAGAGGAATATTAACTCCAGTTTCGTTCAATTTTTCTCAGCTAGGATGATTACATTTTATTGACCAAAACCTTAAAATCTATAAGAAATCACAATCATTATCAATTTTATCGTATAATTTGATCTGTGAGATACGTATATATATATACATATATGTATATATATATATATATATATATATATATATATATATATATATATATATATATATATATATATATAAATATATATATATATATATATATATATATATATATATATATATATATATATATATATATATATATATATATATATATATATATATATATATATATATATATTCCTTTATACATAACGAGCACCAATAATACAAATACTAGAGTATGTTAAGCTAAGGATTGTAGATTTTGTACGTAATTGAAAAATCTTGAAATTCAGTAATTTAAGAACCAGATATATAGTTTATACTTGGGAATAAGTTTCTAATGGAAAACTATAACAAATAGATGCTTATACTGCACTCTGTCGGTGACTTACTAGTCTATTCAAGCAGAGCGGCACAGCACCGCTGGCAACTTATTGCAGAAACGCACCTTTCTTGAGCTTACCGCTCGAAGGCATAGATGGCAGTATTGTTATAACTAAAAACGAAAAAAATCGTATTTTTAGAAGTTACCAAACTGCTCTTCGTATTTGCTGAACCATCCCAAGACGCGTTTCTTGGATAAAGGACTAAAGATGTGTTCTCGTATTTGCTGAACCTAGCCCAGCTGATGAGCCGTGATACGGCGAAACGCGTCTTGGGATGGTTCAGCAAATACGAAGAATACTTTGGTAACTTCTAAAAATACGATTTTTTTCGTTTTTAGTTATACCAATACTGCCATCTATGCCTTCGAGCAGTAAGCTCAAGAAAGGTGCGTTTCTGCAATAAGTTGCCAGCCGTGCTGTGCCGCTCTGCTTGAATAGACTTAGTAAGTCACCGACAGAGTGCAGTATAAGCATCTATTTGTTATAGTTTTCCGTTAGTTACTTGGATAAAGGACTAAAGATGTGTTCTCGTATTTGCTGAACTTAGCCCAGGTGATGAGCCGTGATACGGCGAAACGCGTCTTGGGATGGTTCAGCAAATACGAAGAACACTTTGGTAACTTCTAAAAATACCGATTTTTTTCGTTTTTAGTTATACCAATACTGTCGGGAATAAGTTTGTTCGTAATTATTTTTATGTTACAGAAACACATTTAAATGATGTTTCGTCCACTGTATTGACAAATTTTATTTTATTTTATTTTTATATTTGAACTGTAAAATGTGAAATAATAAATGATAATAAACAATCTATTTTATTTTAAGTAAAATTTAAACAAAAGTAGTTATAAGCGGCTATTACTAAAAGGAGAAAAAATAAAGTGTTCATATTTGAGTGCTATTTACATAATAAACCTTTTATTTCTCTTTACTTAACATTTCATTTAATATTAGAAATAATCGAAAATACCAGTTCTCATATTTTCCAACACCGAAAAGAAAAAAAAAAAACGATATACATATATGAAACCTTACCTCAAACTTTCTTCCTTACCTCATAAAGCCGTATATAATTGATTAAATTGATTCCCATTTCTCGATATTAAGAACCATAAACATGACATATAACACAATATATACGAAGCAACCCCTCTAATCCCTTATTCCAGCCCTTTAATTCTTTATATTTTACTGTAAATAATATGCCTAATATTTGTATATTATATGAACTAAAAAACCTGGAAAAATCCTTTTTACTTTCTTCCCTGGTTAAAATTGAAAATGATGAAAAAAGAACCTAACTTTCGAATTCCTCAACTTCAGAAACCCTAAAACCGGCAAATAAAATTATGTGCAAACCAACCCCTCTGATCGTCTTCCCCATTATACTATAAATATGTATGCATAAAATGTGTTTATTATTTTAACAAAAAATCAGAAGAAATTTCTATATTACTATTAAATCTCTACAAAATTCATTCGTGAAGTATTCTATATTTCCCAAAGTTTAAAATCGAGGTCTTATTTTGTTCGAGAATTATCGTGCCCATAGTTGACAAACAGACAAACATACTGACCGAAATGCGAGATATCCTAAAACTTGAAGGAACGCAAACATTTGTGAGGGTGATTTTTTTCAAGAATTCATTTTTTTCCTTTAATACTAAGGGTAAAAACTGTATATATTTTTCCTGACACACTAACCTGAACTAAAACTTGCCATGTTACATACTTTATACTAGCGTATATTTTAAAGCATCTATATTTTAAAAATGGTGCATTGTTGGTCTTCTACAATTTCTTTCTAGACACACTAGAAATCATATACCTACAACAAAAATCATTATAAAAATATTATTGTGCAGAAAGAAGCAAATAAACTGAGTTTATAAAGTTTTCTTATCGCATTATTTGGACCATTTTCAATTGTACAGAAGATTTGTCACTCGATATGACATCTGATATTATGATCCTGTGTGAATGAACCTACATCACTTATTCTTAATAAAAGAAAAACGGAAAAAATGTTTTTTTAACTATAAAAAGAAAATATGGGATTTTACACCACATTTTTAAAACGAAATATTACTCACAGACTAGAAATATTCTATAAAAAGTAAATTCTTAAAATCCTTTCACGAGTCTTATAACAATTCAAGCAGTTTCTTATCAGGTATCATATGAGTCTAATATTTTGCGTACTGTAATTTTTTTGACACAATAAATATAGACTATTTGCAAAATTATTCGTTAGCATGGTGACGCTAGGCAGACTTATATTTCACTTGTATTTAAAGCTTTGTTCGTTTGAAAAATTATTACTTTCTTAAAAGTTTTCTGTTCGAAAAGAAGTTTTCCAGAACTAGTGAATACAAGAGTATGTTCGCTAAAGGATTGATATATATATATATATATATATATATATATATATATATATATATATATATATATATATATATATATATATATATATATATATATATATATATATATATATATATATATATATATATATATATATATATATATATATATATATAGACAACTGTCGATATATCGATAATTTTTTACACAAAAATTAAATACCGGAGCTGTGCAAACTTCCAAAAAAGAACCTTTTCTTCTAAAAATATTTGCCTTCTAAAACTGGTAACGGGGCTAAAAATAAGTGATATATCCATAATTATCTATATAACGAAAACTATCGATAACTCCCGATAGGCATCAATACATTCATAATTATCGATATATCGATAATTAACGATAATTATCGATAATTATCAATAACACAGGTTGACAAAATTTGGCCAAACCTTTTACCCAGAAACCAGAATATACTTCTCCGAAGGCTTTGGACTAGCAGAATTCGAATCCGGGTTCAGAAATTCTCTGGTGGCTCCGATTTTCGAGATATTCTAACCTAAAAGTGCAAAAAGCACGGTTTTTCGACATATTTGAGGTTGTGTTTCATCGAAAGGTAATTTTTTTTTTAAACCATTAATGGGATCCGAAAGAACTACCCTTTCTCTTCAAAAGGCACTTAGATTTGTCCGGATATCTTTTTTCATCTTTGAGAAATCTTATGTTAAAATTAAGTATTTCGACTTATTTATCAATTTTTTGACAATGAAAGGCATCGAATAAATACAGTTCTTCGACGCATTAACTTTTGTAACTATTGTTAATTTATGGTGAAGGATGTTTCAAATTAGACTTATTTTGAGTTTAATAAACAAATGGAAAAGCTAATGCGTCGAAGAATTGTTTTTATTCGATGCCTTTCATTTTCCAAAAATCGAGAAATAAGTCTAACTACTTAAATTCAACATACGATTTCTCAAACGTAAGAAAAGTTATCCAGACAAATCGAAATGCGTTTTGAAGAGGAAGAGTGGTTCTTTCGGACTCCATTAATGGTTTCATACAAAAAAAAATACCTTTCCATGGAACATAACCCCAAATATCTTGAAAAACCATGATTTTCGAACTTTTAGGTTAGAAAATCTCGAAAATCGAAGCCATCAGAGAAATTCTTACGTCGGATTCGAATTTAGCGCGTCATAAACCTTCGGAAAAGTATATTCTGGTTTCTGGGTAAAAAATTTGCAGACCAGTGTAATTATGCATATATAGATAATTATCGATATCTCAATAAATATCGATATATCGATAGTTACACTCCTCCACTACACTTATGGAGCAATCTTTTTATCTCGAATATGTTGGAGATCTGTCCAACTTACCTACATAATAACTATGTAAAGAACTTAATAAAACTGGAGACCAGATTTATTCGTTATTTATCGAACCTACTTGATTCTACTAACGTACTGCTTTACTGCAAGTGGGAACCCTGATAAAGTTTAGGTGGATTAAAAAGACAATAGACCACCCAGTCTCCTTTGTCAGCCAGTTTGGGTTTACCTCTTAACCGCTAGAAACCAATCTTTGCTGATCAGGAGCAAGTTCCAAGAAGCCAGCCAGTGATTTTCTCGTTTTTAACCAAAACGAGAAACCATGCAGGCTACACTCAACCCAGGTTTACCAAAATGGGCATTTCATCGATATGTAATTGCGATTGTGCTCAACCTTATTCTCTGACACTATCCTCCAAGACGACCACTGGTAATATGGCCCCATTAGGTTGCAGCATCAGCAATCTTAGGTGACCACCTTAGTTTCTTCAAGGAAGAGAGCGGTACTGCCATCCTTCCCCTGTTCCTCCCTCTATGGGACTAAAACTCTTGCAGCTTATTTCAACTCGTTTTGGCATCTGCAAGCTAGGTAGCCTTTTATCAGGCTCTCTTGTTTGCTTCTTGTCTTCTTTTTAATTCCCTTCTATGTGTATATCTGAGGTGAACTAAGCTCCGCTGTTTCTAACAGAAACCGCCTTGGTGTTCCCGGAAAAATCTGGCAAACACAAAAGTGGCCATTCGGGTCATGCCTCAAGGCAATAATCAATCTAAACGCTATTTATTACTACTGTACAGGGTAAGTAAACGTTAGAGTTCATTATCTCATTTGTTTCGGGAATAATGAAAAATGTTAAATGCAATAGTTTTAGGGAATGTTAAGATGCACAGTTTAAAATTATTTTTGAGTGTACAGGGTACTTCAAAAAAGTGTAGCTGATATAAAATATGTTTTTTTAAATCTTATTTTCTAATTTATTTTTAAATTCTGCGTAAAATTTTATAATTTTTTTATTAATAATGTCATGTCAACCTAGTAGTTTTTCTAATATTTCATTTTTTTTTTTTAAATATTGGTTTTCAGTTTTGTAAAAAATTGGTTTTCAGTTTTGTAAAAAAAAAAAAAAAAGATGTCAGTAGCGCCATTCTGAAGATAGAATACTCATAATCGGTACGAGCGTTCTACGGTGGTGAAAAAAAAGATACATGTAAAGAAATTTGAGTTAGATGCTACAGGGTGTTCAAAATAAATTTATGCATTTCGACTATATTAAATTGAAAAATCTCAAATTTTTTAAATGGCACACCCTATAGATTATTATTTTTTTCTGATAGATTTTATAAAACCCTCCAACTTTTATTAAGTATGTCATATACCTATTTCTAACGGTTTTTCGATTTATTTTTTTGAATTTTACAATTTTTACCCTTGTTTTTAATACCCTTACGCTATTGTGAAAACATAAACAAATAGTTAATAATAATTTTAATATAGATTAACTTATCTAATGATTAATTATTATGAGGTAATAAATGTTCAAAAATATGCCCGTCAACTTGAATACACATGTAAAGTCGTTTTACTATATTTTCCTTCACTTTCCTTAGCATATAACACTATTGTCCTGCACGCATCCCGTTCCTACTTTGCATATCTACTGGTGTTGTAGGAGGATTCAGATAAACACGATCTTTAATGTAGCCCCAGAAAAAAAAGTCTAAAGGTGTTAAGTTACATGATCGAGGGAGCCACTGAATGAATCCATCCTTACCGATCCATTTTTGTGGGTAACGATCATTTAAAAATTCCCGAACTTCCCGATGGTAATGAGTAGGAGCTCCGTCTTGTTGAATCCACATTTGTTCCCATTCAAAGTTATCAACTTCTTCATGAAGCTGGGGTAATTCGTTTTGCAAAAAATTTAGATATCTAGGCCTGTTAAGCGGTTCGCGGAAAAAATATGTACCAATAATTCGAAAATTTAATATTCCACACCATACATTAAGCGACCAATGGTTTTGGTTTTGAACTTTCCTGACCCAAAATGGATTAACTGTTGAATAATAATGCATGTTATGGCTGTTAACTGCTCCAGTACTGCGAAAAGTGCTTCATCGGAAAACATTATTTTGGATAAAATATTTGGATCGGCCTCTATTGCTCCATTCATGGTGGTACAAAAGTTTACTCGTAGTTCAAAATCACGGTCTTGAAGTTCTTGCTGTAGTTCCATATAAAAGGAATGATATTTGTATTTTCTCGTGGTGCGATTAGCCGTAGATTCGGATGTGTCAGATAAGTCAGCTAGTTGACGGCTGCTGAACTGGGGGTTATCTTCAACATGAAGTAAAATCTCCATTTCTTTTTCCTCATTGGTAGCTTTCTGGTTTATTACTTTCCGTTTCGTATAATCAACGCTACCACTACCATCAAACCGTTTCAGTAAGCACTGAAAAGATTTTCTAGATGGTATACGCCTGTGGTCTATGGTACTTCGCTCCGTAAAGCCTTACTGCCAAAAGACAAAGGGTATTAAAAAACAAGGGTAAAAATTGAAAAATTCAAAATGAATCGAAAACTAATAGAAATAGGTATATGATTCACTTAATAAAAGTTGGAGGGCTTTGTAAAATCTATCAGAAAAAATAATATACCGAGTGTGCCATTTAAAAAATTTGAGATTTTTCAATTTAAAATAGTCGCATAAATTTACTTTGAGCACCCTCTAGCATCTAACTCAAATTTCTTTACATATATCTTTTTTCCATCTCTACAGAACGCTATGAATATTTCACCTTCAAAAAAAAATGGCGCTAAAACTAAACTAACTAAAACTGGCTATTCGTGTCAAACTAGCATATGTTTTTGTCCTCTCATCCTGATTGACCTCATGTGTGAACCTATCGCTTTTACGTTCTGCATAAGGAAGCCCGAAATTTGTTTTCTTTAATTTTTCTTTTTGTTTAACTTTTGAAATTTACAAAAATAAAAGAACAACAAAAACATTGACAAATGAAGGAAATACGGCTGGCAAATGACGAGCGTTTGTCTACTTTAATATAAACATAACTATTCCTTTTACGTATGGTCCATTTATAATGCAAAAAACTATTCAAACCTAATATTAATAACACAATCTACACCATAAATCAAAACTCATCCGTGCTTCAAATGTGTTTCTTGCATCCAACTAAAACTCCGGGGATAAAGATGCATATATTTACAAAAATAAACAACTTTTAGGAACATGTTGAATAGCGGAAAATCCGCAGCGGAATCAAAAACATTCATATAATGTACGTACGTATGTTACGAACTTGATTTATGGAAACGCTTCATCACGTAAACACATTTTCAGTGTATTTATATTTAAATATTTAATATCCTACTTTCAAAAACAGTTTAAAAATTTATATTATAGGGCATTTTACAAATTTCTACAGCAGCAGGGTAATCGGTAGTAGGATGTACACTCTTAGAAGCACATTGTACGTTTTTATGCAAAAACATAACGTACTCGAATATAGGAAAAACACATATATAGCCTGTCCCAAAATATAAGATATTGATTTTTGCCGTTTTAAGTGGGCAATATAAAAATTCTGACCTTTTGTTTATGATAGATTGCAGAGATGGACTTAAGAATTTTATTCATTAATGCAAATAAATAAAAATATAAGGGTTTTTGGAGATGTTTATTTATAGATGCATGTAGAAGTACAAATATACAGTTTGAATGAATGGGGTTTACAAGAGGGGTCATATTGTATAAATAAAAAGATATTTTAACTTAAGCCTAATTCGGTTTCATTATCACTGTCATCAGCTGAGGTAATTATCAGTGGTTTTATATTATTTACATAAAATATTATTTTTGATTTAACTTGATGCCAAATATGTTCAATTGGATTAAACACACAATAATACCGAGGAAGCCGCAAAAACAGTTTTTTTTTTTTTTTTTATTGGTCTAGCACACGTGCTGCAGGGAAGTCCCTAAAGCGCTCCAGGAGCGGCACGAGTGCAGAAAAAGCGATTCACGTTGTTCTTGAATCGCTGTAAATTGTACTCGGTGGGAAACACAGCGCTGGGCAAATTATTCCAAAGGGATGACGTTCTCCATATAAAAGATTGCTTGAAAAGCGTCGTACGCGGAGTAACAAGCTGAACCTCATACGGATGCGAAGCACCAGCGCGACGTGTATTTCTAACATGCACCGCTTTGGGAGGAATTAAGCGGGCTACATCCTTCGAACACTTTCCATGAAAATACTTGTAGAACAGATTCAAGTCGCCAACCGTTCTTCGATGTTCCAGCGAATCAAGGCCGCCGGTCAATTCCGGGTCCCCGATCAGACGGAGACCGCTCTTCTCTGAACAGAATCCAACAAATGCAGTGTATATTTGGGAGCGGAGCCCCAAACGTGGGAGCAGTATTCCATTGTTGGTCGAATTTGGGCTTTGTAAAGAATTAACAGTTGCTGTGGGGTGGTAAAGCTTTCTGGTTCTAAATAATATTCCCAATTTTTGAGAAGCTCTCCTTGCTATGCCTGCAACATGTTCATGCCAAGACATATTTGCTCCCAAACTAACGCCCAACAAATTGAGCGACGATGCTAGGGGAATGGAGTGCCCCGACATAACTATGTCGGGTTCAGCAACGGTAACTTTTTTAGAAAAAACTGCCGCTTGGGTTTTTGTAGCGTTAAATTCCACTTGGTTACTGTCACCCCAAGATAGAATTTCTTCCAGGTCTTTATTAAGTTGAACGACCTCCTGCTGTCTGCGGATACTCGCCTGAGCAGCCGATGTCCGAGCGTTCAAGGTGAATGAAGAGACAAGCGTACTGTCATCTGCAAAGCTATAGATTGGATTCCCGGTCTTTTCCAGCAGATCGTTAATGTAAATGAGAAAGAGAGTAGGAGACAGTATGGAGCCCTGGGGCACACCGGCGTTGATAGTGAGGGTGTTAGAAAGAAATCCGTCGACCGCCACTCGTAAAGAACGCTCTCTGAGGAAACATGAGAGCCACAAACAGAACCTTTCAGACATACCATAAGAGCGCAACTTAGCCAACAGTCCATCCTGCCAAACACGGTCGAATGCCTTGGATATGTCAAGAGCAACCGCTCGAGATTCTCCAAAGTGTTCAATTGCGTTGTTCCAAACATGCGTTACATAAGTCAGAAGATCTCCTGTTGATCTATGTTTACGAAAACCATATTGGTGATCGCTAATAATATTGAATCGTTCAAGATATTTTAGAAGATGCTCATTGATAACCTTTTCCATGACTTTCGATATTATTGAAAGCAGTGCAACTGGTCGGTAGTTATTTGGCAAGGTCTTCTTACCTTTTTTAGGTATCGGCTGAAACCGTGGCACATTTCCAGCAGGACGGAAATATTCCCTTTCTGTAGGATAGGTTAAAAAGTCTACAGAAAACTGGTGTTAGTTCCCTTGCACAGTTTTTGAGAACTATGGCAGGTATTCCGTCAGCGCCAGAAGCCTTCTTGGTGTCTAGCTTCATTAAAATACGCTTTATGATGCGCTGTCTGAAGACAACATCGGTCATCCTTGACTGCAGTATGGGAATAGTAGGTGGTGTTTTTCCTTGGAAATCCACAGTAGAATGTAAAGCAAAGAGTTCAGCCAACAAGTTCGCTCTCTCAACAGGTGTGGTTGCAATGGAATTATCTGGCCGTGTGAGTGGTGGTATGGTGGATTTGGTAAAGTTTTGACTAACTGCCTTAGCGACTGCCCAAAAGGACCTGGAATTGTTGGGACAAGCGAGAAGTTTGTTTCTAATTCGTTGATTGTGTGCCTCCTTGGTTTCGTCGATAATTCCCTTGCATCTGTTCCGGGCATGAACAAAGATATTTCGATTTAAGGTGTTAGGACTTTCACGCCATTGTCGGTAGGCAATATGTTTAGAAGCAACAGCTTCTTTGCATTTTCGGTCGAACCAAGGTTTGCCGTTGGAGGAGCATTTCTTCGAAAAAGGGATGTAAGCTTCCATACCAGCCAATATAATATCGGAGACCTCCCTGGCGCAGTCAGATGGGTTATCGGATCGAAAACAAACGTCCATCCAAGGGAAAGTTCGAAAGTATTCCATGAGATCTTCCCATTTAGCAGATTTGTAGTGCCAAATCTTGCGCGGCCTAGGCGCCTCTCTGTCACTGATTGGCAGGATACTCGATGTCGAAAGCAGTTTATGGTCGGAAGAACCTAACGGCGGATTTACGGTGACCGTGTAAATCTCCGGATTGGTGGTTAAAAACAGATCAAGAAGACTGGCGAACTCCCCGTCTCGATCAGGGATCCGTGTTGGTTCGTCAATAAGCTGAGTTAAGCCACAACTGATTGAGAATGATTCAGCTTCACGACCTTGTTCGTCGGTAGTATTTGAATATTTAAGCCAGTTGATATTGTGGACATTAAAGTCGCCCAGGATGGCAATTTCGGCACTTGGATAGTTACTTTGTAAATAATCGATGGTGTCTGCAAGAGAAGCGAAAAGTGTTCGAAAATTGGTATCACTTGGTGGTCGATACAGGATACAGATGAACCTTGTGGTTTGTTGAGTCGTTATTTTTAACCACATAACATCAAAGTTTGGGGGCTCCAGAGCTTCTTCTCGTTGACAAGAGAGGTCGCTTCTGACAAAAAGACAGATTCCAAAGTTACGCCTAAATCGGGAATAGAAGTCGTACCCAGGATAAAGATAGTTGACCGTGCTGGTCGATGGACTGACCTTGGTTTCACATAGAGCGAGTACATGAGGTTTATCTGATTGCAGTGTTGATGCACTGAATTTATGTTCGAGTTTATACCTCGTATGTTGCAAAAATCTATCTTAAAATTATGATGTCTGCAAGTCGACGCCTCCGAACCAGCCCCTACCCGGAGATCCGAACGGGGGGCCATTCTACCTCCGGAACTTCCTGCATCCAGGCGCCTCATCACGCTCTTTGGTCCCACAGTAGTTAATGTGGAATTTTCCTGTTCTGTCACATGTTTATCTTTGCCTTCTTTGGCTTTGATCCAGGGGGTGTTATTATTGGGTAGTTTTGGGTTCTGACCAGATACTTTTCCAATGATCTGTGAGTTCTTGTTTTGATTGATGGTTCGGTCACTGCTGTCTGTTTGCTGTGCATAGTTTTTTCCGGTAGAACTGTGTTTGGCTTCTTCGGAAGAGGTTGTTGGTATATTTCCTCTCGTTTGGTTCTTTGTATCTACGAAGTCTTGCGGCATATACGGATAATTTTTGTTTCAGAGTATCCAGGATTTCTGGCAGTGTTCTGTTGGGAGACCCGGACTTGATCTTGTTTATACTCCGCGTGACTCGTTTGGACACGTTCCCGTTGATAAACTAGGTAAGGTGTCCTAGATATCTCCTGATGTTGTTGATTTGGTTTTCTATTCTTATTTGCCGTTTGAATTTTGGTTTTGTGCTGTTGGGATTTCTTTGTCGTTGCGGGAGTTTTTGATTAAATACTTCGTCGGTTGCGTTTGGGATTGATGGTGGTGGATCTAGGCGGCGAGTGATTCCCTTCTCCGTGGTTTCCTTGTCGGGACTTGTGCTTTTACCAAAGCAACGCATGGTGTGTTCGTTTGTTCCTGTAGTATAACTCATGCGTTGCCTTGACTTTCCCGCCTTGGTGGGTGTCGGTTTACTCGCCGGCACAACACTTTTGGCAGGTCCATTGTCAGTTGCCCGGTCTTCATCGTTTTGGTCGAGCTGCCATTTCCCGCGACGTCCTCGACCGTTACGTCGCTCGCCCGATGCTTCTTTTATTGGTCTACTGTTGTTTGGGATGTTTTTAGTGTTTTGTGGTGTCAGAAGCTCAAAGTGTCCCGACATTGGGTTGCCTGTTAGTAGAAGGTAAATAGTTTCGGTGTGTTTTCTTGTGCTTATTATTGTTGGCTTGTCCCTAAAAGTTATTCTTGTATCTCTTGTTCTTCGTTGATTTGAGAAGATATAAAAGTTGCTATTCTGGGTTTTCCGAGAGGGCAAGTATCTCTAGGCTCGTTCCATAGGTGCCATTTTTCCTCATATAGTTATAGTAGTTATTGAAGTCTTTCATATCGTCGTCCCCAATTAATGAAAATGTGTTAAGTTCCGACCAGTTTTGTTGTATATATCTTAGAGCAGCCTCTCGGAGTCTTTCATGATGGTTTTGGTGGCCATATAAGTGTAAGCTAACTGCACGGAAAAGGCAATTTCCATCACCTACAATGTCGGATCTGGTAAAACTATCGGGAGTAGTTTTTCAGCTGAGGCGGTTGGTTGGATCGTTTGTCGTTGTTGTTGTTGTGGGGGTGCTGTAGCTGTTTGTACGACAGGGGTCCGCCTCCTCAGCACCCTGCCATTATCACTAGTATAATTATTATTTTGTGACATAGTGTTCCCACAAGTATCCTAGGAAAGAATGGTCGACTGCGGCAGAGCCTGGATGCCACAGCAAGGCTACTTACTCCCGGAAGGCGCCCGGTATCCGGGGGAACCGTTTGCGACTCATAAACGCTGAGCCATTCATCTTCTCGGCACGGTAAACACCTTAAGATTGCGTTTTTGTTACATATAATCTGGACAACACAAGACAGTACAACATGACTCAGGTACGTCGGGATCGGCAACGCCCGTACTAGGAGAATCCTGGGATTCCCCTAGCCCCTGAGGGCCCTGAGTGTGTCCCACTTTCTCAGCCATACTAACAAAAATATATTTTTTTTTCAATTTATGGTCTTTCAAAACTTCCAAAAGATCACTTTTTTATAACTAAAGTCAAAATAAATGTCATTTTCTAACATATATTCCTGTATTTCCGATTTGGTGTCGGCTGCATTAGGAACCTTATTTAGTAGGCGACTATGGTAACTTGCATTGTCCATAACTATAACACTCTGTTCGGGAACATTCGGCAAAAGGGAATTTTGAAACCAATTTTCAAAAAGTTCTGCGGTCATATCTTCGTGATAGTGCAAACTAGAATCTTTTATGTTTTTTGCAGATAATAGTAGAAACCCAGCCCTTTTCTGATCCAGCATGCAAAATGGTTATTCATTGACCTTTATTTAAAGGTGTGTTAGTCTGACATTTTGTACTGCTGTCAACCCACTCTTTTTGCACAGTATCATGGGTATCGAACCATGTTTCATCAAGGTAAGTTATTGGCCAATTCTCTGATCGATACTTTTTAATTTCTTGTAAATAAGTATGTCGCAAGATTCGTAATCTTTGTGACTCCATCACTACTTGCCTTTTGTTGATTTTTCAGAACGTGAATCTCATTCTTAAGAGAATTCTGTGAAGGGTTGTTCGGCCACAATGTATGTTGGTCCCGTCCTGCACCCGTCTTAATTTTATTTTGTCTAGTGTCGGCACCAACTGCTGTTCATACATAGAATATATTTTTCTCCTGATGACGTCTTTTTCACAATCGTCTACATGATGCATTTGAAAATCTTTCCGGTTTTCCTGTTCCTGAGTGATGGTTTTCCTACAATACCCTTAATACGTAGAAATTGGGGTTTTGTTAGCTCACTGGTTTCTTGCAAAGCACTTTGTTCATTCAAATTTCTTTTTACCAAACTGTCATTTTTCACTATTTGTTTAGCGTCAAGTGATAAATGTTTTCTTTTGCGATAGCCACTATTGCAATTTTCCCACGGACGCCACATAATTAAAATAGAACCATTACGTTGTAAGTTGTAAGTAAAACTAAAAATAAAAATAATAAAAAGTATCTTTCGAATCGTAATGGGGACCTGTTGTCATTAGGCCTATATTATCAAATACTTAAAGAGCTCCAAACCGGGTTGCCAGGTAGTAAATATATAGGTAAAAATAGTTCAAATATGATTGCAGGGCGGTATACAGAGCAGGTAAAATAAAAATATGTTTATCGTAATACCTGGCAACTATGCACAAAATCCTAATAGGGTTTATGGCCCCATTGAAAAAGCAAAAAGGCAGGGTCTTATATCTTGGTATTTACCATACCAAATCGAAGAATTCTGACTAAAACAATTTTTTAACTGGTACTAACTCTATACAAGCGACCATATAAAATCCTGACAAGCTAACGGTTTCTTTTTAGAACCTTTACTTTTACTTATTTATTCAGTACTCAAGATAAATTATTTTACTATTATTCCTTCAACAAAAAATGTACTTAGTAACAAAGATTTTATCTGAATATCGCAGAACGGAATTAATAGAGTTCAGTCCTGAATTTGAGTTATCCAATTTTACCAATGAAAATATTTCGTCAGTCGAGAGTTCTAAGTTATTCGCACTAGAGCATCTCAATCTAGACTCCACAAATCTACATCCCATTCCTGTAATATCATCGGAACTTTTTATTAGTAAAGAAAAATTTTTCACCACCAAATCCGTCCAAAAACCAAAAATTCAATATTGAAAATTAAAATCTGAGAAAAATAATCTTCTGTCGTTCAAATTAGTTTTGAAGGCTAATGACAAAAAAAGAAAGCTTAGCGAAAAAAAAAGAACAGTTGAAGAGGAATATCAAAGAAGATAAAGATAAGACAACAAAATAAAATTGAAGATCATGTTGCCGCAGATAACTGATAAGTCGACTTGGATAGGATCTCTTGAAGCATATGGAAAAAACTGGCTACAGTGCTGATAATAACATAAATGGAGTCACAAAGCCAATACAAATATACCAGAGCGTTTGGAATACTATATTGGTGATAGATATAATGATGCATGAATAAAACGTCTCACTGTTTATTGAGGTCTGGAAATTATTTCATTTTTGTATTAATAGACAATTAGTTCAACGGTACTAACAGCCGCTAATCTCCTCTTGGCAATAATAAAAAAGAAAGTTATTTGTGCCAATAAATCCTAGGTTAATTAATCCTTAATTTTTAGAATACTACACAACAGGTATCATCGCTAGACTCAACACTTTATTTTTGCACTCGCAGTCAATCATCGGTCCTAATGATGTTAACATGGTTACCAAAATGCACGTCAAGGGCAAAAATAAAGTACCTGGTTCTGTAGTGTTAGTATGCCGAAAATTCCAAAATCCCAACATACACTAGTACACAATAGTATACACAAGTAAAAATAATGATACTAACAATAAATCATAAATTACAGCCCTACACAAATCGACACGAATGGATAAAATTTCAGTTAATATGTATTCTCATTCTCCTAATCTCGTCCCCCTAGATAATTTTTCAATTTGGTGTTGAAATTAATATAGTTTAAATATTTTAAATTAGGTGGTATAGATAAATCTTTGTACAAATATATTTAAACGAAGACTTGCATTTCTCGGTTTGATGCATCCGTGTTCTTGTATTAAGAGTATGTCCATTATTTATGTGTCAAAATTATGTGTCAAAATTATTTAGTTTTATGGTGACGCAATCTTATGTAGTTTGTAGTTATAAATAACGATAAATGATGTTTATGTGGTGCATAATGGCACAATAATTTAATACATTTAAAGATATTTTTGGTTTTGTGGCAAGCTCTTCTTGCCTTTTTTGGGTATCGGCTGAACCGCAGCGCATTTCTAACAGGAAGTAAATATTCCTTTTCTGTAGGATGGGTTGAAAAGCTTACAGAAAACTGGACTTAATTCGCTCGAGCATTTTTTGGGTATTATGGCAGATATACCATCAGCGCCAGTAGCTATTTTGGTGTCTAGCTTCATTAAAATACGTTTTATGACTCTCTGTCTAAAAAAAATATTAGGCAGCCTTGACTGCATTATGGAAATAGTGGCTGGCGTTTTTCCCTGGAAATCGACAGTAAATTGTGAAACAAAGAGTTCATCCAACAAGATGGTTGTCTCAACAGGTCTTATTGCAATACGAGTAGTATTATTTGTTTTTAATTCGTTAATTGTGTGACTCCTTGGTTTCGTCAATAATTTCTTTGCATCTGTTCGGGGCACGAACAAAAAGGTTACCATTTATGACGTTAATAACATATAATTTAAAATTTTGATTCTATATTTCAGTAATCGTTCAAATTATATAAAATGATGAGTTTAAAATATATATTTTTTACAACATATTTGATGTGTTCGTCACAATTTAAATATCGATCAAAAATTACGTTAAGATTTTTTCCAGGTTGTATTATTGGTATTTAAAAATAACTGTTAAGAGTAATTCTAAAATCTGAATGATTTTTTATGTTTGAGTTTATTATTTTTGGGCATGTTAAAAGCAATTTAGTTTTGTTTGTTTCATTTATTTTTTAACCACAACTTGTAATTATAAAATTATTAAAAATATTATCACTAATAAAAATACACAATAGTTTAAATCATTATTGTTGATTGGATGGTGAATTTGATGACTTGACTTCAATATAATACTTGCTGCTATATGTGAGCAGGGAGGTATATTAGTAATAGTTTCGCTTAGTATACCTAATTACAGACAAATAGTGTATTTTATAAAGTTTGTTGTTTATGAAAGGATAAATAAATATAATGAACTTTATTTTAAAGTATGCATCACTTTTTTTTCCTCAAAAAAAAGATTTATTTTTCACTTAATTTTGTATACAGAAATAATGTGTTTATTATTCTGTTATCAAAACGGTAACCATACTTTTTTATTAAATTAATATTTTAGTGGTTTTTCGAGAAAAAATTGTAATTTATTTAGATTTTCATCCAGTTGTTGAAGAACGAATGCAATTCAAAACATATTTGTCGTACAATTTCTAAAATTACAAGGGTTCATGTTGTCTTGTGATTTAAAATGTTGTCTATAGTACCCTAGGGGAAGCGGTTTTCATAACATTTAGGTTATCTTAAGATCTAGAGTCACGAAGACATAAATTGTACATATATTCCTGATGGATTAGTCTGTTAAAGGGCGATACGGTGATTGCTACTATTCACGGCTATTAGTATAATATTTTTTTATTGCTTGCAACTACAGGTTAGTTTAAAAAAGGCTGGTGGTCTGCTACTTAATTAGCATAATATAAGTAACCCTACTGATTTTATGTTCTTTCTGAAAATACGCCCTTGTATCTTACCTAAGTGAGATGAAAATTTACAAGAAAAAAACTGTCCAAGTGTAAGTCGGACTTACGCAATTAGTGTTCCGTACGGCGGGGTCGGCCAGTTGTGCCAGTAAGTAGCTGCGTAATTCTTTACGCTACAAAGGGTGGGACAGTTAGGCTCAATCATAAAAATATTTATTACTTAGTAGTAGAGACCGGATTATATGCATTTGCATATTTTCATATGCATTTGCATATTTAGACCATTCTCACCGATTATTGCATATTTTACCCAAAATCTAGTAATGATGCATATTTTCCCTATATTTACAATATTTTTCGGTATTACTAGGCAATTGAATTGCTCAGGGTATTGTTAATGTCGCCGTCTGGAACCGATCTTATCGTCGGAACATTACCTGCAATAGTATAAACATCGATTAGGTTATAGTGCCAAGGGAATACCCAAAATTACGACGGTATTTTATTCCTTTGTTTCTTGGTCGGGATATTAAGTGATAAGTAGTTAGTTTATAAGAATATTTGTTTAAGCGTGGATTAAATAAACAATTTTCTCGAAGACAAATTTTAATTTTAGAACAAGATATCAGTTTTAACATTATTGTTGACGCGCTTGCATCAGTGTAGTCTTTTTGCAATTTTTAACGTGTTGTGTTAAAGTTTAATGTGTACCATGCCACTCGCAAAAAAAGTGTTTCTTCGTGGGTAGCTGATTATCCTGGGACATTTACATACGACGGAAATGTTTTATATTGTCGAGTTTGCGAGAAAAATGTTTCGTGCACAAAAAATTTGAAATTGCCCAGCATGTCAAGACAAGTCTTCATATCGCAGGATTGAAAAAAAGGCCCACGACAACAACTTATAACAGCAGCAAGTAGCAGTGATTCCACTTCTATAGGCAAACAGAAAAACCACTTTAGCATGGAGTTATGTGAAGCATTGCTTGCAAGTAATATTTCTCTCCACAAACTAACAGCTAAAGTAATTCATCGACAAGTTCGTGATAATAGTGTAAGGTTTGAAGAAATTACCGCGGACGATATTGATAAAGTCCGGAGAAATATTTGCAGAAGTAGGCGAACTAAAAACCGCGAACATAGGGGGAAGTTTTTGAGACCGTAGAAATGCGTAAATTAAAGACATATAAAGGCGAATCTTTTTTATTAATTAATAACAGAGAGCAAAAAATTATAATTTTCTCGTACCATACTATTCTCAGTTTCTTATGTTCCGTGGAGACGGTATGTATTAGACGGTATTAATTTTTCTGCGAGATATTCTACACAGTGTTTTACAATTCATGGATGCAAAAATGGGCATTATGTACCCTTGGTGTTTTGTTTATTACCAAGCTAGAGTAAGAATGGGTATAAAATGTTATTTAAGTTAGTAATAGATAAGTGCACCGAAAGTAACTTTCAATATCAACTAAATAATATTGTCATTGATTTTGAGTTATCTATTCATAGCGCTGTAATCGAGACATGAGAAAATTTTCATATTATAGGATGCACATTTGACTTGTGTCAAGCTTGGTGCAGGAAGATAAAATCTTTAGGTCTAGCTACGGATTACACAAATAATTCTGACTCAGGAAAATGCTTAGAATACTTTTATGGACTGCAGTTTTTGAATCCCAAGGAAGTGGGACATATGCTCCTTCATAATAATTTATAAATTTCTAAAATAAATTGTTGGGTTTTAGTTCTTACCTAACCCTTTCTCTGATGTCGAGTTGGGCCTTAATCCTCACCGTTTACATTTTTGGCCCAACTCAACCTACGGGACTGTAAATTTTCAATCACTCTTGGCCCAACTGGTCGACGCCCCCGTACGGTGATCGCTTTCGAAATAAAATAAAATCCTTACCTAGACTATATATATATATATATATATATATATATATATATATATATATATATATATATATATATATATATATATATATATATATATATATATATATATATATATATATATATATATATATATATATATATATATATATATATATATATATATATATATATATATATATATATATATATATATATTTTATATACATATATATATATATATATATATATATATATATATATATATATATATATATATATATATAAAACAATCCTAAGTTTAACTACTGAGAAACGCCCTTATAAGGAGAAGAGATGAGCAATCAAAGATCTAAAGGCTCTAGTATCTGCTTTTTATTTTTGTTATCGAGCTTTCGCTGCCTGATGGTAGCTTCTTCTGGATTCTAAAAATGCAAACCAGGTACAGAAAGTAAACCAAAAACGTTCGTTTTTAAAATGTGATTCAATGAATTGTAAGACTGTATGACAAATTACTTACAAAAATTTTAGCAGTTAATTCATCTATGGTGAAGACAATAAAATTTGCATTTTTGTTGGCCAAGTAGTAGGTATGATTACAAAAAACATGACAAAAGGACACTTAGAGAGTTACACAAGTATTAAAATAAAACGTTGTAAATCAAAAACACTTTTTAAGACAGAACACAACTGTAAGAAACACCATGATGTTGAAATGGTACTACATTTTAAAATTTTTTCTGACGTCGAGTTTAGTAACTTATTTAGTGATATTTGTGTCCGAACCGGATATTGTTGGTAGTCTATGCCGTCATCAGGTCGACAAAAAACCATAGAAGCATTAAAGTTAGGGATGTGGTAATTTTTTTTATTTTTTTTTTTTTGGTGGATGCTACTATTAATGATATTTATTGTTCAATTTTAATTTTATAACAAAGGGACTTAAATTTGATGAATGTTACTATTAGACGAGTTATTTATTATTAATTATATTAATTATATTAATTCTTTAATTTTATAACAAAGGGACTCATAGGCTAGTTTAAAATATTTGAAAGAGAATATTAATACTGGATGTTATTTAATATTTGTCATATTTAATTTTTAATTTTTTAATTTCAATAAAAAGATACAAAAAGTAATTAGTAATAAAAAGCAGAAATAACAGAAAGAGAAAAGAAAACGTCAACTTTACTGGAAACTAATTTTTTCATAAAAATCGTTCTTTTTTATTAAGAAATTTTTTGTTTCCTTCTCTAATTTATGAGTGATAGAAGTTTTGTCTTTGTGTGATATTACATAGTTAGTGTCACCACTAATGTCGACATTAAAGTAGAAAAGTTACAATACATAGAAGGTCTTTCCCAGTCCTTATCTTCTCGTTTTAAAAATACAAACATTAAGATTGCTAATTACAACATAAAAAGAATGAATTGTTTTTATACCAATTTAAAAGAAAAAGCCGATACTTTACAAAGATCTAATATAATCTACGGCATTCCATGTCAATGTGGTTTGGTCTACGTTGGACAAACTTCACAAAAGCTCTCTAAGAGATTAGCGTTACACAAAAGTGATAGTAAACACAAACCTAACGCAACTAGCTTGAGCTTACACGTAAATAATACAGATCACAGAGTACAATATAACAACAGCTTCATTCTGGATGTTGAGACTAGTTACTTCAGAAGCAGTTTCTTGGAAATGTGTTACATAAAAACTTGTAGAAATAATCTCAATCACAAAAAAGACATACAAAGATTGAGCTCCATGTATACCTATTTCCACTAAAATTGATGTTTTCTTTTCTCTTTCTGTTATTTCTGCTTTTTATTACTAATTACTTTTTGTGTCTTCTTGTTGATATTAAAAAATTAAAAATTAAATATGACAAATAATAAATAACATCCAGTATTAATAGTCTCTTTCAAATATTTTAAACTAGCCTATGAGTCCCTTTGTTATAAAATTAAAGAATTAATATAATTAATAATTAATAACTCGTTTAATAGTAACATTCATCAAATTAAAGTCCCTTTGTTATAAAATTAAAATTGAAAAATAAATATCATTAATAATAAATAATTTATCTAATAGTAGCATCCACCAAAAAAAAAAAAAGAAATTAGCACATCCCTAACTTTAACGCTTTTATGGTTTTTTGTCGACCTGATGACGACATAGACTACCAACAATATCTGGTTCGGACTCAAATATCACTAAATAAGTTACTAAACTCGACGCCAGAAAAAAATTTAAAATAGAGTACCATTTCCACATCATGGTGTTTCTTACAGTTGTGTTATGTCTTAAAAAGTGTTTTTGATTAATGTTTATTGACAACGTTTTATTTTAATACTTGTGTAACTCTCTAAGTGTAATCATACCTACTACCTGGCCAACAAAAATGTTTTCAACAGAGATGAATTAACTGCTAAAATTTTTGTAAGTAATTTCTCATACAGTCTTACAATTCATTGAATCACATTTTAAAAACGAACGTTTTTGGTTTATTTTCTGTACCTGGTTTGCATTTTTAGAATCCAGAAGAAGCTACCATTAGGCAGCGAAAGCTCGACAACAAAAATAAAAAGCAGATACTAGAGCCTTTAGATCTTTGATTGCTCACCTCTTCTCCCTATAAGGGCGTTTTCCAGTAGTTAAACTTAGGATTGTTTGTTGCTAGTGCCCTGTTACTGTCCTTCCTCTTTCTTATATATATATATATATATATATATATATATATATATATATATATATATATATATATATATATACATACATATATATATATATATATATATATATATATATATATATATATATATATATATATATATATATATATATATATATATATATATATATATATATATATATATATATATATATATATATATATATATATATATATATATATATATATATATATATATATATATATATATATATATATATATATATATATATATATATATATATATATATATATATATATATATATATATATATATATATATATATATATATATATATATATATATATATATATATATATATATATATATATATATATATACGTATATATATATATATATATATATATATATATATATATATATATACACTCCTGGATAAAATTAACGCAACAATCTGAAAATTAATTTATCTTCTCAGAAGGTTAGGGCAAGGGCGAAAATGATGCATTAGTGACCTAGATGAACGTTTTATAAGACAATATGCTTTAAGAAACAGGACTGTCACTAGTTCTATAATAAGAAACGAACTCGAAGCTGTTCGCAATGTCACAATTTCTTCTAAGACAGTTAGAAGACGGTTAAATGAAGCTGGATTAAACAGTAGGAGACCAGCCACTGCCCCCTTGCTTACTAGAGAGAACAGAGTTGCCAGGTTACGTTTTGCTCGAAATCACGAAAACTGGTCTGTGGATGATTGGAAACAAGTTTTCTTCAGAGATGAAACTAGGGTTAGTCTCAAACATCCAGATGGTCGTGAGCGAGTATGGCGAAGACCAGGAGAGAGGTTTGCTCCTTGCAATATCTCTGCAAGGATTCCATTCGGCGGTGGCGCTACCATTAGGCAGCGAAAGCTCGACAACAAAAATAAAAAGCAGATACTAGAGCCTTTAGATCTTTGATTGCTCACCTCTTCTCCCTATAAGGGCGTTTTCCAGTAGTTAAACTTAGGATTGTTTGTTGCTAGTGCCCTGTTACTGTCCTTCCTCTTTCTTATATATATATATATATATATATATATATATATATATATATATATATATATATATATATACATACATATATATATATATATATATATATATATATATATATATATATATATATATATATATATATATATATATATATATATATATATATATATATATATATATATATATATATATATATATATATATATATATATATATATATATATATATATATATATATATATATATATAATATATATATATATATATATATATATATATATATATATAATATATATATATATATATATATATATATATATATATATATATATATATATATATATATATATATATATATATATACGTATATATATATATATATATATATATATATATATATATATATATATATATATATATATATATACACTCCTGGATAAAATTAACGCAACAATCTGAAAATTAATTTATCTTCTCAGAAGGTTAGGGCAAGGGCGAAAATGATGCATTAGTGACCTAGATGAACGTTTTATAAGACAATATGCTTTAAGAAACAGGACTGTCACTAGTTCTATAATAAGAAACGAACTCGAAGCTGTTCGCAATGTCACAATTTCTTCTAAGACAGTTAGAAGACGGTTAAATGAAGCTGGATTAAACAGTAGGAGACCAGCCACTGCCCCCTTGCTTACTAGAGAGAACAGAGTTGCCAGGTTACGTTTTGCTCGAAATCACGAAAACTGGTCTGTGGATGATTGGAAACAAGTTTTTCTTCAGAGATGAAACTAGGGTTAGTCTCAAACATCCAGATGGTCGTGAGCGAGTATGGCGAAGACCAGGAGAGAGGTTTGCTCCTTGCAATATCTCTGCAAGGATTCCATTCGGCGGTGGCTCTGTTATATTCTGGGGTTTCATCTGCTTTGATGCTCGCATAGAGTTAGTTCCTGTCCGTACGAGATCCACGAATGCTGACTACTATCTTGAGAATATTGTAATAGAACATGTGATGCCTTTCGGTCATTTTGTGGGGCCCAATTTCCTGTTTATGCAAGACAACGCTCGACCTCACGTGGCTAGGGAGGTACTCGATTATCATAATCAAGTTGATATACCGATTATGCAATGGCCACCAAAAAGCCCGGATCTGAATCCGATAGAACATGTATGGGGTCACCTTAAGAAAAATATGAAACGTCATATACCTGCACCTAGAAACCTGAGGGAACTTGAAAATACAGTTATCACAGAATGCGAGCAAATTCTTCAAGATTTTATCCAAAATTTAATTAGAAGCATGCCTAGGCGCATAAACGCTGTCATCCGAAGTAGAGTAGGCAACACACGCTACTAGTGTCCCAGTTACACCATTAATCATGCTACTAGTGTCCCAGTTTATTTTTTTCATTATTACATAATTTCAACGATTTTGTTATTAGGTCTTAAGAATAATTTTAATTCGAATCTTATAGAGAACTTTGGTAGCTAATTCACTTTTAAAGTATCCGAATAAGTTCTTTCCAACTTTTAATGTAACCAATGTTCATAAAAAATTATTAAAATTAATTCATTATAGAGATCTGTATGATTTAATCTATTGTTGCGTTAATTTTGCCCAGGAGTATATATATATATATATATATATATATATATATATATATATATATATATATATATATATATATATATGTATATATGTATATATATATATATATATATATATATATATATATATATATATATATATATATATATATATATATATGCGGCATTCCACGTCAATTCAGCCACTAAAAAATCGAACATTTTCTTTTTTTACTTAAATATTCGAAACTTTTATTTTTTTTAGGTACAAACATGGTGATAAAATATTATTTGAAAAAATTGCAATAGTTATAAACATTTGAATATAATAGAATTTCTAGTGTACAGTTGTACATAAAAATTAATATAATTGTGGCCATTAAAAGTAAATTTAATGCTTTGAAAGATAAAAATAATATTTGTTTTTTTTTTAAAACAATTAAACTTCGAAATTGTTATTTGAATTCTAAATTTATTGTTTTTATTGGTTTTGCCTTTTTTGTTTTAAAATGGGAATTAATATTAAATTGATCAGAATTTATTCTAGTTTAAGTGAGTAAAGTTTAAAAATGGGATATACATAAGTACAAAAGTTACTCAACAATGAATTCGGGCGCCGCGAGCTTATCTCAACCTTCTGTCTCTCGAATCTCGAATCAATAAGTTTTAATTTTACTAAATATTTGTCATAAAAGGGCCGATAATAATGAGTAAAAATATAATAGTGCATCCAAATAAAATACTACTCAAACATACACTGCATTTGTTGGCAACCAAATAAAATATTCTGTTTCAGTTCAGGAGAGCGTTCGTCTGATTGGAGACACGGAATTGACCGGCGGCCTTGAATCGCTGAAACATCGAAGAACGGTTGGCGACTTGAGTCTGTTCTACAAGTATTTTCATGGAAAGTGTTCGAAGAATTCCTCCCAAAGCGGTGCATGTTAGAAATACACGTCGCGCTGGTGCTTCACATCCGTATGAGGTTTAGCTTGTTACTCCGCGTACGACGCTTTTCAAGCAGTCTTTTATATGGAGAACATCATCCCTTTGGAATAATTCGCCCAGCGCTGTGTTTCCCACCGAGTACAATTTACAGCGATCAAAGCACAACGTGAATCGCTTTTTCCGCACACGTGTCGCTCCTGGAGCGCTTTAGGAACTTCCCTGTAGCACGTGTGCTAGACCCATAAAAAAAAACTAGAATATGAATTTGACAAAGTAAATTTTAAATGTAAGTAATTTTGAAATAAGCTAAATGCAATATTTAAGTTTATTGTATGTTTTAAAATATTATTTAAATTTTTTATTGGCAGCATTGGCATCAAATAATAAAGATGATAATTTCAAATTCACTTTGATAGAAAAAAGGCAAAAACTTTCAGAAGACAGATGGTTTATAAATATTAGAGTAACTGAAAGAAAAATTTCGTACTTCAGAATCATTTAAAGAAAAAACTCATGTTCTTATATATGCACCAATATGCATCGATAATGAAGAAAAGGTCCAAAGAGAATTTCAGGAACTCAAAAATTACACTCCATTATTCAAAATACCGAAGCACAATTGCTTCTGAGAAGATTTTTCGTAAGAAAAAGAATCTAAGTTATTTCCAAGAAATGATAATGAGATATTTTCTCGCAAATGATCGCTTAAAAAAATGTTAATTATTGAAAACTAATTGTTAATTATTGTCGATTGATGAAAAATAATTACTAATAGATTACGGGAGAGTTTATAATACTAATAGATGTTTCAGTTAATAATGTCGACTTTGCTAAGAGATGCCGTTACTAATACACTTGTTGGTATAGACTAGTGACATCTATGTCGTTTTGGAAGGTAAACATATGCCATCAAAAGCCAGTTCGTTATTAATTGCCATTGTGCGAAAAACAAAGTTCTTCATATGTCGTGTTTCGTACCATTAAAAGACGTTTTGCGGGGAAGTTTAATAAATAACCTTCTTTCATTTGAAGAAAATTTCTGCTAAAAGTTGGTTGAAGCTTATGGTGAATATTCTCCAGCCCAAAAAAACTTGGGTAGACCTAGGCCAGCCTTCAACATCACAACCAGTGCACAATATATAGGAAAAGGAAACTTTGCTGTGTATTTGGTGGGATAGCTGAGTAGCCGTGTATTACAAACTGCTAAAATCTGGTGGAAACGATTTCTGGCGATCGATACCGACAACAATTGATAAAGTTGAACCGAGCATTGAAGGAAAAACGACCAGAATACGCCCAAAGATACGATAAAGTCATTTTTCAACATGACAATGCTCGGCTCCATATTGCAAAATGTGTTAATAACTATTTGGAAAACATCAAATGGGACGTTCTACCCCAACCGATGTATTCACCGGACTTAGCCCCTTCAGACTACGACTTATTTCGATCGATGCAGCACGGACTTTCAGAACAACACTTACATTCTTACGAGGAAGAGAAAATTTGGCTTGATGAATAGTTGGCCTCAAAAGATGAAAAGTTCTTCTGGTGCGGAATCCATTGACAGAAAGATGGGAAAAAGCCATAGCTAACGATGGTCAATACTTTGATTATTACGGTTATACATTTTGTAGTGGAAATAAAGGCTTAAATGTTGCGAAAAAATCGACATTATTAACCGAAACACCTATTAATTTAACAAAAAAAAGTACATCAAATAGGGTCTTAGACATCACTAACAATTTACAGATTCAAATTACTGGTCGAGCGCCACGAGGTTCAGATAAGCTCACGGCTTCATTTATTGTTAATAACTTTTGTAATTATGTATGTCCCATTTTTAAACTTCACCTACTTAAACTAGAATAATTTTGATTAGTTCAATATGAATTTCAATTATAAAAAAAATTGGCAAAACCAATGAAGACATTAAATTAAAAATTCAGATAACAATTTCGAGGTTTAAGTGTCTATAAAAAAAAATCTAATATTTTTATCTAAAAGAGCATTAAATTTAATGCTAATAGCCACTTCCATAATATTTTGTCAGTAACTCTAACAATTATATTAATTTTTCTGTGTAAATGTACATGAGAAATCTTATGATATTCAATTGTCCATAACTATTGTAATTTTTAATTTTTTTCAAATAATATTTTATCAACATATTTGTACCTAAAAACAATAAAAGTTTTGGATATTTAAATAAAAAAAAATGTTCGATTTTTAGTGGCCGAATTGACATGAAATGCCCCATATATATACATATATATATATATATATATATATATATATATATATATATATATATATTTATATATATATATATATATATATATATATATATATATATATATATATATATATATATATATATATATATATATATATATTAGATATCTTAAAATCCATTATGTATTTTCCCGTTTTTTCTTAGTTAATATTGTATATAATAGTTAGAGCTTCTTAACTATCTAATATACCTATAAATGAATCTAGCTTAATCTAGAATCTAATAGTAAAAGCTTAAAACAAATACTTACTACCTAAACATTTGTCTAATTGTAAACAAATAATATAAAATTATTTTGTTTCCTCCTCAGTACCTATCTGTTAGCAATAGTTATTTTAGTTGTGATTTACCAAATGCAGTAATGTATATACTGAAAAGTATTTGAATATATTACTGTACCGAAGAAACATTTTTTTTATACTAGATAAATTACTTAATGCACTCGTGATAATTTTTACTCAATATATACTTTATAGAGAATATTCCAAAATTTTTTCAAAATTTTTTGATGAGTAGGGGAGCGAGTGGCTTGTTGTAACAATTTTTAGAAAAAATAATTTAATTTAATATCTGTTTGCTGTTTTAGCATTAAAAGAGCGTCTGTCGATAGCCTAACTAGTCCTCTAATATACCGAAAAGAAATAAGATCAAAATTATTAATATATACTTCACACTCGACATTTCCTTAAAAAAATACCTTTGGTACAACTTGCCCCGGCTTTGGGGCTAGATGTAACAGCCATAGGGCAGGTAGTAACAGTAAAAATAAAGTAAATTTTGATACATATTTGAGCTTTAATTTTGTCATTTTCGAAACCAACATAACACTTTACATTATCTATAATATTTTTCATTGTTGGAACTCAAACATACTTTTATAAAAACAATCCACATTAAAAATTTAAGTGTTTAACTAATTTCTTAATTGGGTAAACTATATTTATAATCAGCATGGCAGTTTGTATCACATTCATTTACTTAACACACTACAAGTATCTAAAAAATAATAAGCCTTCGAAAAAATAGACACTATATAATGACTAAATTCAGTTTTCATCAAAGTAACAATTAATACAAATAAATGATATAGTATCTCCTGTTACACATTTCACATGTGCCCACATTTTACACGATATGCATTCTACCCATTCCTCTTTATCAGAATTGCGATAGGCTTTACAACAAACTAGACAATACCACTCCTCAGTTTCAGCTTCTGAATCAGACCTCTAAATTTTTTTTTCAACTTTTTCTTTATCATCTTTCCTTTTGTTGATTTGCCCTTGCCTTTTTCTTTTCCTCTTTCCTTTTGATCCATCTTTACCATCCTTTTTCTGCCTCTTTATCATTTTTTCTTCACATTTTTTTCTTAAACTTCCTTTTTAGGTGTATCAGTTAAAACAGTAGATTTTCTTTTACGTCGCGTCGGCTATGCGTTGTTTGTTTCGGCGATGGAGCCTTTAGAAGAGGTCTAATCTTCGAAGATAAAAAATGTTTTTTTAAACCTGAACATCTTGGAGCTGGTTCTGTTGCAGTTTCAATGTCATGTTAATTTCAGAAGTGCTTATATAAAATTCGGGAGCAGAATGTAATAATTTTGGATTTTCAAGGTCAAACGTTAAATTTTTCTGTCTATTTAATAGGATTTGGACGATCAGTGACATAGGATGGTGGAAAGTCGCTGCTTTTAAAGATATCTGCATTGAAAGGCCATATGCCGGATAATATGTTACAATGTGCTCCAAGATATTATTACAACAACCACCGTACGATAATTTGGAACATTTAACAAAAATTTCATAAAATTATGTCGCTAAACGTGAAACTTTTTAAAGAATATTAAAACTAAGTACATTTTGGAACTATATGCAAAACTAAAGGTTTTAAATTAATTAATTATAGACACAAAAAGCCGAATTTTATGAAATCAATATTTTAGGTTACCTAGCGAAAATGAAGCACGTGCGCACATCTACTCACTGCGCCGCCGGGCGGGACACTGGCTGTGATGACATGATATCAAATGACGTAAGAATTAAATTAAGCAAAAAATATAGGTTTATAGAATTCAGATTCCAAGTAAAATATGCGTGTTACTACTACTTACCGCTGTTACGCAAGCACCTAGTTCCCCTACTTTTCGAGATAGGAGGGGAGGAAAAAAAAGCGATTTTTAGCCTTTTTTTAAATTTATATATTTTTAAACTTGTAGTTTCAAAAGCTTTCATTTGAAACCTCACCCGATGACCTTAGAGTTTTTTTTTCACTTCCCTTTACAAGCTAACCCCTTAAGTCAAAATGTAACATTCAAAACTATACGGCTTGATTGGGCCATTAATTCCTATATTCGCGCCAAATTTCCACTTTTTATGTCAAATAGTTTCGGAGAAAATGCGGTGTGACACCAAAGTGATCACACAAATGTTCCAGACGGAACGCTAAAAATGGCCTACAAATTATTTAATAATTTTTTTTCACTAATTTTTACGGTAATTTTCTAGAGATGTGATTTAAAAATATTTTCTGTAAGGCTAGCTAATGTACGGGGACATTTTTTTAAGTATAACACCTCACCTACTGTTTTCTTCTTTGACACACCAAACATTTTTTTACTACTAAACTTAGCTTTGAAAATGAAAAAAAAATATATCATAAAATTTATCAAATTTAACAGTTTACTAATCCAACCATGATTTTTTAAATGACACCCCCATATGAGCGCACCATTAAATAGCATTCTTCAGTCAGTTTATGCACCATTAAATAGCATTCTTCAGTCAGTCAGGTAAATAACTCTTAATATTGATTTTCAGTCGTTACCAATATACATTGCAGTCAAGTTATTGAGCCAAATTTTAACTTTTAAGTGGCTTACTCAATTTACTCTTTTCTATTTGCATAGCAATTTTACTAATAGACTCAGTTTTTTGTAAAGAAGGCAAAAATAATGTCAAAATATTTGTCTCTTGTCAAATTTGCCAGATTACATATCCAATTAGAATGTTTTCAAGTGACCCTCTATATATATAGAGACAATATTAGTTGCATTTTTAATCCGTTTAAAAAGATATATGACTCTTAATATTTTCTTCGTATGTTTTAATTTTTATATTTTAGTTGACTTTCTAATCTGTGAAATTTGATAGGTGATAAATTTTTTAATATCATATTTGGCTTCTTCAAAAGAAATTAAGTTTAGTAGCATATCAAGTGAGCCACTTAAAAGTTAAATTCCTGTTAATATTTTGAATGCCCTGTATATCAGTAACGATGAAAATAAATAACAATTATATTTTTTTAAATGAACTGAAAAATGCTATTTAATGGTGTAACCAAACATACTAGGGCTATTTATAAAAATCCCAGTTGTCTTTGTGATCTGTCAAATTTGACAAGTGATAAATTTTGTGATATCATAGTTAGTTTCTTTTTGGAAAACTTCGTTTAGTATTGAAAGAATTTAAAATAGGAAAAGGGTAAATCAGGTGAGACATTTAAAAAATATAACTTACAAATTTAATTTCTGTAAAATCAGTAATGTTTTTTTGATGTTTTTTAACTACAAACTTATCACATATATAACAAAAAGTGTTGGGAGAGTTTTTACAACCACGATTAGCCATAGTTTGAGTGTGAATTAAAGCACATGGGTTAAACAATGCAATGCGAGGTTATATTAACTGGAAGAAAACAAACAGCTGTGATTTCTTAACTGCCAACCTAATAACGTTTGATTTTACTGCCAACCTTATAAAATTCTGATTTTATGGCCAATCTAATAACATTCCAATGGCGTTTTACAAAAGTGTGTAGTAGCATATCAAGTGAATCACTTAAAAGTTAAATTGCGGTTAATATTTTGAATGCCCTGTATATCAGTAACGACTGAAAATAAATAACAATTATATTTTTTAAATGGACTGAAAAATGGTATTTAACGGTGTAACCAAACATACTAGGGCTATTTATAAAAATCCCAGTTGTCTTTGTGATCTGTCAAATTTGACAAGTGATAAATTTTGTGATATCATAGTTAGTTTCTTTATGAAAAACTTAATTTGGTATTGAAAGAATTTAAAATAGGAAAAGGGTAAATCAGGTGAGACACTTAAAAAATATAACTTACAAATTTCATTTCTGTAAAATCAGTAATGCTTTTTGATGTTTTTTAACTACAAACTGACCACATATATAACAAAAAGTGTTGGGAGAGTTTTTTACAACCACGATTAGCCATAGTTTGAGTGTGAATTAAAGCACATGGGTTAAACAATGCAATGCGAGGTTATATTAACTGGAAGAAAAACAAACAGCTGTGACATCGGAACTGCCAACCTAATAACATTTGATTTTACTGCCCACCTTATAAAATTCTGATTTTATGGCCAACCTAATAACATTCCAATGGCGTTTTACAAAAGTGTGCAGTAGCATATCAAGTGAGCCACTTCAAAGTTAAATTCCGGTTAATATTTTGAATGCCCTGTATATCAGTAACGACTGAAAACAAATAACAATTATATTTTTTTATATCGACTGAAAAATGCTATTTAATAGTGTAACCAAACATACTAGGGCTATTTATAAAAATCCCAGTTGTCTTTGTGATCTGTCAAATTTGATAAGTGATAACTTTTGTAATATCATAGTTAGTTTCATTATGGAAAACTTAGTTTAGTATTGAAAGAATTAAAATAGGAAAAGGGTAAATCAGGTGAGACACTTAAAAAATATTACTTACAAATTTAATTTCTGTAAAATCAGTAATGTTTTTTTGATGTTTTTTAACTACAAACTTACCACATATATAACAAAAATGTTGGGAAAGTTTTTACAACCACAATTAGCTATAGTATAAGTGTGAATTAAAGCACATGGGTTAAACAATGCAATGCGAGGCTATAAAAACTGGAAGAAAACAAACAGCTGTGACATCGGAACTGCCAACCTCATAACATTTGATTTTACTGCCAACCTTATAAAATTCTGATTTTATGGCCAACCTAATAACATTCCAATGGCGTTTTACAAAAGTGTGCAGTAGCATATCAAGTGAGCCACTTCAAAGTTAAATTCCGGTTAATATTTTGAATGCCCTGTATATCAGTAACGACTGAAAACAAATAACAATTATATTTTTTTATATCGACTGAAAAATGCTATTTAATAGTGTAACCAAACATACTAGGGCTATTTATAAAAATCCCAGTTGTCTTTGTGATCTGTCAAATTTGATAAGTGATAAATTTTGTAATATCATAGTTAGTTTCTTTATGGAAAACTTAGTTTAGTATTGAAAGAATTAAAATAGGAAAAGGGTAAATCAGGTGAGACACTTAAAAAATATTACTTACAAATTTAATTTCTGTAAAATCAGTAATGTTTTTTTGATGTTTTTTAACTACAAACTTACCACATATATAACAAAAATGTTGGGAAAGTTTTTACAACCACAATTAGCTATAGTATAAGTGTGAATTAAAGCACATGGGTTAAACAATGCAATGCGAGGCTATAAAAACTGGAAGAAAACAAACAGCTGTGACATCGGAACTGCCAACCTCATAACATTTGATTTTACTGCCAACCTTATAAAATTCTGATTTTTATGGCCAACCTAATAACATTCCAATGGCGTTTTACAAAAGTGTGCAGTAGCAAATCAAGTGAGCCCCGTCAAAGTTAAATTCCGGTTAATATTTTGAATGCCCTGTATATCAGTAACGACTAAAAACAAATAACAATTATATTTTTTTAAATCGACTGAAAAAATGCTATTTAATGTTGTAACCAAACATACTAGGGCTATTTATAAAAATCCAAGTTGTCTTTGTGATCTGTCAAATTTGATTAGTGATAAATTTTGTAATATCATAGTTAGTTTCTTTATGGAAAATTTAGTTTAGTATTGAAACAAATAAAAATAGGAAAAGAGTAAATCAGGTGAGACACTTAAAAAATATAACTTACAAATTTAATTTCTGTAAAATCAGTAATGTTTTTTTGATGTTTTTTAACTACAAACTTACCACATATATAACAAAAAGTGTTGGAAGAGTTTTTACAACCACAATTAGCTATAGTTTGAGTGTGAATTAAAGCACATGGATTAAACAATGCAATGCGAGGTTATATTAACTGGAAGAAAACAAACAGCTGTGACATCGGAACTACCAACCTAATAACATTTGATTTTACTGCCAACCTTATAAAATTCTGATTTTATGACCAACCTAATAACATTCCAATGGCGTTTTACAAAAGTGTGCAGTAGCATATCGAGTGAGCCACTTTAAAGTTAAATTCCGGTTAATATTTTGAATGCCCTGTATATCAGTAGCGACTGAAAACAAATAACAATTATATTTATTTAAATCGACTGAAAAATGCTATTTAATGGTGTAACCAAACATACTAGGGCTATTTATAAAAATCCCAGTTGTCTTTGTGATCTGTCAAATTTGACAAGTGATAAATTTTGTAATATCATAGTTAGTTTCTTTATGGAAAACTTAGTTTAGTATTGAAAGAATTAAAATAGGAAAAGGGTAAATCAGGTGAGACACTTAAAAAATATAACTTACAAATTTAATTTCTGTAAAATCAGTAATATTTTTTTGATGTTTTTTACTACAAACTTACCACATATATAACAAAAAGTGTTGGGAGAGTTTTTACAACCACAATTAGCTATAGTTTGAGTGTGAATTAAAGCACATGGGTTAAACAATGCAATGCGAGGTTATATTAACTGGAAGAAAACAAACAGCTGTGACATCGGAACTACCAACCTAATAACATTTGATTTTACTGCCAACCTTATAAAATTCTGATTTTATGGCCAACCTAATAACATTCCAATGGCGTTTTACAAAAGTATGTAGCAGCATATCAAGTGAGCCACTTAAAAGTTAAATTCCGGTTAATATTTTGAATGCCCTGTATATCAGTAACGACTGAAAATAAATAACAATTATATTTTCTTAAATGGACTGAAAAATGCTATTTAATGGTGTAACCAAACATACTAGGGCTATTTATAAAAATCCTAGTTGTCTTTGTGATCTGCCAAATTTGACAAGTGATAAATTTTGCGATTTAGTTTCTTTATGGAAAACTTAGTTTAGTATTTAAAGAATTTAAAATAGGAAAAGAGTAAATCAGGTGAGACACTTACAAATTTAATTTCTGTAAAAAATGTATCATTTTCAACGTTAATCCTACTCGTATAGATCTGTTTTATTATCTGCCGGATTTGTTCGAAAATCTCTAAAGTTTGGGCTTAATCGATTTACTTTTATAAAGTGTAAAAAATAATCCTTGGTTTTCTTTTTTGGAAACTTTTCGTTTCGGACGTCTACTAAAGCTTTATTCACACGGGATTTGAAATTCGTTTTTCACATGGAAAGAGACTTTCTCTATTGAATCTGAAACTGATAACCTCGGAACAAAGTTCATTCAGATGGTTATGTGTTTTTCATTTTAACAAAAGTATTTATAAATAGGGAAAGTTTCGGAAGCATACAGTAAAATTTAAAATATTGGTGCCTAAATTTTATGATAACACATTGTACGTAGGGGTATTTAATCTAAGAATCGAGTTCAAAATATTTTCAAATCAAATTCGAGGTGAAATTATTATATATTAGATTTTTTTAAACAACCGACCCCACACTGGGTTGCTTAGGGTAAAATACTTGTCATTTACCAACTTTTACAAGGAGTAAGTTTTAATGCTTGTTAACTTGAATTACAAGATAAATAAATTAAACTTAGTTATTTTATGAAATTATTATTATTTATTTATAACTAGAGTTCATCATCCGCATCTAAGCCAATCTCCATTGTGGCGGAAAGCTAGTTATCGTAAGTTGTTTCTGTTCATCATCATAAAGTTGTAGTATTTCTGTCGGCAAAAAGAAGTTTCCAACTTTCTTGACACACCGTTATTCTCTGTATCTCAAGGTGAGATTGTATGTAAACATGAAAGTTTTGTGGATAGTGGAACCCCTTTGGTACTATGCAGAATAGGTTCCGTAATTGATCACTTCGGTGTCTCATCAGAAACGACGTAGTTCTGAAAGTTAAATTTTGAATTGAAGGGGTCAGAGCAGTTTTTCTGAAAGTTAAATTTTGACTTAAGGGTTAGTTTTGAGGGGTGAAATCGGAAGTGAAAAAAAATTTTTTTTACTAGGTCATCGAGGTGGTGTGGTGTAAAATGAAAGCTTGTGAAAACACGAGTAAAAAATATACATATAATGTAATACTTGCGCGCACTTTTCTTTGTATTATTTTTAAAAAATCGCGAAAAATCGCTGTCGCTTATCTCGAAAAGTATTTATCAAAAAATTTTGAAAAAATTCTGGAATATTCTCCACGGGGTGTAGATTGAACGAAAATTATCACGAGTGCGTTACCTTCAATAATTTATTTGGTATATAAAAAAAAAAAAATTCAAGGTCACCAGTTTTCATTTGGCGTGTGTTTGTGAAGTCACTGATCATTTTAACATATACCTCCGTAACAAAATTTTTTATTTTAAAAGCAATCAACGTACGGAACACTAATTGCGCAAGTTCAACTTGCCCATGACCGGTTATTTGTTATTGTACGTATATAATATTGTATGCGAGATAAGTCAGTACCCGTCAGCTTCCTTTGAGCCGGTTTAGTTTATCTCTTGTAAAATTGCAGAAGCATCGATATACGTGCCGATAGTAGATTTATTTGAGTAAAATTCAGCGATTCTAAATTAAATACCCGTTCCCTTAATGAGAGTGTTTTTCTCCGCTTTGTGCGGTCACTATTTTTCTCAAATCTTTTGTAGATTGTTACGGCTTTTGTTTTGTCCACAATGGTAACTTTATAGAATAGGAGAGCCATTTTGATGAATCGGCCTTCTTTGTTTGATGCCGCTGCCATTTATTTTTAGATTGTACTTAAGATACCTTAAATTGTGCTTAAAGGTATTAATTTTACTTCATGGGTAATTATATATTTGTATCGAAGTGTTCTCCACATATTCTATTTTTATATCGATTAAACAACAGATATAATGCTTAATGTAAATAAAAGGTATTTTCTAACGCATCTCCTTAGCTTTCTACTCAATTAATCAATAGTAATAAATAAGCAAATAGTGTAGTAGAATTCCTAAATTTACATTATGACGTTATAGTTAAAATGAAAGCAAGTAAAATGAAATGGTGTGTACAAGGTGCTCATTTTTAGACGCCCGGCCCTAATTTTTAAAAAATTACTGGATATTTTTTTTTAAATATAGAATGACATATTGCATGTCAAGGAGTACACTGACGTATTTGACATATGGTAGTGAAAATGACGCTGGGCGCCGTGACGATAAACAACTCTTTTTTCTCTTGTAAAACGGCATTGAAGAGCACTATTTTCTTCAACATTTTCCCTTAAACTGTTTTTTTTCTAATTTGTTTTGCAAAAAATTTGGGCAGCAAAAACCCTCTAAAATATTATTTTTTGGTCATCGCGGTTGCCATGGATCGTATGCCACGTTTGGCTTCAATCAATTTATCTAGTAGGCGGCTGTCATACTTTAATCTGACAATAGTTATAATTAAGGAAACCCAAATATGCAAGTGAAAAACTTTAAAATATGCGCATAAATATGCAAATAATTTTCTCAAAATATGCACATACATGTTGTAAATATGCAGTAAAACAAATCGAAATAGACTTGAAAAATGTAAATTTATTGTTTCACATTACATGATACGAGTACTATACAAATGTAGCAATAAAAAACCCATTTTAAATTTTCAACTTACAGGGCGAATGAACTAAATCGAAATATAATATTATACAAAGTAAAAAATAAATATAAATAATAATGTATTTTATTACTTTACTTAAAGATGTACATATAATAATAGTAATAATGTAGGTACATATTATAAAAATTTATATACGTAGTAAACAGCATAATAAAACATACATTTTAAATTTGATACATACAAATATTGCAAAAGACAGCGTCGCCGTTAGTTATAAAAACAATAAACCACTAAATGTTTCTCAAAATTCTCCATTAAAAAGTTTTGTCTTCTATCATTGTATAAAAATTTAAAAATTGAGAAACTCCTTTCCACATCGACTGATGTAATAGGGGCGTTTTTAAAATTATTTAATAGCATAGGATCTAAATCAATGAAATCAGTAAAATCCTCCTTTAAAACATTAGCTACTTGGCTGGCAAATTGAAACCCACTATTTTTTTTCCATAACATTCCGAAATTTTTGAAAAATTTTGCTCCTAATTTTACCTGCGACATTTTCAAAAGCGACCTCACATTGTTTTATTAGTTGAACACTTCGGGTTAATGGCAAATTAGATTCCTCCATTTGACTTATGGTTTTAGAACCATAGCTATAATTTGTTTTAAGAAAGGAAAGTTGTTGTTTTATCTCCTTGTTTTTGAATAATCGTTTAAGTTCTGTAAGGGATTGGGAAGATTCGTCTGATAATTCTGCAATTAGACCATCTAGTTGACAGAAGTTGTCGCAATAAAAAAATGTTGCTTCCAACAAAGTGCCCCATCTTGTAATAACAGGCTGAGGTGGAAGAGGAGTGTTTGGTAGTTTTTTTCTTTGTAGAACTGAATCCTTAAAGGCACTTTAAGGAAGATTTTCTTCATGTTAGAAATTAAGCTATTCACAAGCGGAAAATGATTCTTAATTTCCTCAGCAACCCTATTTAAAGCATGAGCGAGACATGTTACATGTATTAAGTTTAGATAAAAAAATTTTCAAATTTTTGCTCGGCCTTTATCATGTACGGTGCTGCATCTGACAAAATAAGAAAAAAATTATCTCCTGGAACAGGCGTAGGAAGAAAAAAACTTCGATAGTTCCTCTTGAACAAATGTGGCCACTGTCAATGCATTTCTTTTTTCTAACTGTTTGGAAGCAATCAGGTAAGATTTTGGCAAAATATCGTCGCTAAAAACTCCAATCAATAAATACGCAATATACCGTCCTCTTGAATCGGTGGTTTCATCAATACATATGTAAAAATGTTCGTTGCGAATTTTACCTTTAATTTCCTCAATTACCTGTGAATACAAGGAGCTTACGTCGTTTCTCCGTATTGTTGTTTCACCTGGGATATTAAATTTGCAATATTTCTGGAGGAAGAAAGTAAAGTTTTGATTACGTAGCTTCGATAACGGAATGTTTGATGTCATCATTGCACGGCATAGATCTCGGTTAAAGATGTCTTGTTCATTTAGCTCTTTATTTTTGTACCTTGGTTGGAAACATTGCATTAATGTGTGTTGTGGCCTATCTCCAGGTTTCGTCTTACTCAATTTGGCAATATGGCAAGCAGTGTTCACATGTTGCTCTATTTGAAATTTTTTGTCGCATGGTATCTGCAATAAAAAAAAGAAAATTAGGAAAAAATTCGTTAAATAGAAATTTCGTTAAATAGAAAACTAGGTGCATAGGGCAGGCAAAAATTAAAATTCTGTTTTGTACCTTTTTTATTACATTACCTAGAAATACATACGTTTACGTATGTATTTCTATTTCGTGGTTTCATTAAATAGAAATTTTGTTCGTTAAATGGAACAAAAATAACTTAAATAACATTGAAAATAGCATCAACGGCAAAATCCTGACAAAAATTTCGTTATGTTTAAATATTAAACGAAAATGAGATACCCTGTATATTCAATAGGTATTCAAAAATTATACTTACAATTTTAACACATGCAGAACAGTAGATTTTTGCCATATCTATTCTTAGTTCTTTGTATGGTTTAATCCACACTGACACACTACTGGCTTTGGGCATTTCACTGTAGTAAAATACGACTCACAAGATAAAAAGCACAAATCGACGTAACCACTTTTAAAAGCACAACCAAAAATGAAATCTAATAAATTAATAATACAAGTATGCTCTGATGGCCGTCTGGGGTTTACTGACTGGTTTTTACTGACCATAAAATAATAAAATTTATTTGGGGAAAACCACCGGCGCGGCGGCGGCGGTCTAAACATTGATCCTTATTCCGAAAAATTAATGAAAAGGCCTGCCAAAGACCTACATTATTATAAATTCCTTCAAATATGCACATATATGCTATTTTTAAAGCATTTATGCAAATATTTAGAAAAATGCATATAATATGCAAAATATGCAATATATGCGGTTTGCATATTTGGGAGTCCTTAGTTAAAATAATAATACTTACTATGCTGTTGAGGTTTTTCCTTTAATAAAATATCTTTGTACAATAAAAAACAAGAATACATTATTTTTATTAAAACCACACAAAACTATATAAGCTTTTACGTTACATAATTTATTACATATTTATAAAATTAAATGTTTGAAACTTAAAAAATATAAAAAAAAAACATCAAAAAAGTCCTTCCTCTATCATGCATTTTTCCATTCTGTTCATTAACGCTTGATGAGTGGCTTTGTAAATAATTCCTCCAGATACACTATTGCACACATCTGATATTCTTGCCTTTAGGTGTTCAATATCATTTGTAGCAGTTTTGTATACAACATCTCCCCCACAAAAAAAAATCCGACGGTGTAAGATCTGGTGCCCAATGAATATCTGGGTTGCGAACTCCTATCCATCTTCATTGAAACCGTTCATTCAAATACTCTGCAGTTGTATGAGGTGATGCTCCATCGTGTTGATATCACATATGTCGTCTTAGAATAAGGGAAACATTTTCTAATAAAACTGGTAGAATATTAACGAAGAAATTAAGGTATCTATTTCCAGTTAATTTTCCTTCAAAAAAGTAGGGTCCAACTAAGCGTCTCCTAATTATCCTATAACATACATTAACGCCATAATGGCCTTGATTCTGGATTTGATTAACGTTGTATGGATTCTCGTTAGCCCAGTAATCATAATTTTTTCTGTTGCTGTGCCTGACGAAATGACTTTCATCTGTCCATAATATATGACTCAGAAAATAACGTTCTTCGTCATATTTAAACATTATTTCTGCTACAAAACTTAGTCATCGTTCCGAATCAAATTGTGTTAATAACTGAAGATTATGCATTTTATAGTCATTGTATTCAATTACCTGCTTACTTGTCTGATTGAATCATATGATGGTTTGGAAAATATTGTATGATTTCGGCTACTTTTTCATGTGTTAAAACAGTTTTTCGCTTAGAAACACATTTCTGCACAGAAAATCCATCCATATTGCTTCTCAAGTTTCATTCTAATCGACAAAACATAGTGTCATCCGGGATATACCTGTTGGGGTAACGTTCTCGATACAGTCTAACGGCTTCCCGAGAATTTCTTCATGCTTCTTCATAAATAAGAATCCTATCTACTTTTCCAGCGTGGGAAACCACTTCAACCATAAGCTGTTAATAGACTGTTTACTTAATTTAACTCTACTGAATTATAATCTGATCTGATGAACTGATAAAAGGTGTGCAAACAAGAGCTGTAAGATTAAAGTATAAAATTTTAGAAGGTTGTTGCTGCATAACTTTTTTGCAAAACAAATTAGAAAAAAAACAGGTTAAGGAAAAAATGTTGAAAAAAATTAGGGCTCTCCAATGCCGTTTTACAAAAGGTATATCGATGGAAAAAAAAAAATTTATGCGTCGCGGCACCCAGCGCCGTTTTGGCTACCGTATGTCAAATCTGTCAGTATACTACTTGAGATGCATTATATCATTCTATATTTAAAAAATAAATAAATAGCCAACAATTTTCCATAAATCGGGGCCAGACGTCTAAAAATGATCACCTTGTACATGTGGTAACTATTTTTTGCGATGTGAATATCTTGTCTGTAGTCGGGTACAATAATTTTTCCTTAACATCGCTTGACTAAAATACTATGCTTTGAAAAAGAAACTCTTAATTAATATGGCAACGTCCAATTAAATATGGCAATGTCCAAAAAAAAATAAAAAATAAAATAAAACTGAAAAAAAAATCTGAAATATAAAATATTCAAAACATAGTATATACCCTCACTTTCAAATTTATAACGAATTTGAATATTTGCAAACCCTCTGGTAACACACTCTTATCATAAATAGTTTATTTATGGAGGTGTATCGAGAGTTAACATGTCGATAACGACTGAATTCAGAGTGAAAATTCAGAAGGCATAAAGAAAGAAGCAATAACGAAAGGTGACGCAAAATGTCACATACATTCAACTTTATAATAAAAATCATTATGTACTACGAGTATTGGGAATTGGAAAGCCTAGACCACCTCCCGTTGTTAAAAAAAATGCAGTGGCTATATTGCTATGACTAGTAATTTGACGTTTAGTATATAACATTTGATGGCCAGATTTTATTATGGCATTTATAGCGAATTTTTAAAAGAAGACATGACCGACAAAAAATTGAATGAATTTAGGAAATTCGAAATTCGATCGGCGATTAAGTAATTCACTTTAAAAAGACTGTCCGCTAAAGAATTTTACGATGACATACTTAATACATTAAAGAAACAATGTTCTTTCTACGCCGCTATCAAAAATTGAATTGCAGATTTCAAGATAGGAAGAACCGTTAGTGATGAGACCCGTTCCTATGTCTACTCGAAAGATTGCTTAGGGTGTGTATGAAACTATTCTGGAGAGTAGACATATTGGGTTAAAGCGTATAGCGCAGACTTAGAATATTTCATATTAACGTATTTTTACGATTGTCCATTCTAATTTGGGTATGAGAAAATTATGAGCTAAATGGATTCGTAAAAATCTCAACGCCGAGAAACATATTCAACTCGATTTGTAGCCGTTTTGAAGAATTTAACTTTTTGAATCAAATGATAAACTATGGATGAAACGTGGTTCCATCAGTATGATCCAGAGACAAAGCTACTGGCAAAGAAGTGGAAACAAACAAACAACAAACCTTACCCCCAGAAGTCTCGCTTACAGAAGGATCTGCAAGAGAAGCTACCATTTTTTGGGACGAGGATGGGATACCTTTTTCAGATTACTTAAAAGACGCTACATCTTCTACTAGAAAATATTATTCTGCATTGTTTAATAAACTTCATAAATCACTGATAGTTTTGCTTAAATAAACGAATTACGTTTTGAACTGATTGATTATTCCCTATATTTCTCTGATTTAGATTCCTCGGACTATTAAATATTCCCAAAGCTGAAAAATATTTGAAAAACCACAAAGGCAATTCAAATGAAGAAGTAATAAATGTTGGTGGTTTGCCAATTAAAACAAAGAACTATTTTCGAAAGGTTTAGACTTACCCATTGTACTGCAGTGTATAAAGTCCAAAGAAGATTAAGTTGAATAAATAATAGTCGTATTTGAAATTTCGTTGTTCTTTCTGTGTTAAGCTAGAAACCTATTAATTCGCCCTCGTACTTACAAGGTAAATGTTTTTGATTTTTACTTTTGTCCCGTTTCCAGGATTCATACACCTTAATACGTACTCTAAGATTAAAGTTTAGAATTCTTTTTATATTATAATTAGGGTGAATATTATTGTTAAATATAAGGAATAATAAAGTCCAATTATAATATTTCAACAGTAATAAAAGTACAGTGTAACACAATAGTAATAAACAAAGTTTTCTATGAACAAAGCTTAACTACAAAAATACTGTATCTTAAACGTAGAGGGCGGGTTCAAATATTAAATACCTTAGGCGTTTTCCAACTTATGAAAAAGAAAGAAGATATGATTTTTGTTTATAAAAAAATTATCTATATAAAAACTGAAAGAAATTTTCTGTTACAACCAGCGACTAATTTGATTTAATTTCTAATACAGAAAAGGAATTACATATAAAAAAAATTTCAAGGAAATACAACAGCAATGACAAATAATAAAAGAAAAGCTAAAAATAAAAGACATGCAAGAGAAAATACATATAAATTGAGAGGCCTATGTTGTTCTGCAACACGAATTCTTAAAATTTTCTTAGTGAATTCTATTGACTTCTATATTCTATTACAACGACACCTGTTGAGAAAGCGTACTTGTTGACTGAACTCTTTGCTTCACATTCTACTGTCGATTTCCAAGGAAAAAGACCACTTACTATTCCCATATTGTTGGGCGTTAATTTGGGAGCAAATATGTCCTGGCACGAACATGTTGCAGGCATAGCAACGAGAGCTTCTCAAAAGTTGGGAATATTATTTCGAACCAGAAAGCTTTACACTCCACAACAACTGTTAATTCTTTACAAAGCTCAAATTCGACCTCCGCTCCCAAACACACACTGCATTTGTTGTATTCTGTTCAGAGAAGAATGTTCGTCTGATTGGAAACCCGGAACTGACCGGCGGCCTTGATTCGCTGGAATATCGAAGAACGGTTAGCGACTTGAATCTGTTCTACAAGTATTTTCATGGAAAGTGTTCGAAGGATGTAGCCCACTTAATTCCTCCCAGAGTGGTGCATGTTAGAAATACACGTCGCGCTAATACTTCACATCCGTATGAGGTTCAGCTTGTTACTCCCCGTACAACGCTTTTCAAGCAGTCTTTTATATGGAGAACATCATCCCTTTGGAATAATTTGCCCAGAGCTGTGTTTCCCACCGAGTACAAATTACAGCGATTCAAGAACAACGTGAATCGTTTTTCCGCACACATTCCGCTCCTCGAGCGCTTTAGGGACTTCCCTGTAGACCCATAAAAAAAAATTCAATATCAAATTCATTTAAGCACTTCGTTATGTTGTAACCTTATGACTTGCCCGCTTTTTGAGGCGTTATTTTGTACCGTGTATATTAATTGGTCTCTTTTTGCGGCGTCATTTTGTACCCTGTGAAAATTGTTTTTCCCACGCTTGGGCACAATTTTCTTGCAACCTCTTTTTAATTTCTGAGAATGAATTGAGTGAATAATGATTTTAAAAGAACTAAAGAAATTAAACAAACACTAGCTCAGTTTTCCTTGGTAGAGAAATATGGGTAAGAGATAATTGTTATACGTCTTTCTGGAATTATTTTCTATTTTTTAAAAAAGCTTCTGTCGTACAAATTTTTGGGCACCATTCATTTTAAAATAGAAAGGATCTAACTTCAGTTAAAAAAATGAAAAAATACTGAAGTGTTTTACGGATATTACTAAAAAGAATTATACTAGTACAACTTTTCTTATCCTGAAAAGAAAAATAGGTATTCAGTGAGACACTAGCTTTAATCAACAAAAAAAGAAAATTTATTCATGATTTAAAATAAAAGTTCCAACCTTTGCAGTTTTAAGGAATACAAAAAAAATTCTAGCCTAAAAGTAGTTTTTATAAATTAGAGTCCCTAAATCAGAGATTTTACTTCTAAATCGTGACTACATGAATGACACGTGAATATATTTATTGATGTATGTTCTGGTAACTTACGGTCTTCCTATGGGCTTCTAGGCCTTCAATGCAACACAAAACCGATTTCACACTTTTGAGAAGAGCCTACTTTAGCTACTCCATTTAGAAAACACACAACGCCCACTACGGCTTTATGATAAAAAAAACTCGTGCTTAACTTGGCTCTCGTAGATATTGTCGTAAGCCTCTACTGCGGCTCGGTGGAAAATCGCCACTTGGCGGCTCGGTGTTCTAAGCCCGGCGGCGGCTCGATGGTACTAAGCCTGGCGGCGGCTCGGTGTTCTAAGCCTGGCAGCGGCTTGATGGTACTAAGCCTGGCGGCGGCTCGGTGTTCTAAGCCTGGCAGCGGCTTGATGGTACTAAGCCAAGATTCCTGTCCTCCGGACCCTTAAATAAGCCGTGGGCACTCTGTCTGTAATATGGCGACGCCGGAACCAAAACTCCGGATACAAACATTTGACCAATCCCGGCGTATCGATAGATTCGGTCGCAAACCCGCACAGCGCACTATATAACGAGCGGCTTGGAATTTCTGATTAATATACTGCTCGATACAAAAATGAAAAGAAGTACATTATTAAGAGAAAAATCAGTAACATTATATGGTCTTAAAATCTAGGAAAAAATGAATGTTACAATGTTATATGAAAATATAATTTAAAAATTCCATGTTTTGGAAATGGAGAAAGATTTTTTTCTAAAACCTCGATACAATATCTTATAAAGATATAAGGGTTTTTTTTGTATATTACTAACAAAACTAGAGAACGGAGTTCAATATCCCTCTTAATCAGCAGGTTTCCTTTAGGTTGTGACTAATATCCTCAAAGATATTTGTACCATATGCCTATTGTCAATAAGAGTTGTACACTTTTTGAATCCGCCTAGCATCCGGAACAGTGGACAGACATATAGAACCTGAATAGTGATGCAGGGATTAAAGTTGGTCTTACCACCAACATATTCCATTCTTAGGCTCCCTATTAAGCAAATGTATATATTGAAATTTTCTTTCAGAATTTATATAATGGTTTTTAATGCTGGCGTCACATGATTTGAAAATCTTATTATTTTATCTAAATATAGACCGAAATATTTAACACTATTTGTAGTTATCATTTTATAACTTACTTTTGTAAGTTTTCTACAAGTCTCAATTAAATTTTTCTTGTGACTCCTTCTGTCAAAAATTATAGTAGTAGTCTACTGACTATTTACTTTTAAGAAATAATTGATGGACAACTGAACCAACAGATTGTGAATATTTATCCAAGTAGAATTATGAATATAATTAGAAGTCATCCACATAACAGTGCTGCTGACAAAATTTAAAGATAGACACACATAGTTGACGAAAAATAAAGGTAAAACCATAAAACCCAGAGGGGTTCGAGTTAGAACCTCCTAGATAGTGGTTGCTAATTCATTTACTGCTAAAAAAATGAGCAAGAGAGAGGAGAATGTTAAAGATTAGACTCTAAGATCGTATTCCTAACATCGAGATACGAAGAAGATCAAAAGTGACAGATGTAATACAACGGATATGTATATTAAGGTGGAATTGGGCGGGACATATCGCAAGGACGAATGATACTAGATGGACATGCCGTATAGTTGAATGGAGGTCTAGAGAACATAAAACGGTGCAGAGGTAGATTACAGAAAAGATGGACGGACGACATAGAAAGATTAGCGGGACACGACTGGATGCAAAAAACAAACAACATTTTTAATCAGGTTAACTTACATTTTCAGTGGCAAATATCGAACTTTGAAAAAGGAGCCTATACCAGCAAATTTTTAATTGACGCGATTATCTCAAACTAAGGTTGTAAAAACCTTGATTTGAGATGGGCCCTTTTTCCGCAGACAGCCTCAATTAGTATCTTACTAGCTGACAAGAGCAATGCTATCGTTGTTCACAACTCTAACGATTACCACCAAAAGACGCATAACAAATTTATATAGTTAAAAATACCTTTCCAGATCTCATGCCTTAAGAGATTGAAGGCTATGGAGTAATTTAGCAGTAGAACAACATTTAATTTTTTATTTCAGGGGCCGTAATTATTTTGTCAGAAATATTCCCTAGAACTTTATATATCGATATTTCTTTCTGAACCCACACTGATAAAGCGATATTACTTTTATATGTTCGAGATGTTTTCTAAATTGGGTTTCCAAAAAGCTTTTCTAATATTTTTGAAACACATAGTAAGCTGCATAGTTAAATAACATATACACCGAAGAATTAGATGTCATTAAGAGTTCTGTGTAATAATAAGACATACTCATCTGTAACAATAAACAACGAAATTGAGTATACTTTTTAAAGATTCTTGGACACAAACACAGCTCTATCATACCGTAAATATATAGTAACTCATTTTTTAACTTTATCATCTTTATAGTTTAAAAAATAGTTTTTTCGCTTTTATAATTGAGTTATTTTGAACTGGAAGAATAAAAAATTCATGTAATCTTCAGAATTTATGTCTTTGGTATAACATCGTCTATAGTGCCCTAATAAAATGAATTAGTCACCTATTAGTTATATTACCAAGAGTCATGCTGAGTTTTCTACTAAACATAACGCCGATTTGTCAGAAATTGAAATAAAGCACTAGAGATGAGACAGAGAGTCTCATTAAGAAACCTAATCTTAAAAACATTATGTCTTTGGTGAAATTAGGCCGAAGAGACTTGAAAATTGTGCAAGGAATCCTTATAGAACACTGAATAAGTTGGGATGCTCTCATTGTGATCCAAAATGATCCAAAACTCAAATGGTACTTTTCCAGCAATCACTAAAGCTAGAGCTTAACTGGGATCTATAATAATTCTAGGCCAGAAGATTATTAAACTAAAAACTGTTCTTTTTAAAAGATATTGAACCTCTATAACCCTAAAACAAGGTAGCTATCTATTATCTATCTATTTACAGATAAAATAGCCAAATCAACCAGATAGTTTATATTCCAGTCGTTGAAACCGTCATCTTGCAGCAATAGCTAACAATAAATCGATTCGTTTCAAACTCAGGTTAATATGACAGGGTTTCAGGGAAAATTGTGAGTAGATTTAAATGTTGTTTTTCTAATAGTCTGAAACCTTCTAAGAAAACTGACTGGAAACCCGGATAAGAACAATAATATTTAATAACTGAATTTTTGTCTATCTCTATAAATTTCTTATAAATAATCTAGGATACACAATTATGATATTGAAAAATCGGAACTTAAGAATTATATTCACCTCTATATAAAAACGTATAATATATTAAATAGTAAAAATCACAAATCAGTTTAATAGTTACCACCACAACAGGGGTAGATAACTAAAACAAACGATCCTTAAGATATATTTTAGCAGAACATTTGCAATATCGAGTATGTTGCCGTTCATATTCATTTCTATTAAATAGATAAAAAGCTAGTCAGTCAAGAGTGCCTCCACTAAAGGCAGCATTATGTCATAACTTAAAAAAACTGTCTATTATTAAAACCAAATTCTAAAGTCTGTTTAAAAAACACCATTGGCAGCACTGGCGAGTACTAAAAGTATGAACCAAGAGCTGATCTCCTTCTGTTGTTGAGGTAAGTATTAAATTTATTTATTTTTTTTGTGTGATTATTTGATATCGTTATACAGTATGTTCTCTTTTACAAATAAATTTATGTATTTACGCGAAGGCCAATGCAGCTTTTAGAATATTAAAGGATATAAATTTAAATTTCTTTGAAAAAATTTCATAACCAAGTGTAAAACTTTAATCATATTTTTGGGTGGAGAATTTTGTGTGAAGGCAGATATAACTTTCCCAAAGTTATGAACATATTTTCTCATTTTCTCTATTTTTTAAATTAATATTTATAAGATATTTAAAAAAAAAGCTAAAACCTCATTCTTTACAATAACTTCGTTTAAAAATAATGGAACGCTATTATTTTTTTTATATTTTTTATTATAAACCAAAACTAATGGTAGTCTAGTTAATCCTTGTTATTATTGCTGTAAAGTTTCCAGTGCCATTAAGTAGTATACGCGTGGTCACTGTTTGACCTAGTTGACACATAATCATTTCGCCAATGGACATACCTAATATAAACTTGATTTATGCAAGTAGTACATCATCGAAACAGATTATGTGTACATTTATTACTATATATTTGTGACTATATTAATTTAAAATCTGTTGTGAAAATGGAAACAATTTTTTCAGCAAGATCTTCTGTTTTATGGTAACTTGTTTGAATAGGAAAATAAAAGTATATTATCTCTAAACTAAATATTTACTTACGAAAAAATAATGTGAAAGGTGTAGTGCTTGATTTTTGTAGATTAAACGATATGTTGACATAAATTATTGAACACATATATTGGGGAATATTACGCAAAGTTATGGTGAACTGCATTTCTATAAAGAAAAATTAATATTTACTCAATCTATTAACATGTTATAATCATATGTATATATATATATATATATATATATATATATATATATATATATATATATATATAGATATATATATATATATATATATATATATATATATATATATATATATATATATATATATATATATATATATATATATATATATATATATATATATATATATATATATATATATATATATATATATATATATATATATATATATATATATACATACATACATATATATAAATATATATATATATATATATATATATATATATATATATATATATATATATATATATGGGACGATCCGCGTCAACCGGATCAGAGCTACGACCAAAATTAGAAGCAACCAAAAAACTTGACCAAGGGCTCATTTTAAAGCTTAAAGCGTCTACTTTCAAATGACGAGTGCGCCTTTGAAAAATCCAATATGGCGGCTCCAATATGGCGGCCGGTAGCCGGAGAAAAATCAAGTGTCCAGCAAAAAAAGCTTGTAAAAATAAAATTTCGCAACTGTTTGGATCGTTTTTTGGCTCAAATTTGTTATACGGGTGTTTTTTCGGGTCCCTGATAACGAATCTGGGGTCAAATTTCTAAAATTCTTAAATTCAATATGGCCGATCTAAAATGGCTGATTCAATATTGCGGCGATATATTCGAAAATCAACCAATTGACACCAAATTTTATGTAAAGGGGTTTTTGAGGTCGCTGATCATATATCTGTGATAAGAATTTAAAAATTTTGACAGATTGAAGGTTGAGGCTCATTCATGGCTCAAAATTCAATTAGTTATTGCTCAACAGTATTGACATTTTTGCACTAAATTTGGCATACGGGAATTTTTGGGGTCGCTATTTACGTATCTGAAGTCAAATTTATAAAATTCAAGAAGGTGGACCCAATATGGTGGAAACTGAATAAGGCAATCTACTATATTGGGTCCGCCATCTTGGATTTTGAAAATCGAACTTCTGATTCGTAATCGGCGACCCCAAAAACCGCCGTATAACAAATTTGGTACAAATCGATAGATTTTCGAAAACTTCATCCGCCATCTTAGATCCGCCATCTTGAATTTGGCAAATCAGACCTCGCATTCGTGATCAGCGACCCTAAAAAAACCCCCGTTTACCAAATTTAGTGCAAACCGGTTCATTTGCGAAAATTCGGCCACCATATTGGATTTTTGACCGCCATATTGGATCTGCCATGTTGGATTTTGTCAACTTACCACCCCAATTTCTTGGGGCGTCCATCAGCTACAATTTGAGCCAAAAAACGACCCAAACAGTTGCGAATTTTTATTTTGACAAGTTTTTTTTGCCGCCATATTGGATTTTTCCAAGGCGCACTCGGCATTTGAAAGTAGACGCTCTAAGCTTTAAAATGAGCCCTTGGTCAAGTTTTTTGGTTGCTTCTAATTTTGGTCGTAGCTCTGATCCGGTTGACGCGGATCGTCCCATATATATATATATATATATATATATATATATATATATATATATATATATATATATATATATATATATATATATATATATATATATATATATATATATATATATATAATATCCTGTGATCAAAAAATAGTAAGACTTTAAAATTTAAATCGCCCAGGCATTTCCAAATGGGATTAATTTTTTTTCGTTAGGTTGGTAGGACCTTAACTGCCATCTGTGTGAAATTTTAAGACCATAGTGTCAGTAGTTAATAGGATTCGCTTGCATTCGTTCAACAACAAAAGTGCGTTTTTCGATTTTTAACATGAGTGAAAAAATTCAGCAAATAAGTTGCATTAAATTTTGTTTTAAAAATGGTTTTTTTTTTCGGCTTCGCAAACGTTCGAAATGATAAAATAGTCATTTGGTGATCTATCCAGAGAAAGTCTTTTTGATTGGTATAAATTGTTCAAAGAAGGAAGAGGACTTATGGAGGACGATGAACGTCCTGGTCGTCCTTCAACATCTATCGATGAGAACCACGTCAAGCAAATCAAGAATTTGGTGCTCAAAAATCGTCGAGTGACAATTAGAGACCTTGTTGACATCACTAACTTATTATTCGGGTCAATTCAATCGATTTTAAAAGACAATTTCGGTCTCAAACACGTCTCTTCTCGTTTGATACCAGAAACACTCAATTTTTTAGATAAAGAGCGTCGTGTTAATATCTGTGACACCATGATTTCTGACTGTGAAAATGTCGTCGTCGTCTCAAGAGGCCGGAATTATGGGCCGATAACTCTTGGTTTTTTCAAAACGATAATGCGCCTTTTCACACAGCGCGACTTTTTCATCAAAAATTTAACTCATATCATTCCGCAATCGCCGTATTCGCCTGATTTAGCTCCCTCGAACTTTTGGCTATTCCCTAAACTCAAAAAACTGCTTCGAGGACATCGTTTTAACTCGATTGAGGAGATTAAAACCGATTCGAACAAGGATTTAAAGGCCATTCCAGAAATCGAATTCAACAACTGTTTCGAAGACTGGAAAAAACGTTGGCATAAATGCATTGTATCCAAGGGGGATTACTTTGAAGGAGACGAAATAAATTTGGAAAAATAAATAACCTGTTTGCATTTTATTTCAAAGGTCCTACTATTTTTTGACCACAGTAATATAATATATATATATATATATATATATATATATATATATATATATATATATATATAAAAACCTGAAACAAATTTCAATTTAATGCTTTATGTTAGATATAATATTCTAAGCAAAGTTATTTTTATAAATAAATGGCTTTTCATATAATTCGAGGGAAAAGGGACAGGATAAAAAGGTGTTTTAATGTATCAAAACGTACAGTAAAATTTTTTAAAGAAACAAATTGACACTCTTGCCTAAATTTTGATATTTATAATGTTCTTTCCTTAAGTTTTCTTATAAATTACCAATGTATTTTAAATAATTCTAAATTAGATGTCAAAACTGATCTGTGTCAAAAATAAATGAATAATTTTAATAATTTTCTGAAAATTGAAGAATCTATTATAAATATGTATTGATCAGTAGAAGTAAATATCTTATTAGAAATGTATTATAGCACTGATGACGAAAATAATAAATTATAGAAAGCACTTTATTTTCAATACCATTTTAAATTGTTTGCCAACCACATGGTCTGACGCACAATTATTTTTCGCAATTTCTTTTAAAATAATACAAAGAAAAGTGTGCGCAAGTATTACATTATACATATTTTTGAACTTATGTTTTTACAAGCTTTCATTTGACACCCCACTCGATGACCTGGTAAATTTTGCCCACCAAAACCCCAACCCCTTAAGTCAGAATTTCACTTTCAAAACTGCACGCCTCCGATGAGGCCATCAATTCCTATATTAGTGCCAAATTTCAACTTCTTATGTGAAATAGTTTCGGAGAAAATCGAGTGTAACAGACCAACCGACACAGACGGATAGACACCGAAGTGATCCTAGACGTATTATCTACAGAACACTAAAAAGATATTTTTTTTTATGAGTCTAGCACACGTGCTGCAGGGAAGAAGTTCCTAAAGCGCTACAGAAGCGCCACGTGTACGGAAAGAGCGATTCACGTTGTTCTTGAATCGCTGTAAATTGTACTCGGTGGGAAACACAGTCCTGGGCAAATTATTCCAAAGGGATGATGTTCTCCATATAAAAGACTGCTTGAAAAGCATTGTACGAGGAGTAACAAGTTGAACCTCGTACGGATGTGAAGTATTAGCGTGACGTATACTAACATGCACTGCTCTGGGAGGAATTAAGCGGGCCACATTCTTCGAACACTTTCCATGAAAATACTTGTAGAAAAGGCTCAAATCGCCAATCGTTCTTCGATATTCCAGCGAATCAAGGCCACTGGTCAGTTTCGGGTCTCCAATCAGACGAACAACTCTTCTCTGAACAGAATCCAACAAATGCAGTGTATGTTTGGGAGCGGAGCCCCAAACATGGGAGCAGTATTCCATAGTTGGTCGAATTTGAGATTTGTAGAGAATTAACAGTTGTTGTGGAGTGTAAAGCTTTCTGGTTCGAAATAATATTCCCAACTTTTGAGAAGCGCTCTTTACTATGCCTGCAACATGTTCATGCCAGGACATATTTGCTCCCTAAAAAGATAATAATTATAATAGAAATTAAAAAAAAAATATATTTTAAAAATTGTTTCTAAATTGAGGTAGACAGAAACATAATCGACAAATAATCTTAATAAATACAACTTCAGCTTTAATTTTTATCTTGTAAATTTCACATAAGTCATTTTTTTTACAAAAGCGCCGTTTTCTTCGTAAATAGAGGTAAAAGTAACACGATAAAAAGGAGTTCCAAAACCCGACATATATATATAAAAAAGACGTAATGGTGGATTAGGAAGTTAAAGCGAATTTTTCAAAGAAAAATAAATTGCCACTACGAGGCGGTGGGAACCATTATTTACGGTAATTTAGAGTTTCAAATCGGCAAGTAGATATATATATGATAAGATGTGTCGTGAGCTTCTGTTGTATAAGAGAGGTTAGTGTCATTCTTCCTTCAACGGGGTCTAAATGGATATGTTTTCATGAGTTATTTTATAAGAGGTGTGTATTGATCGTAAGATCCAAAGTTACTAATATTTTAAATCAAATAAAATAATTAATCAATATCATTTAAATTTTTATTCATATTATTAAAAAATGAGCCTTTTTGGTGACTTAAATCAATTTCGCGATTCCTCAATCACGGAAAATTAATATTAGTTTTTATAATACTGTGTTGCCAACATAATCTTATAAATTTATCTATGTTGGGAAATGTGGAATCTTTGGCACAATGACACTACTCAGTATATATCACCACTACACCAAAATATTATTTTTTTACACTCGACGCGCGTTTCGCTAACCATGTTAGCTTCATCAGGAGCGATGATTGACTAAAACTAAACTATAAATCTACCCTATTTATACTTAACCTAATCCTTGAATTACTTAGGCGGAACTAATAGCATAGGCGAGGTCATCAGTTCCGGTCAAGTAACCAGTAGAGGGGACTATAAGGACTAGGCCTATGTTTTTATTTAAACTACTTTTATATTTTATAATTTCCATACTTTCGTATATCGAAGGAGGGGTCCCACCTCCCACTACCACCGCCGGCTCCTGAAGGGTACTCCGGCGGCGCTCCTTCTCGCGTATAAAAAGCTTGAAAAGAAACTATTCAAGCAAGTGCTTACGGTGCAAAATCCTCATTCGATTTCTCTTTATATTAGCACATTCCATATTCGATGGATTTGTAAGTGGTACGTGTGAGGTGCCCTCACTCAGTTTTTGGGCTTATAGCCCAGGGGTACCTACAACCCCCCTTTAGATGCTTAATTTAATTATTAATGAGATATGTAATAAATATGAATGTTGAATTATTTAAGTTAAGTAAAAGAAAGAGCTTCGCGCCTCCCTCGAATATCCAATGTGCCTTTAGTTATTTACAGTTTCTTTACAAAAATTTACAATATAGAACTATTCTTAATCTATTAGTCTATTAGTCTATTGTTTGTTACTGGCTCAACTTAAAAATTCTTCTCTGGTAATAATGGTACGTCGCATGCTATAGCCGCCTCATCGCGGTCGGTACAAATTCTTCCAAAATATTGGTTTTCTTCTTTTCGTCAATTCTTTCGAGTAAAGTGCTGGGCGGTATTTCGTTTACGTCCTCGATTTCTAATATTTCACATAACCTTTGCCTTGCATCTGCGAACAATGTGCAATAATATATTCTGTGTAGCGGATCGTCGTTGTCATCTACGTCGGTAGTTCCAGGACAGTCTCTGCATGACAGATCCCTCGTTTTACCGATCCGACCGTAATGTGTTGCGAACTGACCGTGGCCGGTTAGAATTTGTGCCATTTTGGTGTTGAATAATATTTTGAGTTTTTGCCTATTTCCTATGTCTGGGATGAAGCTGTGTGTGATTCTGCCTTTGTCGCTCGATTCCCATGTCTTTTGCCATTTGTATGTCGTTCTGTTTCGTAGCCATTCTTTTAATGCCCTCTTGCTTAGTTTAGGTGTGTGCGGAAGTGTAAATTCAGTTCCGTCTTCTGCTTCGATGTCCATATCGATTTCGTGGTTAATTGTGTATCCTCGCATGTGTCGCCTATAGTCCAATCGTTCTCTTATCAGTTCTTCAATAGGCGGGATATTCGCCAGTACAGCAGCAGCCTGTGTAGATGTTGAAGTGTACGATCTGCTTATGGTCCTTGATATCATTCCTCTGACCGTTTCGAGTCTCTGCCTAACTCGGCATGTTTTTAAGTTATGTTCAAATAGGCTTGCGCAATAATAGAATTGCGGCATTATCGCACGTTCGAAAATGATCTTTAAGTTGCTATTATCGAATCTGTGTAGTCCTGATATTGCTTTCCTCAGCCATTGAAAGACGCTTTTTGCTCTTTGACTAGTCGCTTTAATATGACTTTGAAAGTTAAGTTTGGGGTCGATCGTTACTCCCCAAGTATTTAGTTTCGTGTATGCGTTTGAGCCCTTGTCCGCCCAACTTAACCGTCGGATTCCTGGTTAGTTTTGTTCTCCCGAACACCATATAATTGCATTTGTTTAGTTAGAATTGTAGTTTATTCTTTGAGGACCATTATCTAATGTTATAGTATCATCAGCTTCAACGTATGTTCGGCAATGCTAGACTTTTCTGTTCTACTATATTTTAAATATGCTAAATGTTCTTTAAATCGTGTTTTAATTGACTTTTCAGTTTGCCCAACATACTTTTTGTCATAATCATTACAACTAATTTCATAAATTCCTCTTTTCTTACAATTAGGAATCTTATCTTTGGGATTTTCTAAGATATTTCTCAGATTGTCGGATGACTTATAGACTAAGGTGAGGCCTACCTTAATAAATACCTTTTTGAGTCCCCGCGTGTTAAGCAATCGCACCCATTGTTTCATCGGTCGGATCACCCACATATTTGATATCCAAATGGTTCTCAAAACAACTTGAGAATTTACCATTAAATACTTTTGCAGTGAAGAATTCTTTAGAATTCAATAATAAAACAAAAAATTTAGTTCTTAATGAAGGTGAAATCTTAATTTCTTTTGATGTCAGTTTTTTGTTCCCAAGTGTGCCAATACCACAAATTTTACAATATCTCGAAGAATTACTTAGGATAAATGACTTTGAGGACGAAATTATTCATGAATACTTTACATTATCTAAACTTTGTATGGAGCGAAGTTATTTTCAATATAACAGTCAATTTTGTGTTCAGAAAGAAGGAACAACTATGGGTAACTGCTTATCACCTTGCTAGCCAATTTATTAATGAGTAAGTTTGAAACCGAAGCGAGTCAAGAATTTGAGTATTTCCCAAGGGTATGGTATAGGTACGTGGATAATGTTTTCGCGATTTTTGATACAAAAAAAGCAAAAATAGATGATTTTGTTTCCAAATTAAATAGCCGGTATGATTCCATTAAATTCACTTACGAAATTGAGAACAAAGGACAACTGCCTTTTCTAGATATTTTAATTATTAAAAATAAAAATAGGTTAGAATTTAATATCTATAGAAAAGACAGAGTAACAGAGAGATATATTCGTAATGATTAATTTCATTGCAAACAACACAAATTAGCCGCATTATATTTTTTAGTTCATCGTTTGGTCACTTTTTCTCTGAATAGAGTAAACTTCAATAATGAAAGGAATCGTATTAGAAATATAACTAGAGTTAATGGTTATGACGAAGACTTAGTAAATAAGTTCATAAATAGACATAGGTTCAGGTTAAATATTCAGAATTCTACACACGAAGAAAATAAGACCAAGTATAGCAGGTGACTCAATAAAATATTTAATAAGACAGGCATCATCTTAGTCTATAAGTCATTAGACAATCTGAAGAATATCTTAGGAAATCCCAAAGATAAGATTCCTAATTGTAGGAAAAGTGGAATTTATGAAATTAGTTGTAATGATTGTGACAAAAAGAATGTTGGTCAAACTAAAAGGTCAGTTAAAATACTATTTAAAGGACATTTAGCACACTTAACATAAAGTAGAATAGAAAAGTATAGCATTGCTGAACATGACCTTGAAGCTGATCAGACGGTAACATTAGATAATTTAGATTAATTAAAAATGTATCTGATAGGAGATTTTTGAACGCATACGAAAGTATGGAAATTATAAAATCTAAAGGTAGTTTAAGTAAAGGTTACTGCTTACTTGACCAGAACTGATGGCCTCTCCTATGCCATTAGATCTGCCTGAGTAATTAAAGGATTAGGCTAAGTATAAATAGGAGAGATTTGTAGTGTGGCTTCAGTCAATCATCGTTCCTGATGAAGCTAACATGGTTAGCGAAACGCGCGTCGAGCACAAAAATAAAGCGTTTGGTGTAGTGGTGATATATACTGAGTAGTATTACAATTTAAAATTTACTGATGAAGTTTCCTGAAATAGTTTTGCTTCATAAACCCATATCTGGATGGTCTATTTTCTCGAAGGCAGAAGTGAGATGTTTTTCACCCTATATTTGTGTATGGCTGATAGTGAATCGAGATGGAGGGATACAAATTCTATCTAAGATAGGTGTAATTCTGGTTTTATGCAAACGCAGTACGCTCCGTGGATTATATAGAAGGCTCGGAGACTGTCTAGTATTTGCTTCTGCACATAGAGCTGACGTGTGTCTTATTTGAATATTCTTCATAACTAGAGGTCAGAGATTCAGACAGAGTGTATGCTAGTATTACAAAATAAGTCTATAAATGGATTCGTAGATTTTCGTGGCTGGTTTTGTATTTTAACTTTTAGTCTTGACGGTTAGATTTCAAATTTCTACTTACGGCTTTATTTTTATTGTTGTGATATGTTTCTAGAAAATGAATTTTGGGTCTATTTCGATGATGATGATATTTTTAAAATATGGGTCTACTGGTTAAGGGTTTTTGTTTGAGCAGGAGGTAACGTAATTTTAGAGGGTTTAGAATTACTCGTGATTTTTCGAACTGGATCGCTGTTATTAAGTACTGGAGGGCGTTCGTTGTTTTACACCTCAATTTTTTTTTTGGTTACTTATAAAATATCATCAGCCAATTAAAGAACATATTCAATTTTATTTTTGGTATTGATTCTTGTAGCTATTAAAATAGTAAGTATTGTTGGGTGTTCTTGAAGAATTTTTGAAAACAAAATTTTCCAATAAGAAATGTCTAAAAGTAAAAATGTTTAAAACAATTTTTTAAAGGAAAATTTTCAAATGGTAAATTTCGAAACAGCGAACTTTTTCAAAAAAGAAAAGAAAAAAGTAAGCACAATGTTCTTCAATGAACTCTTATTATAATATTTCAACTTTAAATAGCTTAAGTGGTGTGTTAGTTCAGGTCGGTACAAATTAGATAAATTAATCAGTTGGTTAGAGAATGATTTAATTAAGATTAAATTAAATTTAACCTGATTTATAACAAGTTTATTTAGGTATTAAGTAAGTCTTTTCTAGTCGCAAAAAGTATATTAGTTCAGATTATTTCAAATAATCCGGAATTAAACCTTATTTTAATTAATGAGGTATTGTCTGGACTGGGTTAAACAGTATCTGCAACTAACCAAAATCTACCAAACCCAATAAAAAAATCAGCTGAAAATCAAGGTTAGCTTAATTTAAACAGTAACTGAATTAATTATTTTTAGCTCAAACGTATCTAATTAACCAAAGCTTACACAAATAAAAAAAAAAAGGACTGGTAGTTTAATTTATTTAAATATATAAAATAAGCTAATGTATGTATTATTTTATTTGTAGTTTAATTTAAAGCTAGTAAAACATACTTGAACTAATCCTACTAAAAAAACAAGCCTAAAAGTCCGTTTTTAGTGTTCCGTACGGAACACTTATAAAATCACTTCGGTGTCTGTCTGTCACACCCGATTTTCTCCGAAACTATTTGGCATAGAAAATTGAAATTTGGTACTAATATAGAAATTGATGGCCTCATCAGAGCCGTGTAGTTTTGAAAGTTAAATTTTGACTTAAGGGGTTAGTTTTGAGGGTGTGAAAGCGGAAGTAAAAAAAAAAATTTTTTACTAGGTCATCGAGTGTGGTGTTAAATGAAAGCTTGTGAAAACACGAGTAAAATATATGTATATATGTATATATATATATATATATATATATATATATATATATATATATATATATATATATATAATGTAATACTTGCGCACACTTTTCTTTTTATTATTTTTTAGAAAATCGCGAAAAATCGCTGTCCCCCTACCTTATCTCGAAAAATACTGATCAAAAAATTTAAAAAAAATTCTGGAATATTCTCCACGAGGTATAGATTGAACGAAAATTATCACGAGTGCATTACCTATAATAAATTATCTGGTATATAAAAATAACAAAAATTTCAAGGTCATCAGTCTTCAGTAAAGATTGGAAACAAACTTTGTTGAAAACTCATTTGGGGTGTTTTGTGAAGTCATTGATCATTTTATACCACCGCACCGTAACAAAATTTTTTGTATTAAAAGCAATTAACATACGGAACACTAATTGTGCAAGTCCAACTTGCACTTGACCGGTTATTTATAATTTGTCTCAAAAATTGTATTCTTCGCGAATTAATAACCAATAATTTTTCTTTTGAAAATTATGTTTTTTGTATAGAAGCAATCATTGTAACGTATCTTGGAGAGTACCCTTCTATGGTGCATATTCATCATATATTCACTGAATAATTCTTACGTTAAGTCTTCTGTTACAAAGATAATTCTTGATGATAATAATAGATTTAAGTACAGGGTGATCATTTTTAGAAGCCCGGCCCCAATTTATAGAAAATTGTTGGATATGAATGGTATCGTGTATGTCAAGGAGTATACTGACGTATTTGACATTTGGTAGTGAAAACGATGCTGGGCGCCACGAATCCGAACAACTTTTTTTTCATCGACATACATTTTGTAAAATAGGATTGGAAAGCCCTAATTTTTTTCAATATTTTTTCCTTAAACTGTTTTTTTCTAATTTATTTTACATAAAGTTTATGCAGCAAAAACCTTCTAAAATATTATTTTTTGGTCATCGCGGTTGCCACCTTTGGCGGTTTTTTAAACAATTTATCTAGTTGACGGCTTTCATCCTTTAATCTGGCAGTAATTTTAATAATATTAGCTACTATGTTGTTGAAGTTTTTTCCTTTTATCTATATCTTTAATCTTTGAACAATAACAAGAATATATTATTTGTGTCAAAACCACAAAAAAACTATATAACTCTTACACAACTTCTTATATATTTATAATATAAATAAAAATATTTAAATATAAAAATATTGGTTGTTTGAAACTTAAAAAATAATAAAAAAAACATCAAAAGAAATTTCCTATGTCTTCCTTCTTCATGCCTAATGTATTTTTACATTCTTTTTATTAACGCTTGATCAGTGGCTTTGTAAATAATTTCTCCAGATATAATATTTTCATACATCTGGTCTGGTGACTTAGGTGCCCATTGAATAACTGAACCCCTATCTATCTTCGTTGAAACCGTATATTCAAATACTCTCTAACCGCAGCAGTTGTATGAGGTAGTGCTACATTGTGTAGCTACCACATATTCCTTCTTAAAATAAGAGGAACATTTTCTAATAAAACTGGTAGAGTATCAACCAAGAAATTAAGGTATCTATTTCCAGTTAGTATTTCCTCAAAAAGGTATAATCCAAACAAATGTCTCCCA